>CM051026.1:31473101-31940601 GCA_027627225.1 Congeria kusceri
CATTAACACATCAATATTTTCAAACACATGATAATATTTATGAAGTCGGATAGTTCATAAAACATTAACGTTTTATTCACACATATTCATGAATATAAACACATGAAAAACAGAATGTATATATTATAATAAAAGAAAAATAAACAAGAAGGATTAACGTTTCGTGTATGTTAGGCATTGCGTTTTGTTTTCAAGAAGAGAATATATCCGACTGTAATTGAAATGGACATTTTTATGTCATTTATCCAAATATATTAGTATAATATGTACATTATATATACATACATATGCATACACCACATGACTTGACGTAATTGAAACCTCACCACAATAATAATGACAACAGGTGAACCGTCCTTAGAAACGTGTAAAGCCTATTGTTAACACGCAGCAAATCTTTGTTTCGATATCAATGTTACCATGGTGATCATTATTTAATAAATACAAATCTATACACAAAATATGTTAAAAAATTCATCTGAATGCAAAAAGCACTTATGGTTGGGCACAATATACACTCAAATGTTTGAATTTAAAACACATATCACGTTTGACAATGCAACTATGCACGTGCTTCAAAATATCCTATCGTATACTAGTATTATTATATTACATACATGTTTACATAGATGTATCCATAAAAAATAATGTTCATTGCATATGCACAATTATATTACACTTTTTTTCCGTTTCGATGTTGCTTTCCACAAAGTTCACGAATAGCTACGAACGTCTGTAGTCGTACATTAGTATGTCCTCATGAATCTGTCTGTTGTTATGCGCCATCATATGTCATGTTTGTGTAAGTAATATTAATTGCACGCTAGTGTGTTGTACTGCGAAAGATCGACTTGTGTTCGACGCAGATTTTCGTATTCAGCATTTTCTGACCTAGGGAATAATAGATCGTGTGTTTTTCATATGCAAGCAGTAGACGAATTAAATACTCTTGCGAGCTTATGCTTTAGTGTTATCAGTATTGCCGACTTTAAATAAAGCTTATCTTATGTTATATTTACCGATATCAAAGACATAATTAGTAAACATATAAATTTGTGTGCTTCAACATGTAATTGAAAAAAAAACACACACAAATACTTACACACGCATTTCGGACAAGCGGTCCTCTACTGATTCTGAAAGACGACAACACAAACACATCTACAGCCCAAAACACACACTTTGGAACGAAATTCATTGTATACACTTGAGATAATTCTTTTGTTCATCGCTGTAATTTTGCATTACCTTGAAAGGAGGGCGCCTCCGGAATAGTCTCATGATGGTGTAAGCATGATGTCTCGTGTACTGCCCTTTCTACAGCCACGTCTGTTTCTCTGTCAGTATCGTCCGCGGATGGTGAAATGTCATTGGATGAGATCCATTCATATTGCTGCAAGGTCGTCGGTCTTTCTTCTATCCGCCTGACAGATACATGCTCTGTGGTCGCCATGCTTTCGGATTGTATTCGTGAATTGTTGACGCCCATGAATGGAGCACTGAGTGATTCTGAAGTATGCCAATACCATAAATTATAATTGCTACTGGCAAGAGGCGGACGTGCATTATACGTCACAGAGATGGTATCATGTATACTTAATACTGCTAGAACACAATTTCAGATGAGACAGTGTTATGTTAATGTTTTTCAAGTGCTGTGCAAACAAATACTTCCATTAATAATGTAGTTTTATGTCCTTATGTTTGACACAGGTGCAATACTTACGCAGCTAAAACACCTACCTGCTCCCACTATACTGCATTTCCTGTAAATACAGACGGACACAAATCCAGTTGCCAATAACAGACACACCAACCCTGCAGTTCCACTTGCAACGACAACGGTAACGCCTATTGTGTGAGGGTCTGCAAACAAATGTCAAACAATGTTCAATCAATTACGCCCGTGGATACGCTTAACAGAAGCTTTAAAATATCAAACGGATATCGAAAAAAAGTATAGAGCACTTAAATGCAAAATTGATTTTGACTATGATGCAAACAACAGAAGGTATCATAGTGCTCTCTAAGTATTCGTCATGTTGACCCCAAAAAACAACACATATTCCGAAAACTAGACGAATAATCCGATCGAGCATTTTCAGCGTTTGGCCATGAGCATATTCCTCTTTAAATGCACGTTGACTGAGCACTTAATTTATGCAGTAGATGGAATAATGAAGAATGCATAGTGTAAATAATGTTTTAACTGCTGTACTGCACAAATAATATGCGTATCATTACGAAATGATGCACTGTAATAATGAAATCGAGAGTTGAACAAAATGCCTTATCGGAGAAACAAGATGCATATAAAGCTGAATACATGTATGACAAGGCGATACAACATTGAAAAAAATAATTTATTCTATAAAAATAGTGTACTTCTCATGAATATAAAATGCATGCACGCACTTGCTTAAAACATATAACACAAGTGTATGCAGCCGACTTAGTAGACGTGTGTACATCAAGGGGCGTATCCGTGAAGTACTCGTACATAATGAAAATCTTTACTTAAGTCAAAGCTGAACAATTTAATCACAAGTTTCCATCTGAAAATTGTTATGACATATATACAATGTATGTATAGATATGTTAACATAAGAGTTATCAGTTGATTCGTTCTATAAACTAATTCAAACACACTCAAAGTGAACCATCAACATATTTTATTGTAAGATAATTTTATCAAAAATATTACTTAAGATTTTGTGGAAAGAATTACTCAGTTTACTTTCTTGATTAGGGATTGCTCCGGTGTCTGAGACCACGTCCAATGTCACAACGGGCACATTTTGTGTGTCTGTGATTTCGACCCACTGTGTCGTTGTTGTATCACTGACGCCTGAAATATGCATTTGTGTATAACTATTGTAAGATGGTGATGTAATATATATGTACACGTATTTATTACTACGGACCTCAAGCAAAGTAAACACACAACGTATAATTATGAATGGGCAAAATTAAATACACTTTGCTTTGCTATTTAAAGTGATGTTCCTTGATGTGACATGTTGACATTAAAGTGATACTATTTTATGCTAAATAGTTTTATACGTACCGTGCATGGAAACTTTGACAATGTTGCTATAAATGGGATCTGCATCGCTAAAGGTTGCACATCTCCATTGGTCTACTCGGTAAGCATTTCGACTTTCAGACACGTTGCAGACCACGCGACTGCTGTCCATACACATGCATTGGAGTTCGTGTTGGTTTAAAGCGCTTGTTATGACACAATCCGGTAAAGCGCTTGCAACTTTTACAACGTTAACAAAATGCGCATCATATGGTTTCTTTCTATAAAATACGGTAAGCGAAACGTCGCCAATACAGGACATTTGCAAACTCGTTGAATCAATCACTTTCACGTCCATACGTGTTTTTTTGAATGCTGAAATCGTAATTGTATATTCTAGTTCAATATGGCAGTTTCAATTTAGACGACAGTAGCGCCTTAGATACAAATCTATTCTACTACATTGCCAATTAAACAACATGATTTAGACAGTAAACGCGACGAAAACTGAACATTTATTATAACGTTTTACGTTGTTTAAATGCACGTTATTGTAAACCAACCCAAACTGAGTACATCATTACAGTTTTAGTATATAAACATAATCTACGACTATAAAACTATTATAAAAGAGAATGTTACTTACATTTAGCGACGACGATCAGAAAAACAATCAATTCCACAGGTAACACTTTCATTTCAAAACATTTAATCGCCCACCGTTCCTTTTCTGTCAACTTGCTGATTTTGTAACATAGGCATAAGTTTAAAAGCAGCCTTTTGGCTCAGTTTATTTCTTCTTCAACAAGTAAAACATCTGTAGTCAGTCGTCTACACCAGGAATTTTATTCGACATAAACAATGGTCAAGACAAGTGTAGCGTTTCGCATTTGTATGCGACAAAAAGCTTTGTATATAATGGGACTGACAATCGTACCGTCGTCCCAGCAACCGGGCTCGACGGCTAGACCCTGTAATCACAAATGTAATCTTAGTATTAATAGCATTTAAATTTCAGCTGTAAAACTAATTATTCGGCACTATCTGAAGTAGTTAATCTATGTATAATGATAATAAGGCTGGTCCAAACGAACCTTGTAATAACACATAAAAAAATTAATAGCCAAAACGCTTTAATGGATGGAATAACCGTAATTGGTAAGATTGATTTAATGTTGCTATAGTTTGCGGCGAACCATTGAGTATATAAACTGTCGTGAAGTTGAAAAAGTGTGTTAGATATTAGTACTTGTATCTTGTTTGAATTGTAATATTATAATGTGAGCTGCGTCACAGTTGAAATAAAACCCGATTACATATTCGATATTTTGCCTTACTCTTTCTAAGTTAATGACTGTTCCACTGCTTATGCCTCTAGGGTTCAATATTTTTTTTCTATAATGAAGCTCGGTGTGTATTAACGTGTACATTTAAAAATGATGTTTTTTAGGACACAGCGCCAATTAGCGTCATTTAGTATTTTATAGTATTCATTTTGTATCACTAAGTTTATATTTATGTCTTTATCTTCAAATGTTGTTATAAATGCACGCGCGTACTTGTACATAAGTGCGTTATCATATCAATATTTAACTCTTGTGCATGTATTATGTAACAAGGGACTATATTTTGCTTTTGCTAAAGTGTGCCTATGTTCGAATATAATGAATATGTTTAATACAACGTGTGGTTATTACATGCTTATCAACGTTATATATGCAGATTGTCTTCAAAGCAATTGTTTCTTTATTTCATGTGGTTATTTCAACGATTGTTTGCGATATAAAGCTTGAACATCAAAATGGTACAATTGTTTCAATAAGAAACCTTGGGTTCTTTTGAAGTCATTGTGCAAAAAGCCATCTAAAAGCGTCTTGCTATAACATTATTTAACAATGATAAATGTTGTTCATTGGGATAAGTGTCTGTGAAGTTCAATTTGAATTAATATATGTTAAGCATAAAGACAGCTTCAGCTTTGAGATTAGCTTCGTATTCATTCTTAAACATGCGAGAACCACCATGTCGTTGTATGTTAATGCCAATATATTTACAAGACATGTCCATGAGATAATTTATAAACGAACCTAAATTCATGTATAAACTGACGTGTGTTAATTTCGGAAACCCAGCAAATTCTTCCGGTCATATCTAATTACATATCGTAATACGACATGCGATATCATGCGAGAAACCCCAACAAGGGAATAGCTTTGAAAATAGCTTTAATAGTATTGCAGGCATATGACAACCTGTTTGGTGAACTTGAACAATCAAGTGTTTCATCAACGCAGAATCACGCAGGACCACGAGTGACTATTTTTCGCCTCGAAGTACAACTATGTCGGTTGTTTGAATTGCAAGCTAAAACATGACTGTAAACGACTCTTGCATCCAGTCGTAATGCTTTTGAACAAGCTATGACTGACAAGTTAAGGCAATCGCAGGGCTTGATCAGGCCTCTGTCTTATACCTGTCTATGCTGCAGTGGGATTGGGGCTTCACAAATATAGGAATAATGAAACTCATGGACATCTCAAGAAGAGGAACCCTTATAATGAAACTCATAGACATCACAAGAAGAGAAACCCTAATTAGCATGCGTTTATCCTTTATTTAAGGCCAGTGACCATTTGCATACACAACACAGGACAATACACACAACACAACACAAAACATACATAATAATTAAAACTTGGTACACCGCATAGGAACGATCAATTCAAATCATTTGGGATTTAAACCGGTTTTAAAGGTACGCCAAAACTAACATGCCTTTATAACGGTTTACAAGTTCGTCTCAATTGTGCAAGTTATTATTCTGCGAATAATTATACACTTGAGTAAATAAAATGATGCATTACTTTACACATATAAAACATGCGGAATGGTTAACAGCTTTGTATGCATATACATTGATTGTCATTATATTATAATATTAGCGCACATAATTGCGTTGTTTCGTGTATATTAATACACACGTGATATATGTAAGAAAACAAACAACTTTGTTTGGCATGACTAAACAACGGTTTATTATTTGGTCTTTGTTTTACACGGTTATTGTCGAACTGTTATTATAACCACTTTTAGACGTTTGGAATTTTGAGAGAGTCTGGTAAAATGTAAGATTGCATTCCATAGATAGTCGTAGCTAAAATATGACTAGGAGCGGTGAACTGACAAACTTCAAATAGTTGAATGCCAATCGTTGAACTGCTGCTTCTATGGCTATTTTATTTGAATGGTTTCGAATGGTTTCACGTGTCTGTAACTGATCGTCCGATAAATTGCTGAAACATGTCGCCGGTCGAAGCAAATAATAGCAAAGGTCGTAAATAATTAATCATATACGGTGGTAAGCCCGGCCGCTATTGTTTTAAATGACAGTTTACATGCCAATTAAAGTAAACAGCAAAACAACAGAACAATGTGTCCAGTCATGCATAAGTCTAACGTTGTAAATACATGTACGTAGTTTTAAAGTTTATCACTTTTAAACTTAAACTTCTGATCAATTTCAGTGTTAAAGTATATGATTACACTCGTGTACCAAATATTCGTGTGCAAGTTGGAATCAAACGCATTATATATTATACATATATTATACTTATATTTCAAGAACATTGTCTTTCGTAATTATAATACAACTAACTTGCTGGAATTGTATAAGGGAATATCCTTGATATTTTCTCGTTGTGGAATGAAGAAAAACATGTGCATGTTGTCCTTCCTTTATTGCACACAACTTTAACAAGGAATAAAAACATCAACTTGATTGGTCAATTGCATTTGTTGACTCAAATATGCAATCAATGTTTGGGGTAAAAATCTGTTTCTTTTTCGAAAATCAAAAAATGCACACAACCTACGTGGGTTGTTTAAAAATAAATATGACGGGGTCGGTAACGTTAACATTTAATTTACGTTAAAGATTAAACCTACACAATACATCGGAATATTTCCTCTACATAATGTGACAAATTCAATGAAATAAAATTATAAATAAAAATTATATGACAATTACAGCAAACACCGTGTGAGCAACCCGGCGCATGGAAAACATAGTTACTCTTGTTGTTATCGACGTCACAAACGCTCCGAACTACGCCAACGTTTAATCTTTTTCAAAGTACTCCCCCGCGTCTTCAATACAGGTGATGGCGATGTATCCACTGTCTGTACTCATCATTGTACCACTCTGCAGAGTACTGTTGAGTAATATTTGCGGTTGCAGTCTTCAATTATTGTAGAGAAGTGAACATACGTCCCTTTAACTGTGATTTGATGGTCGGAACTATCGAGAAGTCGAAGGCGCTATGTCGGGTGAATACGGCGGATGGGATATCGTACAGAATCCCAAAACTGCCACCGCCAAAGCGGTGGTCCCTGCAGTGTATGATGACGCATTGTCCATGTGTAGAATGAAATGCTCAAGGGGAACACCGACTCGCTTCTTTTTAAGGGCGTGCACGAGAACACGGCGGAGCACCCGTGCAGAGCTTTTTAAACCCAGTTTCACGCCTTTTCATATATTAGAAATGGGATTCGATTGAACATAATTTTGTCTCACTCGTACATATACAAATTAAAAACAATTACTTATTTATACTATTTGACGGAACAAAGTATTGAACTTTAGCTCAATGAGCTATGTTAAAATTATGGATGATAGTTATTACTCATCCCATTTTACTTAGCGCATTTGGTACTTAAAATAAACAAGATCGGTAAGAAATTTGTACCATAATTATAAATATCGTTATATGTTTTCGACGATGATTATGATAATAGCATATTACATTGCAAAAGTAGTCTGCATTTACAGTCTGACCCTTCGGGACCGCATGTTGGAGGATCATGCCGTCTATGTCGGCGAACATGATGAATATGTATGTTCCGCCGCTGCGGGAAACCATGGCCTTCTTTGGAGGTGGGGATCCGGTCCGCTTTCATACTGCCGACTGTGAGTTTGTTTCCGGTTCATGAAACCACAACCATTTCTCATCGGATGACTCGTGGCGGGAATCGGTCACCCTCCTCTCCTTTTCGTGCTCGTTCAGCAGCCGCGGTACCAAGGGCGTGGACATATTGTTAAACACATTATTATATATTATAAAATAATATCGGAGAACCGTGCGACTTACATGTAATTTAAAATACTGAAATTATTTATCAAAATAAAGTTACACTAATAAAATTGATCACGTTATAATAATCAGAGTCCGATATAGTAGAACAAACAATCACGATAAATACAGGTCAATCATTTCTATTAAATTTTTATTAAATAAACAAATCGAAATCAAAAGGATAGGGCCTACCTTTTTCATATTCAAATCTTTAGTCTGTCATTTCGCAGCGTCTTGGCAATCGACGAAACGTAAGTTCCACTGACTTTCTTCTTTCTGCCTCTTCCCTGTGCAGTTATATTGTCTTCGCCGTCCTTGATCCATTTATGCCAGCTAAAACAAGCGTTCTGCTGACATAATTTTTGTTTTGCCCCTCGTAATCTTGATATTTTCAAACGTTGCAGAAGGAGTATCGCCCATCTGTTGACAGGAATTCACAATCGCGCAAATTTCCAGTTTTTCATTGACGGCATGGTGGGGTGCTTTACGTTGTAACTAAACTCACACAAATCTTGTTTACTTCCGCGTCTAACGATCAAATGACGTCAAATTTACGGGTGACGTCACTGAAACGTAGTGCAATGTTTTCGTGCAATTTAAATGAAATCAGACGACACATCACGGAAATATAATGAATATAGCGGTACTTAACAGTTGACTATATGCACTGCGCCGTGTGCTTGTTACCATGGTTTTTCAAACTTAATATATGCGCGCGTATAGCGCGAACAAATATTAAAGTTTATACAATATTACTGAGAATGCTTTCCAAGTGATTTTGATTTGTAAACATTGTAGCTTGGATGAACAATTAAAAACAAAATAGTCTTAAGCCTATTTATTTTTGAACAATCCTCGTATAATAGTAACTAAAATATACTCATCAAAGCTGTTGAATATTAAGATTGAGTTAACACATTCCACATATTCCAAGGTTACGAACATTAAACAAAATCCAAGACTCGTAAATATACGAACTAACCCTAGTCCTAACCTTAAATTTGTAAACCTAACCACAAACCCTAACCGGAAATTTTACTACGATCCTTATTGCAATTGTTTTAATAGCATGAGTAGCACCATTTAGGAATCAAGCAATCATTAACGCACTTGTAAACGTACTCATTTCATGTATTCATTGCGCCATCGTAAACGTGTTCATGATAAATATATTCCATGGTTATTTCATTGGAAACTGTAATATTAACCCTAACCCTACCCCTAACACTAAATCGTTAGCCCTAACCCTAAATCCTAACCCTAACCGGAAAATTTACTAGAAACTTTATGGTTATATACCAGTTATTCCAATTCCCAAAGGGTCCCATAAAACGGCAAACTTTCCAAGCATTTTTCTAGCATTTTCTTTTTTTCACATTGTGCAAGCATGGTATCAACTTAAAGATCAATCAGTCCTCTTCCAAAATTTGCAATACAAAAGATATGTCATGTTACTTGTAAGAAAATGCATCTCACTGCAGGCACCGGTACAAAACAGGGTTTCGGCAGTCACATTTCGACAAAAGCCCCATACCACATTAAACACCCCCCAAAAGTTCACCTTTCAAGTTAGCCTCCACTGAAATGCACCAAAATGTTGAAGACACGCATAGGATGTTAGAAATAACCACAAAAGGCATATCTGAGATTGCTAAATGGCTTTTATGCCAGAAGAGAAGAGGAACTCTTTATTAATAAGCACTACTTTTGAATAGACCACGGAGGGATTCACAATGATTTACTGGTATCTAACCTTAAAGAAAACTCAACAGTTTGCTATCATGACAAAAACTTTTCTACATCATTATTAACCTACTTGTACCACACATGCAAAATTTCAGGTCGATCCGCTAAGTAGAAATACCCCAAAAACGCATTTCAGTATGACACATGATAAGCCATCTGGCTTACGTTTCAGTACTTGGATTGTATTGGGAGCGATAACTAAAATTCGCACCTAAATCACATAAACCAGTCAAATTACCAGTTCATTTAGGATATTTTAATGCAATGAACAAAAATAAAGTAGAAAACGTGTAATATTTGCATATAACATGATTCGATGTGCTGTGAGCTGCAAAGGCGAGATTCCGTACTTTTGTTTCATTTTTTTTACTCGAAAAAACAGGTTTCGCTTCAAAACTTGTAGATAACGTGTCAGTTACGATATCATTCACATTTATTCTCGTGAAAAGTAATAAACGCAGTAAAATAACACAGTTACATGGTGATTTTATATATAAGTGGACCCTAAAGGGCCAGTCCCATGTTTTCTTAAAGGTTATAAACCAGTAATTCCAATGCCCATAGGGTCCCATTATAAAACGGCAAATATTTCAAGCATTATTCTAGCAATTCCTTTATTTCAGATTGTGCAAGTTTGGTATCAATTTAAAGATCAATCTGTCCTCTTCCACAATTTGCAATTAAAAAGATATGTCATGTTACTTCTAAGAAAATGCATCTCACTTGAAGGCAGTCACCGGTAGAAAACAGGGTTTTGGCAGTCATATTTCGACAAAAGCCCCATACCACAGTAAACACACCCCACAAGTTTACCTTTCAAGTTAGCCTCCAATGAAATGCACTAAAATGTTGCAGACACGCATAGGTTATTAGAAATAACCACAAAAGGCATGGCTGATATTGCTAAATGGCTTTTATGCCAGAAGAGAAGAGGAACTCTTTATTAATAAGCACTACTTTTGAATGGACCACGGAGGGATTTACTGGTATCTAACCTTATTGCAATAGTTATAACATATTGAGTAGTACCATTTAGGAATTCACGGAATCAATAACGCATGTTTAAACGTATTTATGATTTCGTTTATGTATTAATGGTTATTTCTATGTAAAGTCTAACATTAACCCTAACTCTTACGGAACAATGAATTGAACGGATTATTTCAACAGTTGTTATAGCATAAACAGCTAAACTTATCAAATCATGTATTAATGAGTGCATTCATTAAAGAGTTTAACTATTGATTGTTTCTACTTGTATTTAAAGGGCATTATCTTTCGTAATTATAATACAATAAGTATTACGAAATGCATAATTATCATTACAAAATAGAACAAAAAGTATCATCAGTCAAACTTATATCAAACGTATATATTGTACAAATTAAAGTTATTGTATATACTGTACAAAATCGTTAACGTTGTAAACCCGACACTACTCATATGTATAAAATTTTGTGTATGCATAATGAACCTTGTTTCATTTATTGCATTTCTATAATGTTGACTAGTTACTCAACGAAACTGGTTTAATTATATATTATAATTAATGCACGTTTATTTTGTAACGAACTGTTAGATGAATTTGAACGGAAATGTTACTTTAATGATACCGGAATTCAGCATAAGTGTTATAGTTTTTAATTATTAAACAGCCACCCCCGGCGTGTTGCGGTATTAATTGCTGTGATTGTTAGATGGTGATCCAGGCACTAGTTCGTCTCTTGCACGAGGTTATAACAAACATTGTTGGCGACATGAAGCCCGTAAAACATATAGAACAATTGCGATAATAAGTGGTCTTACGTCCATTGCACATAGTTTGATCTACGATTTCAAAAGTATTGTTTCGATGGTTCTTAATAAAACCAAGTTTAATATTCACAACATTTATTGTTCAGTTCTTTTAAATACAACAGTAGTCATTTAAGAAATAATGTTCTATTTATCGTTGGTTGTCGGTCGATAAACAACGATAATGCGAACATTATTTAGATTCTAACATGATTTGACGAACATATTTTGCAAGTGTAATGAGAACTGCTTTTTACAATAATCCGCTCTGAATTGTTTTTGCGTGGTTTATTGGCAGTTGTACAACTATAGTTTCGATCTATGTCTATAGAAAAATCAGCGAGTATCATGTTAGAATAGTGAATATCCCCATGTCTGCAGCACATTCGTGTACAGTTTGGTTTCTAATTTACCACTTGAGAAATAGGGCGTATCATGCGCACACATGATCTCAGTTTGATCCCAATGTGTATACGTCCCAGACATGTTCGTATGCGTATGTACCTAAATGTATACACAATATGCATATACAACCCACAATGTGTTTTTGTCTTCCATGAAATTCTTCCAGCATTATATATATATAGTGACCAAAGTATTTTTTTACTCACCGTAATTACTCTATTTGCTGGGCCACTTAAAATGTGTTGGTTTTGCTGTTCCAGTATTTAGAAGCAGAAACAATAATTCTTCCTGAAAGTGTAGTAATATTTAGAATCATCAATGGATATACACAACAATTATTCGAACGGTTTAATTGCGTACGGTGTTTGTATATTAATCCCTTTAAAACAAGCAAATCACAGTGTAGTTATATATTTGCCCCAGGCAGTAATATAAGAAGGGCCGATAAGTGGCAACGTTTATTGGATCAGCTGCAATGAGGTACGGATATATGAATTTCCTATGCGCATTCACAACGGTGACAGTCTGCTGATACAATTGAATTGAGTTCAATGGTTAATGACGTGTTCACATTGATAATAGAACATACTACTGTTTCATTATTTTAACATTTGGATATAATAATGAAAACATTGGTAATGCTTAGCCGTTTAAGGCGAAATTATTTTGTTCAATATAATTATAGCAGTATAATGTGAAAATATTGGTTGCTATATTTAGTCAAATAAAGCACATTTTAATTTACGACATTTTAGCAATTTATTATGTCAATGTGTTAAAACACAGTTTGTATTTTTACAAAAGCTATTAAATTGAAAAGGCGGCGCAAAGCCAGACAGTCGCATTATAGTAATGGTCATAATGTCCGCCGTGCAATATTGTTACCATTGTTTCTTCTAAATTCGTTCGTTCTTGTTGCAAAGGTTGACCATAACCTCACCGATGCTCAGTAACACTGATATTATATTAGAGATGGTCAATAACAACCATAATCTGATTAACCACTATGCGAGATGCACAACTTAAGGGCACAAAGCAACATGACAGTAAGCACATTGCACGTTACACAGTGTATTATAATAAAACGCGTGAGTTGCGCAAAACGTTAACGGCCATTTAAGTTAACAACCGTTAAATAATGGATGGAACTGTTTAAGTAAATTAAACATTTCAATATAAACATGTGAGTTTATTCTATATAAATTGTTATGCTTAATAATTTACAAATTGTTTGATAACCGTTGCCTGCAGTATTTATTGGATTTAAACCTTAAGTTAACTCAATCGACCGTTCAACTTTGTGCAACTGGTTCCAGGTGCCACTCATTCGTGTTTCTGAAAATGTGAGATGGATGCGTACACCTTATAATACATTAATATGTTTGATATGTGTTTCCTTATTGTCATACATGCATTTGCCATGCTTTAGTGAGTTCGATCCATAATCGGAGATCGTTCTATTGAACTTCCTTAAGAAAAGTACTGGTACTACCGAGTAAACGAATTTAACTCGCCTTAAAAAACTTCAGGCGTTCGACACAATCGAGCCTAAGTAAATATGTTTAAACGAGACGTATACATTGCGGAATGCTATTTACCTTAATACAACAATTACGCTAACGCCATTTACTGTAATCATACGTTAAATAAAGTATTGCGTGTTTTTGGCGAGTCGCACATTTGCTAATGTAAGGGTAATATATAAATACCATATGGCAGCTTGTATGACACAGATATTGTCAATCCAAGGGCAGCATGTCTCCCGAGGCGAATGCGTTTCACACACGCTGCCATTTGATATGTATTTTATTTTACCAAACAAACTTCAGTAAATGCAAAAGTTAAATACATATTTTAGTCTGCCTATCAAGAATGAAGAATGACTAAATCTTCTATAAGCTGTAGAATACTTGCAAACTTTTTTTTCTGAAATTTAATTTTGAAGAGAATCGCGTGTTTACACATTGAATGCTGACGTCACGACTGAATGACGTCATGACAAGGGAGGCAATATTTTCATGAGATTTGGCTAAAACTGAAGCAGTGGTTTGCCCTTATATGACAATCAAAATATTTTTGAGGTCAAATGACCTGACAGTCACTTTCTTCTGAGCAGGTGTGAAAAGGTTGAACATGTTTATAACAGTCACAATATCTCACTTTAATATAATGGGAGTTTATCATTGTAGACAAACGTGTGGTATAATCAATGTGATTAACGCACTGGTGTCGATATTGCAGCAATGTAAACATATCAACGCGACGCAAAAGACAAAAACAAAACAAAAAAAAAAATAATAACGCATGTCTAACATGAAATCAACACCCGTTAAGTGGTTTTAAATGCATGTCATTGTCTAATTAGTGTGTACATGCTAGGTTGTAAAGGAAATAATAGTATTGCTGTGATCACTAACCCTCGACGCCCACCAAATTTTGAAAAAAAATATAACCAATGAGTGCGTCTCGTAAATTATATAATTACTGACCCCGTAAGAAATACCTCACCAATGACACAGGTTATGATTGTTCCCATTTTATTTGTCGATGACTCCAAAATCGTTCCTTGCCTGTATGTATCAAATTCTACTAGTCTACTACGTTGACCTTAGTTTAGCGGCTTTTGTAACGTAAATCATGCACGATATTCACATTTAAGTCACTGAACAGTTCACGTGTTAAGAAATACCTTGTTTAATGGAAATGATTAACTGCAGTGTTAATATCTCTCAAACAATACACAAGTACAAAATGCTTTGTGGGACAGATAACATTCCATCGGAATCATATGGTTGTTATTGTGCCGGTTTCGTGCATAATCACCATGCCGTAGGATGAGTAATTATTGCAAATCTGAAAAAAGTACAACGACGGGTTAACTTAAATAAAACCAACATGGATAACACAGTAAGCGTCTTGCTTATGAAACGCCAATGTTATTTCGATTTTTAAATAAGTTTCCTAAAGTCTTACAAACAAGATTACGCTCAGCTACCATCATGACTAGTATACTAAATAGTCTTATTAAAAACAGTTTCATAAAATGTGCTACATGTTAATACCAACGTGTGTATTCAAAACGTGTATGTATGTTTACAGGAGTTTTACAATGTTGTCGCTTTAATCATGCTGTTAGGTATGTACAATGCACGTAAACTTGTATTGAGGGAATAGTTCGTAGCCGAGGTTTGTGTATGATTAAGGCCCACGACGCTATGCTATGTCACTTTACTTTATTTAAGTAACGTACTACTTAAACAGGAGTACATGCAGTGTCATATGTGTAACGTTATTTTCAATTGACAGTATCCCAAATGCCAATGGATTAATTCACCTAAACACAATGACGTCAGACAGGTTTGCCGCCATTGAATGTATTACGAAAAAAGAGATTACATTTCAATTCATAAACGGGAGTTCAGACACCGGAATTAATCTCGCAGTGTGCTTAAAAAAAGTAAAATCTTGCTATATTATGGAAGAAGCATTTGAAAGAGACTATGCAGTAGCGCATTCAGCTGGAGGTGGGATTCTTTTTATCACAACCCTTAAAAAAACACGTTTGGAACATACAGATGCTTTGCACTTTATACTACAACTTTACGTTAGAACACATTTTTTAAATCAGGTAACACAGATGCAACAACACCATGTACAGCAAGGGACGTAACAAAAACGTGTATGGTTTGTATTTTATTATGTATTCATTGTATTATTTAAACCAATGTATTCACGGAAATTAACGAGTAATTGATTTATTCATTCAACTACATATCCATACATAGATCTATTGATTATATCAATCCATCCATCTATCGATTCACCCGATCATACATCAATTTATTCATTCAATTCTTTATACATATATACATTTATAGTTCATATATTGGTAATGCGTACACATTTTGGCACGCTCATTGAAGTTTATACACTATAAAATAAAAAAAATGTATCAGCATCAATTTAAACAGTTCATACTTCTGAACTTTTTCAGCCAGATATATTGCCACAACGACCATGTACAGCATGGTGATTATATTAGTGATCTTTTGAGGATTGACCCTCCTCGTCGTTTTATGTCATTGCAACGCACGTTTAACATATTGTTGTTGCTCGGTCCACACCTGCGCAGGCATAAGTATTTTTAGTTAAAACAAACTTGACCTAACATACTTAAAATAGAGAAGAAGAAAAATTAAAAAAACTTTTGCAAAATTAAAAGCAAATGGTAATATTACTACTACTACTTCTACTACTACTACTACTACTACTACTATTAAAAATAATAATAATAATTAGAAGAAGAAGAAAAAGAAGAAGAAGACAAATTAGAAGAAGAAGAAGGCTTTACATCGTTGTCAGCATCATGATCTCAATCATTATTATCATCATCAGATTGATAGGCATAAGAATTGTTATCGTCGACATCACATTCATAGTCGTAATTTTATATGAATTGTTTCTAATTGCAGGTTGTTGTTTGTTTCCGGAACATTACAATAAGGTATATTTTAGGACCTATATATATATATATATATATATATATATATATATATATATATATATATATGTGGAACATGTTCTTTATGGAGACCAGTTGTATTATTTTTACAGCATTAAGGAGACCGCTGGATTAGGTGGACATGTTTTGGTCCCCTTAATATTTAGCGTCCTCATAAATCAGCCTCAATTTGTAATTTCGAATTTTCAAGCATACCATCGTTAATCACTAACAATAATTAGGCAAACAATTTGTTTTCTCTTTTCTTTTATTGATTTAAATAGTGATAATACGCTTTTTAATTTTAACCCCTGTATATTTTTACATGGCATATTATGTGCATTATGTAGCCCGCAATTAATACGCATGCAAAGTTTAAATGCCACTATATATAACTATTTTGTCTTTATTTTTTCAATATTGGGTGATTAATTCACCGCATTAATAAAAAAAAAACGAAAAAATCTGAAAAATAAAAAAAACACTTTTTGGTGTCCAATTTGGAACAGATCAGCTGTGTGTTTACCGAATCCAAGATGGCGCTTGGCCTAACGTACGGCAAACGTATGGTAAGTTTTTGTTTCAACATTAAGATTAAGAATAACTATTTATTAATTAATTGTATTTGTGTGTTTAAAGCAAATTAAATACTTGTGTGTTAAAGTTAGAAAGAAGTAATTTTATGCGATGTTTTCACGGCCATTCCAATGACTTCAGTCAGAGTGGGTGGGGAGCTGTTGTTGTCAAGGTCGAATTTAATTCTCTGGTTATTTTCATGTTGCAGTTTTTTATAATAATTATTTTTGTAACTGTAAAAAATGCTATTGTATTGAATATATTTATTGAACCATATCGAAAAGTTTCATATTGGTTTAAGAGGTTTTCATGACTTCTTCCTCAGAAAAACCGTAAATGCACAATGCCAAATGGGACGTTTCGCTCCAAAACATGTTTCATCCTGAGACATTTTGCTTGAGTACATTTCACCCTAAAGTTTTATTGTCAGTGTCCTTATTAATTATACATTATTATTACATATACCCTATAACTTACTATTTCTTTTGTATTAATGTGTTGTAATTTAGTCGACTGATTAAGGACCAATAACTAAAGGAAAATATCGTAGTTTCTTATCAATTTCGTGGTTCCTATCGATTGTTAAAGAAAATTACAGTGTGGTTACAGGTTTGCATTTTATAAACATTTGAATGACGTATGCAACCCAAAACACCATGCCTGTTTAATTGACTACCCCACACAGGGCCTTCCCCAGGATTTTTTTCAGGCGCTCCGGTCCCAAAAGGGGTGGGTTAGAGAGGTCTATCCCCTCCGTACCTCGAAAAATTTTTCTTGCGGAACATGTCAATTGACGTTATCTGGTGCGTTTTAGCTCTTAAATGTAAGGCTAACATGTTTTAAATTTTGTGTAAACCTTTTAACGAATGAAATCAACGAAACATCACGGTTTAAACGGTATACCTCTAGTCTTTTAAAAGTAAAAGTATGATTGTTGTTGCGAAACTGAAAGTAATAATTTTTTTTCTGATGTATCACATTCGCACAGTGACGTCATGTTCAAACCCACTATCCTCGTTATTCTCGAATTTTTAGCTTACACTCGATCTACTTACAGAGCATCTTTTTTTGAATAATCATGTTCATATGGGCATGTGTTTAGTGTTATAACTATGTTTTAATCGTTACAAATGTTGAACTTAGTACTGATTAAATAATTGGTGAATTGTAAAGATCTTGATTAAAATAAATGTATATTATACATGCTTCTTGCATAAACGGTTGGAAAATTTCCTCGTGCACGTCGTGCCTATGCGTATCAAATGTTAAGTCGGTACATGCACGCTTTCCATGCGTGGAGCGTGACGTCGTGGTTGTCAGCAGATATTTTGCGCTCTTTTGTAGAAAACACGGGTTTTACATGGCATACATGTACACCAACAGTACAGTTTGTGTTTACGAAACTACAACTGTAACACTGATAGGCTTTCCGATTACGATTTCATATTAGCTAATTTCTGACTGATATTTGGCAGTTTGTAAATTCATCAAATAAATAAGTGTGGACATTATAAAATAGACATTGGGTGAGCAATTGCTTTACGGTCGATAATACGCTTTGATGCGCGTATTAGGTTATTTGTGTGTGAATACATGGCTATTGTGCCGATTGGTCAATCATAATGTCATTTCTAAGCAAACATAAACTGAGCGTTTCTATTGGCTTACATTGATTTCACTGCATGATGAAACTCCGCCTACAGGGCAGTGCTTCACGGTAATTGATTGCGGCTTAGGAAGGTTACTGGAGCTTTCGGCGAAACACCGTTTCGGTGAAAAGGTTTCTGTAGTAGTTGAGCGGTGGTTTCGGCGAAGTGATATCTCAAGTAGTAACAAACTTTATTGTGTACAGACCAATTATCGACCATAGTTAATTGCCCAAATTAACAATTTCATAAGAAATTAAGAACATTTAACGCGTTTGAAAACATGTAATAATGATTTTATTGATAATTAGCACATGCATATTATAGAATATAAACAATTTAATTTTATGATTGCAAAAGAATTGCACAGTTTCAAACATAATTTTGTGACATTATTATTGTTATTGTTATTATTATTATAATTATTATTATTAAAATTATTTAATAAAATTTTTAACAAAATAATAACTTAATTTTATATACATATTTGCATTTACATAACATACAAACAGGCAAGATTTACAAAGGTATATATTCAATGAATATTGTTAACAATGTCACAGTTCATAAGGTATGGATCCCGTACAGTCGAAAAGACGTCGTTATTTCTGCTAGTAGCAGCCTAATAACACAAATAACTCTGTGCTACTAGCTGAAGTCAAGCCAAGTGTACATAATAATAAGTGCGAAAACAAGCTTATTAAAAATGTGTCTGTCATGCTAACAACCCATGCTGGCGATCAATTCTTATTCACACCTTTTTTGTAATTAGTGAGAGGTGTTATCTACTGTTAATCACTTTCGCCGAACTGGTTTAACACTTACTATTTATAATCAATTCGCGGAAACAGGGTTTCGCCGAAGCCACTATAATTCCTTAGGAATAACTGTAAATTGTTAAAATTTTCAACGAAGTGACACTCGCTTTGATCATTCACAACTTGATTCAGTGGGTGTATATGTTTCTCGATTGACGTTAGAGATTAGCTTTCACAGCAGGAATTTGTCGGTCTGCTGCAGTCAACACACCTAATTAATTCATAAAATATACGTGCCCCGGGCGATGTTTATAAGCGCAACAGCAATTTTAGGCGCCCCGGTTATGTTCAAGTTAAAATTTAAGCGCCCCTGCACCGGGGTGCTTAAACGACCTGGGGAAGGCCCTGGCTCATAGAGCGGGATTTGTGTTGGGAAAACCCAATGAAGCTATTTTTAGAACAGCCAATCATAAACCACGAAATCAATAGGAAAGCATCTAGGCGATTTTGATGTCTAAGGTCATGATGTTAAAGGCCAGTTTATTTGTAAACAATCTTAACAATGGATTTTTTTCGTAAATTTTGTTCAAAACATGTGTAACTTGATTTAGTTTGTTTTAAAATTTATATATATGATTATAAGTATCAAACATCCGTGCGCATGCACATATTTTGAAGATAAGAACCACAAATTCATAGGAACGTAGCATACCAGATAAATATCTAGATTTGTTATTTATTTTAATATGCATTTTCATGATTTGAAACTACTGAATCACGATCAGTGCTTCTTCTTTCGATTTCAATACCATATAACATGCCAGTTGTTAAACTCAAAGGTACCTGTTCACAGATTCCCGTTCCCCCCTCCTCCGGACATTGCTTTTGACACACCCAGACATAAGCCCGCTCATAATTTTGATTGACGGACAAAAGCCCGCTCAACATAAATATGTAAATTCTTTTTTAATTATAATTATTAATTATCACCCACACTTAGTCGGTAATTAATTGTGATTACTGTGAAGCCATGATGTTGATGTCATTAATTATAAAATTAAGTAGCAAGTATTTGGGATATAAGAGGTATTGTAGTAGTTATGTGACCACCAGAAACGTAACAAATTAAAACGTGCTGTAATTAGGCGTAAATTGAAATTAATCGAGGACTAAACTTTTTATACATAAAAATGGATATGTTTTTAATGAGCGGGCTTTTGTCCAGGATGACAAAAACATTGAGTGGGCTTTTGTCCTGAGGGCTTTTGTCTTGGACAACCAAAAATCGTTTGGACAACCAGGTTTTGATCTTTTAGTTGTCCAATGGACAACCAATTATAGTCCGGGTCAACCAAAAAATTGTTTGGACAACCAGATGATTGTGATATTTTAATTGTCTAATAGACAACCAATTATGGGAACTATGAAAAATTTGTTTGCTTATTTAATGCTTCATTAACATACTTACTTACGATCTGAAGTGCTAAATATACTTCAACTGCGGTGGTAAAATCATCCTAAACACTGGATGAATGTATTGCTGGACGTTAACAAATTAGTATACCCCTCTGGGACTAGGTCAAATGATTGCATCATTCATAGGCCAGACACCGCAAAACTTGAGGGGTGAAAAATCCAAACAAACAAACAAAATCACGTTGTCTGACAGCCTACAACATTATGTCAGACAACCAAATTGTAAGTCAGATGCAAACTGTGAAATAAGTAGAACTTGAAACAGATCTGTCAGACAAAATGTCTGGCGAACACTTTGGATCTGTCTGACATTTTCAAAATGTGTCTGACAGTCAGTCACATTTTGCAGTGTCTGTAGGCTGTTTTTTTATGCCCCCACATTAGAGGGGGGACAATAGATTTGCCCTTGTCCGTCCGTCCATCCTACTTCCGTCGGATTTTTGTGTTGAGCATAACTCAAAGTATAACTGCTAGAGTGATGAAACTTTATAAGCATATTCATCAGCATCGGGGCTTGTTCACCTGGGTAGTTTCGTGCAGTTTTTTTCAGACATTGGCAGAGTTATGGCTCTTTTTTAGCCAAAATAACATTTTTGGACTTGTGTCACGCATATCTCAAAAAGTATTGCTGCCCAATGGTGAAACATTACAAACATATAAATCAGCATGTGAACTTGTGCACCTGGGTATTTTGGTGCATTTTTTCCGACATCAGCAGAGTTATGTTGCTTTTTTCAGCAAAAATGACATTTTTGTCCTTGTGTCACAGGGAACTCGAAAAATCTAACTGCTACAGCAATTAAACTTTAAATACGTATTCATTAGCATGTGAATTTGTGCACCTGGGTATTTTTGCACAGTTTTTTTCTGATGTCATTGGATATATAGAGCCATTGATTTTTTAGCAAAAAATGACATTTTTTTCTGACAGTGGAGTTTTTTGACAACCAACGGAATATGGGGGCATAATTTCCAAGTTAAATGTTAAATGCTGTGTAGTATACAGACTTTTATGGTTCACACTTAATACTTTTGTTCGGACAACCATATGTTGCTTTGTACAAACAATTTCCAAGAAAGTGAGTGTCTGAATGACATAAATCAGTCAAAGTTAATTTCGATGACTGGGGTAAATTGTGTTAGAATTTTATGAGTGAAGAGTCATGGAACTGTAATTACATTGCCAACACCCATGCTATTCAAAGACTGGGATGATTTATCATACTAGCATGTAAATTAGTAGTTTCTGCTTCATAACTTATTTAAAGGCACACACAAGCAGCGCTCTTGATAAGGATTGAGGAAATGAGTAACAGTTACTGTACTCTTCAAACCTTGACAAAAAGGAGTAACGCAAAAGTATAAAAGAGTATTAGTACTCTTTGTGCATAAACAATTATGGGGTAAACATTTGCATTTTTTTTATTTTTCATGCGCATAGCAGCAATTTAAAACAAATGCCAACATGTACTTTTTGACTAAATGTAAGTTAATTATTTGCAATATATTTCATCTGAATCTGGATTGCTTGTGTTATAACCTATTGTATATGCATAATTATATTGTACCTTAAATTGTTTTATACATTTAGATAAGATTGCAGAAACACAATAGTATAATTATATATTGAATATTGAATGCATTCTGAAATGCAACGAGTTAAATTGCAGCAGATAGTCTGTGCAACTATGTTTGAAATATTTTATGGCGTAATTTATGGTAAAAAGTCAGATTATTGTAATAATAAAACTAGTCTTTCATATAGTTGCAACAATGATACAAAGTTTTGGTCTGCGTGTTTGGCCACCTTTTAACATAGCTCACAATTTAGGCGAATGCTTTTTATATTTTATAAAATTTCCAGCCATGGAAATAAACATTTCCAATCACCAAGAGTTTTTTCGTTCACGTTTTGTCCATCGTGTTTCTTTTACTTCTGTGTGAAATAAATCACGTCATCTACAGTAGTTTTCAATATTGGAAGAGCAATATGCTTACCCTTATTTAACTGCACATAAATATTTTTGCTAAAGTAATTATAACACTCTATTATGTGAAGTTAGATTAAGACATCGAACATAGAATAAACTGTTTTATTACACTAATGTTTTCTATGCAGTTAACCAGTAATAATTTAAAAATTGTGCAGAGTAATTAGTGCAATAGACACCTGCATATACAAATGCACAAGTTAAACTGGTTTTACCACAAAATTGTATACTTCTATGCATCTACAAAATTTTCACACAACAATAAAACCGTGTCCATGCGTGCATAAGCACAGTTTTTAAATACAGGAAATCAATCATAGACACAATCAGTCTTAACACGACTTACGAGAAAATGCAAATTCTACAAAGTTATCCACAGAATTATATTACAAACATACTTATACACCATGAAATGCTCATATTTATGTGCAATCAAAAAAAAAAATCATTTCCATGCTATGTCTGATGTCTTATTCCAAATTCACATAATAGTATGTTCTATATATATTGCCGTTTTGAGGCGAAATTGTTTTGGCTGGTCAACCGACACGAGAAGCAGACGCCATTATCCCATTTTCAATTTACAAAAAATCGATACAGACTGCTGCTCTGAAAAGTATACAGAATCAGAAAAAATATATCGTACACCAGTATGTATCCAGACTCGTAACAGTTGTCTTCCCTGCTCGGGGCTAATATCCACTAATTTATTGGAACTTCAGTACGCTGATAAAACGAAACGTTTTGCGTAATGCACATTATTTCTGCGTAATCAATACGCACAAAAAATGACATTAATGCGTATTGGTATGAATTTATGTGCGTATTTACGCCGATACGCCCCTTATCAAGAGCGTTGCACAAGTCAAGACAAAACATAGATTTTACAAGTTACAAGTTGAGACTTTACAAAGACATAAACTAAGGCATTATGAGCAAAACCAGGCTGTAACCTGATGATTCTTATCAATCTTGTTGTTTGTATATTTTCTTGCAGCTTAAAGCTAGTCTGGGAGATGGAGAAGACAGATCTATTAAGGTAAAATAAATCGTGCTTTATTAAAGGGGCGTACCAACGGTATTTCCCCCAAATGTAGATACATATTAACACAATGCATATTGCCATATTTATGAATATATTTGTCTAGAAGGCAAGCAATAATATATTAATGGAATCATTAAGAAAAAAATATATACAGTGCAAACAGATGTTTTTGGATATCCGGTTCCAGTAGGATTTCAATCCACGCCTTCAGACTCCGTACTTCAATGAAAATGTCCCCACACTACAGCACCGTTATCAATAGTGTGCATGCGTATAATAGGAATTAATGTGGATTTCATTCATAACGAATTTACTACTTTTACTTATTCTCCCACTCCCACAAAAAGTGTCACAGGGACAACTTTTTAATTCAAATTATAATTATAAAATTATATATTTTACTGATGGTTTATAAAAATGAAACCTATAATGCGTAAAGCAATCACGTCATAAATACTTCTAAAAAGATAATTTTATTTTTGAAACTTTAATACCCTATAAGCTTTCAATACGCCTCTTTAAAAGCAGTTTTTAGCTCTACTTTTCAAAAGCTAGTAAGTTTGACAAGCACAAGAAAAGACTGCTCTTGTTAAACTATACAAGTACCTGTGTAAATACTGTATATCAAATATGTTGGATAGGAATTGAACATTTTTGTGAACACCCAAGTGACATTTATCAAGCGTCTCTTTCAAAATCGCGTAATTATACAGTTTAGGTGGGCATATAGGAGTGAGTTTCTTGGTCCATCAGTCGGTTGGTGTTTTTTATTTCCGGTTGATAACTAGAGAACAGCTTGACATATTTAAATATATTGGTACTCATTTTGTAAAAACATAATATACAAGTCAAGTTTGAATTTGGTTACAAATTTTGACTGAGTTATTGCCTCTTTTTGACTAAAATTCCTTAAAAAATGGTTTCCTGGAAGATAACTCAAGAATGGCTTGACATATTCAAAATAGTGTTTGGTATACACATGCAACATCATAAAATACAGGTCAAGTTTGTTTTTGGTTACAAAACACTAAATCTTGACAGAGCTACTGCCCTTTTTCTACTAAAATTCTCTAAAAACATGGTTTCCCGATGATAAGACAAGAAAGGCTTGACAAAATCAAATAATATTTGGTACACGTTTGTCAAATCATAAAGTACACGTCAGGTTCAATGTTAGTTATTGCTCCTTTTTCGACTAAAATTCCATAAAAATGTGGTTTCAGCATGATATGTGTGATTAAAGAAAGGCTTGACATATTCAAATAATTTTTGGTACACATGTCTGACATAATTCGACTTTGGTTACAAACCACTATATTCTGGACTTTTTCACAAATGTAAGTTATTTTAGGTACATTGGTGTAACATAATACAATATAGGTCAATATAGGTCAAGATCGAGTTTAGTTACAGACCACCTAAAGTTGATTGAGTTATTTATGCACCTAGTTTTGTGACAAAGTCATATTGTGGGGGTATATTCGTCACTGTTGTGACAATTCGACAATTCCAGCTCAATCAAACTTTCAAAAGTATAATTTCTAACTACATAGACCAATGTAATACTTTAAAAATATACATTTGCGTCATAAGATATCATGAAAAATATTCTGTCAGCCATTATTTAATTTTTAGAAAGTAAAAGCAGTATAAAGAACAAAATGTTGTGTGACTGTCAAATTATTAATATAGATCACGTAGATTGAAATATTTCTGCAACAAAATAATGGTTTTAATTTTATTGTAAATTTTACTTAATTCATTTATGCATTGTACTCACTAACAAGTGGCCACAAGTTAAAAATAAACAATACTGTTCATATGTTCATGTCTCCATATCAGCATTGTATGTTTCAGAAAATTAGAGTCTCCCCTGACCTAGAGGCTCAATACTATATAAATTGTGGGTTGGACAGGGATGGTTTTTGTGTTCGCTACATTTCCGATTATAAAGGTAAAAGGTGTTATATATACAGAAAATAAATAACACATTTCTCGCATTTACATTTTGCTTCAACGAAGTCGTGTTCAGATTCTTATAAATTTCTTTTGTAAATATTGTGTGCTCAATTAGTTCTTAAATGTCACACTTAAATGTTTGTAAGGCAGCCTATGTATGTAAAGCAATTTGCCCTCTTTATTCATAAAATTGCATGACTACCATAAATCATGCAGGTGAACCCCATCACTCATTTACCATGAGTCATTTCATAAGAGTATTCATAAAATTTGTTGCGCTTGAAAGTTTTCATATGTACTTTTTCCTGTATGTTTTGGTGTTCGGAATTTCCAACATGGAGATTTTTTACTACAGTTTTCGGGAGAAAAGATAACAAAAACTGAAGGGTTGGAGCGACTGAAAAGCAAACATTCTGAGAACAAGTGTTTCTTTTACGAATACTTAGGAAAGCACTGGTGGTATGTAAACAGAATATTGATATTCTAATTTATCATACCACTATGCTGATATCGACCTGATACAGAAGTGCCTGCTATATGTTTTATATCACGTCAGTAGCGTTTATATCAGTCAATGTTTGGAGGTACGTCATATTACTGGTACTCGGGATCAACTATAAAGTCAACATTTTCAGTAAAAACGAATCAGATGCAACAAAACAAACAATTTGATACCAAAAACATATACAGTTTAATAAATCATTGTTAATCGTCATAAATCACTAAAACGTTATTTTTTAAATATTGACATAAACCCGCACTTTGGTAGTGAGTGGTATGACGTCATCAGTGGAACAATAAAACACCCATATGCAGTTATTCAATAAATTCCAAACAAAAGCAATAAAATCACTATACGTAATCATTTTATGGTGTGCCTTAAAGATTTTTACCAAAAAATCGTGAAATTTTTTATTTCAATACACAACTCCAAAATAGCGTCTCCAAATAATTAGGCGACATCTGTTTTCAGACGAAATTGATCATTGCTTCCCATTTCAGTTTGCATTTGCAATATAATATGAATGAACGAGTGTATAATCTATGTTTTTGAAGTGAAAACAGCTCAGTTTTGATAACAAACTGTTAATAATAAGTTATTATCCATTCAACTTTTAGAATTCCATATAACGACATATACGTGAACGTGTAAAAGCCGGCTCAGCAAAATCAGCGCTGCTTAGAGTTTAAAAAAATAAAAAAATAAAAAATAGTGGTATGATAAATAGAAAAACAGGGTTACTTCCTGGTCTTGTGTAATATTTCAGGTTCGGCACGAATAAAATAACGTATTCTCTATATGAACACTACTGGTCATACAGTTTTAGTTTTCTGGTTACAAACTTGATCATTTTTGAATGGATGACTTGTGCCATTTTGAATTAGATGTTACATGTGGTAAAGGACAAACATGTTAAAGATTAGTAGTTAATATGGTTATGTATTTCTGATCTATAAAATATGTTACGAGGTGTTCAATAATTGATTGATACATGTATGATATGGTAATAAAGTTTTCATACAGTGCTTTTGATAAATATTGAGTTAAACTTGTACTAGTACTCCCTAAATTTAACAATAAAGGGGTATTTGCTCCAAATTAGACACCATTCATAGCAGCCATTTTGATGATAACTTAAGTTTACATTTTTCTGTCAACTTTTACATTTACAAAGATTCATTTTGGTGTCAATTGTTACGGGAAAGTGATGGCATTTGTTTACAAAAGTGAAATCTACTCTGGCAGTTTTCCTTGTCTGACTGTTTTGAAAAAGTTTGAAAATGTTTTCACATGAAAACACTAGTTGGAGTTTGGAATAACTTTACATTGATATAGTTCTTTGGTAACTCACAGAAATTCATTTCAAGTTATGAAATGACATGACTGCCTCTCACTGCCAGCATAGTTCATGTGGGTATTTCCTTGTTTGGCTGTATTGTAAATCTTAAAAACCAATGGACCAATGTGAGTATGCCTAACAGGAATGTTCTTTATTGACCCTATAATATCTACCTTTAAATGATTTTGATTATATAAAGTACCAGTATGTGGTAGATGGTGTAACTTTTAGCTGACCTGAGCATGAAGTGCTCGGTGAGCTATTGGTATAGGACATCTCCTGCGTCATCCGTCAGTCCGTCGTCCGTATGCCGTCAACAATTTAGTTTGTTCTCACGCTAGAGACTTTATTTTTTATTCAATCTTAACCAAACTTGCACAGTTTGTGTATGACCATTACATCTCGGTTGGAATTTATATTGGGCCAGATCACACCAGTAACACTAGAGTTATTGCCCCTTTTTCATGCAAAAAAATGGCAAATATGCCTTTTTGCAGCATAAAGACTTTATTTTTCATTGAATCTTCACCAAACTTCCACAGATTGTGTATGAGTATCAGATCTCAGCAGAGGCCTAAAATGGGAAAGATTGTGGTACACACAGTGGAGTTATTGCCCTTTGTTTGTGAAGAAAAATACAAAAATGGACATTATTCAGGTTAGAAAGTTCATTTTTCATCCAATCTTCACAAAACGTGCACAGTTTGTCTGTGACCATAACATTACAGCTGAGGTCAAATATGATCAAGATTGGGCCAACATTATGGCAGTTATTGCCCTTTGCTTTTGAAAAAAAATGCAAAAATTGACATTATTCAGGATAGAGTCTTCATTTTTCATCCAATCTTCACCATTCTTGCAGTTTGTCTATGACCATATGATAATTATAAGTAAGGTCCAATTTAAGCACGATTGGGCCAGACATTGAGAGTTATTGCCTTTTGTTGGGAATAAAATACCAAAAATGGAAATTATTCAGGATAGAGGCTTCATTTTTCATCCACTCCTCAGGTGAGCGCTTTGGGCCATAATGGCCCTCTTGTTTCTACATTGTATATATACAGCTTTCAGTCATATGTGCAACTTAGAACTGCTTTGTTACTTTTATGTATTTCAGTATTGATGCTGAAGCCACTACAAACCATATTTGCCAGTTCGTGAACGATGCTGACAAGAAAGAATCAAATTCAATAATGAAACTGAAAGTTTATGATAAGAAAGATTACTTATGTCTTTTGCAAAATCTGACATAAGTGCGGGGGATGAAATACTGTATGATTACGGTGATTCCGAAAACCTATGGTGGAGGAAGAAGGTATTTATATATGTAATTTTAGCTTTCAAATTATTATGATTTTCTTGACACTCATTGAAAGGCTGTAGTTTATAAAATATGGAAACTACATCATTTTGAGGTCGTTATAGTTCGCAGACGCCCGAAAAATTGGTTAAGGCCCGAGGAGCGCAAGGGTTTTAACGCATTTTAAGGGCCTCTGCAAATGTTAACGAACGAAAAATCATACATCTAGAGAAATAAAATCGAAACAATAAGATAATTGTCTATACAATCATTCTTTATAGTATAGCGTAACCCAAATTTGCGTACCTTATGGCGAAATATAAATCGATTCAGCAAAAAAGCTGGGCTGCAAAGGCACGTGAATTTACTGATTAATAGACCTTTTTCCTAAAAAGAGGTCGCTTTTTGTTTGTTAACACACCACTATAACAGACCGAAAAAGCTATGCTATAACACAGATATAAGTATGTTTTTTTTATTACTAAGCTAACATTAGTTCTACATCAAGGATACTTAATACTACTTTTTTGGGGTACAAGAACCTTAAATGGCTTTTACTTTATAGGAAAACCAACTTGACCAGTATTCATTTGGTAATGGTTTCATTGTTGTGATTTATTTTTTATGTTATTTGTAATTTTATATCTTTTTTTATCTTAAGGTTTTCTCATTTTGTTGTATTTTTAAGCTCACCTGAGCAAAAAATAACATGTTTAAAGGGACATTACTTAGAATAATGACCTTATTTTTTCACCCAATTTAGACCAGACATGTACGGTTTGTCTATGACCATACATTCTTTAACAAATATGAACATAGAATGGGTAGATAGTAATAAACCTGCAGGCTACCATAACAGAGACACTACAAAATGGAAAACATGACTTGACAGTTGCTATTATCTTTCTGAATCAGAGTGTAACACTTTAAACCCAATATTGCCAGTATATATAAACCTTCTTGACCCTAATTGTGTATGAAAATGAGTTGTTTGTAAGTTAAGAAATAAAAAAAAATTATGACTGACTAAGGCCCGTCACTCTGACTTGCACTTTAGCAGAATTATGCCCTTTTCTGTACTTAGAAAACTCAAGTCCTATAAATCAGACCTGTAATTTAGCAGAATTATGCCCATTTTTGTACTAAAAAAATATAGTTAAAGTTTGCTTGTAACCGCTCCATATCACTATTTCTACTGCAGATATTCGATTGAAACTTCCCACATGTTTTCAGAAGTCATTATGTAAGGTTACCCACCAACTCTGATCTGCAACCAGATTTATGCCCATTTTTGTACTAAGAAAATTAAGGTTAAAGTTTGCAAGCAAGAAGTTTGTATCTTTGTATCCATTACATAGTTACGTTCTATTAAAAATTTCATACGTGTTCAGGGTCATAATATATGGTCACAGGCGAATGCCAATAATTGTGTCCAGTATTTTAGCCAAATTAAGCCGCATTTTTGTACTTAGGAATATATTCAGGTACAAAATGTGCATGCAAGAACATGTTTCTTTGACTAGTACAGATATTTAATTGCAACTTCACATGTCTATGGGGTCATACGAGGTCACTTCCAGTATATGTATATTATCTAAGCAGAATGAATAGCTGAGCAGGCCGTCTTGGGACATGTCTCGTTGATTATCAAGGTTTTACCATGGAGCTGAGGGCTAATTAGCAACACAAATACATGTAACTTCAGACCTTTACCACATGCCTCTGAAAACCTGTCACAATAGTTATGCAATCATCTTTGCCAGTCCTCATAGAGTTTGTCAGGCCATCATGACATTTTTCCCTTTTTATTTTGTTTGTTGTTAGATTTAGTATGTTTTAAATACAAATGCCATGATTATTTCTAAGAAACCCATCATTTCATATCATTAACATTTTGTTCAAAGATGCTGAAATCTTGTTTGTTGACACATACAACACGAAAACAACTGGTTTTCTTTGATAAATTGTTGTTTTATAGTGTGTTTTTAAATTGTGCTTAATGCAGGTCTTAGTTTTGTATTCATGTGCATTTTCAAGTACACTTACAAATACATTTATTACGTATTTATTGATCACAGAAAAGACCATATTTTCTATTAAACAAACATGGGACACTATTAATTTTCCAAAGTATATTCAAACCATCATAGTTTGACTGTGAAACGACTGTAATAATACTCTCAAAGCAAGTAAACAATCTGCACTGTTCAAGTAAAGTTCTGTATTAAAACACCTTTGAAACATGAGTCTGCAATTAAATGCTTTTAAGGGTGTTTTTTTGGAGAATAAATACCAGTATGGAATGTTACCATTTCTGGTAATTGGCACTTATTTTATATGTTCTTTCTTTTAAAGATACTGATTCAGATCTTTTGATGTGGACAAGTTCCAGACTTATTCAGGGAGTGATGAATATATTAGTGAAACAGATAGTGGAGAATCTTCTATAGGTATGAAACAAACATATTATTAGATAATTGAAAGCAAAAAGCACGCACACACACTAACATTTATGTTGAAAGACTCAAGAACAGTTGGTCACCTCATATATTTTATGCATGATGATAATCTTGTTCAGGATATATAGTTTAATTAGATTTGTGCATTAATGAAATGGTTAATACCATTATGTTTTATAATAAAAATTTAATATATTACTGTTAAATGATTGTTAGAACTTACGTATTCTTTTATTTTTTTTAGTTCCAGTTCAAAGAGAAACAAATCAGAGGTAATGCATTTGCCTATTATTCTCTAATATATTAATTTACTTCCTACAGAAATCCTCCAAATACATTCTGATATCACTTAATTTTTATTTTTTGTGATCACCTTTTGTCTATTGTGCGGCGTGTGTCATCATTTTCATTCAAATGACATCTCTTAACAGTTGGCAGATTTTCATGAAACAACAGGAATGATCCTTTGGTGACCCTCTTTCAAAGTAGTTCAAATCATTCTAGTTCTCTGCATATGTAGTATACCAGAGCTAAAAATATATTTAAAAAGTGAAAACTTCTCCTCTGGAACTGCAAGGCGCAGGGCTATTATATTTGATGTCTGACATTCTCTTATGGTCCGCGCTACGAAGATTCTTAAAATTATTCAGGCCCCTATTGTCATGTGGTTTCAATAGACTTAAATATCAGAATGACTTTAAAAATCTTTTCTGAAACCATGAGGCCAAGAGGTTTAATACTTGCTATGTATTATTGTATAGTGGTCCTCTACAAACATTGTTCAAATTATGCCCCTGGGGTCAAAACTGGGTGTCATATTGTTTACATACTGGTAGACCTAAATAGTATAATGACTAAAAATCTCATCTGAAACCACATGACCCAGAGGTTTCATATTTGATATGTAACATCGTATAGCAATGAAGATTGTTCATATTATGCCCATGGGGTCAAAACTGGCCACACCCCAGGGTTCACATTGTATATTTAGACCTATTTTTAGTAATTCAACTTAAAAAAATTTCTTTTCTGAACCCTCTTGGTTCAGAGGTTTTATATTTGGTATAAAGTTCTATGAAATTAGTCTGAGGTAGACAACTCATTTTTGTTATATTAGTCGTGAAAGTATGAAACCAGTCTTGGGGAGACCACTCCTTTTTGTTATATAAGTCTTGAAAGTATGAAACCAGTCTTAGGGAGACCACTCATTATTGTTATATAAGTCTTGAAAGTATGAAACCAGTCTTAGGGAGACCACTCCTTATTGCTATATAAGTCTTGAAAGTATGAAACCAGTCTTCGGGAAACCACTCCTTATTGCTATATAAGTCTTGAAAGTATGAAACCAGTCTAGATAGAGCACTCATTATTGCTGTATAAGTCTTGAAAGTATGAAACCAGTCTTAGGGAGACCACTCATTATTGTTCTATAAGTCTTGAAAGTATGAAACCAGTCTTAGGGAGACCCCTCATTATTGTTCTATAAGTCTTGAAAGTATGAAACCAGTCTTAGGGAGACCACTCATTATTGTTCTATAAGTCTTGAAAGTATGAAACCAGTCTTACGGAGACCCAATTTTTTCCCAATACACTATTGCTGAATGATAACTCATAAAGGCGCGACAGATTTAATTAATTTTAATACACAGGTTAAAACATCATTCAACTTTGATTACAAACCAATTAATGTTGACAGAGAATTTTGGATTTAAATTCCCTAAAATCAGTGTTTCCGGACAATAACTTATAAACAGAATCACAAATTTAAATTATTTTAGGTAGATTGGTGTAACATAATACAATATAGGTCAAGATTGACTTTGGTTACATACAAACTGTTGACAGAGTTATGGCTCTTTTTTGACTTAAATCACTAAAAGCACAGTTTCCAGAAATTTGCTCATGAAAGACTTCATGAAAGACATAAAAATTAATACAGTTATTGTAACTACATGTACATAAGTGTAACAACATGAAATAAAGCATTCTCTTTGGGTGCATTTCATTCAAATGGATGCCATAGTTTTATGACAAGGCCATATTGTGGGGGTATATTCGTCACTCTTGTGACAATTCTAGTTACTGCTATATAAGTCCTGAAATTATGAAACCAGTCTTAGGGAGACCACTCCTTATTGCTATATAAGTCTTGAAAGTATGAAACCAGTCTTTAGATAGTGCACTTATTATTGCAATATAAGTCTTGAAAGTATGAAACCAGTCTTTGATAGAGCACTCATGATTGCTATATAAGCCTTGAAAGAATGAAACCAGTCTTAGGGAGACCACTCCTTATTGATATATAAGTCATGAAAGTATGCAACCAGTCTTAGATAGTGCACTTATTATTGCTATATAAGCCTTGAAAGTATGAAACCAGTCTTAGGGAGACCACTCCTTATTGCTATATAAGTCATGAAAGTATAAAACCAGTCTTAGGGAGAGCACTTATTATTGCTATATAAGTCTTGGAAGTATGAAACCAATTTAGATAGAGCACTCATGATTGCTATATAAGCCTTGAAAGTTTGAAACCAGTATTAGGGAGACCACTACTTTTTGCTATATAAGTCTTGAAAGTGTGAAACCAGTCTTAGGGAGACCACTCATTATTGCTATATAAGTCCTGAAAGTATAAAACCAGTCTTAGGGAGACCACTCATTATTGCTATATAAGTCTTGAAAGTATGAAACCAGTCCTTGAGAGACCACTCATTGATCATTATTTCTACACAAATTGTGAAAGTATAATAAAACCAGTCTTAGGGAAAACACTTATTGTTCCAATATATGTCTTAAAAGTAGGAAACAAGTCTAGGGAGACCACTCTTTATTAAGGCTCACACATTTTCTTTTCTTTTTAACATGTGGGTGTATTCTGTATTATTTTTTATTTTAGCATAACGGTGTGTTAAGGAACAAAAAGCGGTCTTTTTTCGGGGATAAAGGTCTATTAATCAGTAAATTCATGTGCCTTTGCAGCCCGGCTATTTTGCCTAATAGATTAATTTTGGGCATGTGCAGGTGCGCCATTTTGGGTTACATTATACTATAAAGAATACGACTTCACAGAAAATGACCCTAATGCTTCGGTTTTGTTTCTTTAGAGTTGATGCTGCTACTTGTCAAGGGAACTCTTTGAGTGATGAAGCTGCTATTCAGCGAAGGAACACTGTGAGAGTTGACTCTGCTACTTGTCAAGGGAACTCTTTGAGTGGTGAAGCTGTTGACGCTGCTACTTGTCAAGGGAACTCTTTGAGTGGTGAAGCTGCTACTCAGCGAAGGAACACTGTGAGAGTTGACGCTGCTACTTGCCAAGGGAACTCTTTGAGTGATGAAGCTGTTGACGCTGCTACTTGTCAAGGGAACTCTTTGTGTGTTGAAACTGCTACTCGGCGAAAGAACACTGTTAGAGTTGACGCTGCTACTTGTCAAGGGAACTCTTTGAGTGATGAAGCTGTTGACGCTGCTACTTGTCAAGGGAACTCTTTGAGTGATGAAGCTGTTGACGCTGCTATTTGTCAAGGGAACTCTTTGAGTGATGAAGCTGCCACTCAGCGAAGGAACACTGTTAGAGTTGACGCTGCTACTTGTCAAGGGAACTCTTTGAGTGATGAAGCTGCTACACAGCAAAGGAACACTGTGAGAGTTGACTCTGCTACTTGTCAAGGGAACTCTTTGTGTGTTGAAACTGCTCAGAAGTCTGGTTGTTGCTAGATATGGGAAAACAACAGCAAAAAGTTTTCTTAGAACACATGGGCCATGATCTTGATATTAATAAGGAAAATTACCAATGTCCCCAAGGAGTCCAGGAAGTAACTGTCATGGGCAAAATGCTGAACAGAGTTGATGAAGGTATTGATTTATAATTATTGATTCAATATAGTCACAGTTATTAAACAAATTCATTTATATATGTCTTGCAATAATTCTTTTGTCGAGCACACTTGCAGTTAGCTCAACTGAATTGTCACAAGAGCAGTTAAATGTATGTGCGTGTAGTGGTCTCATAAGATATTTAAACTGTTATTGATAAGCTAGCTGCAGTGTTCCATGGTAAACTTCTTTGAGTATATCTTTTCTCTTGATTGCTTTTCTTGACAACAGGCTTGACAGGTTGCCAACAGGCATCTAGTATTAAAATAGGCAATGTCAGTATGCTAACTTTCTTCCAGTTAATGTTGATAAATACGTCTTGTATACTTAGATACAGTATGTTTGGCTAATTTACCAAGATTCGTTGATTCTACCAGTAGTTACATCATTTCTGGTTTTACAGCCTATAGCATATCATTTCTGGTTTTACAGCCTATAGCCTATGGAAACAATGCTGAATATGTGTGTTAACTTATGCTAAGTGACTTACATTACAAAAAATTATATTATAGGCATGAGCCAGGCACCTCGTTTAAATCCTGATGGTGTGTATCCAGGTGATGTCAAGGTGAAACATTGTACAGATGCCAGAATGTGTTCAGGTAACAGATGTGTGCATAATTCGCAAATTTTTTACACCAAAATTGGTATCCGAAATACTTTTATTTCCAAAAAAATTGGTTCTTGGTTTAAGTAGTTCCGATGCTAGATGAAGACTTATGTATACTATTTATGGTTTGCTTTGGGCTACATCTTACATTATGCTCTCACAGTCTGTGATTAAAAAAACATGGGGTTCCTGAAGACCTGTAAAATTATTTCAAATTCTTAAAAACCTAGCTGGCATTTCAAAAATTCCAGTCCAGATAATTTTATGAAATTCAATATATGTTATGCATATGCATTTGATTTTAAGTATTGCAAAAGATATACTTAAGAGATAAATAACAGGATACTACGAATAAGGCAGATGCTCTGAATTCTTGATTGAATGCGTTACTATGAACAAATTATACTGTCTTGTCATTGTCATAAAATAGAAATACTACAAAGAAACTTGTGGTTTTGGCTATTCATAGTATTGTGGTTTGATTAAATATTATTAAAGTGTTATAAAGACAAATATTTCTCTTACAATTTATAATAATGTAGGCGTGCCTGCAATCAACGATATGGTTGAGGCCACTGATGATGACCATCTAACTGAAGAGAATTCTGTACAAGTGGAACAGCTCAGCTCTAGTGGCCACAAAGAAAAGTGTTTGCATGGTATTGCATTCTCATTGTTACAGATGTGGGTTATTTTGTAGGTGGTAACATTCGTATGCTGATGTATTTCATTGCTAAGGCAAGCTTTTTCGATCGTGATGTTTTGTTTCTTCTCTCAACCATGGTCACACTAATCTTGTACATGGAAGATCATATTGTTTTCTTTGTTTGTTTTCTTTGTTTGTTTGTTTGACCTTTTATTAAAGAAACTTGGATAAAGATAAACATTGAAATTAATTTTGTATGCAATAGTAATGATGAGAGGAAATGTTGGCACGGATCCAAACCTCTCGCATATTATATTAATTAGATTTGAAGTAGATCAACATAATGTTGCAAATATTGATCAGATTTAACCTAAACACAAATCATTTTCTTAATCTGTGCATTTTATTATTTCTTTTCATTTTGTTTTAAGTCAAATGGTCCAGTGAAGACACTCAACTGTTGAGAACTTCAAGCAATTCATTTATCTTCGCCCTGATGAAAATGGCAATACAGGAAACTTGCCAAGTAAGTGTAATATTTCATCCATATAACTTTAATATCTTTGATATCAGTTGTTAACAAAGTAACATTGAGTTGTTTTGTGTTCAGTATTCATAAGCATTCCCACTGAAACCCCACTAGAACCTCCTGTTATTTTTTTAAATAATCAATGCGTAGGTTATACATTTTTATTCTGTGAGCTATTGGTATAGTGGGATTGGCCTGTGTCGTCCGTTTGGCGTCAACATTTGGGTTGATTGCCGTAATAGAGACTTCATTTTTCATTCAAGCTTGATCAAACATTCTGTATGACAATAAAATCTCGGACTAGTTTGATAATGGGCATAATCAGAGTGGGCCAAATCTGACCTGAGTTATTACCCCTTATTTATTTAAAAAAAAAATAATAACACTCTAGAGGCCACCTTTTTCCAAGCAATCTATTTCATTCTTGCACAATTTCTGACAATAAAATCTTTGACGAGTTTGACCATGGGTCCGCTTGGACTAGAAAAACCAGAGTTAGTGTCTTTTTCTGGAAAGATGTGCAGAAATTAGATCAGACCAGATCAGACCAGAAACATTGGACTTTTTGCCCCTTTTTCATGAAAAAATAAGCAAAAACATTTCTTTCCCAAACCGTTTGGACTTTTGCGTAAATATTCTGCCTTCACCGAAAATCAATCTATTGTATTTCATACTTAAGTGAGCGATTTAGAGCCATCATGCTTTCTCGTTTGCATTTAACTTAATCATGTTGCTCTTGTTTTTAGGCAAGGATGTTATTAAGCAGTTCTTGAAGGAAGAAACTCCAAGTTCGCTGTCCACCTTGACACTACAACAGCAATATTTAACAACTCTGGCAAAGTTGTTCAATGAAAGAAAAACTGTTAGACAAAAAACTGTTGGTGCTTTAACTAAGATCACCCATTAAAAGAAGAACGGGGTTTTGTATTATATGCCCCCCTTAACTGGTGGTGGTACACTCTGATTTCAATGATATAGTTAGTTCTCATGATGTGGTTGAGATATGTTGCGTTTGTCTGTATATAGGTTGTACAAACATGTATATACTAAAACCAGTCCACTACCAAATTCCTGAACCTATTATAGTAATTTAAAGGGACTTGTTCACAGATCGGCAAATTGACAATTTTCCAACTTTTGTCAATATGCCCCAAAGAAAAATACAGTATATATAAACTAGCGAAACCACACTACTGACCAACAAATATATTGGAAATATAGCGTTCTTTATGAAAAGTCATCAATTGAAATGGATAAAATCATAAAGCGTTTGTAACGGTTTTCGTCAGTATTTGGGGAAACATGTGTATCATTTACATTGCATAAAACATCCATACTAAAAGTCTGGATGGTGAAAGCGGTTTCATAGACAATCTTTTGATCTTTACTGTCGTAGGTTAGAATCTTCAAAATTCAGTTGTAACTTAAACTTGTCGTACGATCTTTGATAAAACAGAACCCTGGTATCTTTTGGTCTGTAAGTGGTCAACAGCTTAAACCGAATTTGCGGTAACTTAAACATATCTTCACTCTCTGCATCAATATGTTTGTTGGTCAGGTCACACAGTTTTAAATTTTATGTATATTAACTGAATCAGGACAGAGTATTCTGCAGGGACTGTGCCTGAAAGTGAAATATAAACTCTTGGGAGCTTTTCTGACTGCAGCCGCTTTTGGCCATCTTGTTGAGGGATTTGCAATCTTTTTTATTGTTGTGTACTTGCTTTCGTTTTTTCACTTTAAAATAATGGATTCTGCTGACTTAGGATAAATATATAAATGTTTAGCTCAAAAATATTAATTGATGCTATGTTGTTTTTACACATTTTTTGAATACTTGAAAGATGGGTCTGTAGGACAAACGAAAACATAACATGATACTATGTTTGATTGCTTTTCTTGCTTTAGAAAAATGTAATTTTGGAAATATTTGCACCTGTTAACCTGTTTTTCTTATCTTGTACTGTCCTGTTGATCTGTAATATAAATTCATGTATAATGAAAAACAGTATATGTTTTAACATTTGAACCCCTATCGCTCATTTAGTTTTTCTCACAGGCCAACAATATTCTTTTTGCTTATGCCAGAATGTTCTTGTAACGTTTTTTGTTATTTATACCCTACACATCTTAACATTGTAGTAACATGTGTTGTGTAGTGTTCAGTGAATGATGTAAAAGTGTTCCTCTGTTGTGTATGTGTTGTATTTTCCTTTTGATGATTTGTCTTCTAATATCATTTCATTTTTTAGTTATTTTAGATTGGTCAAATTACTGTTGAACATGCCTCACATAATGTTTTTCTTGCATGAAATTGCTATGTATGTACATACATTTTTGCTGTACATAATAACATACTGTCTTGTTAACTTACTGCATTTATGAATGTATTGAAATCTTTGATGTTTAAATGTTGCAATGCCACAATTGTGTGGATTTGACATATTTTACAATTTTTTTGGAGTGAGCTGCATCTCTTTCATAGGTTACAAATAACCTGGTTGTGTTTCCTGTAACCAATGGGGGTACTTATCACTTCTAATGAAAGTCCTAGTTTCCTCTACAAAGCAGTATTTGCCAGTGTTGGTTTGTAAGTCTAGTGGCATCATGCAAAACATTATGAATGAACTGGCATATAATGTTCTGTTAAGGTTGGAGCAGGTGATAAGAATATGACAAATATTGGCTAATCAGGACATTTTGAATTTATTGTTTAATTACTGTGGATTGCCTACATTTTTACAGATAAAACATATTTCTGACTCCTTCACCAAAACATTCAAATTATTCTTTCTGTTCCATCTGGTTAATACTTAAATATTTGGTTGAATACATTGTTAATTTAATGTAATAATAAACACTGTATTATGTGAAGTTAGAATCAGACGTTAAACATTATTATACTCGTTGTACTTTATATTTTCTTTTCTACCACATATCTGAGAAATTCAAGATGTTTAAGTGATAAATAATTCATAACTCTTTCTTCAAATTATGGGCTTTTTTGCTACTTTTCAGGTCCTGAAAAACTGTCCATGCATGCATGAACACGGTTCTGCTTTTTTTGTTAAAAATTTTGACAAAGTGTAGAACTCACATTTATTCAATTAACTGCATCAAAACCAAGAGAACAAAAAATCCATCTTATTCCAAATTCACATAATAGTGTGTTTAATAGTATATACAATACATTAAGGGTAAAGTATTCATGACATTATTTCACTGGCTAGTTGTATTTGGACTTGTATGTGACCAGTATTTGAGGCAAATTAAGCCCCTTTTTGTACTTAGAAAATTTAGTTAAAAGTTATTATATATGTTTCTGTAACTATTGCAGATATTTTGAAACTTCACATATGTCTGCGAGGTCATTATGTAAGGTCACTTACAGAATATGTATATTATCAGAGCGGAATGAATTGTCGGACACACTGCCTTGTGGACAGCCCTTGTTAGAAGGATAGTTGTATTGGCAACATACCTATAGAGAACATAATTAATCCTAACTAAGCAGTGGTTCGTTCACAGTTTTCAATCTATTTAAGTGCATGTTGTAGTCAAAATGTATGGTAATTTGTTTTAGACAGACTAAGGATTAAAGAGGCGTATAAGCTGTAAATTTTCAAATATAAAAGATTATTTTATGAACTGTTTAATGGCAACTTAACATATAGGTGTAGTTTTAATTAAAAATATATATATATTTTTGTTAATATTTATAAAAAGTTGTCACTATGACACTTCGCGGGCATGGAAAAAATAGTTATAGATGAAATTTAGATATAAATGAAATGTACCAGTAGGCGGATGGGCAGTATTGATATATGTAGTGCAATGTAATAAAGTTAACATTGTAGGCATGAGTTCATTTCCTTCTTGAACCGTGTATCAAAATATTGTGGGCATTTCACATACTTTTCTTTAACGATACCAATAATGTATTTTGCTTAAAATAAAGAGTAAAATATATTAGTGAAAAATGGGATTATGCATTGTTTTAATTGTTTTCTTCTATATGAAAAACCCTCAATATGTCTCTTTAATGTAAAACTCTGGTTCTATTTAATTTATATTACACATAAAATTCTTTCCAGTTTTGACGGGAATTTTTGTTGTTTGTCATAAAGTACGGTATTAAGGTTTTCATTGAATACATCTTAAATATTTATGCGTCACTATGTAACATACAAATAATGCTAATAAACATATATCGACATACAGGGTTTTGTTTTAGCAGACTACCCAGGGCCGATCCAGTAAAGGCTTTCCTGCAGGGGGGATGGGGGTACAGTGAACCTAGCATCTAATCATCGCTATACGCATTCATTCACTTACTTTCTCTTTCATTCATTTATTCATTCATTTACATATTAATTCATTCAATAAACACTTTATGTGAAATAGTTATGTCATCAAATGATGCAATTATGGGCCACTTCGTTCATCTTCTATAATTATGGTGTAGTTTAAGCCGCGGACTGTGGCTCCGACGAACTTCAAGTTTGAGGATTAAGACAAACATCTGCGTTTTGTAAAACATGGGGAGTTCATCCTGGCATCGTACGGGCCTACTGCAATCGCCGAAGGTCTACCGCACGTTCTAAGATTTAGCAGACAGTGGCTTTGTCTGCAAATTATGCGACTGGCGTTTTTCTGTCGTATCATGAATTATGTTTTACAACAAAACGCACAGCCAACATAATAGATATGGCACGAACAGCACTAGTTTTTTTTTGAAAACAAGGCATCAAATGTATCTTGGCACCAACACTAATATCAATATTGTTCCTAAGATTCTACATGTATTATTGCCATTCACGTCTTTGAATTTGGCATGCACATTAAGAAGATATTACGGTTAATTTTTTTTAGTTGTTAAAAAGCAAACTAGCTTTATGGTTGTAACACATGTTCAAAAGACAGACTATACTAGTATGGAAAGTGACAATACCGTATTAAAAGCATGCAAATAATATCGTGTATGTATGCGAAGCTCATAGCGTCGTGCATTCATTAAGCAATAAACCCACGTTTCTTGCGGCGAATGACAGCTGTCAAGTTTTATTCTTAATGTCGCTGTACGTTTATTGCATTGGAGCCCAGCCGTGTTACGCAATGAAGCAATATGACATATGCAAGTGTACCGTGTGTGCTTGCGCCAGGAAATGCAAAAGATAATATCTAAAACGTGTTTTTATCCTTTAACAAGCCTTTCAATATGGACAATATCTCACGGCGTATATATTTTGAGTCAGTGATATCGTTACACCCCTAGTAACTTCTATGAGATATTGTGTATCAAAAATGCTGAGCATGTTCTTCAACGTCGATGAACCCCCTACTCGTATATACAACTGGTCCCGTACTCACCGAACTATTTCTAGACTTAAGACTAGGAATAAAGACTATTTTTAAAAACTGTTTTACCATAACATGCCGATATTCGAGTATTAGTTGGTATTTACAATTTCAAACGGTAGCATTGTTTATTCCAAACGATTTATCCGTTATAAGTAACATTGCTACCAATAAAACTTACAAATACACAAGTGTAATTTCTCCAGTCTAAGTTTGTTCCCTGGTCTCCTAAACGTTGTATATACATGTACATATATCTTGGGGAGATTAAAAAGCATAAATACAACGGTCTCAATAAACCATTTATGGAATGGTTTCCTTCATAAAGCATACATGGAATGGTCTCCTTAATACAGAATATATGAAATGGTCTCCTTAATACAGAATATATGAAATGGTCTCCTTAATGAATATGTTATAATTAAAAAATATTAAGGGGACCAATTTTTTCGTATATTTTTTATTTTTTGTTTAATCACAAAATGCTTCTGATATGATAGTAAAGTGTTTCTTTTATTGTCAAAACAATGTTCAGATGTCATGAAACGGTTCTAATAAAAAATATACAAATTGTCCCCCTAATGCAGAAATTATAGTATGGTCCCCCAAATGCCTAAATCAGAAATATATATATATATATATATATATATATATATATATATATATATATATATATATATATATATATATATATATATATATATATATATATATACTTGTGGCTATGCTCGTGTATAACATTGCGGTGTGTTTATTCTAATTAAACTGACATACTTATAAATAAGCAGTGTTCATGCTACGAAAATATGTTTCATGATTTAAACAACAAATATTCATTAGAATTTGGAAAACTAATATCAGCGTTACGCACAATGCAGCCTCAACAAAAATTATTGTGCGGTGCGTTATACCATTTGGTGAACCAGGTTTGTTGATAGAGATATTTGGTGTGTTCGAACTGTCGTCTGGCAGCGATGTTCTTGTTGTTAACAACAGATGGCCCCGAACAGATACTGCAGTATTTGTAAAAACATTATTGTATTGTCCACTTTTTATCATTCAGTTATAACAAGTTGAAACTGGAATCGGTCGTTTACATATCTAGATTCATTCAAAGTTGATTCACATAACAATCTTCATGAAGTAAAAAGCATAACGGAATAAATAGCCTCCTCCCAGCGCCTCAAACAAATGAGCGCGTGCGTGATGACGTCAACCCCTCATCATCCTGACAATGTTAGTTATATTGAAGTGAAATCTGTATATAAGTACTTAGTTTTCAGTGTCTACAAAACCATGGATTCACGTTCGAGTTTTGTGTGCATCAACATTGGAAGTTCCCTACAGTGGTGGTAGTGGTAGTTACGGAATTTCGACGTTTTACAGAACTCGGCCTGATAAACATAGTAACCAATATATGGCGAGAGTCGTTTACTACGAAACCGAATGCCATGTAACCTTCATACAAACTATTAATTTAATTATGCGTGTGTGTTTAGGTGAAATTGCAGTCATATGCAGCATATCCGGTGACATGATTGCTAACTCCGGTGATCAATGGTTTTCTTCGAAATACTCAAACGGATCTACCGATTCCAGCTTATTTAGTACTTTACCTAGCCAAGGTAAGATTTATATGTATAGGTTTTAAACGTGCTATTCATGATTATTTATTTAAGATAGACTAATGGAACTTTTTTCAGACTTTGACTTTCTTATTATATTTGATCATTAAATATATTACGAGACTTAACTGTGAAATATAAACAAAATCTAACCACACGTTTTGACAAAAATGCGATTATTGTTATAACCCCTCATTTTTCTACTTCAGCCTAAAATGTTGATGGGGTACACTTACAAAAGTGACTGACGTATTGTCAAAATGAATTTTATTTATTCCTGAATAGCTTTAATTTATATTAATTAAATTTAATTAAAGATGTATCTTATGAAAAAGTATAAAAAAACATAAGTACTAAACTTGACCAACAATACTTATGACATTAAATTTGGCTAAGCGTATGGTAAAAAAACGACTTATTTCATTGCAGTAAAAATACGCCTAACACCAATTTTTCTATTTTTTAAACTTTTATTTCATAGTATGTCAAAATCAGTAATACCAAAATATAATATAACCTTATCTGAGAGAAAAAAGGTATAACTTGACATAGGTTCACCTCAAAAATCTCAAGGTATAACATTTGGAGTGAAGCAACCCTATGTTATACAGAAATGAAAATTATGAAAATAAGACAAGTAAAAAAGCAAATATTTTCATTCTATGTTAAAATATTATGTTTTCTTCGAATTATAATATTATAGCGGTATCGATATTAAATGAATTAGTTTCGCATTAATGTTAAAGGAATAGTGCTTGTGTAAATATTTTAAATACAAATGTAACTAGCTGAGGTTCACATGTCGTTGGTTACCAAATTCAGAAAAATAATAAACATTTTTTATAAGTGTGTGTTTCAAAAAATTCAATTTACATTTTCATTACATTGGGTTAACAAAAGCTTAAAAATCTGACAAATATTTGTGATAACTTCATCAAGACTCTTCTTGGAGCTGGTGACTATTGGTAACATTTCACAGTTTTTGGATAAAAAGGTGTTTCTTAGACCATTCTCATCATTTCGCCGATACATATTTTTCACATGTTTTTTACAGCTGTAGATCTCGTCAAAATTCCTCAGTGGAACAGGTCCAAGTTTACACAAAGAAAAGTATTTTATTTTAAATTATCCAACAGAACAACAAACTCGATCATCCAACGTCCCGCTCTCCACCCATCTCGACTGACTATTTTTTCAAGTTTTTGGTGTGAATGAATGTTATTTCACAGCAAGGAGCACGTATCTCATTCACGCAGATATGTTTTTATATACGAATAATTATGTTCAATAATACCAGTACGCCTTGGACGTTTATTTATAATTATTTTAATTTTAGTGTAATGAAATGCACCCGACATATCGCGAAAATATCATGATTAAATGTAAACATAAATTTTCCAACAATGACGTCATTTGAAGGTATTTCCCATGCCAGAGTACCTTGTTTTCTTCAAACTACATTTTTACTTTCATCTTTGAACACAGATAAGCATTAATTTCACACGTTTAATTGAAAATGACTCAACATTCGAAAGGTAATGTTTATTTCGGTAATAATTTCTGTTTCGGATCAGATCGATTAGATTTACGGTTCATGGCGAATGGGCCGAAGTTAACCGATATTTCCCGATATTTCCGTAGTCATTAGGATCTTTCTTCCTTAATTAACAATGCAAAAGACGACTTCTAGTTTTTACTTCAGTACTGTAAAACCGAAATGATAAAAAAGGACGTTTTTTCTTATGTATGATATACCTTTTTAGAAAACAGCCAATGTACAACCGCATCCGTTCTAGAGCACGTGACCGTTACAAAGCTAAAAGACACATTCACAGTTGCGTAGGTAGTGGCTGTGTTCACAGAGGTGGTAGGTAAGACATGCTCATTTATATACACTTTCAATATTGTCTTAGTACAATATTGTAACCATTAATTACACACAATCTGATTTGTAGCTATGGGCTGCATTTATATCTTACACGATTACAGTTGTTGTTGTGTACTTACAGCAGCTTCTCTTCTTATTCTTCGCATGTATAACGAAACTATGTTTAGACGTGTGTCTTTTATTGGATCTTAACCAGGTTACAACTTTAATTGGTCACTGGCAAGGTTTGTTTTCCAAACTCAATGTCCAGGTATTTTGGTTTGGTAACTTCAATTCATATTCATGCGGTATGAATATACATGTATATATTTATTGTTTCTATACCACTACTATACAATCTATCATATGAACAATGTTTGTTGTTGAAATCTATACCGCAACAGAAACAGCAAATGCATCTGCGACAAAGAATATCAACGAACCAAAGCCTGTGGATAGCGAAAACTCTGGCAACGTATATTTCGATAGTAAGTTAACGTTTCTTATAATTTGTCACTCTGATAGCAATCGTTTTGAAATACCGACATCCAAAGAACATGTTACTTCTGAAATAAGTAATCTGTAACAAACTTTATTTCGACATATACATCATAGTAGCTTTTGCATAACTGTTTATTTAGAACAACATCACACAATCCAGGCTATATACCTCTGTGAAGCATTTATTTAGTTTTTTAAGCATGCCTAAAATATAGGCACATGTATCACTTTCTGAAACGCAAAAATTACATACACTTTCTACAAAGAAGTTCATCGGTATAAATCCTGTAAAATTGCAATATTATAATTCGAATTTTGGTTATGTTTAACTTCAGTCAAATACTAATTGCAAAGCTCGTATCACGCTACGCCACTATACATAATAAACAATAATACGGCTTATTTAAACAACTTTTATAAGTTTTACTTAACTCTGCTAACTACACGTGTACACTAATCAGTAATGAACGTGTCATTATGTGAAAACAAGTGTTGAGTATTTCAGTATTATAACACAACCGCAGTTTATAATCGCAAGACATGCATTAAACTTGTGTCAGTAACTGAACAATGTCTTATACATGCATTTTGTGGAATAAATGTCCGGTTTACTTCATTTTGGTCAATGTTGAAATAAACAATAATTGAAATCGTATTATATGTACCGTTATATAACACGTTTAGAAGACGTTAAATTGTCAAGAACGACCGTATTTAGAAATTGAACATGTTACATATTGTTGTTTTTTTTGCTTTTTATTTACATGTAGTAAATGAATATTGTATTTTTTCAGCACTTTCACTGTGATACGTTATAATAATCATTGCTGGCGCGGCTTTCGCAGTTGTTATTGCAACAAACGCGTCCAAATGCGCATATTGGACAATTAAAACACGGACGGACACGTGGTATGTAACTGTTTCGCAATGAAACAGGTATACATTTAGCTTGCAAGCCGTTTCTAACTATATAATTCGATATACACTGCAGCTCGAGCGTAGCAAACATAAGTCGCGGTTCGCAGTGTTTATGTGATTGAGTAAGAAGCACATCCATTCACAGTATACTAATACACAGTGCAAAATATCACCAGAACATTGTTTGGCATCACCGGGCATCAACTGTCCACATTTAGAGCGACTGCGCCTTATTTCATGGCGTGCGTTTTGCCACCAATCTGCGTACCTCCGCGATTAGTCAAGCAATTATAAAGGAGGTCCAAATAATTTATTAAATTTTTTATTACGAATTAGCTGTTTTGTGTTCATTGTTAAATATTTGTAAGAACAATGGATTTTTAATTTATATTCCATCGTAATCAATATTTCAGAAGTCAACCATCAAAGCTTTGAAAACGATACTATAAAAATTCAACTAGCTGCGATGGTTGTGAGCAGTTTAGACATATATCCAGGACAGAACACATATGCACATTACCATGATATATCAGAAATACCAAGCCAATCCTTTGCTGACGTTTCTAAATTATTAACTTCTATGAGTAGAGCAGAAACCAACTGCGAAAATACATTGGAAGCCGGATACAACCGTGATAGTAACTCTTTAACGGCATCAATGGAACTGGGTAATGTTCACCAGATATTGCGCATGACAGATGACGATGTACCATTATCCAGGACAGGAAACACTCTTGGAACAGCGCAAAAGCCGGTTTCATTTATGGCATTAGCCGAGATTAACATTCCTGATGGTAAGCACAACTTAATCAACACAAGAAGTTTAAGAGTACTTTTTGTGAGTTAAACTAATCATACACATACTAAAGATACCAACGATAGTATTACACGCCTGTAAACTATGTGTGCATGTTTTTGTTTATATTTGCAGTTGCTGTTGTGGATTCAGAAATTCATAGTATTTTGTCATATTTTTTTTTGTTGTTCTGAGTTAAACCATTTCACTTCAACTTTATATTACCTCTTCCAAACTGTGTGCGCGTTTTTTGATTAAATTTATTGTTAGTTTTAAGAATTGATTTTTATTTTGGCATTTGCATGACACCACTTAAAAATCTTCAAGTCGTCCATCTGTACATCAAGTTGGCCGAGCAGTTTGATTCGTAGCTACAATTTTGCATAAATATGGACATGCATATGTATATGCTAACTTTCAAACAAGACAAACACAAACTTTTTTTAATTCTTGTAACATATATCATACACAGAAACATACAACGCATTTGGACATTATGTGATTTAATGCGCAAATAAATATAAGTCCGTCGTACGTTGTAGGACGGATTTGTAAAGTGTTCGTTACTATTTCTGCTACTACTACTACTACTACTACTACTACTACTACTACTACTATAATTACTACTACTACTACTACTACTACTACTACTACTACTACTACTACTACTACTACTACTACTACTACTACTACTACTACTACTACTACTACTACCACTTCTATCACTACTACTGATATTTCTACTACTACTTCTTCTACTACTACTTCTACTCCTACTATTACTGCTACTACTACTATTATTGCTACTAATACTACTCATACTATACTACTAGTATACTGCTACTACTACTTCTTCTAAAACTACTGTTACTACTGCTACTACTACTACTACTAATACTACTGCTGCTACTACTACTACTACTACTACTACAATTACTACTACTACTACTGCTAATACTACTACTACTACTACTACAACCACTACTAGTACTACTACTACTACTAGTACTACTACTACTACTACTACTACTACTTCTACTACTACGACTACTACAATATCTACTGCTACTGCAACTACTACTACTACTACTACTACTGCTACTATTACTTCTACGACTACTACAACTACTACTACTACTACTACTACTACTATTAATCATCAATCGAAATAGATAAAATAATTAGGCGTGTGTAACGCTTTTCATCGGTGTTTTGGAAACACGTGTATCCCTTACATAGCGTTAAAATATACATGGACAACCAAATGTATGAGTGCAAAAGGTTGACAGAGTTTATATAATATGTGTTTTAGATTATTCAAGATGCTGTACTTTTTGCAGCTAAGACATGACATTTATTTTTTCAAAAACACGACGAATATGTGAATATGTCCCTTTAAAGTGATTATGTCTATGAAAAGGGCAACAATCAGATATTTAAATGCATGTATTAATATTGAAGTATAATAAAGGTTGACATATTAAACATGCAACGGAAAGGAGTGTATACATTTTGACAAAAACAACAACATCATTTTAATATTTGTATCGTTTTTCTTTGTCCCTTTTCTTGTTTACATGTCGACATCATATTTGTGGGTATCGTATGTCACCATAGTATTCCACTGTATTTTTACAAGTCAGAATAGCGAAGTTGGTTAGAGTGCTGTCAATTGTTGTAGGATATCACTTTTTCATAGTCGGCCGTAGCGTTGGTATCTATTAATTCAACAAATAATCATGGGTTTACATATATAAATATATTATATTTATTGATTATATATGTATTGATTGTGTACGTTTTCAGTGTTTGGTGTACATGTTTGTTATCATTCTCTTATTGTACACTGTTTTTTTTTAGGGATAAATATGTATTTGTTATTTATTAATATACGATTTTCTTGGAGCAAATTATTTTTTAAATTAAAGGAAGTAAATGTAGGTAAACGTCAAGTATAAACTTCCATCATGATTATTATGATGTCAATAAAACATTGCAGCCATGCATGGTGTGTCCATTTTACTGGATTTGAGATAAAACAGTTATACAAAGACACTCTTTCAACACTGTCATATTTGTACTATGAACCGTTGGTAACCACAGATGCATGCTTGTATATAATTCTAACCACATTTCACATTCACGAAACAGTTGCCGGAAGTTTCATTGAACAATTACTAAACTTCGACTTTATCATTGACTCACTTATTACTGACATGTGTGGAAACATCTTGATATCACATGAAAACACGTGGTGATGCCGGCGTGTTACAAACGTCATGGTGCCATTGTTTCTGGTAAGTAACAGTACTTTGTGGTACATGGGTTTAACAATCGCATACATAAATGTAACCGCTCCAGTGCATGCCTTTTATACGATGTCATTCAATGCTTGTGAACGAAGACGTGTTCATATACTTCCGATTGTATTGATATTTAATCAGTGATGAATATTCAATCAACTATAAACTTTGTATGTATACAGTTATGCGGTGCAAATCTACAGTAAGCATATGTACGAGGTCATATCGTTTGTTATTTTGATTTAACGGAAAAATAAAGCTACACTTAAATGCCGCTACAATCTAGTTAAATTAACATTACTTTGTATGAGTATACCTATAATAAAAATAATCACTTGACCCCCGTAAAATCATGCATCTCTGTGCTATTCAGTGCCTATGGTCAGTTGAGACTTAATATGGAACACTTACTATCATGTTGTATAATAATATCCAGTTCTTGCGCAGAAATGCCCGTATTGACGATTTCGGGAATGACACCAAAGCGGACTTGTTGCAACGACTTGAATGTGTTTGTTTAGCTATTGCCTTTAAACATGAATAATTATTTGGCTAATTAGATAATCTCAATTAATAAATTTATAAATTCGATAACGCAAAAATCTAACACCACGGTTTGAAAAAAAAAATGAATGCATTACTCTGCACTAATTAGCAAATAACATTAATATGAGCTATTTTCATTTGACACAATTAATAATAAAATCATGCATTTGCCTAAGATATGAATGTGTTTCATTGTTTGTTCTGAACATTTCTATACACAGTAAAATTAAATATAATGCATTCCCATTGCTATAAAACATTTAGTTATAACTATAATTTTAACATTTGATTCTAGTTTAACAATACAATTCGGAATATTTCAAAGTTCACGTAGGCTAGTTTCAGAACAGCAACATCTTGTTCAAGCGTTAATTGTGTTCGTACAAATTTCATTTGTTCATACAAGTTTCATGTGCATATTGTTACTTTAAAACATTCCTAGCAAGAATATATGAAATTACTGACGGACCAGAATGAGAGAAACTTTTCAAAATATTACCCTTCATATGTATATTTACAATTCAGCCGTATAGATACATGTATTGCTGCAATAGGCACGACTTCACCGTTTGTAATACGTAATAAAATGAAACAGTTAAACTGTTATGAAGTCCGTTATAAGGTCACTTATGCAGCCTTTTATACTGTAAGGTCATGTGTCAGTCAATGGTAGCTCATACAGAAAGGTCAAATTGTCTGAACTTAAAACGCACACATATTTGCTCTTTGATTGCTAATTACAGTTTCAGTTGCATACTATTACAACCGTATTAAGCAAGACACGCTGACGTTTGCCGTTTTTGTTGACATTTGCTGATGAGTTTTGCATTGACCTAAATGTTGATCTTTGCGTTGAATTATAGAGTGACTGCTGTGCTGATTTGTATATATGTCATTGCGTTAAGTTGTGTGCTGACTTCTGCGTCGACGTTTGTTCTAGATGCTTGCTATGGTTTTGTACTGTGATTTTCCATATATTCTCTTTCCAATAAGACTCTCATAGCGAACTTGTGTAGTTCTGCATATTTATTAAAATAAATATATAATGTATGCCCTTTTAACAATGATCCGGTTTATTTAAGGCTAAAACATGTTTGACATGGTGTTTAATCACACATTTCTATGGTCAAGTTTCTTTAAATAAACATATTAAAGTATGTATTGAATTGAATGTAGCTGTTTACATGTAAAAAATCGAATTGTGAGTCCATACGAATGTGGGTCGAACACCGCTTTAGCGCCAGGCAATTATAAAATAAAAATAACGAGTAAGTATTATGCTACTGCAATCATACCAGCGGTAGAAGCACTACCATTTAAGTATACACGTCTGTGTGTATGCCTTCAGCACATTGTGGACTGCATTTGTTCAAAACCAAGGACGCATCTTTATGGAAGCTCACAGCAGCAGATGTGTCATAAACACATTAACATTGACAATATGTGAATACAAGTCATATACAAATTAAATCATGCTTGACTGCACAAATGTTTAGTTCACACACCTTGATGTTTTAGCGTAAGCTTTTTTTTATTATAAATCAATGGTTGTATATACAAGTACAAGTGTCGTTTACGTACCGTTAGACGATGTGACATCGACATTCGGGGAATCTGGGACAGTTTCGTAATAATTTACACTCCCTGCGCTCGACTCACTTCCAGATTCCAAAATGTTGTCAAGAATGTTTGTGTCTTGGGAGAGAGGAAAACTGTCAGCCATAGGAGATATAACCATCATCGGGATGCCTTCATAGATGTCCACTATTGAGTGTTGGTCTGCCGTTGCATCTTCAAACCTCACGGCACTCGTGTTTTGGGTACTGTTAGCAGTGTCATCAACTGGGGTTATAGCTGCTTCCAAGGCATCTGTAAAACGGCATAACAAAAACAACTAAACAGTTACTCATAGTAACGCAGAATTAGAAGCGTTATGCATGTAGCATTATTCAGTCTCCGACAAAATGGCATTGTTTGTCATGTTAATTACTATGCAGAAATGTAGGATCTGACACGTGTTGTCATTTCATACCTTTTTTAACAATTTCGGGAATTTGGTTGAACGAAATCTCTGGACGAATTTAATGATATATGAAATGAAAACGAATGTCATATCTTTTTTATCACATACTTTTATACGGAGGAGAATCTAATTTAACCAAACATGCTGATAAATCCTAAAAGTTGTGTATTGACGAGCCGTCTTTCATGAACACAAAGTAATGCGATTGGTCTGTATAATAATTCGAAGACAATTAAAACATTCAATATATTATATTGCACATGTGTCATATAACCAATATTCGTAATGGTTGTGTTACACGGAAAACAATGCATTGCATTTGAAAAATAAATAGTTCTTATAAGCCGAATGTGAGACGCTTGTTCAACTGGATGTCTTTTATTTGACTGAAACGTCTTGTTTCTAAACAGTTCTTTGCCCTAATATATACAATTGTGTATTTTTATGTTTGTGTTTGTTAAATTTCATTTGTATTCCTCTTTTGACAAAAATATATATTTAAATAAAAATATTAAAGAGGGTATGTACGACCCTAGCAAATTTTCATAGACAAATATAAAAGTAAAATAAAACCTATAAAACACTGATAAATAAACAACTACAATAAAAGTTCAGAAGAATTGATTTTTGAAAATCCTCGAAATACTTTAAAATACATTTCGTCTTCCAGTCGAAAACTCATTCATGCGCATCAGACATGTACAATCTTGTGAAATCTCCAATATTTGTTGCGCGTTGACTTAAGTTCTGTGCATATTGTTCATACGACACATCATTGACACGTTTTTGGTTTCTCTCACAAAAACGATTAAAGGTGTCGTATCGGCACAGCACTATGAATCAATTTGTCGTTATCGTGAAGTTCATTAATGACGTTTGGCTGTCTGATAAGAGTTGTTTAGCCATTTATGACTGCATTACCCGGGTACTGTTGCTCTACAAACGTATTTCAAGCGCAAATGGGTTTTCTGTTTTGCTGATGGAGGTTGAGACGTAAACCCGATATGGTTGAAATTTCCTCGCCGCCGCGCCATTGATAAACGCGACAAATATATTGGGTATATACAGTCGTTTATTGATAAAACAAAAGCAATAAACTATACCACATTTCTCAACCGGTCTAACAAAATGTGTGCTTATAAGGGTTTTAATGAATTATTTCCAATTTTAGTTTTCTTAAACGAATAAATAACTTGATATCAGCTATCAGAATCACAACAACAACAATTACATACAACATATACCTGCTTATTTAATAACAAAATAACACCTCTTGAATTGGTATTGTGTACAATCAAGTAGTTGTTTTATTAGTTAGTTAATATATATTGGAATTCTTGAATATACATTCGAATATTATGCTGGAAAAATAGCTGCCACTACATTGAAGAAATACAAATAACAGAAAACATACACTTAATGCGTTTTTTATCGGAATTTCTTACAATCTATACTTTTGTACATATAGATCCGAAATACACACTGCATAAAAGCAAACATTATAATATATGTTTCATTATTCGCACCATTACTTTAGTTTAAATGTCTTATATAATAATGAAGCTTGATATATGGGACGCAAACGTTTTGCAAATAATATAAGTTTTTTATAATTGCAAATACGTGACGTTTTATGTTATGTTGTTTCCATCCCTTATTTTTCAATTCCTTTTTAGTTCTGGAACTGTTCGGTTTAGATTTAAAGGAAAATTAAAACACTTTCCGTACTGGTAGTGACACAACACTTTGCCATACACAATATTAGTAATTGTTCAAGTCATGCACATAATTGCAATGTGTTCTAGGTTAGAGCAAACCAACAATAAGTCGTTTATTAAATAACTGTAATTTAATGTCGCCGCCACATGTACATTAATTAAGACGTTTACTTTCAATTACAAACACATGGTAAAACTATAACAAGTCATGTATCATCATTTTATAGTTAACCAAACTTGGGGAGATTTAACCAAATATAGCGAACTTTGCATGGCGCATAATTCTGACAATACTTATACATAAATCATTATGTATTGAAATTGATATGGGGATAATTTACGTACTAGAAATACAAATGATTTATTTTAATTTCACATGCATACACACTCAATTTTTTCTGTACCCTTTGTATCATATTTATTTACATATATACACTTTACTATCTAAGTGTCACTGTATAAATACATGCAATTATATTCCAAACATCAGGCTACTGCTTCGTGGCTCTGCTTCAGATGCAAAGACATGAACAACATCCTTACATAGTTCATTATTAAAAGAAAAACACAATTTATATTCAATATGTACACAGCATTTGATGGAACATAGCAAAAATGTACATATATTAGAAATACTTCGGATGCATGTAAGTAATATATATGTACACAAAAGTGAAGTGCTATGTCGGTTGGCTAAAGGTGGCTTTGTCGACTAGTCAGGAGTCTTCCTACTCAAGAGTTGTTTTCTGTGGTGCCATTAGCATCTACAAATACAAAAGAATGAAGGGTCCAATAGCAAGTATCGATTTTCTGATCAAAACATAGTTTGTATTCACTTTAAACAAAAACTGTATGCAATGCAAAGCAATAAAGATATAAAATTATATGTATAGTAGCTTGATTTTTATCAGCACCTATGCCCCCGCTTTTGCCTTTCCTGACAATGCTGTATGGATAGTCATCGGGCGTAGCTATTGAAGAACTCATTAGAGTCCTATTTTAAAAAGACAGTTACGTTTGACATGTAGTCATAAATGTATTATAATATCAACAACATAAGTCACATCACGATGCATATAAAAACAGTCGTGATAGTCTTACAATATTTCTTTGATCAATGTAAATAGTTTACCTAACAAACAAATGCCAACAGTACTCACATTTCATCTGTCGTGATTTGGTCTACAAAGAAAATACAATATGTTATGCGTGTCATATTGTAACCCTTTGAACCCGAATAAGTTGGCACATTTCAACAATATGTTTTCTAAATTATATGCATATATATACCTGTTGTATACAACACATATTATTATATAAGTACAAACAGGGTTTATCTAATATTACGTGTGCAACATGCCAACGATATGTGCTACTATTGACACTATACTAAATATACATAAAACAACGATCTATCAACTCTACCATAACCTGTCTCAACCATATGTTGTTTTATGCAAATGTAGATGGTTCTTAACCCCTTATTAAGTCAGTTTTAAATAGCTCGTATCACACTGCGTATTCACACGATATGTGCTACTATTGACACTATAGCAAATATAAATAAAACAACGATCTATCAACTCTACCAAAACCTGTCTCAAACGTATGTTGTTTTATGCTAAAATAGAAGGTTCTTAAACCCTTATAAAATCACTTTTAAATAGGTCGTATCACACTGCGTATACACAAAAAATGTGCTACTATTGACACTATAATAAATATAAATAAAACAACGAACTAGCACCGTTACTATAACCTGTCTCAAAGGTATGTTGTTTTATGCTTAAATAGATGGTTCTTAACCCCTTATAAAGTAAGCTTTAAATAGCACGTATCACTCTGCGTCAAAGATGTCTTACTTATTACTTTCTTGTTCTTCTTGTTGACTTTGCTATAAGGACGGACATAGGAGGTGGAGCACAGAGGCGCTGGTGGAACTGTTCTGTAAAACATTCAGGACAGCATTACATGATTCTTTCTTAATAATAACGGACAAAAGCAATTAATCATTTTTTTTTATCTTATGCTAGGTTGCTATTTTATTATATGCTTTTCACTGAAATTTCGAATTCTATTGGTGGAATAGAATTTATATTTTCACTGTTCGAGCAGTTAAAATATCAGATTTAATATTTTCACTGCAGTGAAAATATAATAAAAAACCCTTGGCGAATGTATAAACATGTACAGTATGTACATGCATGTGTTTACATAAAACACATCAGTAAATTCAACAAATTTATAATTTAGAGACAATGACTCACAAAATATTGAACTTTTTTTCCACCATAATAACGAGTGACAGCTTTGGAATCATTTCTTCTTTTACGCGAATACACCAACTTGTGACGTTTAGGCCTATCTCGCGCAATTTTATTTATTTATTGTCCAAAAGCAGATAATAAAATTGGTTGATTTAGGTGTAAGATCGTGTTTTTCTTTCACTCGTGATCACATAAAAAAAAATTTCACTCGTGGCTGCAAATATCCTCTCTATCACGAGTCGCGTCACGATTGCAATCGTAGTCCTAATTATTGACCAATCGTGGTGATCCTATTAGATCTTATCTGATCTTTTCATTTTTTGAGGTCAGTTGTGGCAATCGTGTTAATCATAGAACAATTTGAACCGTTCAAAAATTCTCTACGATTAACACAATTAAATGCGATTAATCGTCCATCGGGATCATCGTATTGGATTGTATTGCATCGTAACAAAGCGCGATATATCGTATCTTATCGTGCATCCAAATTGTGGTGATCGGCATCGATCGTAAACAAGAAAAAGCACCACGCTCTGTTTATGCTAGGTTCTAACTATCGTGCGATCCGTCACGAACGCCACGATTCGCCACTCGTAGCTGATCGAGGTTTTTTTAGATTTTTTTCAGGTTAAGTAACGACTTTATGCGAGTCCATACGTTGTGATACGATATTTTGCGTTCTGTTGCGATCTGGTCACAATTTGTCAATTACAGGTGTCACGATCTTCCAATGTCTTATCTCCAGTTAAGATAAGATTAAATACATTCCACTGCGATTGTTATGATCTTGTCCACGATTGGGTCTCCAACTAACACGATCATCACGATTGGGTTTTCCGAAATAAGACGTTTTAGTTAGTACAGATAAGTTCCGATACGCTTATCACGAATCTATGCGTTACGTTACGATGGGATGCGATTGTAGTCGCGATGTCTTTCACGATCATGATCGATGGAGATCGAGATGTAGGCTACGACTGGACCCGGGTGATAAAACTGCAGCACGACTGACTAATGACTTCATTATTTCTTGAGATTGCAACACATCTTTACAGAGCGTGGTGTTTTTTTGGTTTAGTCAATATCGATTCCGATCACACGATCTGGATGCACGATTAGATACAATTTGTCGCGATTTGTTACGATGCAATAAGATCTGATACGATGATCCCGATTGACATTTGATCGCAGTTGATCGTGTTAATCGTAGAGAATTTTTGAACCGTTCGATTTTTTTGTACAATTAACACGATTGCCACGACTGACCTCAAGATCTGATAAGATCTGAAAAGATCAAATAGGATCATCACGATTGGTCCACGATTCAGACCGCGATTTCTCTGGCGGCGTGAATGGTGATAGTGGGAACCTAACATAGTATGTGTTGCTATCCCAAGAAACAATGAAGTCAACAGTAAGTCGGGCTGTATTAATATCATTCGGGTCCAGTCGTAGCTCAAATCGTGATCTCCATCGATCATAAACTTATCTTTAAGTACTAGAACGTCCTAATTGGGAGAACCCGATCGTGATGAACAATCATGGACTCGATCGAAACAATCCCAACGGAACGTATGTAATCGTATCTAAACTGGAGATCAGACAGTGAGAGATCGCGAAACTTGTAATTGACAAGTCGTGACCAGATCTCATCAGTGCGCATAACTATGTACCAAAGAGTATGGACTCGCATAACATCGTATCCAAGCCTGAAATATCAGATAAATACCACGATCAGCTACGAGCGACCAATCGTGGGATTCGTGACGGCTCGCACGATAGTAGAAATCTAGCATCAGCAATGTCAGAAAAAGTGCCGTTATTACTTCTTGTATGCGAGTTATGGTTTTACAAACGTGCGTACAATATATAATATGATATAATAGTTGTGTATGCCGCGTAATACTGCTATGTGCTCGTACCTAGTCCAATTATTCATGTACAGATCTACAACAAAACAGTTTCTGTTTATACACAAAACAATTGACATATTTAGTTTATGGTGCTTCTTGAGCATATCATTCAAACGTGTTATGTAAAGAATTCACAAATGCTAACGTTGTATTCTTGTTAGTGTAATCATTTGACACATGTGTATACCTTTGAATAATGTTTAATTTTGGTCTAATTAGACAATACATGTTTATTCAGACGTGTACAATGTACATTGTATTAACACATAGATACTTGTTTACAACATAATTTAACATGGACTATTTGCATATTAGCTCATCGATAATATTAAACATTGGTATTCAAATGAAACGAATACTACTTCCCTTGTTAAAACTATATAATTAAGTTACCAACATATAACAATATCATAATATATAAAAAAGATGAACTGGAAAACCAATTAACGTATTGTAAGCACCTGGTCAAAATAATACATCCCTTTTCGCACGGATGTACAACGGGTCAACATCAATACAGTATTCATTGTCGACATCTCCTTGCTCGTCAGCATTTATTGCATTGGTAATTAATGCACACTAGTGTAGTGCATTGCAAATATTAATACATATTCAAGTTTAAAATAACCACTGCTTTTTATTGAGGATAACAATCAGCATACTATTCCGATGCACAATTGCGAAAATATATACTTTGCAACTGTGATAAGTAAACAATGTTGTTTGCGATGCTTATAAAAGTACGAACACAGAGAAATATATTGGTTAAACAGGAAACCGTACCATCTATGTTCTTAAATGGAGCCTGCAAAGAGAAAGTCATTCATAATTGATAAGAACAAAACATGATACGTTCTGTAAATTAATAGTGTGTATTCAAATAATATTTAATTAAATATATCTGACATGCATACGAATTAGTACGAAAGCCTAAGAGTGTCACATGAACGTTAATAATATGGATATATTAATGCGTAATAACGCAAAGACACACGTTATAACGCAAACCAAACAAGTAATAACGTAAATCAAAACACGTAACACACAATAACGCACACCAAACACGATGTAACGTAAATCAAAACATGTTAAAACGCGAATAAACACGTAATAACTCAAAACAAACACGTTAAAACACGAACCAAACACGTTATTACGCGAAAGCGTTATAACGTAAAACACACATGTTATAACGTAAAACTAAACTCGAAATAACGCGAAGAAACACGAACTAACACAAAACAAACACGTTATAACGTAAAACTCAACTTGTTATAACGTGAAGAAACATGTTATAACGTAAATCTAAACACGTAATAACGCGCAAAAACACGTAATAACGTAAATAAACACGTAATTACGTAAAACTAAAATTGTTATAACGCGACAAAACACACAAAATAACGTACAATAAGCATATTATCACGTACAACTAAACTCGAAATAACGCGAAGAAACACGTACTAACACAAAAGTTTCACGTTATACATTATAATGTAAACATAAACTATTAAACGCGAAAAAACACGTAATAACGTTAAATAAACACGTTAATAGGTGCAACTTAACGCGTAATTACGCAAACAAACACGTTTTGACGCAAAACAAACACGTTATAACGTAAAACTAAACGCGTAATTATGCGAAGATATACGGAATAACGTAAACAAAAAATATATATATATACCGAAATCGAAATGATGTGACTAGTGATTGTTGTTTGAAAAATGGATGATTCTGACTTATTGATTTTATTGGCTCAATTTTGGAGTCACTAGCAGCTAAAATGCATGGAAGAAATGTAAGTATTTTTAAATAACTTCTACATGTTTAATATATACTCGTGTATGCATGTGTGGTGGTATCTTGATCTTTGAATTTACGTGCACAATTATGTTCAGAACAAGCCTTGAAACATTGTAAACTGCATCGGCTTCGGTATATGTTGTGTGTTCTGATATTTGTTATTCTTATTCGGATGTATAGTACAAAACAATATGTAATATTTAAGTTATAATAACTATACAGTAACAAAAATGGTACCGAAAATGAAGTAGATGAATAAGTTACTGTACGGTATATATCTATATGTGCCTATATAATTTCCTAAGACAGGTTGAATACTCAGACACAACGAATGACCGAGAAAACGAAGTATACGAGCTGTTTGCCAACCTGGCTGGGCAACGTAATGAAAACGCTTGGCGGAAGAATGTTGACAAACATAAAATAGACGGTCTTAGTGCGAGTGAAGCAAAATTAAAAATAAGTGTTAAAATTAAGGCACAAGCATAAAATAGACGGACTTAGTGCGAGTGAAGCAAAATAAAAAAAGTGTTAAAATTAAGGCAATTGAACTCAAGCACTTTTTTTCCAGCGATACGGAAAATACATTTCTCAATGTTTGAAAATGAACGCGGGAATTATCCATACCAAAATTTATATGTATAATATCCGCGAATACATGGATGGAGGAATGGACCAGGAGCGAGCAATTCGTTTATCGCTGAGAAAGCATAGTCATCAGTTTTTGGACATTTTGGACGATGATAATGAGGTTGATTATATCGAAATGGAGGAAGAGTTGGAGGATAATACTGACGATGAGTCAGACACAGAATAATATGTGTGACCATTCTAATATATATTTGATAAAATTGTGTTTTCGACTTTAAGACGTGTATATAATACACACTGTATTGATGATATATATTGCATACGGTTCACTGTACTTTTTTGTTTTGCAATTGTATATACTGCACACAATACAATTTGCTGCCGTCATTATCATTTTATAGTCCCACCTCTTAACCCAATATTAAACAATAATTCGAAAGGTTAAATACATATTTTATTTGTACGTAAAACACATGATTAACAAACACGCAATAATATAATGTGTTTATTTGCATACTAGCAAGGAGACTAAACTACAACAATCGCACTGCAAATGTTGAAATACAACACATGGGTGAACATATTTGAATTAATTTATCTATATGTACTAGACATTTAACAATAGAAAAAAAAACACAACAAGTACTTTCAATACATACATAGCTTTATCAAACTCAATGACAACTACACTTGTCAAACATAGAACTATTCACACCAGTTAACCTTCTGTTAGTGGTTTATTCACATACGTGCTCAAATTCCATATCAATGTGTATAGGCAGGCTACGCATCGAGGTATGAATTGGTTCATGACTTTTTTTGCACCAAATTATAAATCAAATGGTTTTATAATGCCCATGAGCAAGCGTGCCTATGCCGGAATCCAACACAAATTGTTTTTCATCTTAGGGTGAGAGGGTGTTCTTTGATACTGTAACGCTGTAAAGTTGTACTATTTCTCAATGACACATTTTAAACACCCTTGGCTATTTGCTGTTGTTTTTCGTCGTACATAAATGTTCAGTCTCAACCCAACAAAAGATGCAACTGGTATACCCCCACACTCGTCCTTTATATTCCCAAAGACCGTACACATGTTATCTCTGTAAAAAGGATGGGCTTTTGATCGTATCAAACAGATCATGGTGCTCTCTCATGTCAGCGTACCATTCGTCCGTAGCTATTTCGTAAGCCAAAGAATAAGTATATGTGAATAGCAGCTGAGCTCACTCGCCATAATTAGCTTTCATAACATCATAGTGAAATTGATACATGTATATTTTTAAAAATCAAGTATACAGAATCCTGCGTAAATGGGTTTGTTTAACACGATGCTTGTTTTTCTAAAGTTGACCGCCACCAAATCTTCGTTGATGATTTCAAAAGATTGCGAATTTGGCTTTGCGAATACTTGTCGGAGCCTTCCTCATATTTTCCATGGTCTTTCCAAAGACAGCATTATTCATTAATTTAAAGAAATCTTTTTTGAATGCATTGTTAAGTTTAGTTTTACGTAATAGCGTGCTTATGTTACGTTATTATGTTTGTTTACGTTATAATGTATTTCTTCACGTTATAACGAGTTTAGGTTTATGTTATAACGTGCTGGTTTTGTGTAAGTACGTGTTTCTTCGCGTTATTACAAGTTAAGTTTTACGTATTAACGTGTTTATTTTACGTTATTACGTGTTTGTTCGCGTTATTACGAGTTCACGTTTACGTTCTAGCCTGTTTCTTCACGTTGTTACGAGTAAAGTTTTACGTTATACCGTGTTTGTTTTGTGTAAACACTTGCTTCTTCGCGTTATTTCGAATTTAGTTTTACGTAAAAACGTGTTTATTTAAAGTTATTGTGTGCTTTTTTGCGTTATTACGAGTTTAGTTTTACGCTATAACGTGTTTGTTTTGCGTTTTAACGTGGTTTTGCTTTCGCGTAATGACGTGTTTGTTTCGTGTTATAACGTGTTTGTTGTGCATTCTTACGTGTTTATTCGCGTTATAACATGTTTTGATTTACGTTACAACGTGTTTGTTTTGCGTTATTACTCGTAACTGTACGTTATGACGTGTTTTGATTTACGTTATTACTTGTTTGGTTTGCGCTATAACGCGTTTCGTTGCGTTATTACGCATTAAAATGTATTTGTTAAAGTTCGTGTGACACTAATAGGCTTTCGTAAATTAGCCATTGTAATCTTTATGTAAATATATAACGTACTAGTGTGCATTTCATACTAATGTTTGTATAATAATTGCATTTTTTCGATAACGTAACAACAACGCACTCTTAACCATCGACATTAACCTTACACGACCATTTTCGCAATACATGTGTGTTCACGTGCGAATGCATTCGGTTTATACGAACCTGTCGGCTGAGGCATACTATCCGGATCGCTCGAGGAGAACAGTTGGGGAAGTTGCCGTTATTCAAGTCAGCCGCGATATTTACATTTACGTCTTCTGCATGACTTTCGTTGATATGAATAGGAGAAACATCAAGTTTTCCTGTATGGTTTCCATAGTTAAACATTACTTTAAGGAATACAATGCATTTACCCAGGCCAGTTATTAAGAGCGAATGTACAGAGTAAAGTATCAATCTAACTGTACGATTCTTCACTGAGCTTTACAGGCTGAGTGTCAAACAAAAGGTAGAAATGCATTTTATAAGGAATTAACATGGTATGGAGATCTGTTTTAACGATGAAAATGACGATTTCTACAAATATATTATGAAAGTGTTATACATTTAAAATAAGTTCATTGTAAGCGTATTCAACACCGCAAATGGAAATGTTTTAAGAGTAATACAGGATTTTATACAGAAATGCTTCGGCGTTATATTATTCTCAGCCTCACCTGATATATTACACAAGACCAGGTAGTAACCTGTTATTTACTGTATAAACAGAAAAGCAAAGAAGACAATGAGTATTAAATATTGTGAGATATAACACAATAAGTACAAACCTATACATTGAATACCATTCACTTTAGAAAAATGCAGTGTACACACATTCTGATTTTTACGTGAACTGTGAATACTGTAATAAATTTGCAGTGAAAGTAATACATTATGGTCTAGTTATGTTTGTCATTAGACTATCTCTTGGATACAGAACATGGGGTTATTTTTATGAAATAGTTAACCAAAAACACAATCACCATACATGCGTTTGTTTCTCCACAGGCCAACACGTTTAAATGCATTACATAGTTGTGGACACAATTTATCCCATGATATTTTTTTTTCAACAATATCATAGAAACATGGCTCAGTGCCTCTAATGGTTGATATTGTTAAAACGAAACAAAAATAAAAGCTAATACATATCGTTGCTTTTGCTTACCTTGATTGGTTTAAGAACGTTTTTCGCTGGAATAAGTAAATCCATGTGTTAGCAATCATTTCATCTGATATGATGCAAATGACTCCAGTTACATGATTACACAAACATTGCGTCGATTCAACATCTTTGAGATAGGTCACATTGCATTCAGTCTTATGGAACTCTATTTTCGCCGTATTTTGCAACTCCTGCTCACCAGCTCGAGACCTACAAAGTATCTAAATTCCGTCACTACCACTATCGCTACTACAGGAAACTTCTACGGTGGACGTATCGAGCACTTCAACGTCGATCCATGGGTCTTGCTTCGCTGAAACGTTTTGTTTTGTGTAATATCCAAGTTCATGACCAATATAATACATACAATACAATAACTTATAGTATTCACCATCAATAATGTTATACATTGTCGTTTGTCTGAATATAACGACAGTTTATAATATACAACTGTGATTTTTTGGAGCCTTAAACCATATAGAAGATTAACCGCCACTCAGGTGCGCTATTGGATATTCGAAAATGCACTTAGCCGCATCGGCGATTGCGGTTAAGCCGCAATACTCGCTCTTAAATATATAAAAATAAATTGATTTCTAGATTGATGAGAATAAAAATAATACATATTTATGTGCATTAATCAATTTATTAGAGCGTTATATTATACACCATTTAGATCCAATAAATAACAAACGTATTCAGCTGATTTCAGCAGCTTCATCATACTGAATTATGATAAAGACAGTAATCATAATTCAGTATGAAGAAGCTGCTGAAATCAGCTGAAAACGTTTGTTTTTTATTGGATATAAATGGTGTATAATACTTAGAAACAAAAAAGGCAGACCAATATAACTTTATATTTCATTGCTTTGCATTTATCTTCAAAATATTGTATAATTTACTTGAATGAACTCCAAAAATGAAATAATTTAGTTGTAATACAGCAATTAAGTTTCAGTAAAATTCTTCACAAATGTGGACAAAATAATTTCCTAATTTACCTGTTTGATATTTCGAGAGGTAATGCTGTGTTATTTAACAAATTTGCATAGTGTTACTGTATACTGTTCAGGTTTGATAAAAAAAGAAGTTTCTTAAGTGATTGCAGATGTTTTGGACCCCACTTGATCAAGATTCAAACTCGGCAGAGATATCATTGGGACAAATGTTCTGACCAAGTTTCATGAAGATTGGGCAAAAAATGTGACTTCGAGAGTGTTAAAAAGCTTTTTCTTCAATTTGACCTAGTGACCTAGTTTTGGACCCAACATGAACCAGGTTGGAACTCGGCTGATATAATTGGAACCAATGTTCTGACCAAGTTTCATGAAGATTGGGCAAAACAATCAGACTTCGAGATTGTTAACAAGCTTTTCTTCAATTTGACATAGTTACATAGTTTTTGACCGCACATGACCCAGATTTGAACTCTACCGAGATATAAGGAAGACAAATGTTCAGACCAAGTTTCATGACGATTGGGCACAACATGTGACTTCTAGAGTGTTCAAAAGCTTTTTCTTCAATTTCACCTAGTGACCTAGTTTTTAAACCCACATGACCCAGATTCAAACTCAGCTGAGATATCATTAGGACAAATGTTCTGACCAATTTTCATGAAGATTGGGCAAAAAATGTGACTTCTAGAGTGTTAACAAACTTTATAAAGTTTTCAATATAAAACGAAAACTGCCCCGCACCCTGACAGCCATACCTTTCAACGGAGGGCAACCATTTTCGAACTCTATCTGACGTTCGTTCCAAGAAGATTGGGCATAAATTGTGACTCCTAGAGTGTTAACAAGCTTTTTCTTCAATTTGACCTAGTGAACTACTTTTTGACCCCACATAACCCAGATTCGAACTCACCCGAGATATTATTGGATCAAATGTTCTGACCAAGTTTCATGAAGATTGGCCAATAAATGTGTCCTCTAGAGTGTTAACAAGGTAAATGTTGACGACGCGTGACTGACGACGAACGACGGACAAAAGGCGATCACAAAAGCTCACCATGAGCACGTTGTGCTCAGGTAGGCAAAACACACATCTGGTGAAAAACCAGGAGGCCACAAGTCACTAAATACTTGTTTGGACAAGAATTTCGCCCAGTGTTAACAGACGCATTTCCACACGCACACACTATGGACACACTATGGACAAAACACACAAAATAATTTTAATCTTCGGCTTGGCATAGTACCAGTTTAAACATGTCTGGTCAGAAAGCAGGAAGTTAGTCACTATGTAAGGATGTATTATGTCATTAAATAATGATTAGACTGAAACACGCTTATTATATGTGCAAGAAGTACCAAGAAGTTATGGGGAACAAGCACAGACAAGTCAATTTCATGGCATAACCGACTCAAAAATATTCGACTGGAACTTGCCAATAGCATGAAAAATTTGACTTATTATTGGCTTTGATTCAACCAAGTTACTTATGGCATTACAATTAATAAGAGACTACAAATATGTCGGCTGAGGCAAATCAACAACACACAGTACGAAATGTGGATTTTGCGAGGACTAAACATTCATTCCCAGTTTTCGAAACTTCCACCGGTTTCAGAGAAGTTGTTACAAGTAAAATACAAAATGTTGTCAACAAACGGCAGACGACAAACAAATATGACAAACCATGACTGACCACTAATAACAATAGTCGTTGTTGATCTGGACAGCAGAGACAATCACAACGCTGACAGCGTAGAGACTGTTGCAAACAAAAGGAACTAAAAGCATGCGAAGTATGAGTGCATATTTGCTAAAAAGGAAACAACTGTTTAAATGAAGTTCAATTTCCCACCTTTAAACTTGATAATATGACTTCTTATTCAATAGTATAAAAAATCATAATAACAATTTATTTATACGTAAAAACAAATAATGTTCAAGCTAATTATCTAATGCAAACAGAATTATAGACATGCTAGTTAACAAGTCAAATCTGCAAGGAGTCATGCAGAATAATTAATCAAACGTGGTAGTTAGAAGCATCGATTGTGATTCGTTGCCGACTCAGTCAAAAGTAGGTCATACGCTGCTTGCTCTTGATTTTCCGTACTACAGTTTAAAATTAATACATTGCAATAATTTGTTGTCAAAATATTCAGATTAAAAATCAGTAACAAGAAGTAACACTGACACAATAACTAAAAAATAACCGATGTAGCGCATTAATTTATTGGTCTTATTCCAGGACACCCAGGTAAATATTTCGGTTACATTGAAGCAAATAACGAAAAGAAGGGTGTCATTAACTTGACCTAACATTTTTTATAAATTGACTCATATAATACACATGATATATACTAACTAAAATTATTAATTAAGCTAAGAAAACATTTCAGGTTTAGATCTACTGATTCGTAGCCTTCAAAGAAAAGAAGTAGTTTTCTGCGATACCTGTTTTTGAAATTATCCTCTCAAAAGACTGTTGGCTTTGCCAACAGTCTAAAAACACATTAACTTGACTCAATTATAAACCAGTTAATTATTAATCAAATGCATTGAATCATAACTTGTACGTATTTTACATTTCACCAGGGGTGTGGAAATCCTATGCCCAACTTGGACAAGAAATTTTGTCCTGTCTACTTGTCCATGTAGATGTACAATTTCTGGGTGTGAACATGATGTAAGAGTTGGAAGTTAATATCATATTATGATATCATAATGCATCTGAATAACAAATAGTGTTTTATTTATCATTTAATAAATTATATATCAAGAAGGCCTGGGATGAAAAGTATATTGTATTTGGACAAGTGACTGATGCATGCGGACAAGTAGATTTTTGTAATGAACTTGTCCAAAATTTGCATTTCCACACCCCTGATTTCGCAAAAAAATCCACAAGGTATTACACATCTTTTATCTAGCTTGGCATGACCGTTTGGCTCAACGGAATTGACTGGGGAGGGGTATCACATGTGTCAAACGATTTGAAATATTAATGTGTTTAGTCATTTGGTTTCAAACTTGAAAATAATTCGTAGGACCATAGAAAGTTTTTAAGGTATTTTATTGCTCCCAAAGGTTTTCGCCTTTTGTCCGCTGAAAGGGTCAGAGCAACACTGATTACTTTGTATCAAAGATCTATTTAAAAAACCAATGTGTTTAAGGATTTATGATTTTGGGTTTGTATGTTGAGAATTGTTTTCACATTCCGCTTTAAAACTGTAACGTCTTTAGAAAGAGATATGCTATTAATTACACCTGAATTTCTTTAACAGTGGTCATATACACCAATCAAGATAATAATAAAATAAACCAGTAACGAACAGAATTTATACCGACGAAGAAAATTAGATACGCTTTCATGCCCATTAAACAATACACAGTCAAAATACAGTCAAACATAATGCAAGAGGGATAAAGTGGCCCTGGGTATCTCACCTGAGTTGTCGCAAAAGTAGACTGAGGGCAAGAGCCCTGTGTCCAATTCTGAATATCTAATCCTCAAATTAGGACTAACATTGGTTACATCCGATTTCGTAGCCAAAATTATCATGTGTCAATTCTTCCCTCAAGAAATAACCTTAAAAATTTTTTTTTTTTTTTTTTATATAATCTTATGTAACACATACCTGCTAGCATGAAATTGTATTTGTCTAGTTTGTGACTTCTAATATTTTGAACAAAATGGCAGATAATGAGGGCTTAAAATACATTTTATTATTTGAAGCAATTTGGTAGAGGGTCACCCAATGAACAATTCTGTTAAATTATTTCGAAATCCAGCAAGTGGTTTCCGACAAGAAGCTTGTCAAAGCTGCCTCATATATAAGGGAATACTTTCCATGCCCTGTTAGCCATGTTTTTTAACAAATGAAAATTATTTGAAGAACTTAGGTAGAGGGTCACCCAAGGAACATTTCCATGAAATTATTTGAAATGTTGCAATAGGTTTCTGACATGAAATTTTTTAAAGTTTTAAAGCTTTTGGTTGCTATGGCAAACATAATTTTGCTGATATTTCTTTGAAATGAATAAACTTTTTAAAGTACCAACCCACAAACATTCCCGCAAAGTTTTTAAAATTTACCAAGCTGTTTTGGAGAAGCAGTTGTTTGAAGTAAAGTGTCAACTAAATAAGTATGAATGACGGTGACTATCCACAATACCTCTCCCATTAGCACTTTATGCTCAGGTGAGCTAGAACGTCAGCATGCCCAATTAACACATTTCGTTGACAATCTGCAATTTTTTTTTAAAACTTCATTATTTTTTGTAGGACCCTAGAACATTTCTATGGCCTATTATTTCCGCTTAAGTTATTCGCATTTTTTTCAACTGAAAGGGTCAAAGCAGCACTGGTTCCATTGTTCCAAAGATATATTAAAGAACAATGTGTTAAGCCTCAGTGAGTTAACAATCGCTTTCTCATTCCGATTTAAAGAGGGGCTGTCTGATTTTTACAATTTGTTGGGGGGGTCTCTTTCTTTATCCACGAACATCAACACAAATACAAAACGTCAACATCTACAAACTGCATGTTATTTATCAAAAAATGCAAATGTATATTTTCTATCGATACACAACTATTTATCCTATAGCTACTATGGGTTTTTCATTAGAAAATAAGAAATGAGCATGTGCCAACAGTCTGTCTCGTCGAAACACTATCTACATGTATATAATAGTTTGCTACAAAATATATACCAATGCAAGATTAGAACAAGAGAACCATGATGGCCCTAGGTCGCTCACCTGAGTTTAAGGCATCATAATGGCTAATAACAAGAGGGAAAAATGGCACTAAACGCCTTACCTGAGTATAAAGATCTGTGCCTTGCAGTTTCAGGTGTGTTTTTTAGTCTATATAAACCATGTGACCCACAGGGCATGGCCACCTTGTTCCCCAGGGGCATCATTTGAACAATATTTATAGTGGACCACTTTTCAATGTTAAATACCCAATATGATTCCACTGGGCCCTGCGGTTTCAGAGGATATGTTTCAAGTCATTTTGCTATTTAAATGTATATAAAACATGTGACCCCCAGGGGGTGGCCAATGTTTACCCCAGGCACAGCATTTGAACAATCTTTGTAGAGGAACACTCGACGATGTTTCACGCAAAATAAATAGCCTCTGGGCATCACGGTTTCAACACGGGAGATTTTTAAGGCCCACTTGCCATATAAGTCTATATAAATCATGAGACGCCCTGGGTCATGGCCACTTGTTTTACCCCAAAGGCATAATTTGAACAATCTTAGTAGAGGACCACTATACAATGTTACATATCAAATACGAAAACACTGCGGTTTCAGGAGATTAGTCATTTGGCTATTTAAGTCTATATAAACAATGTGACCCCCAGGGCAGGGCCGTTTTTGCCCCCTTGGACATCATTGGAACAATCTTTGCATAGGACCACTTTATAAGGTCACATACCACGTATGAAACCTCTAGGCTTTGCAGTTTCAGAGGAGAATATTTTATAAGTCATCTTGCTATTTAAGTCCTTATCAACCATGTGAGCCCTGGGGTGTGGCCAGTTTTGACCCTAGGGGAATCATTTGAACAGTATTTGTAGAGAACCACTTTACAATGAAACATACCAAATATGAAACCTCAGGCCCTTGCTGTTTCAGAGAAGAATATTGTTAAAGCTAGTTTGCTATTAAAGTCTATATAAAACATGTGACCCCTGGGGTGTGCCCAGTTTGGAACCCAGGGGCATCATTTGAACAATCTTTATAGAAGACCACTATACAATGTTTCCAACCAAATATGAAAGCTCAGGGCCTTGTGGTTTGAGAGGATACTATTTTTAAAGTCAATTTGCGTTTACATTGACCATGTGAGCCCCTGGGTGTGGACAGAGTTTACCCCTGGGGCATTAATAGAACAATCTGTGTAGAGGACCACTATACAATGTTACATATCAAATATAAAACATCTGGGCCTTGCGTTTTCAGAGGATGAGATTTTTAAAGTCATTTTACTATTTAAGCCTTTGCCCAGGATTTTGCTAAGGCACCGGGGCAAAGAAACGCAGTTGGGGGTGGGTGTGGAAGGGGGTACCCCCTTTGACGTTAGATTTTTTAAAACTTTGTATGTGTACTTTATTAAAATCTACAGTACTTCAGAGCTAACAGAAGCACAACAATAAACAGCCTTTTGATATAGTTTCCCAATAACATGACATTATCATAAAATTCACACACTATAAATTTTTATCAAGGAAACACAACAACATAAGTTGCAAAAGAAATGTAACCTGAAAAGAGATAATGACACGGTTTACCTAAATGTATACCTCTTTCAATTAAGATATTGGCATATTATCACAAAATTATCAGCAATGACTTTAAACTAAGCTTTATTTTATAGTTCATTTCATGTCTGAAATATTCAGGGCTTCCACTATCCAACACTTGTATCCTACACAAACATTTCATTTTAGTGCAAGCCCTGTACACACATTTAGAAAGCTATCCTTCATGGATTCTGCTGGTGCCATATGTCCACCCACATGTTGATGAGGCATAGTGTTCATGTCCAATAACTGGTATTAAAAAGTTGTTCTTCTGAGAAGAGGTTTGTGTGCCGCACACATTTAATGAAACTGCAAAAATGAAAGGTTTAAAGTAGATGACTAGACTATAGGCTCTATGCTACGTGTTTCTGTACATGCTGGTGAAACGGACTGCAGTGTCAGAGCCACACTCGATTTATGCAATATTTTGTCTGACAAAAAAGTAACACTAGATATAGATCTAATGCTATCGTTTCATATTTGGCATTTCATTATTAAATTAGAAATATACACTTGTAAACAAATTCAATGTGGTAGATCGAAAGTTAAAATGTATTATATAAGACGGTCTTAGATACTAAGACTGATATGCTACATTTCTAACACATTGATTGCATTTCAAATGTTTAAAAATCTGACAAACATTTACAATAATTAACAAACATAATTAAAAATAACACTACGATTTATATACATTTTAATAACAGTTCAACAGCAAAGGAAACACAACATGTCCCATAACATTTCACATCGACTACGTATTGACGTATTGTGAACGTTAATAGCCTTATGGCCGGGAAACAGTGTATTATTATTTCATGGGCGTTTTGGGAACATATCAGACTGAGCATGGATGATTTTGGAACGAGGCCGACAATTACAAATATCACCCCGTACAACGTGGGGCAACCGTTTTCCCTGTTCGCCTAAACGCCTTTCGAATAACTGTTTTAATACCTACGTTATTTTCATTGCATATACCTAGATCATACATACGTATGAATATAACATTCCGAACAAATACTTGTTCCACCATTTCTATTATTGTAAACGGGACTTTTAGTATGTCAATGTCTAATTAACATAACAAATTTATTCATAAAACTAATATACAAAACACCTTTACCATAATACTAGAATATAGTCTACTGGGGCTTGTTTTGTTACCGTAAATGCGAATTTAGCGCTCGACAGTAACGTCATGTCACACATATATATAAGCAGTGTGTGCGCATCATTATCCGCATGAAACAGTTCGCCCAACCGGGCAACCATCCAACATATTTTACACGTGGATTTAAACATGTATAATATATTGGCAACATTCGAAAATCGTTTTTATCACATTCATCATTTATAAAGAAAGTAAGGTTATCATATCACTGTCTGGGATCTCAGTAACACGAGAAATGGACACGGGACTATCTTCGGTCACGATTGTCGGAAGATTTTGGTAACAGTTACGGGACGAACACGATGCCATATTGATGAGTGAGTGAAAAACTGTTTTAAAATGGTATATGGTGTTCATTGTGTTCAATTGTTAAGCATATTGTGCATTTTACTGTTGGGACTATGTACTGAAATATTAGTGTACATTATATATGAAGAATATTATGTATTTCACGGGAATAAATGACAACAAAATGCTCCAAATAATGAATGCGTATGTGTAATACTAATAATAACGAAACCATGTGTTCAAAATATCTACAAATGTTATTTAAGTCTTAAACGAATACATGATTACGAATGTTAAGCCCATTGACGATGTTCTTACTTGGTTTAGATAACTATTATAGTTATTTTGAAGACCAAAATGTCACGGTTTCGAAACGATGCTGTGACGGCTATAAGATTAAGACCAGTAGCATTCTAACACTTAAATATCTTTTGTTTTCGCTCTCTGTTAAGGTGTTAATATAGAGCTTAACCAAAACTTTAACATGATGAACCCTAAAACGCCTTCATTTTAGAATTATCTCACGTTGACCTAATATCCTGGCATATATTATGAAGTTGTTAACTGTTTTTTGTTGTGCAAAATGAAAAGATGACAAAATTAAACATCCATACTACACCGGTATTATTAATCTTAATACTTCAGATCACACTCCACCTTTAATGTGTACAATAACCTGCTGTACTGTGTTGTTAATTTTGCAGTACAATTATACATATGTTTATGTGTTTGTTTATTTACTATTGTTTCTTTGTTTGTTTGTTTTTTTGGTATAGTATTGTAACCTTTATAGATAAACATATAGTGATATGTTTGTTTCAATGACTTCATATATGTAAACATTGTATTATGAATTTTTGTCATAACTGGTTTCACAGTAATTGTGCAATATTTTACAAACTGCTGTGTTTTATATTATGTATGTTAAAACAATATGAATGCTGTTAGAATTGCCTCTCTAAACTGCCACGGCCTATACTTTAGTAAAAAACGAACTGATGTTTTAAACTTTTTGAAGGAAAAAATATTATAATATAATTATATTGTTTACAAGATACATACTGGCCAAAAGAATTGGAAAAATAAATGTATTCTACCTGGGATGGGTAATGTTTTCTAAGTTAGGAAAAATCAAATGCCAGAGGTGGTGCCCTTTTAGTAAAGACAAACATTGATTTAAAAGTTAGTAATGTTAAAAAAGATTATATTGGCAACATGCTGGCACTTGACATTTATATTGGACAAATAACATTTTCATTAAAAACAGTTTATGGCCCAAACTCAGACTGTCCACAATTTCATAAAGATGTATTTAATATTATTGATGAATTTGGAAATGATGATTTCATTCTATGTGGCGATTTAAACCTCGTCCTTGATACCAAGTTTTCTGTTTAAATAGGAGAACATCCGAAATACAATAAAATGTGTATACTAATTTTGGATTTGGAAACATCCTCGAATGTACACGTAGACGATTCGGTTGTGGATTACTCAATATACATATCCATTTCTGTAAAAGTTGTGAAATGTGTTGTCATAGAACTTTCGCTTTATTTACATGTGGTACCAGAATGAAAATTAGAATCGGTAACAATCAGTAGTCAATATAACGAATAGCGGTATGTTCCTTCGACAACACACCCGTGTGTTTCCACATTTTATTGTTATATCTGTATCAGCAAACATTATAGTAAAGTTGTCACATACAGAACCAATATAAGCACAAATCACCTGTTTTAAAATACAAGTTAGTTATCGTGTAAGCAACTACACATGTGACTCATGCGGCGCCCGTTAATGCGGCTGTCGAAAGGATGTTGTTTTTGTTGCAGACACTTTTTGAGATGCACGTATTTACTTTTGTATTGAAAGTTTGGATATCAAAGTGAAAGTGTCGGGTTTAAATGTTGTAAATGTTCTCGTTGTAGATGTTTAAATGTTTTATTCATGCTGATTATACGTAAAACGAATCATACAACGCATGACCAAATTAAATATTCTATGAAAGCTGAATTTAAAAAACAAAAAATGTTTCATCCTTAATTGTATTTGATATATTGGAAAGTAAAATAAATATATTGCTAAACATTATTGTATTTTTCTTCCGATATATTTCATTTTCAGCAAACATGTTTGCTTAACCGATGCAAATATTTCTGGAGTGTTGTGCATCGCCCATTTTTGATTCTTCTGTTCTTTATCATTTATACTTTAGTCCGAGGCATTTCTTTTCAGCCTGGTTGTAAATTGAAAGAATGACTTAAACATTTTGAGATACATAAAATACTCTAAAGCATTATGAGCTGGCTTCCTTTATTGGATTTCAAAATAATTGCACATAAATCTTAATTGTTTGTGACCACCAAATTCCTTCGAATAAATTTGATTTTTTAAAAACATGGCTGCCAGAGTCAGATTGACCATATATTGGTGTATATGCAACTATGACAATCTTTTTGTCAGAAACCACTTGCTATATTTTTGATAAATGTGTCAAAAATGTAGTGACCCTCTACCGAATTATTTTAAATAAATTGGAAGCTTCTACCGTATATCGGCATGATAAAGCGACTGTGATAATCTTATTGTCAGAATCCACTTGCTGGATTTTTAAATAATTTCGCAGTGGTGTTCACTAGTTGAAAGTCTTGAATTCATTATGTTGCGTTTAAAAACAATGATGCCAGATATCAACATTTAACTTACACACCTATATACCGGCTATTAAATTTGGCCCTCTTGCTTTAAATAAACAGTGACATTTACAAATTATGAATTCAGAGCTAATAGCGTGTTAAATCTATGTATTTGTACACACGTACATTTGTGTACGTGTGCATTTGTGTCACATTTTGACATAAAACAGATCAGATAAAATCACTGAACCTGTACTTAACGTAACAATGTCCCTTAATTTAAATGTTCAAGTGTGTTTTTATAATTGTATGTTATCATACTCTTAGTCATGGTGATGACCAAGTTGTATCAGTGTGCATGATCGACAGTGTTTTCTATGCCGTGAATCGAGCTGTGTTTGCAATTAGTCATTAGACGAACAAACGTAATTGAAAGACTAAACATTATTCTAATTGCATATCCTGTTGATTGAGATGACTCTTGTTAAACATTTACATACAATTAAATGTACTGGTCCGAACAATAAAATACAAAAAGCTTGTAGTAACTGTTTGAAAACATTAATAATTTGCATAATTACACGATTAACGTTACACGGTAAACGATCATAATTTATAACTATTATCCCTGAAACTAACTGAAATATACCAAGAAAGACGATTTTAAAAAATCCGGAGTATCCATTATATCTATTCTATATACGTTATTTATGTAAACTATATTTCCACGCACTTCGTGTATTGAAAAAAAGCGTCGTTTAACATTGCGATCAGCGCTGTCATTGTTGGTGGTAGATGCATTATGTCTGCATGTGTCTGCATTATATCATCGAATATCGAAAACAAAACAAGCGTGGCACAACACTAGGACATGGTTTGGATCTGAAATGTATTATAATCTTATTCAAGGACGTGACCCAGTTGTATCAGTGTGTATTTTCGTTAGACGTGTTTTCCATACTACGAGACGTGCTGTGTATGCGATTTGACACTTGACTTAAATCAATAGCATCGGGAAGCTTCAATTATTTGATCCACGTTTTGTTCAAAAGTCGTTTTATAATGCCTTATTGAATGTCTTGTATTGATAGTTCATTAAAGACCACCATGACGCAGATAACCTAATACAGTTATAAAGAAAGCATACTCAATACAAAGCTCGAATCAAAACCAGTTGTTGGTTCTCATTGTTGATCGCTAAATCATGCATACCAGCTGCATAGAGAAACTGTTAATGTACAGTTAAGAAGACAACCATCGTTTTTTTTCCGTACAAATAGCGAACAATTATGTGCACTGGTCATTCACTGACATGAACACCACTGACTTGGCTTTGTTATGACCACAGTGTTGGGTAATTGAATACAAATATGTATGTAATGATGACGCAAACAGTATTGTAACAGAACACTTATCAATAGGTGCACACTTATGCTGGACATTGATTATTAACACTATGTATCATTCAGTTTCATTAAAACCCAGCTTAAGAGATTATAAAGATGAAGCGCATACAAGCAAAGGAATGACATTATTTATTTAATTATATAATTTCTTCAAAATGAACATCACTCAAAAACTACACATATGTCCTAAAATATTTTTTTCTGGTTTTATGTATTTTCTATTATTACATGTCGCAATATAATATAGAAACTTGTCTGGTTGGTGTTTGTATACATATATTTCAAAATAAATGAACGTCTGGAAAGTGAATTCATAGTGTCAACACCATCCATCAGAACAGAGCGCTAGGGTGTGAATGTTTTGCGTAAGAAGAGCTTTGTAGGTCAAGACACTTTCAGTTTCTGCAACGGCCTACAACAGGCATGCGCAAGTTAAAGTATCTAGACCAAAAATAGCTTTATAACACATGACTTAATTGTTCAAATTAACTAGTTCAAACTTGTATCTTTCTTCATCCCCATAAACACTCTGACAAGGATTGTTTTTCACCTTATGAAAAGTATTAATAATGATAGTTGCTCTACAATATTTTTAAAGGGACTTTTAATCTCGTGTTATTGTTAAAAAACCACATATTCACAAATCGGAAAATACCGTAACGAGTAACACTAATGAAATATAAGCGGTTCGAAGTTTTAATCAAACATTTACAAAGGTAAACAGAGCAGTACAGACGATATTATATTATCATATAATATTGTTCATGTACGGACATGTTTTACTACTATAATGTTTAACTAAAGATATCAATACATACATTGATGATTTATGAAACATTATACATTGTGTTTAGGCTTAGTTTTTATGTCGTGAAATGATGTTGTACGGTTGAACAGAGTTTCCCCAAACGTGCCATGAATTTCAATCGCGGTTGTTTATCTAGCGTGTTGAAATAAACAGATCATTGTTATCTTGAGATATGGACAAACACAGAACTGCATAAATTATTTTTAATTAACTGGATTTATTATGCAAAGAAGTTGACAAGTTTATAGCCCATGTCATGACAATCTAGCTTTGAGACACATAATTCACGTCATTAATTTGAATGTTCTCGATAATAAGGCCTATACATCATCATGCATGCGATGAATTAACGATGTCAGGTGATTTTAAGTCACACAATCGTCCCGTGATTTCGAGTAGGAAATTGTGTGAAAAAAATAAGTGCAATCTCGGTATGGGAACTGCACTAAAACCCCTCGAACGACATCCCCTATGTTAAGGCTATCATATAAAAGCGGGCACTTTTTAATGGCCGCAATGATAAAACGGAAACCTCAATATTATGTCTTGAAACTGGTAATACCATGCAGCACAAAATAAGAAAAAGAAAAAGCACTTTGCATTCACAAATAGAATGTTTTGTTGTTGATTAAATGTAATTTATTCCAAGGTCAGGTCGAATAAGGATGACAAATTAATATATCATTAAAACCACCTCGTAGGGAGTTTTAAGTTTTATTAAGAAATAAATATGGATTTGATTTGCCAGTTGGAGCAGATGAAATGGTTAAGAAAACAATATATAGCTTCCCGGGAATGTGTGATCATGTAAATTGACACTGAATGACATTAATGATGTTACAAAATGATGAACTTTATACTGACTTTCTCAAAACCTCTTAAGCAAGTTACAACATGAATGGCTTAAACGCTCAATATGCTCACATTGCAATATCATAAATATTAATAAACCATGTTATTTTCTTCAAACAAAAGTGTGTCCACGTTGAAAACTGTTTCATTCAATCTATCGGATTAATGCAAACGTTTTGTGTCAATTTTAAAACCCAGGATGTGTTAAATAGGCTTAAATCAAACAAGTTGGTGCATATGCATAGATTGTCCGATAACAAGTGTATCGCTCAGCAACGCTGACTAGTACACGCACTATCTAATCTGGACATATTAGGTGGCCATGCTTCAACACAATACATATATGTTAGTTACATGCATGCAAACTACTTAAAACTGTGATATCAGATTGAACTATGCTACAGATTCAATTCGCTATTTGTTTAAACAATGTATACGCTAATTGGGGCAACCCTTGTATCCACGTCATTGAATACTATTATATTACATACTCATACATAATATTTTAACTATATACACTAATTATAATAGGTGTGTTTCTTATTTTGTATGACTATTTTTAATGGTTATATACCTTTAAATACAAATATAATTGTTTACAAAATGGTGTTTGCGTATTGTTGTTCTCATGGGAAAATATTTGAAAATCAAATATATTATGAATAACCGATTTCATTGTAATGAAATAGATAGCCGCGCGTGTGTACCATTTGAGAAATAGTACAGACCACTGAGGGCTTCCTCGCATTATAATGACTGACCAATTAGCCCAGAAACGTACCGAAACCTTAAGTATTGATGAAACGCCTCCCAAAACTGCGGTTGCACACACCAAGAGCTGAGCGGGCACCAACACGAAATAGTACCTTCTGGCTCCGGGCACTATACTACTGTATCGGTCCTCTAGACTGGCCTTTTGAAATCAACCTAAATAACGGACCGTTGATTTTTAATTTACAAAAAGAAGAAATATATTAATGTAAGGTAAACTATATAGAAAGATAGTTAACTAAATATATGGATGCGCACATCTAAATGCATTTGGGACACATCCTTGTGCCAATTGCGTGAACTAGTAAAGGCAATCAAAAATGCCCCACTACTTATACAGCCTAAACGGCGTGAAGTTGAAATTACAATGGCCAATCAACAGTATAAGTTTAACAGATCTTGTCGATCAACAAAATCCCGTCCAACAAATGGAAACAATGATACATAACAGTCCTTAACAACATGTAAGAGTTTTGACTTTTGCCACGTTACTTGACCTTCGTTAATACTGGGAGATTATATAATATAACTACTACTGCTACCGCTACCGCTCCTGTTATTTTTGCTGCTTGTACTACTACTACTACTACTGCTACTACTTCTACTACCACTACTACTACTACTACTACTACTACTACGGTGTGGTCACCGATTGTGTTCCGCAAATATGCGATTAATTGCGATTGCAAGTAAACCGTTTTACTCCGTTTAAATCCGATGATTTGCGATTGTAAGCGAATGTTACCGATTGTTTGCGATTCTCTAGTATTGCGCATGCGTAGCGCTGAAAAGCGTTGAAAATGCGGAGTTTTCCAGATGTTTTATATTTAGAAACGTTTTTTTTAGTATTTCGCATGCGCAGTGTTGAAAAAGTCGTGGTCTCCAGTGATCGGTTAATATTGAAGTTTAAACTTGTGTATTTAGTAAAGCCTGTTCTATAACAACAGTATTAGTGTTAATTATCCAACGAGTAATGTTTTGTTGTTTGGTAATCGACCTTCACCGGAAGTTATTTTTGAGGTTTAAAAGCCACTAACTGTTATCACAAGATGCAAGAGCGGTCTCGCTATAAGGTTATCGTTGTATTAAAATATTTCGATGCATTCTCAAGTTATTGAGAGAAAACCGTTCTTCAATTTTTAGTAACAGTGACCTTGAGCCCATCCACCCCATATGCAATCCATCAAAGGCCTAGATATAAAGTATCTATGTATTAAATTTCATTAAAAGATCTCAATAGATCTCAAGTTATTTAGAGGAAACCGTTTTTCTACGTTTAGTAAAAGTGAGTTAGACCTTAATTCCACCCACCCCATAAGCAATCACAAGCGAGGTATTGCTATAAGGTATCTATGTACGAAGTTTCATTACAATAGGTAAATCCGTTCTCGAGTTAGAGAGCGGAAACGAAAAGTTGACGCCGCCACTACGTAAACGACATACGCCAATATAATAACCGATTTGGTTTAAAACAGAAGAACAAAATAAATAAAATCTTTGCGGAGAAAGCGGTGTAATATCTTTCTCTATCTCAACCACTACATCAATGATGCAATCCAAGAGAAATTGGCCGAAAGCAGCCACTTGACCATGGTGCATTGGCCATACACAATGGGTTAATGTTAATACCCCATATATTTACACAATGGTATTATTATTGTTGATTTGTTTAAACTGTTGTTGAAATTAATATATGTGATTTTTTGAGACATGGGCACTAGATTTTGTTGCAATTTATACTTCACAAGCGTTTTCAACTGATTTCAATTAAAATAAACCAGTGACAGGTAATCGGTGAGATACATTCGTTATATTGTTAGTAACGGATGGTGTGTGGGATATACACCCTTGGAGGCTTCATACCATACTCGCACTCATATGGTATGATAGCAGCACTGAGGGTGTATATTCCATGCATTCTCAATTAGTATCCGTGTAACTAATATTACAGGATACACAATGACTTCTCGTATTGCATAAACCCAATATTACGCGGAACTATTTATGATACATACACTTCATCCGATCATATTTGGCAAGTGAATACGTTTGAAAATACAAATTAAATATGGTTTTGTACACGCTTATGTGAAGACCAATTTTATACCAAAGTTCATTATTTAACATCTCCAAATCCTCATTATTCGTACAAGTTTTTGAATAAAACTACACTTGTTATAAGAACGTTTTCTCAGTCTGAGACAAATATTGTCAAATATGTGAACTGTTTATATATATTTAATATATAAAAACACATATTTTCCGAAAACGTTAACTAAATGTAAACGTTAAGTGTCAGGCCATACAACACTTGGAATATAAAGAACAACAACAATTATTAAAACAGTTTCACCGCATTCATTTGACACTCGATGACATGTAACAAGATAATACATACGCGGTGTGTTGTTAGTGCTGATGGCATATGCCATTTCAGCAGCACACACTATTTAATTAAAAAAAAAAACATGTGCTGAACAACGAAGAGTAGAGGCAACGTGCACATTTGCATTGCCTTTTAATTAAAAGATCCAAAGCGGGTTTAGTTTGCTTAATGTGAAATTAAATAGCTAGTACAATTAGCTTGTTAGGCGACTAGCATATTAACACAACGCAACAAGCGTTAACGTTATACTGAAGACGCACAATTACGTGTACGAAAGTAGGTGCGGCAGATCTGCACTCCAGGATATTTCAATTAAGATTGCATTGTAAAGTTTATTGAATTACGCCCAGACTTCAAACGCGTAGTAAAAGGTTGTTGTTTGAGATTTAAACGCTAAACATTGCATACATGTAAGTTTATATGCATATTTTCATAAGTAATACGACTGGACATTTTGCGACGGATACGTGATACATAAGAATCGCTTTCGTATTAGTACAGTATTAAGAATAATTAGTATATTATTATTGAACATATATTATTAGAAAAAAAATCATATTAAATGATATTCACTACTGGTATATCAATTGCATAAATAATAACTTTATTACCAAGGCGCGTTTCTTGTATTAGTTGTTTTTTTTTCTTAAAATATCAGCATTAAGATAGTAAATTCTGAAAAACGCAACTGTTTGCTGATGAAGTGTTTGTTCACTAACACGTATATAACGCGATTTATGTTGTAAATTACGTTGCTTTGGTTGGTTGGATATATTTGAAGATGGCCGATGTGAAAGATGTGTATATGGCCGTGGTGACAGATGTGGCGTAGGCCATTGTGACATATGTGGATATGGTCGTTGTGACAAATGTGGCATAGGCCGTTGTAACATATGCAGATATGGTCGTTGTGACAGATGTGGGTCGTAGGCCATTATTATATATGTGGTCGTTGTGACAGATGTGGAGATAATCGTTGTGATAGATGTGAGGATGGTCGATGTGACAGATGTGCAGATAATCGTTGTGACCGATGTGGAGATGGTCGTTTCGGTATATGTAGAGATAGTCGTTGTGATAGATGTGGAGATGGTCGTTAAGATATCCTTGGAGACGGTCGTTATGATAGATGTAGTTTAGACTACTCCGATAATATATGTTACGTATGGCGCGGTGTTCGTGGTGATGTTTCTGATGATATGTGAGCGACTAAATTGTTGATATGCTAATGGCCGTGGTGAATGGTACATTTCCGATTGAGAGTTGCTTATAAGACACACATTGTTTGTGTTTATGTGGTTTTGTTCATACATGTAATAATGTGGTTGTTATCTAAGTGGTGATAATGGTTGTTATGTAAGTGATGACAGTGGTATGTGTATCGATGATGGTAGTGATCGTGGTTATTGACGTATTTCAAAATCAAAATCGATGTCAATTTCCATGCTGAATATTATTTCAAATGCATTACATGAGTGCATCAGCTATATATATATATATATATATATATATATATATGTGTGTGTATACAAATCTAATCTATGTGTTTGCATTTTTGCATATATATATATATATATATATATGCAAAAATGCATACACATAGATTAGATTTAAATCTAATCTATGTGTTTGCATTTTTGCATATATATATATATATATATATATGCAAAAATGCAAAGGCATAGATTAGATTTGTTGATTTCGGTAAAGACTACATTTTAGTTCACGAGTTGTTATAGATAAATGTGTTCACGAGTGTTTTAGCTAAAATGAAATATATTATTATAGGACCACGAAGAAAATAAAAATCGACCATTCACTGAAATCAATTAATTGTCATTTATATTTTATGCTTTTGGACATAAATAAATAAATTATAAAAATGCGCGATATAAGCTTTAATATATCCAGTGTCTTATTCTCTTATTTTGTCGTCATAAATGACATTATAAATGATTCAAAAATTGTCACTCATTTATAAGGTGGAAAATGGTGCCACTGATTTATATTTTAGTTAAATTTGATAATGAAATAAAATATATTATTTAAGATATTTTCACTGTTCCAACAGTGGGTTTATCAACATTAATTCCCCCCGAAAGAACAAATTTCACTGAAAAGCGTATACTAAAATTAACTCTACACGTGACTGTGTTCATCAACTGACCCCACAAACACACTTGCTGAGTAGCGACAGAAATCTACAGATGTTTGTTCAAGTAAGTGACTCAACAAAATAAGTGAAGGGCATTGATTGTTTAGTGAAATTCCCGGTAATATATATTGTTTCGTGTTTAAGTGTTGTGGTATCGCGTCTGAATATGATGGCGCATTGAATACGTCTGGCTCATTGAACCAAGTTACTCTTGAATGTGAAATGATATCGTTTAAAGCGTCGTGTTCATGTGACCTCATAATGCAGTAGAACGTCGAAACAGTGACTATTAAATGTATACTTATAATTGCATTGTTCAATTCGATTTATTGTCTGCCGTTATTACGTTGTTTTTCAAACAATTGTGTTCTATAGGAATATATATGGACTGACAAACAAGTAAAGCGAAGACAGCCGATTGTCCCTATCCCCAAATAATAATGGATCATATATAAAATGTATGGATCCCGACGGTGATCCAGTTTGCCGACAAAATACAATCCTTTGCTCATTCACCCATACCATTTCCATGTACATCCTTTCATAACTGTGTTCGCTAATAACAGACATAAAACTAACGACACCTCAAACAGCCCATCCTTCGCAGTAGTAGTAAAACATACATTAAACTACAACGTGTCTATATTTTAACCAAGCGTACAATGACCTTTGCACAATTCAATTTGACATGATATTAAATATATACATCTAGAAAGATATTTATACATAAAAACACACAAGCAAATACAACAATCTGAAAATGCACTGCAAGGTGATAACATAAATACACAACATACACTAATAACCAAACTGCGCATGCGTTAGAGAAATATTAAAACATAAAAGCATATGAAAATGCATGTTTGTATTCTGCGAAAAGAAACACAGTGTTTAATAAATCTAGACCGTGTTTGATATGTTCATCTGGCCAAACATCAGATTCTGTATGACATATCTTAGATGCTAGTAGTAGCAATAGTTATATTTCTGGTTGTAGTGGAAATTTAGAGACGCAGCAGTAGAAACCGTACTAGCAGCAGAAGTAGACAACATAGTAGAAGTCATAGAAGTAAAATCAGCAGTTGTACATACATTATTATTACTTTTATTATAAGTAGTAAGTGGTGGTTGACGTAGGAGAAGTGTCAGGTGCATTACTAGTAGTACTAGGGATGGAGTAGTTGTTGTAGCAAAGTAACGGATTCAGTATGAAATTAGTTACGGGCAGAACATTGGCAAATAGTAGGAGTAGCTGCAGCTGCCTTACAACAACTATTGTATTGGTAGCATAGTTCTGGTGATAATCGATGACACAAAAATGAAACACAAATTTCGTAAAACTTGAATAAGGAGTCAACCTTTGTTTACACATTTCTTTGTTTAGCTCCGCAACTTCACACCAGTGCGCTGTACTGAGATTGATCTTCTCGTTTGGATCGATCTAGATCCTCGTAACGCCCACATTCCACGTCCGTTCTATAACAAAACGGGACGAACAGTTATTTACGCATCAAAAAAAAAGTTATGAATTTATGTTTGAAATGAAAAACAAATATGCACGTATATTTCTATTGATACTTTCATTCAGGTTTGAGGAGATACATGTCAATGAATGATCACAAACTGTTGACACTATGCTTGTGCTAAAACATATTTATGTACATACAAATTGACTTGTACATACGAAAGATATTAAGCATATTTAAAACAAATCAAGGTTGGAATAACATGGTAAAAAATATTCTAGAATAACCTTTCACAAGGTACATGGATACGGATTTCTGAATCTCTCTCTGTTCCTGAAAGTATATATTAATATTTACAGATTCATAGCGTCAGGACAGGTTATAGCAACCGTACAGAAACAGAATAGTGAACCAATATACTTAATGTTATTTGTGTTACTGTTATAATGATGTTCATTGTTATTATACATATGTGAGTTGTTGTTGTGTTATTGTTGTACTAATGATCTTTATGCTCCGTGTTTGGTTTTTGCTGTAATTATAAAATAATAGTTTCACAACGGCATGTTATACGAGTACGTCATGCTGCCACCTTGCCGTCAGATATATTAACCTCTGCTAAGGCCATAAATGAAATCGGTTCGCCTGCGCCTCTGTTTAGTGGCGAAATTCCTGGCTGTTGATACATTGTCATTCGTCCCGCTTAACATCTGGGAAATAGTAAATAGTTCCACTGATGGGGTTAGGGTTATATTTCCGTAGTGGTCCATAGCTGCTTGTGCATTTATACGCGGATCATCATCCATTTCCATTTGTGGAATTAGGGTTATGTTGTCGTAGTGGCCCATAACCGGAAGTGTATTTATATAGGGAATATTATCCATTTCCTCTGATGTGGTTAGAGTTAAATTGCCGTAGTTGCTTTCCATATATTGTATTGTATTTATGTTGGAAATATTACCCATTTCCGTTGATGACGTTATGGTATTGTTGTCGAAGTGATCCATTGCATTAAAGATATTTGCTTGGTTATTTCCCGTTCTGCTCAGAGTATTAGGGAAAGCAGAACCGTCAGCAAAATCTCACTTGGTATATCCGCGATTTCATAATAATGCACATGTATGTTCTCTTCTGGTGTCATCTCTAAGTTGCCCTCCATCATCGTCGTGGATTGGAGATCTGTAATAATATTATTGATTTCAGGATTGTGCAGATCGGCATCGGAAATATTGATAACCTTCCGATATTAATAGACACAAATTCGCTTTCAAGTTCACAAGCATCTTTCAGTGATATAAACTTCAGCTCAAGCACACATATTTAGTTTCTCCGTCGCGAAGTCTAAATGTTTGATTTGCCTTACTGACTGACGTATCCATGCGGATTTACTTGGAGTGGTGGTTTTTAACCAACACAAAATGCATTAAATCCGAGTGTTTTTGCTCGGTTTGTTGATGCCCGATGATGCCCATCACTCGGTCAGCTAAACTCTGCGTAGCGCGACATATGATGGGTACGCTCGAGCTGTAGTGTATATAGAATTCGTTATATATAAACTGATTGTAAGCTTAACATATATACGAATATGAAAAGTTATCATAGCGTAACATGTACGTACTTCTTTAGCGCGTTTTCCAATACGCGCAGGTGGAGGTATTTGTTGCAATTACAACTGCTAAACCCGCAAAAGCCATGACGATTATAAAATCTCTCTTTAAAATGCTGAAATAAAATAACACTCATTTCACGAGTGATCATATAAATTTATATTTTCCAGAGTGACACAACCACTCGTGAAAATATATTTTTTCTATGATCACAAGCGAATAAAAAATCGATTATCCGCTTTTTTGAGTCCGACATCGTTAACGGTCCGTTTAAATTACTGTATTAAATCGTAAACTGGTGTGAAATAGTGAAAATTATCAGAGTGGTAATTTTCACAGTTTAAAACAATGAATTACCAATTTTATAACGCTGATATTTCACAATAAACCACTGGAAAGCATAAAATAAAAATGTATATTGAAAGGTGTAAATAAATCTATTTTCTTCACAAATTAAATATTGTAGGCAATAAAACACAATGTACCGGTTGTATAAAACGTTACTTATAATACGATTTAAAGCATATTGCTTGTTTTCACATTGACCAGAATTAAGTTAACCGGATATTTATTCAAAAAAAATGCAGCATTGTTCAATTCATGACAAGTCATTTTGTGACATGTCATAATTAAATTAAACTTGCGGTAAGGTTATAATACTAAAACACATTTTGTACATATTGACATGTGCATTACTGGTTTATATATACATGCGTATTTAGCAGAGTTTATGTAAACAAATAAGGCTAGTTTTAATCAGCCATATTATTTTTAAGAAGTTTAGACATAAACAAAAACAGTTCATTTATGTTAGAGAATTGTACACTATTTTTAATACATGTATTATAGACGATCTAGGTTTTGGCAGTCGTTTGTTACTTGGCGTTTCAGGATGTGACACAAGTACCTGTTCTTTAGGAATTCCCCTATCGTGACGCAGCCTATTTGTACAAAAGATAGACGGCACTCTGATTAAAATAATGCTTCATACATGTATAGCCTGAACTTTGATATGTTGTTTTAAGTAAACCATTTACATGTACAACATTAGGCTGTATTTGTTCTATTAAAGATTATTACAGGTTGATGATGTTTACTATATGTTGGCATTTCAAAACGATCGAAAAGACTGGCATATTATTATTTCTGTTAACTTGCTGTTGAAATATATGTTGTGAGGCTCTCGCTATCCACAGACTTGGCGTTGTTGACATTCGTTGTTGTGGAAGCATTTGCTGCTTCCGTTTGGTATAAATCTCTGTAAAAAAAATGCATTGTTCATATATAAGATTGCGTTTTATTGGCATATAACAGTTATATACATATATACATGCCTACAGCTTGTATGAGTTTCATATTTGAATTTCATTTCAACTTCGAGCGTCCAAAAAACAAAGTTTGCCTGTATCCTATCAAATGTCTAAACTGGTTAAGAAACAATGAAATGTACATACAACTTAGCTTTATTTAAGAATATTAGTATATAGTTATATCTTTTTAGGATATTTGTATTAATATGCATGTATTGCGTTAATACAATATGTATGATTTAACATATGTAGTCAGATGCTGGTTTAATGAGTTCAGATCATGTTTAATAATGCACATATTACGCTTTTAAAACACACTTTAACACTCAAAACTTTGACGTTCTGTTTTTATGGTTTAGCTGCAGTTTGAATCACTCGCGGAGTTATGTCCATTAAACCCACAAAGAAGCCAATGTGAGGACGTGATTACACATGCAATTAAAATCAATTATTTTTCTAAGCAGACTAATACATGTAATCATTGATCGATCTCCAGTTGCTGTATGAATGCTGCTGAGAGGGGCTTCACCCACCCAAACAAGTACTGGTTTTATTTTTGTTATAAAATACAATGTAAATGAACTGCTCCACGAATGTGTTTGCAATCAAATGATTTGTATAGGAAATCCAATTGGCGACTCAATAGCACATATATTTGAACACGGATATTCATAGACTTATGGTATGGGCATATAATAATTATTATCCTCCTTATCCTCCACTGGGAGCGAAGAGGATTAAGTTAGTTAGTAATATACATGTAATAACGTTAAATTATTTCTTAATACATCTCCAAAATTAACATTTATTTCATAACGCAGTGTTCGATTGCATGGTATTATAATATAACTGTCCATATATTAAGATACTCATCAACAGATATATTATATATGTCAACAAAAATGGCCTTAACATGCGAAACACCATTTTTATGAAACACGTATAGTTGGTAGAAACTTATGTATCTATTTTACTCACTGACAGAAACAAACACTAGCTCTGTTCAAAAACACACTATTCGGAATAAATAAATTGGTTTATATGTAGGTATAACTATCTACATTCAGAAAATTGTACCTATTTATTCGTTTCTTCAAGAGAACATTTTTATTAAATTAAACAAATTATGATTCATACAGTTCACAAGATGAAAATTATGTTTTAAATTCATTATAAATTATCAGCGCATACCAGCAAGATGATATTTCACTTAAAGCTATAAATAATGGAATTGCAAAAAACTACACGTATTTTTTTTTATTTAAAAGTTAATTGACCGACGATAAAAGCGATCTTATGCAGTTTTCTGAAATGGTAATTATCGGTAATATTCGTTCAGGCATCTGACAATCTCCAATAAACATGTTCCATTCGTGTAATTTAACCCGTGCAATTACATATACCAATACTGATACAATTTATAATTTTTTTTTTTTTATTATTATTATTATAAATCAAGTATGTGGTGTTTATTATGGCATACTTCTAGGATTAACGGCTATAGAAGTATACCATACAATTTATTATTAGGTAGGTATCGATAAAATATCAACAACATGTTAAATATATAAATCAAAGCATTATTTGTGTCTATTACGGATTGTGGTAGAATAGCGAGTGATAAGGATGATACATTGCAAATACGTGGACATTTAAACGCACGTTGTTCTCAAACACTCATATATACGCCTTACCATGTTGTATTGCACTGCCTATTACATAATGTGGGTAACACATTGTATTTATTTCATCAGGAGCATGAGAGCAATGTGACCTGTGCGAACATAATGTCCATGAAGCATAATTATATGAAGTGTTGTCTTGTAACCGAATTTTGAGAGCGAATACTCCTGTAAAATCTAATACAATTTCACGGTATGCATATCTTTACAACTAGTCAATATTTCTAGATAAAACACTTGGATTTAAATACATTTTCTTTACTTTATTTGCGGAAATAAATATCGCATCTTTACCGTCGCGTGTGTTCAGAAAAAGCACAATTGTGCTAGCAAACCGTCTTAGCATTGAGTCTATGTCAGTGAATCTAACCGCTAAGAAATCGTACAAAAGGCAATACTACCAAAGGTATGCATCTCCTCTGATTTGTTCTGCTCATTTTCCGACTTTTTCAAACCGATGTCTGGATCTATTGAAAATAGCTCAATTGTTATTTCATTGGACCCTAAGAATAAATAACATGCTGCGTGCATACGTTTATTACAACGTTATAGTTTATTAGATGTTTCAAATGATAATCTATAATGTTAATATGTAGAAAATAATATGTATTCGACTAGTACAGCGAACAGACCGGACTACTTGTTTAAGGTAGTACAACTGTAATAGGCAATATTACAAACCTTATTTTAAATATTATTTCCATTATCTGCATTACATCCCTGATCTTATTACACATTTTGAATGTGGCTTTCCATGCCAAAACTTTTTTTTTGCAAAATGTTCAGGACAACCCCTTTTTCCATTATTCCATCAAAATTCATTTATCCTATGGATGAGAAACAAATCATAACTCAACTATAGTTGCAAATATATCCAAAATGTTGATGCCTTTTATACAAGTAATGATTGAAGATTATAAAATAAGGCAACATAAGGCGTTAAAGAAGATAAAGATAAAAGTATTAATATTTATAAATTTATATGGAAGCTCAGCATAAACTTGAAGCTGACAAAACAAATAAAATAATATGTTGTCTTAAAGGTTTTGGTTTTCGTGGACTGGAATGTTTGTTCACTTAAATCATGTTACGTAGTTTTCATCTGTGACATATATTTGACTAAAATAAAACGTTAGAAACTAATTTACCGTTTACTCTTTGAAAAAGTAAAGAAAAACTATCATACCCCTTTAAAAATAGCTGTATTTAGGCGAGTACACAACAAAAAGTATCATATGCGACATAAATTATGCATTTTAAGTTTAGTACACCATTTATATCAATGAAACTTGATGTATATTAATATTTAAAAGTTACTATTTCAGTTAATCAAACTTTGTTTATAATTCAGTTCCCTAGAAGTACACAAAATGCCACTCACACACTGCAACGTTTTAGCTCTGGGACAACACACCGTACATCCACAATAAGTGTCTTATTTATTATCTTAATTTCCAATCATCTTCATGTCAACGATGTTTATGCTGGTAATTGAGGCTGTATATGCTGATAATTTAGGCGGCATCTTCACCAACTGGCACAGTCATACAAACATGTACTGTGTTGAGCACAAGGTTTGATCCCCAGGGAAGAATTCCGAGTGATGTGTGGCAATTTTCTTCCTTTAGCTGCACACATGTTTTAAAACAATCCAATGACTGATTATTTTCCACTACATATTTAACAATATACATACACAGGTTTGCAGTATATGTGCAACCCAACCTAGTAAGCCATACTATTCAGTGTTAGGTAAGATTAATGTCAAAACTGTGTAATTACTGAATGGATACTTATTAGTATGCTGATCATTAAGAAACACCGGTGCACACATTCATAAGCAAAATGGCAAACCTATCAAATATAAGTACTCAACTATTAAAGTGTCTTGAGGCTTCAAAACTAAGGGACTGACATATCATACATGTACTTCACGACTTGTATGTTCATTTTCTTACATGTATACTGTAAGTATATATAGAATTATGGACAAACACAAATACATGTGAATACTATTACTTATAATGATATATTAATTGTACATTTAAGCAATACAATTTCGTATTTCAAGCATTAAAACGAAAAGCATCACATTATCATCTAATGAATTACGTTCTGATTTTATAAACAAATATTAATATATTCAGAGATTTCAAAATAAAAATTGTTTCACTTTCTTGATTTACTTACATGTGTTTCCTCTCCTTATGATCAGGATTTAAGCTGGTTCATCATATGTACGATCTGATGACTGTTTTTGTATATGGCTCCGATTTTCTGTCAGTAAGCATTCCTTTTTTGCTCGTATTTATAATTTACGTTTGACAGTTGTTTTTGTTTATACCACGAGAAATATGTGACTTTCGGTTTCGATTTCTATCAATGTTTCATTATGTCGACATATGTATATGTTTGCATTTCGTCAGAAGCATATATATGATACTAACATGTATAAAATAATGTGATTATATAAAAAAGATTCTACTAATATTCAAATATCATGTGTTCGACAGGAATCGGAACCAAACGTGCATATTACGAACTGGGTAACGAAACTTTCCGATAGTTACCGATATCGGCCGATCTTAGAAAAAAAACGCGGGAAATGATTATAATTGTACTACCTTAACCCTCTGTTGCTCTGAATGTCAGTTGTGTTAACTTTGGCTCAAATAAAAACAAAGTGCATTTTCTGTCAATTTTAATGGACATACAGAATAAACTAGCTATATATGATTTGTTGTCAACATGTTGCACAAAATACAGGCATTGTTAACGTCATAAATTAAGGAAACACAAACCGATCGATATTTCAAGTTCAAAAACCTTATTTTGTTGCCTCTGCTATCAGAACGTCTGAATATCCAAATCACAAGATCACAATTAGTTCTAGCACAGTATCGAATGACCCCGTCCCAGCTCCAGTCTTCTTTTGGCAGCCTATGATCTTGCCGCAAAATGTTGACTTCCTGGCAATATAATATGATCACCCCACCCAGTCACTTCAGCACTAGCTCTCAGCAATACTTTATCAAGGTCTAACACATTCTCCTTATTAATTTTGGCTTTTCACACAAAATTTGAAACGTCAATATAATTTTATTAGTCAATGATATCCGGAGTATCTCGTTAGGTCCACCGAAATGCAGAAAAAAATGCTGGTAAAAATTCGCAAGCCCCATTCTCATTGTACATACATTTGATAATAACCTTAGACATAAGCGAACAAATCATATGATAATAAAATCATACTAAAGGTAGAATATCGTTTAATTTTACATTATATTGATAATTAAATCGATAAGTCATGTTTGTCATGTTTGTGCAATTTACCCTTACCTTGATCATGGTTAAATGGAAATCAAAGTACTTGAAGCAATATGTCCGTTGTAATTCGTTAAAGTGGGATAAATATAATATTATGTAAGTGTTGAATAAAGATTAAGTTTGTCATGCTCTGCACGATAATGAAAAGCACGCGCCAATGCGCCCGCTTTTCATTGTCTGAGTCTCGCAAGATAAATTTGATATTTATTCAAAACCACTTTAATATGCTCTTTGATCCTATTTGGCATAATTTATTACGTAAGCTTTTTGCACAGACATGAATAGATCATCACTTGCATAACAGATACTACCACACAGATAAGTTGCACAGGACGTACGCATATTTACATTATTGGGTTACTCTGTACGTGAGTATAATCATTTACTGTCCACTAATGATGTCATCATCGCCTTAACAAGCACAAGTAGCACGTGTTATACACATAATATCGACATTGCAAATAGCACACGCCATTTCATGATTAGAACATCGATAAGCTAGCTAACAGTTACATACTATATGACGCACACATGATTTATCATTATGTTTTTAATTGAAGCTGTCAGATATCACTGTAATTTAATACCTCTTAAATAAAAAGATTCGCCAGTGTATGTGATATATTTTCCACACCACCATTCAGCTTGTTAGGAAAGACAGTAGTTGAGTCTGAATCTAGAAAGGGCGTCAAACTATTCTTATCTGAGATGCACTAATTTCAATCATCATATAATAGTTTGAGGAAATATATAATACTGGACCGTGTTATTAACCGATGAAATAAGAAATAATTTTACCAGCGAAACTCCAGGGACCATATCCACAAAGCTCATAAGGAAAATCTTAACATAAGTCATATTTAAGGGAAAATTTGAAATACAATTTTCCATGAGAAAATCAATGTTTTTTATTAAAATATGGTAACATAAGAAACATCTAATGATTTCTTGAAACAATTTAAGACAAAATATGCTTTAAATGAATCAGCCACAAACTTGAGGAATTTCATGATTTTAAGAAATTTACTCAAGCACTTCTGTGGAAATGGCCCCAGCTGCATCAGCAGGAGAGAAACTCTTATTTACATGCAATAGTTCCAGTTAAGACGATAAACCATTAACCAATGTAATACTCGTTCAAATAGCACACTAAAACACAACAAACATAAAACAACCAAGTATGGTTATAACTGGGGTCAACGCTATGGACAGGTCAATGCTAAGCATTTGGGATTTAAACAAATTGTGTTCATTATTAGTCACAATACACTTAGATCTACATGCATGGTAAAATAAATATTGCTATTAAATTGATAGTAATAGCAAGAATACAGCATTCCATCGAACTGCGATTAAGGAACCCAAATGAGAGCAACAGAACAGTTACTTTCGTAGGTATTGAACTCGAACACATTCTATACCAATGGTAGCATGTTAAAGAGTATGATGCTTTTGATCGACCAATTCAATGGAATAACATTCGGTACCAATATATGGCGGAGCAATCAAGTAAAAACATACATGAAGATTAGGTAAACTAAATGCATAATCGGCTATGTAATACAAAACTAGAACCTAGAACATAGTTGCAGTCATCTGGTTCGTAGTCAAGTTATGTTTGAAATCAGTGACCTGAACATTTAAAGGCATACCTTGAATGAAATATGTAACACTTTTGCTGAAAACAAGGGTGGCCTGCGTTAAAGATGAGCATTGCCACCCGAAACCTTGTGTTAAATCTTGTGTAACCGTTATATTGCACCGTGGCAACCACATTGCACATCATCAGAAAAGGTGGTCCTTACGTTGCGTTCTACAACAGTGGGTAATATCGCTAACGCCAAATCTTCATGCGGCCTATAAAGGTTTATTAGTAGATTGGTTGTATTATGAATCGTACACGATAAGCGCATCGTTGTTGGGGATAACACTTGTATTTCCATTATTGGCTTTAATAACGCTGAAAAACAATATATGGGGCATATTTGTATTAAATTATATGACTGAAAAAATGGAAACAATATAATGGAAATCAAATGTATATTAAACAATACACGCATGTGATTATTTGATATATTCAGATGGAAAATACTATTTAAATGCACTTAATACTTGTGATTATTTGATACTTAAAATCGAATGATTACTACTAAATTTATGTATTACATAAACACTTCAGATTATGTAATACTAAAGAACACATAATTACTATTATACATACTGGTACTATTATAATTACTGTTTAGATTATTAAAAACGTTAGATCTGAAAAAAGTATTTAAATACATATGCGACAATAGCAGGATACATAAAGACCCCGTGGAATCTTTGCGAGCAGAACGCGAGCGTTATTTGTAGAAAATATCGCAATGAAGCTTTCGTTGTGGTGTCAATATCAAGAAATGGACGTTTGTGGTGAGAACGAAATGTCGTTGAAATTTGCACAAATGTTTAATTTTTCCATGTCAACATTGAAGTAGTCAAGGTTTCGAAAGTTCTTCAGGATACAATGTTGTAATTTTCCATACGTTTTTGCAACTATAGTAAAGCATACAGATATTTGTGTCGAAAAGCATTCCCCGATTCTCGCTCAAAAGTTTCTTATAAGCAAAAATACAGAGTCGTACTCACCGCTATCGTCCTTTTCTTTATATTGACACCACAACGGAAGCTGCATTGCGACATTTTCTAAACATAACGATCACGTTATGGTTACAATGATTTCACGCGGTGATAAAATACTTACATGCAGCAGCGGCGATCAACACTAACATAGTTCGAAGTGTAAACACAAATACGGCTATTGGCATTGTCAGGCCTGTGTTAATGCAATAACATTAAGTCAACGTCTCTCACATACTGTGATATTTGTACTCCTTAAATACTTGTATTTAAAAACGCGATTGTATAATGCATGGGGTAAGTATTTTCCCGCACAAATAACATAAAATAAAATACAAAACACTCAATGAATAATGACAATGTCAAGAGTCTACTTTCGATTTGCTTTGTATGTTGTAGTTGTAAATGACAGATTTTAACACTCATCTTATTTAATCCCAACAAACACATTTTACATTTATCGCACTTCCAAATGACGATTATTTATAAGGGTCCAATATATTTTATATGAAGAACGCTATTTCGATGCTTGATTCATTGTCATGTTATTTTTTCGTGGAATTATGTTAACGTACCTCCGCATTACACCCATACGTATATACCTTTACATATCTTAAAAATCATATATGAATTTGTAGGCAAACATTTTCTTGATTTGCAATGTGTTAGATGTGTTTAAATGTTGTGTGCTTTGTTAAATCCCGCATTATTGTTTTGTAATACATACTGTATATTTAAATTGTTGGAAATACAATTGTAAATTTGGAACGTCTACACAGTGTTATATGATTATATTATTCGTCGACAGATATTATTTTCTGTCACCAGCAACTATTTAGGCACATAAAAAAGTTGTTTCAAAGGGAAGTTCTAACTGAACACAGATGTTTAAGTAGTTTCACTTTCAGCTGATACTAGTATTTCTTGTATTACTTGTGTTATGAATAACAACGAATTGAACATCACATATCCACTTTTTACCGGAAAGCATATGCTTTGTATATATGTACGCACTTAGAAGTCATCGTTAATAATTGGAATCCAGTTCAGCATTATTCATTGGACACCATAGGCATATTGTTATAAATTGTAAGTATTGGGATTAGGTATGCTGTATTTGTGTCAAGTTAAGCATAAATAGCCATGTCAAATACCTGCTTAAAGTACCAATTGTTAAAGTCGTTACGTTCTTATCTACGCCAACACATGTACGTCTATATATATATATTCGTTGGATAATACACATCGATGCAATATGCAATTTACAACACGTTTATCAATGTACAGTTTTGTTTGCAATGTGCTATATACATAATACAAAATAACATTATATACAATCAATATGACATAACATACGTCAATTCACATATTGTTTCTTAGTTTAGTAAAAACACGCCTAATAATAACGTTTTAAATAATAACAAAATCTTCTACATACAAAAATGACCCAAGCACCAATCATTGTGAACTAATTATTGCATATTCGAGAAATTGATCATCAAAACTGTGTATTTGTGCTGACTTATCAAATATAGCCATACACAAATAATGTTAATATGTATGTGAACATGTTTTATCAAGGAACACAACATGATTTACGAACACTATTAATATAAAAAGTAATTTTAAATGATTCGCATAGCCTTGAAATGCTTCAGCTTTATTAGAACAGTATCGTATTTTTAGTATGCGATCAAATTTTAACAATTGTTACTTTGATGTGTGTACTTATTAATTGTTTTCACTGAACTACCCGATATTTGCATGATGTTCAATGAAGCAGCAGCCTTGGAAATATTTGCATCATCGGTTGATTGAGGCTCAGCAGGAATACATCCATAACCGTGGTTCTCGAAAGCGGCGGACTCTTTGATTTTTGGTTCTGCTTCGTTCATATCTTCTAGAGAGTCATAGTCACATATACGTCAATAATTGGTTTCGAGACAGTTGAAAGAGAACTTGGGCAACATAAAAAACTTGGGTATTTGCATAATTATGGTTCACAGAAGAGGTTGAATCTTGGTTGACATAGAGCTCTACATGAATAGTTTCTAGAGCAGTGCCCACGGTAGAGGTAGCAGCGGGGACGGCGGTACATGTGTTTTCATATCTGTGAGTCCCTGGTCGGCAGTTATTTCTGTTGTTCTAGGTGTTGTTCAAGGTGTATGAGTGCTACCGGCATTACGACTAAGACGTTATAAAAACAGATGGCAATTTTGCTTCATGTATATATATATAATATATTTAGTTATATATTTAACTATAATTATAATGTGTTATCATATTATTGGTGTATTATTGTATTACATAATTTTAATCATTATATTATATAAGTTGCTGTTGTATGAGTTTTGCAATTCAATATATGACACAAATTCGGTATGTTTTGTAATTGTTAGTAAAATTGACACTCGGTCAGACATGCCTTTATATCATCAAAGTTTGTTTGTTTAGTGTAGTTCTCCTTACTTTATACACAATTATTTACTAATTATTTGAAAAATAAATAGGGTAAATACATATGACATATATATTTTTACTTTATGCTTTCCGGTGGATAAAAAGAAATCTACAAAATAAAATGTGTAAATCACTGTTTTACAACAGTATAAATTACCACTTTGATAATGTTGTTAATCTTTCACCGGGAAGTCGAAAAATACCAAAACTAACACTATTTAAAGCGTAACATAAAAAAGACTATTTGTTAGTTTCGGTAGAAAATCGATTTTTGATTCACTCGTTAAAATATAAATGTCTAGGATCACTCGTTATTTAAACTAGATAAGTCTACCGAAACCAACAAATATCCTTTAGTTAATGCTAAGTAGTGAAATATAGAAAAATATCAGTGAGATATATCCCGATATCACACACATTGATATACTACTTTCTTAAATTGTATTTGATTTGAACAATATTTAACTGTAGGTGTTGTCATCATTTATCATACATAATTACCAAAAAAGAAAATAGTGAAGATTAATAACACCAAATGTTAAGAATACCTATTTGATATAATGAAGCGTCTTTCCTCTTATTTTCTCTTGGATTTTCCTCAGTCGTTTTGAGCCAAGGATACTAGAACAGAAATGCCTTGCGGGTACAAGTTTTACCCACAAGGCACTGGAGCTCGTCATCTTGGTCCAAATTTAATTTTAGCATCCAAAGTATTTATTTTATCCTTTGCACTTTATTCATCCCAGCATATTACACTTGCAGTTTGTGTTTACTGTTGCTACGAACAATAGTATCCCTTTGTTTACATAATTGTTGTATTGCCCATTATACAATTCCAAAATATAACAAGAATCCAGTGTACCCTTAAGTAATAACGTGTGTTCATTAAGCACATACTTATATTGTTTTGTGTGTATTAAGTTTTTATATCCAGTAACCACTCTTAAGTATTTAAGTATCCAATGTGTGTTCTTGTAGGTAGTGTTCAGCGTTTAATTCTCCGCCATCTTGTTTTCTTCAATTTCTTGAATGGCTTTTAATCCAATTGTGTTGTTAAGTCCGAATAATTAATATAGAAAACACATTATACATATAAGTATTCAATTTCAGAACACACCTAACAGTACACATTTTGTTGGTTTACATTTTAACGCGCATCTACGAGTTTAATCAGCTTAAGTTGCTTGCGAAAACACATGTGCGTTTAAATGTCGTGACTGTGTTAACTATAGTATTGTTTTACATAATAACACTTATGCCCTTCGCTATTTTTCGAAAACTGAATTTCGGAGAACTGAACGCACTTTCACTTCCAATATGTACTTTTATCATAAATATATTTAAAGCTAGCAGTGTGTGTTAACTTCTTGATTTAAAAGCCGACCCAGTATTCAACGACTACTTGTATCCAATTGTATTTAAACTTAAATAAATTTAGAAACACGGATTCTGCGTTGTCTAAGAATATACTGTGTAGCGTAGTAGACTGTCGTACTGTAAACACGCTGCCATGATAATGCCTTGAGTCAAAATAAATGCGATTGATGTTGCTTAACTAGATCTAATCCACGGCAAATTTGATCGTAATCCAAGAAGACGCTGGAATGTCTATTACTTATGCCGATTAATACGCATTATAGAGAAAATAGTGCGGACGTAATATTGTAAATATCGTGTTGACAATCCCCTAAATACAAATGAAACGTAAAGAATTTTCAAATAGCATTTAATAAAAAGAACATATGTTTGTTTTGATAACGCGTGATATCGTTACCGGAAAGGGAGACAATATACATATTTTCAATCGCGCAAGCGCTCGTGAATATAGTAATTGTCTCCCTTTCCGGTGCCGATATCACGCGTTATCACACCAAAAACAAACAAATATCCTCTATTTATCTACTAAAAGTCAATTGCCTAATATCTATATTTGTCTCATATAAATATGGCTGAATCAACATTAACGCATCAACAGGTTAGTTAAGCATTTATATAACAATGTCTGCTATAAACATACAACCTGCATGTATAGCGTGATGCGTTCGGCAGAAACAAATAGATAACGTAGCCGTCAAAACTACCAACGTCAACGCATCGCAAACGGTGACAATGATTACAGTTCGCATGAAGGTACCTAGCAAAAAGAAAAATAATAAGACCGTTACCCAAATAGATATAGTATTTGTTCATAAAAGGTACACGTTATATTATGCAATATCTCATACAACTATATTTTACAGTTAATATTAGTAATCCAACAGGTTGACTTTCACATCTCTTATCAATTGAATTAACGATAACAGAAATATGAATTGCTCTTCAACAAATTACTTAATGAAAACAAAATATAGTATGGTATATAACCCAGCATTTAAATCAAAAGTTAACATATCGTATATTCAGTCTCTAACATTAGATTTAAAATGCTTTAATTAACTAGCACAGCTATTAATATTATTACAACTACTACTTACAGCAAATAGGTTCAATGCTAATTATACCAAAGGAAAATACAAGAATTGTCTATGATACGTTAATCTAAACTAAAAATAAGAATAATGAAACCCCAGAGACATCACCAGGAGAGAAACACTTGTTAACATCTACTGGTCCATTGTTTAAGGCAATATACTTATCGCCTAAACAATACAGGACCATATTAACAACACAATACAAAACATAAACATGCCTTGAAACGCCTTGAAACGGTCAATGCAAAGTATTGGATTTTAAATCGGTTTTAAAGCATTCCGAACATTGCACATAGCCAAGAATTAAGCACACTACAAAGAGTTGTAAATAAAACTTAACCTTATAGCATTGCGATACAAATCAAATACTAATAAAAGAGAATATTAAATCAATTGAATTACAATTTATTTACTCACTGGTTTAATGTTCATCTGAGCAACAGCCTTGCAACTTTCTGAGGCACGATGAAATGAATCGAATATAAGTATCAGCAATGCGGTGTATAGCTAATTAAATTACATCGACTACATACACGAGTCATGTTTTCAACAATACCAAAGGTAACTTGAGTTTTCGCATCGGATGTAATCAGCTTATCTTCATCGGTCTCGATAGCGATGTCTGTTGATGTCGAAACTTGAACGGACTCAGTAGGCGATGACAGTATTTCAGTAACTAATTACAAAAGGCTCGCCATGTTCAGATTTATCACGACAACATGTTAATTATCATATACATGAGCATTTGATATGAACTTTTGTTTATTTATGATTTAGAATGTAAATAATTATTACACCACCCTTGATACAAAGTTTAATGACCATATAATTTGCATATATGTATATGTAAGTACAAAGGACATCGTTAGATATATATTATACCACACCCGTTTCAATAACGGAACGTACGACCTACACATGTTTATCATAGTATCGTTTAAATCGAACTGTTATCAGTTTATAGATTTGGTACATTTAAAACTTTGTGATTGGTAAAGATCCGTGTTGTGTCTGTTGCAATGCCCCATTTTTTCACTACATATTACAAGAGAAGCACTAGTGCGATCTGGGGCGGTATTCACAGCGCATCTTAAGTTAAATTGTATCCTTATCCTTAAATTTGGAAATTTCACCGACTGTATAATCCCATAAAGGATCAGTTTAGCACTAAGTTACACTTTAAAATAACACCATTACGAACATCATTATGAACATGTTATTTGAATAATATCAACAACATATGCATATGTATGTTAAGTCAACACATATAATACATTCAAATGTTGCACTTAAGTGAACATTTAAAAAAAATACTTAAGTGAATACCAGCCCTGAACAATCACCTTTCTTTTATATTTTTATCTTTCTTTTTCTGGTCTGAAATAAGATATTAAAGCCTTTTAATAAGTGTTTACCCTTACTACCATTGTTTTAAACACGATAATAAATGTTTGCTTAAAGAGTGTTTACCATACTAGTTTGCTATGACACTTTGTTTCCATTAGACCCCTCTACTACTTGTGCAGAAGCTAGATTTGCATGATCGATTGTTAGAAAAATACACAGTGCTTGCCAGTTTACAGATCCACTAATGTTGATAGAAATCGCAGTAGTACAAGTAAAAAGAAAACCGAGTGATATTAATCATTCAAGAATTAAAGAGAAAAACAAACACAAGTACATGTGTATTGACAGATTAGCAATGTAAACATCGAAATGTTTTGTAACGGATTTCAAATATAATAACATACTGCCATAAAATCATTTAATAAAGGTTTATACACGTGTATTTACATTTCTAAATTCCAGATCATTAGTGTCATGCTTACGTTTCTTTGGCTTTTATTTTAATATATACTCTATTATTTCGAAGGCGGTAATAAGATTTACTCCAGAAAAAGGTCATCTGAAAAAAGACACCCAACATACAGAATCATGACATCCAGTCCGCAAATAATTTAGAAACATCGAACTGGAGGTGTTTATAGTGAGGTTGTAGTTAAGTTGTACATTTGCTAGGTACGTACGCAACATACGAATGCTGTTTTGATAGGTAAGACATGTCCACCCGCCACCTTGTTAAAGGATTACTAATGTTAATGTTAATTCATGGAATGTCGCAAACATTACCACGCGCTCTTTGGAATATCGCCAAAAAGTCCACTTTTTTTGAACGGTGTAGTTAAACCTTTTTAAATTGCAATGATTGGATAGCTTGCAGATGAATTTGAATATCATCATATATAAATGATGACATTCGTGGAAGCGTCTATTGTGATATATTGCACAGTGAATCCTGGTATATATCAAATATATTGCACAAAAGTTACACAGCATATTGCAAAAACACAAAACACACACAAAACACACATGCATAAAACTTGGGTCACCGCCCTGGAAAGGTCAATGCAAGGCATTGGGGGTTTAAACCGGTTTACGTGCAAAAGAATCTCACTCTTGGCCCGGATTATGCCATTAGTATATGTTTAACACCACATTGTAATAGTAAGGAAAAACTAAACCTTATATAATGCAGAAGCGATGAATGCTAGCATTACGACTGTTTTTAGCATTTTTATCACGTTTCAGATTGTGTTCCATGAATTATTGAAATAAAACATACATGCATACATTTGATAGTCCTAAACGCGTTAAGGTCAAGTTTTTAATGACAATTCATAGCCTGTACTTATTGCATAGGAAATCGTTAAAACAGGAGTTTAATATTCAACATTTTAGAACAGCTAATTTAATTGACAGGTTTCAGTTTGGCACATGTATGAAGATTCGAGCTTAAATTCACGACAATCTATGTTGTAAAAGCTATTCTTACTTCAAGAATATTAATGAACGCTTCTGAATTAAATTGACACATACATGTATTTATCCTTAAAGTGAGAAAACATGAAGAATATTTGCTATAAATACATAATTGACTAGTTGTGTAACTCAATTAAACGTTTATCAGAAACTCAGCAATTTTTATAAGGTTACACAACAAACGCGAAGAGTAAAATATTAATTATTCGTAGACGAACACGGTATTACGGGATAATACTCGTTATTTATATCGGTCGGATATCAATATTCTGTAGATTTTCATCATCTTGCATAAGCCGTTTGTCCATGAAACAGTTTCTGCAATTTCAAGTGTGATTGTATTATATTTATATAGCATTACGTCAAAGCTGACAATGTTTCCATTTGTGTAGTGTTGCTAGTAAATAAACCGTCCATTTGCCCACTTAAAACAATAACGACTGTCACATCTAGCATATAGACTGAAGAAGGCGGTGATGAAAGGCTCGATTTACACACTTATAATGAGATTTAAAATAATAATGTATTCATGTCCAGGACAGTATATAAGATATTGCTATTTCAAAAACACAACACTCTACTCCGGTAATACCTTATGTTGTTTTTAAGTCAGTACAGAGATCGAAATAGCTTGAAAATACGTATACAGTTTCATGTTAACCAGTAATACCAAAATGAAAAATTCAATTTGAAGACAATAAATCAAATGAACACTGCTAAATGCGGCTTTTCGTAGGCATGTAGTTTGCTGTTAGTGTACCAATTTTCTGCTCCTTAAGGCAAACATAATTATGAATCTAAAAAAGCATGTCAATGCATTTCAGGAGTGACTTACTTCATCGAACACTCTGAGGCCAACTCATTTAGTAGTCTTACCACAAGACATAATCACAACACAGTAATAATTGCCGGGAATTCGGTTGAACAATCGTCTTGTATTCATGTGGATGTTGAGTTATGTGCTTAAAAATCTCGATTGTAGATGTTTCACGTTACTCCCCAATAGTTTAGTTTAATGTTTTGTGTCATGGGTCGTATTCCAGAAACATATTGTGTCATATTTTATCATTAACCTTAAAAGGATCACTTTATTTAGCTTTTAATTAGTGTACACAGTACAAGATGCTAAGTATGTACTCATTATCAGCTGGAACATTAATTGTTTGTTTTTCTGTAATGGGAATCAGAAATTGGTAGCTATATACGTATGACATTTTGAAAAATTGAACTTAAGTGACAATATATTAAGATAAACTTAAGATGCTTCTGGAATACGACCCCACTTGCTGAGTAAGGAGAGACATTTACAAATCATTGTTACACTCTAGTGATTACACAACCAACTGGGGATGATGTGATTGTTCAACGAAACTTCCGATGTTTTGCTATAGACACGGACGAATCCGTGAATTTTATGAATTATAAAGCATCGGAAAGCGCAATACTGTACTACGTCAGTCATATTTACAATGCTGACAATTATTTGAATCAGAATTGATGAAGACGGTGATCCGCATCAGCATCAAATTATAAATATGTGATTTGTTTGTTGGCCCATCGACAACATTCTTATATATTATTATCCGTTAATGGCATTTTGCGTCAAGCTCGCTCCCTTACAATGCCAATATTGTTTAGTTTAAAAAAAAATCCATATAAACCTGTATGAATGTTCTTAACAAACCTTCTCTTAGGAGAGAACCATGGCACGTGTAATAATGCCGTCGGTGTTTAAGTACATAACAATCTGCTTCACTTCCTGTTCGACCGTTGCATCATAATGATAATGGATGTATAACTCGTATCAGCATAGATTGTGTTTAATTTGCATGCCGTCAACATCTAATATACAGACGGATTAAAAAGTTTACCATTTAACATAACATATTAAGTTGGCTTATAGTTTATCTCCTATTTTGGGGGGGCATATATATGGTTTGGCGATGTCCGGTCGCAGTGCAATTTTGCAAGCTGAACAATTTATCTTCTTTGTTGTATTATTATATAGCTTAAACTGCGTCAAAATTTTGTCAACAATAAAACTATATTGCCATACAAGGTATATACAAATACAACACTTACGACAACATAATCATAATATACGAACACAACAAATAGTATGACTAAATATATACTCTAAGATACATTTGAATCTTTTTCAAAACGAATAATTTTAACGAATTATACGTTTATCTGAGCAAATAGCAATTATTCTCCATTGTTTACATGTATGTACGTGTATCACTGTCTCGTCGATCTCGTCTTAAGTCCCCAGTAATGACAGCCGCTATTACTGTGCGTTCATTCACAAGATAATGACTTATATGCCGATTGTGTATCCTGGTCGTTATGTTGTTTATGTTCATATCCACCACCTGCCACTCTAATGTGTATATAAACATGTTTTCGTATTGCCTGTACATACATATAATAAACGTGATACAATATATACATTTATTTAGGTTAGTGACAAGTGTTTAAACTAAGTTTTACATGGAATATTATTTCTTCCGGCACATATATTGTTGTTATATATAATGTAAAACCGATAAATAAACCATCCAGGACAATAAATAATTATACAATAAAACAATATATACCCTTGCAAATCAGATGTTCAGACAGGCTATACAAATAAAATGAATAGCTATAACAAATAACACATGTTGTTCAAGTAAATTGGTGAAAACTAATGAAATGTATACCTCCAGTAAAAACATTGAAGACCCACAGGTTCAACCTAACTTCTACTTCTGTCTTTCAGAGATTAGCAATTGCTTTAAATGTTCTACCTTTGAATAATGGCTCCACTGTTTCAATTTCACTTATACATTGGGTTCCAGGATTGATTCTTTGGTTAATTTCCTAGTCTCATTTCTAGTTCTAACCATTTACCCCTAGGTATGTATAGTGTGATCCTTTTACAATACAGAATCGCAATCAAGTTATAGCTCATTTATTTGGATATAAATAGCGTCACATTTCAGAAGTGTTGGATCACCATTTAAATACTGATCTTCTATTTATCGTGTTTCAACCACCAGCATTTACCCTATACATAGATGACCGGATAAACATACCTATATCTCTAGTCAACAGCAATTTTCTAGGTTTATCCTGATACTTGTGTATTCCTACCCACCAAAAACAACAGTGTCCCGGATGACACAAACCAAATTGAAATGCACGTCCATTAACAGGGCCTTTCCCTCGATACAACATCCGTGTTATTTAGTTCTCATAGTAGCCCCTTCCAAAATGCGTTTAATTTATTCCGCGTAATTACGTCATTCACCGTGTTAAGAGTTTATTCATTCCATTTCATTTCAAAATGGATAGATATTCGTGGATAGCTTTTGGTTGGTCGACCAGTAAAGATAACTTTAGACAATAAATTCCTCTGTTCGACAAAGATTAAAACTCAACAATAAATACATCCGTAAATGTACTGAAAAATGTATTCGGGCCCCTTATCCCCAATATGACACATATTTCAATATCCGAATCAATTCTAGAAAATTGAAATAGGATCAATCTCACTGTGTTCACTCGATGCATATTTTAAATACACTGTTTTATTAACGTTTATAATCATAACCCATACAAACACACACGTACACTAAATATTGAATTCCGATTACATGTATGAGTATTTTTTAATTGCAACACACAAACCGCCGTATTTGACAACAATGTCTAAAGATAAAACTCATCTGATTGGCGTATGTGTGACGTAATTAGAATTAAACAAATTGTTTCAAATAAACATAATTTTATTAATTCCTGTGTGTGTATCATATTTTAAAGAGCAGCCGATTTCTTAATAGTTTACTGTCCCCTTTACCTATAGTTGATACTGAAATGAAGAACATTACACCATTACAACACATAATAATTTATTATTTAATACTGAACATGTTCACATCTACTGATGACGTACGTCGAACGTCTTGTATTAATTTGTGATTATGGGTAGTTATCACCAACATCATTATCTTCTTACACTAACACCTTCACATTAATATTGTGCATGTAGCAGTCTTGTTGTGCCGCAGTAGTGTCGTGTAAAAAAAAGTTATTTGTGGAGACAAGGGTGTCAATGACTATTGTGGCTGCTTCTACTAGCATGTATTTATAATGTGGAAACGAACAACGCATGGAATATTTCTATGGCATTTTTTATGTGGGAAACAGTATATGGGTATCTATAAATGCGTTTCAATATAATACCGGGCTTGCCCAAACATAACTTACAGTATAATAGTTTGATGATATATAGTTTTGGCGACATTGTAATTCATATCAAATACCCATTTCCGCTTCAAAAGGTAGTTTACATTAGTCTGTTAAATGTTACATAAATCTGTTAACGTGTGCTGTTTATAACAGTTCTTTACTGCTGATGCAGCTGGAGTTGTACTTTGCTTGAATTTAACATGTACACACAAAAATTGCACTTTAATAGTTTTGACTATTTGAATCCATTTTTGATGGTGAAACTATAATGTGGAACCTTTCAATGTCCCCATTCAAAAATGAAGAAAATGAACCACATTTTGTAATGTTATATTTTTTAACGCATGATATAAAGGAAAACACGTTTAAGTATATCACGCCCTTTTGGGGTATAATAGCCACCAAATTAAACATTAGTTTAATGTTGTATATGACTTCTCTTTTTATATCGTGCTTTGCCGAAAGACACACGCCCTGCTAGCCTTTTCTTTCAATAATACCTGACACGAATCACACTGAAATGATGTTATTGAGTTTGTTCTGACAACACTATTGATTAAAAACAAGTACAATTAATTTATTTTTGAGAGTAATGGAACGTTAAATTTTGTGCTTTACATCAAACGTTGACGTCGATAATTCTGAGTGTTTATCCCCGTGATTATTATAATTTATTAATGTGTATATATATAATATATATATAATGTTGGTATCAGTAGAATAAGTGGAATAAATCAATCTGTGACAAGGCATAAATGGGTGAATTAACAAGATGTTTCCTTGGAGACCTTTTTTTGCAAGAGGTTAAGGTGCCACTTGAAGAGTTACTCGCAAATTAAACTATGCAATCTAAGTGTAATTCGTTTACCGCAATACAAGTGAATTAACAATAGAAACCACATAAAAGATAATACGAGCGCTGACTCAATTTGTGCGGCAACGGATATGTTACGATTGTGATTTTTTACGAGGACCAACACAATAATTATCACAACTTTCTTTAAAAAGCTTAGGACATACATATATTTTTGTCATGTTTCAAATTATAAATTTTAATAATAGATTGTGTAATTAATATCAAGTACGAATTGAAAACAAGCCATCATAAACATACTCCACTGAAAACTGTCAAAGTCGCACGTTTAAACATTCGCCGTCTAAGGTTATTTACGGTTAATGTGTGTAGGTCATTTATCTGTTAATAACGCTTTTTTGGTCCATATCACAGCCTTGTTATTGTACATAGTTTTATCATATCAACCTTTGAAAAATCACACCGCCTCAGTTGATAGGGATTTTCTTGTGTTGGTAGGATTTCATATCCCTCGCTAAGCCATGTAATATTTATATAATGTTGTCAATTGGTATATACAGCACTATCAACTTATGATATTTGCTTAATTTTGATATTTTCTGTGTCCATACTTTGAATGTTGGATGGTGTTTAGTAAGGTTCTGTATATGCTCAAAATTCGTAAATTTAACAATTATACGACAAACACCGATTTATGGAAGTGTCTGGTGCCAAGTGTAAAAATACAATTTTTTTTATTAATATTAACAAACTTTTCTCGTAATTACGTCATTACGACATAGTATCTCGTAATTACGACTTGTTATCTCGTAATTACGGCACAATATGCCGTTATTACGACTTAGTATATCGTAATTATGACTTTTTATCTCGTAATTACGAGTCTTTATCTCGTAATTACGACGTTTTATATCGTTATTTTACACCTGGCACCAGGACGCTTCCATACAAAGCAATGTGAGTATAACATGGAGTATTTTTCCAGATTCGGTTTCTATATTAAAAGAAAGCTGACTTTTCGTAAATTACTTTAACACGCCATTGACCTAATATGAACCACACATTACATGATTCAATGTTAGTGAATATTTTATCAATTGCCAATAAATGAAACACATAGCTCGATAGTGTATTATCGTCTAATGCAAGAAAACAAGTAATATGTGCTTAAATTATGTTATACAATTTAAGTAGTACTTCCCTTGACAACAACACTTAACATAAGCGTTCGTATATAACGGTATTGTCTAAACAATATAGCCTTATCTAAACACGTCAATAATGCAGAGTAAGTTCCTTTAAATATCGTGCGTTTGTTCCGGTTGTTAGCTGTTTTCATACTAACTTGATATGCAGTTTCGAAATAATAACGCGCAGATGTGAAACAGACGGCGGCTGTATATGCGCGGGATTTTATGTGCAAACTATTCATACAATACAATTAAGTAGTTTAGATTATTTTTAAAATAAATTTGTGGACAGTAATTTATTGTATGTATGTTAATGCCTTAAGGTCAGATGTTTGAAGGTATGTAACTGAAAGAAAACACGATTATAAAAACAGGTTCAATATACAAGTGTATGTTACGGGTTGCTAACAGTTCATTAAATATTGTACTGTACTTATGTTTGCCCAATCAATAAATGTCCTAGCAAACCAAGCTCAACAATTAATCACATATTACTGGTACATCTATCATTATTTAAACTCATAACGAATCATTGTACTTGTTAAAGTGTTTTATTGCATAGAGGGATAAGAAACTGCATGTAATTGCTTTAAAGTTACTGTAGTGATTTGTTTACAGCAATTATTAAACATAAATTAATAAACGATTGAAGATCTTGAACAAGATCTCGTAGCAATATGTTAGTCAGGAAGTAATGATGTTAAGTTACCTTTTCTTTCACCAATCCCATAGGCGGATGTTCATTCAACGTGAGTAATAACAGGAAAATATCAACTTTCTTAGACTTAAGAACATATATAACAAAAAAAAAATTCAGTACAGACACGTGCTCGTTTCATTTCACAAGTGTGATTACATTTCAATTGATATATTTAGTGTTAAAACGTCTGAAAATGTATAATCTAAGGCAACGTAATTGTTCTTATGAAGAAAGAGTATCGTTTCTATTTTCATTTAAATTAAACGATGTATTAAATAATCGTTGACAATATTTCCGATCTGGCAATAGTTGTTTAAGCTCAACCCTTCCTTCCAAACTGCGCAGTTTTTTACTGCAAAGCTGGCCAGCATTGACTAATCGAATAATCAATAATATATAAATACAGACAGCAGCGAGAAAATTGTAAGACCCGAAATAAAACGACCGGTTGGAATGCTTATTTAGTTGAAACTTTTTCTTATTAATGTGCGGATTTCTGCACTTCTCACTATTTTCTTTGAATAATTGCAGCTTGTTAAGTTAACAGAAGAAAAAAAAAACGCATACAACAAGACACGTGGAAATTCTACGAAAACCAAGTGGTCAAAGAAACAATAGTTTCACAAGTGGCACAGCCACGAGTGAAAATATATAGTTTCTATAACCACAAGTGTATTAAACTCATTATATTTTAATTGCATGCTTTTGCAGTATAGATCAAAAACATGCGCGAAAAATTATGAAACGTCAAAAGTTTACTGTATTTAGACGCAATACATATGACGTCATTGTGAATCTAAAATGTTCGATTACTATTGTGGTGGGAAAATAGTGCCACTCTTGCTGTCTTTGTCGCTTAAGTTTATTTGTATCAAATTGTATTGTGTCTTTTCTGTTGTTTATAAGGTATCTATGCATAAAGATTCAATAAAATATCTTAGTGCGTTCTCGACTTATTTTGCGAAAACCGTTTATACTTTTTTAATAATAGTAACCTTGATCCCACCCACCTCATATGCAATTGCAAGAGGTCTCGCTATAAGGTTAACGTTGTATCAAAATAGTTCGATGCATTCTCAAGTTATTGAGCGGAAACCGTTCTTCAATTTTTAGTTACAGTTATTCTGAGCCCATCCACCCCATATGCAATCCAACAAAGGCCTAGATATAACGTATCTATCTATTAAATTTCATTAAAATATCTCAATAGATCGCAAGTTATTAAGAGGAAACCGTTTTTCTATTTTTAGTAAAAGTGAGTTAGACCTTGATTCCACCCAACCCATAAGCACTCCCAAGCTAGGTATTGCTATAAGGTATCTATGTATGAAGTTTCATTATAATAGCTAAATCCGCTGTCGATTTAGAAAGCGGAAACGAACGTTGACGCCGCAACTACGTAAACGATATACACCGATGTAATAACCGATTTTTTTCTTTGACAAATGTGGTTTAAAACAGAGTAATAAAATAAATAAAATATTTGCGGATATAGTGGTGTCATATCTTTCTCTATCTCAACCACTACATCAATGATACAATCAAAGAGCAATTGGCCGAAAGCAGCCACTGGGCCATGGGGCATTTGCCATACACCATGGGTAAATGTCAATACCCCATAGATTTACACAATGGTATTATTATTGTTGATTTGTTTGAACTGTTGTTGAACTTAATGAATGGGATTTTGTTTAACATGGACACTAGTTTTTGTTGCAATTTATACTTAACAAGCGTTTTCAACTGATTGCAATTAAAATAAGCCGGTGACAGGTAAACGGTGAAATACATTCGTTACACTGTTAGTAACGGATGGTGTGTGGGATATACACACTTGGAGGCTTCATACCATACTCGCACTCATATGGGATGAAAGCAGCACCGAGGGTGTATACTCCATGCATCCTCAATAAGTATCAGTGTAACTAATATTACATGCTATATAATGGCTTCTCGTATTGCATAACCCCAATATTAAGCGGAACTAGCTATGACACATACACTTCATCCGATCATCTTTGACATGTGAATATGTTTGAAAATACAAAACAAATTTGTGTTTGTACACGCTTATGTGAAGACCATGTTTATTCCAAAGCGCATTATTTAACACCTTCAAATCCTCATTATTCGTGGAAGTTTCTGAATAAAACAAATTGGCTCATTGTAACGTGTTTATGCACTACATTTGTAATAACAACGTTTTCTCAGTCTGAGAGAAATATTGTCAAATATGTGAACTGTTTATCAACAAACTGTCTGTGTACATATCTTATTAGTGTTAAACTGTGCTGGTCGAATTCGAAAACCGCATGTATTCTGCGTTGTATTTCATAGCACGTAACGTTCAGTTAGTCATCAGTAATACGTACTGACGATCAATATACAGATCATTCTTTTTTTAACTAAATCGAGGTTTGAATTCCATGTCAAGGTCATTCACAATATATAAAAACACATATTTTCCGAAAACGTTAACTAAATGTACACGTTAAGTGTCAGGCCATACAACACTTGGAATATGAAGAACAACAACAATTATTAAAACAATTTACACCGCATACATTTAACACTCGATGATATGTTACAAGATAATAAATACTCGGTGAGTGGTTAGTGCTGATGGCATATACCATTTCAGCTGCACACACTATTTAATTAAAAAAAAAACAACATGTGCTGAACAACGAAGAGTAGAGGCGACAAAAAACGGTTTACTTTAAATTTACTGAAAATCAAACAAAGGTATTATCAATGTAATACGATGCAGCGCTATTATTTCTGAAGAGGCATATCAAAAAGCTATGCTATGCATTAAAGTTTTAAAACAGCCGATGTTAAAGATGTGTATACGGCCGTGGTGACAGATGTGGCGTAGGCCGTTGTGACATATGTGGATATGGTCGTTGTGACAAATGTGGCGTAGGCCGTTGTGACATATGCAGATATGGTCGTTGTAACAGATATGGGTCGTAGGCCATTATTATATATGAGGTCGTTTTGACAAATGTGGATATAATCGTTGTAATAGATGTAGAGATGGTCGGTGTGATAGATAGGGATATAATCGTTGTGATAGATGTGAGGATGGTCGATGTGACAGTTGTGGAGAAAATCGTTGTAACCGATGTGGAGATGGTCGTTTCGGCAGATGTGGAGTTGGTCGTTGTGATAGATGTGCAGATGATCGTTATGATAGCCTTGAAGATGGTCATTATGATAGATGTAGTTTAGACCACTCCGATAATATATGTTACGTATGTGGCGGTGTTCGTGGCGATGTTCATGATGATATGTGAGCGACTAAATTGTTGATATGCTAATGGCTGTGGTGAATGGTACTATTCCGATTGAGAGTTGCTTCAAAGACACACAGTGTTTGTGTTTATGTTGTTTTGTTCATACATGTAATAATGTGGTTGTTATCTAAGTGGTGATGATGACTGTTATGTAAGTGATGACAGTGGTATGTGTATCGATGATGGTAGTGATCGTGGTTATTGACGTATTCAAAATAAAATTCGATGTCAATTTCCATGCTGAATATTATTTCAAATGCATAATATATATATATATATGTAATGCATTTGAAATAAAATATTTGCGGAGATAGTGGCGTCATATCTTTCTATACCGGAAAACCACAAAAATATCTTGATTTGGATCTTATTGGTGCATCACTGACAAATTATGATTAAAAACAGCATTTGTCATTGTGTATCAGCTAATGTACAAGGGTTTTAGTTATAATCCGAGGAAAATAAACTTCGATAAACAAGGCAATGCGATTATTATTTCGATTATATTATGATATCACTAATATAGTGTAAATAGGCTATTATGACTGATTCAAAAGAATTATAAATGATGCAAATGAAAGCATTAACACTTCCTTTTATACTACTCCCCTTACATTCAGAACAAACAATACAATATGGATATCGATTATCGATGTCACGGAGCATCGATTTTAATAGGGTTTTTGAAAATCAAAGTTGTTATCGGTGTTACAGGACATCCATTTTCAACGTCAAGTGACATTCATTTCCAATATCAAAAACGTTCTGTACAAACAGAGCTTGGCTGACGTGTCAAAAATTGTCATTCAATCAGTATGTGTGGCATGCTACGTTACCTAATTACGCAGAAAGTTTGGCTATATGCTGTTTTCGAAACGTTTATAACACAACATGATACTATACATACATTTGAAACAACATTTATCAACAAATTAATATACACTCCCACGTTTGACGATTATATAAGGGAAACAACATACTCAGTATTATGCTTACATTTGCGTTATTTATTATTCGTTTGGTTGTAAGATTCAATGCCATGTACATTTAATGAAAATTATGTGTAAGAAGTTGGTAGGTAGGTTGGCAATAACTTGTAAATGATCCATATCCCATATTGAGCAATTGGGTCATAGGTCAAGGTCAAACTGATAAATATTTTTAAATGTTTCACCGGTCAAAACCTATGTACTCGCTGGTCCTGTGTGAACGAAACTGGATATGCTGATTGGTCATTACTAGGAGAGGGTCTTTTTTTGACTATTGGGCAATTGGGTAAAAGGTCAAGGTGAATGGGTTTTCTTATGTTCTTGGTTTGAACATTTTTTGAACATTTATGAACAGTTATGTAATGACTAATAAGCAAAACAATACATTGACAAATTCTCTAATAAGTTACTTTCTAATAATTCCTACACTTTATAGGATATCCCTCGTCGCCATGATCACGAACCTGCTTCAAACGAAGGATAATTTATACCGCAAATTTCCTGAATATAACTAATCACGATAACCTGTTTAAATATATTGTCAAACGAAGATCACATAAAGTAATAACTCAGAATATACGGAAAGTATGAAAATCGTTGTATTATTTTTATGTTTGGATAACCACTAGCACGTGTTACTGAATTTTTTGAATTTACAGTTGTCTTACCTGACTAGTTAATTTGATAGTTGGGTTATATTACTGGAATACAAGCATTTAGGTTGGTTGGTTTCGTTTATATCACGGATCAACTTAACGTGTTTGTGCAATATATATATATATATATATTTAGCATATGATGATGGCAATGGCGACGAAGACGATGATGATATACTGCTGCCTCTTCTGTTGCTGCTGATGATGATAATGATGACGGTGACGATTATGAGGATGACAAAAATACACATTGTAGCGTTCAAAATTTACTGATCATTGCAATGCACATTTTAGAAAGAGATATTTGCTATTAATATTTAGCTAAAATTAATAATGTTTTAAACTAGTACATCTACAAAAAGAAACTGACGTAAGCGTTGACTATTATGCTAATAACCAACCGTTTGGAGTTCTGATGCGTAGGCATTAAAGCACGAGGGCGATAGCTCGAGTGGTTATTATAACAAGCATCAGAACGACAAACGACAAGCAGTTGGTTATTACCGCAAGAAAACGTGAGCTTAGTTGATCAACGTTGAGTGAAGAATCAAATTGACGTGATACTTATTGATAAATACAGTGAACATATTGTGCTTACACACAATAAAAGCATATTAACAAAACGAAAACGTTTTTATTTGGGGGGGGGGGGCACATGAATATTCAAATGTGGTTTTAAATTGCGCTACATAATGCATAAATGATTACTCTGTCACAATTTTGCTATCGCGCATTTAAGCACGTGCATTTTACGGAACGATTTCTTCGAATTTCCGCAACTATTTTCAATACATTAGGCTTCGCCTATGATTTATTACAAAATAACCCATGGTTGATTTCATTCTTTATCTATGGAATACTAGTCGCGTACAGTGCTATGATAAATGTCAAACAATACTAGTTAATATTTATATTTGCTTCTCATAAATCTACACGGGCACATGTTGTTAAGTTGGTTTTAAAGCTCGATAAATTTAGAAAGAAATGCATTTTTACACATGCAAGGTATGGGCCGACAAGGTTTTCATATACAAGTTATATACGATGTAAAAACAAGGATATTGTATTAATACAATGCTGTTTGGTCATAAGTGATATTTCTATTCAAACAAAGTCCTGATCCAATTTAACTAACGAAATAATATAATGTTGTAATCGCGAACTGACTTAATGTTCAGGATATACAATGCTACGGACGAACAAATTTCCCAGAACATAGTTTACATCAGAAGCAATCACAATCGAGCTCCAATGCGTCATTTATCTCAAAACACGTATTTGCATTTTCGAAAACTGCATGTATTGTCATTCAGCAAATATGCAACAATTACTCATTCCAGTCAGTTATGTAAGGTTTTTGTTTTCAAATGAACGTCTGCTGTCACCACATTTATGAGCATGGATTACATAAGTATATCTTGTCCGTGTAAAATATACTCCTAACTTGGATACTAGTACGGTATTCATTCGTACAAGTGATGTCAGTGACAGATGCTCATATTAAAGAAATACTAACATGTCTTGCTACGATATTTGAAGTTTTCGATAAAATACTATTAAGTTATTTTAAAGGTTACCAATAAGCTTCTAATATATTGTACGCTGGAGTTATGAACTTGATACAGTCATGTTGCGTGCATTCAAACTCCAATTCTTTAAAGAATCGATAAGTGTATGCAACATTAACATGGATTAGCATAATATGGAAGTGAATTATTAAATATAATAAATTCAAATTCGAAATAAAAGAAGATTTCCATTTAGCATAGCTTTGTGGCCCTGTAGAGGTATTTACAACCAGTAGTAAACGATGTATTTAGTGAAAATCAATGTAAAGGTTAATGAGTAATACCATGTTTTTATATGAACTAAAATACCGCAACCAGAAAACAAAACCAAAAATACGAAATTAGTAACACTATATTAATTTACGTTTACGGTGTAACTTTCGCAATGAAACCAATTAGCATAGTTAATTTAGTAACCTTACTTAAATTCAGTGAATCTAATTAACCCAATTTTGGCCTATGATTTGTTGATCAAAGTTAATGCCCCAAAAAGCAACACGCATTATATTTGAATTACGATGTTGCTGGTTTTATTCATGGTGACATTTGATATGCAGCGGAAGTATTTGTTCTTGCAAATAGCATTAACATTTTATTACATCATGTCGTTTTATTGGTTAACATTTATAAGGTAGTCGGAGAAACCAGGTTAACTTTGTAATTGATTTATGAAATAATTCATGATTTAATGCTCAGAGTTTAACACTCAAATACCAGACGTTAACTTTGCATTTTATACCTGTGCGTATTCAATACAGTTTCTAATCAAATGTTCTCATAATTGACAACTACAGAAATGCATTATTTGCAGCACCGAATTTATATACACTTGATTGTGCGTCTCTTCAGTGTTAAGTTTCGTTTTATGTTAAAATTCAGTCGTGTAACAAACTTATTGCACTAATATATTTGGATTTTTAAGCTAAGTTATGACATATACATCTGTTCAGTCAGATACAATTAAACCCACGCTGGGTCCTGTTAATAAATGGCATGTGAACATTGATTGTACATTGTTAATGTCTTTCTAGAAAATGTAAAACATATGTGGATTTTCTCTCCATAAATAATAACGCATTATTCAACAATTAGACTAGTTATGTTTGATTGCAAGTGAATCTAAAGTACAGTTGAAAATTGTCTCTGAAAAAATCATATATTACAACATATATTATAATCACATTAAATCAATATCGCATTTGTTTTCGTGTTGTTTAAATATCCACTCCTCATTTCTGTTCTCATTTTGACATATACAATATATACAATACATAGTAAGTAAGAAACACTGCGTACGTTAGATGCAATGTTCAAACATGTTTTATTTTGCGTATCTTAACATTCAGTGTTTAACTTTTGTTTCGCACTTTTGGAAAACAATATGTTTCCGTAAATGCAAACATAGCATGTACCATCGATGGTAAAGGTAATGAATAGTTAATGCGAATACTTAAAAACGGTCGTGTATTTTTATCATTTGTATTGGGAATTATTTTGTTTTATTAAGGTAATTTTGTATTATATGTGCAAACGTTTGCAAAGATGCACTCATCTTACCAGTGCATTCACGTTCTTTAACAACGTGACATTAGTACTATTATCTACTTGATGTTTCCATCGATAAGGGAAGTATTTTCAAAAATATGTCACGACAAATGCATAAAGAGCGCAGTATTGCACCGGTTGATATAGAACAACGTTTGATGTGTAACTGCAGATACAATTACTGGCACATGTATACGTGTGCGATAGACGCACTCGTTATATTAGTTTATTATTGGAGAAATATAACATTTAGTGTTTCTTTTAGGTTTTTCATGAACACTTTGGTTATTGTAATTTTTGATTGGTATGCCAATTTTCAAAGTTGTAGCACATGTAGCCGTGAACGATTGCAGTTGTTAACAATTGAAAACATCTAGTTTGGATTGGAAATGTGTTTTCCAAATTACTAGTGTTGCATTGTTAATTTAATATTCGAGAGAAAATATATAGTAAATACCTTCGTTCTGCCATCTGCCTAGTTGCTAAAATATGTGGTATCATATGATATTAGTACTATTCTCTATGGATCTACTTTTGGATTTATTTAGCTGTCACCTATATCATGTAACGTCAAACGCATTACTCAGAAAATATATTTGTTAGAATGCAGAAGTGTTTTCTGTACAGAACACCAGTCGTTCGATATCGTTAATTATTGACTACCTGCAAGGACTGGAAGCTGGTTAACAATCAACGAGCCAATTTCTCCATTCCAAAAATAATGTTGTTCCGTTCATGAAACTTGGCATTAGTTTTGACGTAATTACTGTTCTATTGAAAACCCTGCTTTAAATATCATACGTCAAATTAGTATTTCCTACCGATAGCCGAAGCACACTACCGGGAAATCACGAATGCTGGCCGAGGAAATAAATACAGCATTCAACCACCCTAAAATTAGGGAAGTTTTGACAGTTCAGAAAAAATACGGACTATACAATGGCATTAATTATTTAACTCCATGTTCAGTTCATTAATACACACAAATCTATACTTATATAAGATATTGGGAGTTTGCCTTGCTCGCATAGCAATGTCGCATGAGACAGGATTGTAATATGTGCAGCTATCCTTTTTGACAGGTTTGTCTCTCTTTCTCTCTCTTTATTTATATCAATCAAAATATCGCAAAAATAATGGGCTGTAATGTCCTAAGAAAGAAGTGTGCGAATTAGTATTTAAATGTATTGTTGGGTTATATTAAAATATTCAGAACTGCACAGTATTTTGTTTAACCACCTTTTCTATTTGATTGATCCAATGTACGAGAGGTGATAAATAAATCCTTCGTTAACAACAGTGTATAGTAGTATGCTCAAGTCCAAATGTTACACTTGAAACTCGTATATGGTTTGGCGGTATCGTAGAGTATATAAACGACGATGTCTGCATTTGCAGCGGTCAGTCTAATTAGGATGTATAGATAAACTATTGAATTATTTGAAAGTGTCGACTGGATGTTGAAGAATTAAATCATTTTCATAATAGCAAATTGTGGGGCAGAGCAGAAAACTAAAACAAAACAAAAAATTGTAAACATGTTCCTAAAGTGTAATGTGTAGTAAGTTGGATTTATTTCATTGTTGAAAAAGTAACGTTTCTGTGATCGAAATATTGGACTGAAGAAAGTTCACGATGTGCGTGGATAAACGATTGTGTGCTAATACTCAGTTCTAAAAATGACAATATGTGAAAAGAAGTTGTATAAAAAAAGAGCGAAAAGTATTTTCACTTGTCGAGCAACTTGTTCGAAAAGAATGCGTACATGTACGAGGTACTACAATATGTTTGACTAAACAACACATAGTGGGACGGAATTTCTGATCATTTATTTTAACAATTAACCAGCCCATTAGTGTACAGTAGAATACCATCGTGTTGAGCAAACACAGCACAAATATAATCAAATACAGCCTAATTTAAAATGTATTTTTAAGATTCAGTTGGGGAATAATTTTGACCGCTATGGGTTTATTTGTTCATGCGAACATCGCATTTCTTTACAGTTTACTGTTTAGGAGTTCTTGTCAATTATGTCTGCTAGTTATCGCAGTATATTTAATGAAAGAACATCACACATGTATCAAATAAAAACCTAGTTCACTGCGTTTCACGCTTTATTGTGTTTTTACAGTACTTATAGCTTAGGAAACGTGATCATGTTATTAAAATTAAGCTGTAATATGTGTAAGCTGGTGAGATATACGGTCGAATTCACAAGTTGAGAATATCATTTTCATTACATAACTCAATTACTCCAGTATTCTCCATATACCGGATTGATGCACATATGCAGATAAATGCGCTTTTCTACTTAAGTCAACAAATTATAATTCACACGTCATGTTGGTTTGAAGCGTTTTCTTCATTTATTAATTCGTTCACGTGTTTAGTTACCTGCGTTATCTTGTTCGTAACAAGTACATACATAGTGTTTCTTCATAATCGCATCGAATGTGACATATACTCATGATTATGTTTTTATCTTTCTCGTTTAGATGTCCTCGTGTTAGAAACATTTAGTATGTGCGTGTCAACCTGTTTCATTCAATCATCATTAAAAAAAAAAATTCGCTGAACACGTACGCCTTAGTTTAATCAAAACACGTGCCATTGTAGCAGATTCAGCTACATGTATTGGTGGAATGTATCCTATGCAATGATTCTTGTTATTTTGATCCTGCATATTTATCACAAATAACGGCTTGTAACAATAACATAAATGTGTCTGGTAGACGCTTATTAGAATGATAGCGTTTACGATTTTGTTAAACATAAAGTAACGACAGATGGCTAAAGTGGTCGACTAATCAGAATGCAGATCGCTTGTATTTTAGAGTATAAATACCACTTACCAGTTCGTCGGCCGTCCAGCTAGTTCAGTAGTTGGTACACACTTTTCTTACCTAGGATTCAATACCAGACCCCGACGCGTGTGAGTTTGGTTCGTGGTCACCCTGACGGACTAATGAGGCTATTACGGGTTCTTCTTTTGACCTTCAGCAAAAAGTACTCTAACATAATAAATTGTTTTTAATCACAAATATGTTTTTATAACAGCTGTGGTATGATCAAACAAGCTCAGAATTTCCACCAATCGTTTTGCGGCCATTTCTATATTTGTTAAGTGCTGCTTAAACGTGTCACTGAATTGAGCTGGCGTGTATCCTGTACTTGCTTGCCAAACATTTGTCTAAAAGAATAAAGCTTTATAAGAAAGACATGCAAGTTGGTAGCTGTCGTTTGAATGCTTGTTGTTATATTAAGCGTCAAATTAAATGCATAATAAATAATACATGTAAATGTACGACAAGGCAAATGGCAATGGTGTCGATGATGGTGATGATGATGATGATGATGATGATGATAATGATGATGATGATGAGGACGACAATGATGATGAGGAGGAGGACGACGATGACGATGATGACAATATTGATTGTGATGAAACACTGACAAAACAAGAAATCCCAGTTATTACAACATAATCGACCATAATGCAAGTATTAAACTGTAAAACATACAGTATAAAGATAATCAAGTTTAAAATAAAGTTTTCAATTTTGATAAGCACAACGATTGTATTTGGTTGGAACCAGAATTTAGTTTTTGCAAAGACATATAACATTGAATCAGAAATTCTTATAGAAATTATGGAGCATCACGCTAGAAGTCAAATATTCAGTGATATGCACGAGGTTTCAGTATATCCATGTTCTCCTCTAATTTACTGAACGGCCTAAATATTGTATTTTCAGAATAGGAATTTGCAGCAACTGCGATCGATCGAGGTCAACAGCGTTATAAGGCGTAACAGATATGGTTGTTTCAGGTTACATGCTCAGACAAATTTGGGCAGGTCGGTCGGAATTTATTATTTTTTTATTTGTGTTTATTTGGTTAATTGCCTTCTTGAAGATTCTCAAATTTAATAAATATTCAAATCATATCAGTACTATCCTTAAACATTGTTTATAAGTGGATGCTATCAAAACAAAACACTTATTTATTAAAAAACACATATAATAGGACAACCCAATGAAATGTTCTAGAGTCAAGGCATTTTTTAAGGTAGGTAGGGGAACGTGAAACAAAAATATTTTGTTACGCCTTAGTTGCAACAATATTATTTGATTTGTTCCATGCCTGCATATATTAATATTTAACGGAGCAGTGTAATGTTTACTTGTTCTAGAAAATCCAGTTGCGACAGCAGGATGGAACTCATATTAACAGCCCAATGTATTTTATTTATGGCAAGAGACCAATTGCCAAACACAAGGTTTATAGTTTCCTCTAGCGAGCATCTGTTGTCACAACCAACATATGAATGGATGACATATTTCTTAACCGTATCTGTATTAATATTCATGTGATGTTTAATGTCAATTGCTAAGGTCAATGTCTCAACAACTACTATGGAGCAGACAAAGAAGTAGTGTTTTATTTGCCAAACATTCGTCTACGTTATAAAACGACATTTGTTCTTTCAATAATGTTCATCAGATTGCAATGCTATTTAATTTGTTAATTACGTGTTGATCTCGAAGTTTTATATATGCAAACCTCTTTCCACTATGTGTCCAGTGCTGACGTCTTGCTTAAAAACATAATATACTATGGCGAAATGGCAATTCTCTACTGTGGGCATTTCTCTTGTCAGTTATATGACAAATGCAAAAATCGTTCGATACTTCATTGACGTATGTGCAGAACTCATTTGCAATCGTTAACTATTGACTGCAAGGCTATAAATGGACGCTGTTAAACATTGAATGAATTATTGCAAACGGTTCCGTTCACTATCATTATAATGAGGAATAACTGGAAAAAAACTAATTCACATGCAGTTGAGCTGCTGTATGTATAGACTATAATGTGATAAAAAAAATCGTGCATGTAGAAGAACTATGTATTTTTATTATTGTTGTTTTTGAACCAATTCAGTTTACAATGCTATCATTTTCTACAATGTTGCATCGGATATAATACAACTACTAAAATACCAATAAGCATGCTTCGCTTGTCAACTATATACTATTTAGAATAAATGGAACTGTACATGAAATGAGTTTTATTTACAATCAGTAAAGTGCCTCCTTGAGTAACCAACAATCTCCTTAATATTTGTTTCGTTTTAGTCGCTGTTGGAAGTAAACATGTTAGTCAGAGTAAATGCACATGTAGGGGTTATTTTGCGTTATGTTGACATGGTTAATGTGTTTTTCTATTAGAGAAAAATATTGTACGAAAAAGTCTTAGATAATGAAAACTAATTAGAGATTGTTGTATAAACGACAACAATAATACAAACTATTGTTTATTTATTTCTCGCAATAGTTTGTTGCCTTCACAAAGACATGTGTATGACATTTAAGAGGATGCGGCTGTGTGGACTTGTGATCCTCTTTATCTACGGTAACGTCACGTTTGTATATCGTTGTTTCTATACTCTGCGACTCAGGTATTGATACCAATATGATTACATAAAAACTCATCAAGGGTGTCAGACATGCTATTAAATAGTAAATATTTGTCAAAATAATGACGGAAAGTGGCGCTGTCTTCGCATCATTTGTAACCCTGGAAAACAAATAAGATAAATATGGTAATGTGAATCCGGGTTGATTAAATTTTTGATTATATTTCCGTTAAGCTTCAATCAAGATGTGTTCCCTTTGAAAGATGTATATTTTTACTTCTCAATTCATGTTTGGACGTTAAGATGTTTAAGTTAATTTCAAAATACATAAGGACTAGAATGCCACTGTGCACATTAATATATAAGAGGATCATAACATATGTGCAAACATATCAATTGCATTATAACTATAAAGAAAAACACTTTATATATGGTATACCGTTATTCACGTATTGCTTATTTACAACACTATTATTTTAACAAAAATAGCTTATTGTCCATTGGTGGTTGTTCTACACGAATATACATTATAATGTTGATATACATCTGGGGAGAGTAAATCACTATAATTGTATACGTCGTGTTATGTCCAGTGGACTTTTCGGTAATTAACGGTAATTAAAGGTACTGGACTACAAGAGAAGACAATATAGAATAATAAATTTGGTTAAAATGATTTATATTATCATATATGTTATATCCATCTGAAATTGAACTTTATCATACCACTATGCTGATGTCGGCCTGACACAAAGGTGCATGATCTGTTTATGTGTAAAATATTAGATGAGGCTTAGAATTATATAACGGCGAAACTTGCCCAACTGTTATTTTATTCGTGCCGAACCTGATAAATCATACATCGGCTTTCTTAAAATTACATCAAACGAGCTGAGTGTTTTATATTGAAAAATGCAGCGCTGATTTGGTGAGCTGGCTTTAAACGTTCACGTACATGTATACTTCGTGTCAGAAAACTTAAGATGTGACATTTGTTGCGGAAGATTTAAAATATAAAAGAAATACACTTTATATTGTATACATGAAAAAACAGCATTCAAAATGAACGTAATATTTTTCGTTTAACATTTTGAAATGGGTGTGTGATAGGGTGTGTTTATTGTTTGTAATTATGTTCCGTTTGTTATTTTCACGGCATGATATTTATAACATTGTGCTTAATAGGTTTCTGGGTAAAACTTCGTGTTCATTATTGTATATGTGCTTCGTTTATTTATATGTTGTTTCTGTTTGAAACCCTTACTGTTTTATTACTTCAAGTACACGATCAGTCTTGGAGTTTGTCTTTTATTTTGTTCTGGTTCAAAATGTACATGTATAAAACATTCAACATGTTATATGTGTTGTGTTTATATATGAATATGACCTACATGTACATGTATGTACATCTACACGTATGTCGAATAGTATTTCCCTTGCATTGGTTGTCCCATCTTCTTTGATAACAACATAAATGCACACCTTGATAAAACAGAAAGAACAATTATACATTTAAATCGAAAGCAATACAGTTTAATGCAAATATCACAATGTAGACAAATATTAGACGGATTAAAATGACACATTGTATAATGTGCATGTATTTACACAGAAGTACCATGATAAATGTCTACAATGTGCAAACAAATAGTTTTATTATGAATAATTTCATTGCTGAAAAGGAACATAATCATTTATTTACCTTTAAAACATTCATTATAAATGTACTATCTGTAATACACGTACGACCCAATTAGTGCGACTTTTATTTATGGAAAGTTATTGGTAATAATACTTTAGTTATATCTCAATGTATCGGGTCATAATTTACAAATATTATAACAATTAAAACAATATTGCAATATATTTTTTAGTAAGTTGATAAAAGGCGTTAAATGGATGCTTGTTTTTCTTGCCTACATTATATCAACAACATGTATAGTTTAGTTAATTATCAAGATGAATGAAAGCGCAAATATAGTTATGTGCTAATTGCCAAGAATATGTTCTAACGCTGTTTCGCAAATTAATGAGAATCAATACAGCGTTTATTGTCAAACAAAAACAGATAGTTGCAAGAGATGATTGCTCCATTTAGGTTTGCACGTCCCCTGCTATTTTAAGCAATTAGGAACCGCTATCGCAGATCAGTCCACAGTCGCCCAACATGTGCCCCGGGTCGGTTATTGACACCGATTAGCGATAAGATGATGCGGATTAGCGACACAGAAAGACTTTTTGAATATATATTTTGTTCAACAAACATCCGCATTGTGAATGCAAATAATCGAATATGCGATGCATTACCAGTTAACCGCCTTAATAATCGGAGGACTGGTTATTCGTTTACATTGAAATAAAAACTGATAGCATTATGATATAAAGACTGAATAAATTTAGGCTATATGTAGCTTTATTATCATTCAGGATTTGAACTGGATTTTTAAATTACTAATAGAAAAAAGATAAATCCCAAAATACACAAACATGAATAAAAACAATTAAGATAACACGAACACGATTGCTATATTGACATATCAGCTAACACATTGTTGGCCTGTACACACAACATGTGAAAACACAGAAAGGTAGCTATGGTCAACACAAAGACACCCCCACCCCTCATCGGGAACAGGTAGTCTGCATAACAAATTATGTTTTCTTTAGCAAACACCAATTTTAAAAGAGGCTACGATAACCGTTGCGATGGTTTCGTCTGATACACATTTGTATTCACATTTATTTTGTTTTACCGATGAGTAAACTATAAGTAAATTTTATAAATACATATTACAATAAAACCACACTTACGTCTATATAACCACTTTTAATAAAACTGAGGTACATGATTAGTATAAAATATCGTGTCAACACGTCGGTGATTTGCATCCTTATGATGATTATAAATACGATACACTTGAATATGCTGGTGCACGGGTGAGGATGACATATATGTACATGTACGCACATACTCTAAATGGATATTCTGAAAGAAGGAATGTTTAAAATAATTAGGCCCATAAAAAATAAGATAATAATGTGTTTTTATAATCATCACAAACAGCTAATTATTGAAATGTTACATATACGTAAAATGGGTGATTATTTGTAGTGAACAAAATAACAATCAGTGATTTATAATTTTGAGTTGATTTTAATGATTATTGTCCGAATTGTAAATGTAAACTTTAAAATATATATACACTATATAAATTCATTATGACTTTTATATGCTTTGGCACTGTTTTCTTTAATACTGTAAAATAATAATGCTTTATTATATAATTTTTTATGTATTAACCATAATATGAAGGATACATAATTAGTATCTACATGTAACATACACTGTTCGACATACAATGTGGAAAGACTGTTAAATCTGTACAACTCTTAATTTTTAAAGAGCAGATGCACTTACAACTGTAAAATTGCCGCGAATCGCGACGAAATTTCGTGACATATGTCGCGAAACCTCGCGCTGGGGCAGCCCGCTGTATTTCGTGAATCGTCTCGAACTTTCGTGACGTTGCTTCGCGAATATTGATAATACCATATTATTTACATTTCGTAATAATAAATGAGCTGTTTTCACTACGAATGCATTGATTACAAACACGCTCATTCATACAATATTGAACATGCAAACTGAAATGGATTGCAAAGATCAATTTTGTCGGAAAACACATAGCCGAATAGTTTGCAGACACCATTTTGGAGATGTGTGTTGAAACTGACATTTTCAAGATCATAGCAATATTGACTAATATCAATATAGGTGCTACCTAGTTTAATATGCAAAAGCATATTTATTTAACATTATACAAACAATATATAGTCGTGGTGTCACTTTGTATTGAGCTACTTCATATGTCAGCAAGCATCGCTGTTATATTTTTCTAAGCCTCATCTAGTGAATTGCACAAGACCAGCCAGTAGCCTGTTATTCTCTATATACTATTTTATGTCAGTACCCGCGGATACTATTGAAACTGTCGTGTTGAGCACTCTGAAGGTGACGTCCATAGAATGTGCCTCAACAGCTGAACTCACATTCAAGTTTGTCAGCCGAAAAACAAAGATATCTCTAACGATTGCAGAATGTGACTTAATGATGAAGTCGTGTCGTATGTTGGAAACAGCTCTGGAAAACAAATACAATCTTACTTACACTGGTCGTGGGGGGATTTTGCACATTACCAGTGTAGATGAAGACACACAGGGAACATACAAATGTTGTGAAACATACAACCCGAGCAATTTTGTCAGCACGGACATTATTTCTCCATGCATGAATGTTTTGGATAACGTTTCATATGGTGTTTATACAGTGGCACATAATAAGACAGGTATATTGTAGTTAATGTTGTTATTCTAGCTTATGTGTATTTTAAAAGCACATACTCTCTGCATTATATATGTGTTACATAGATTCATATTCTAAATGTATGAGTAATTACATTTACAATTATGATTTTCGACTACGCAAATTATGTTAGTACAAATCATGCATTCGCATATTCAAGCCCTCATGTATTTGTAACACAGATACGTTCAAACGTTTATATTTTACGAGTAAACCCTAGTTCGAGAGACTTTACGATTGAATTTGTGATATTTAATGTATTTTATAGAAAACCTTTCTGGTGAATCCAGAACAGAACAGGCATCACCTATATGGATACTAGTAGTCTGTTTCGCCCTAGTCACCAGTGTCATCAGTATATCTGTAATTATTACGATGAAGAGTAAGTACGTTTTTTACTAATACTTAAAACTGCACCACACAAAGCCGTAACTTGTGTGACTTTAATACTGAAAATGATTTGATGTTTGTCCCAAACGTGTGCCCAATACGTGTGTTTACTGCTATTGTATTACCAGTTCATATATTATCACACATAAAATTACCAGGATATAGCAACAACAAATAATACAAATAAATATAATTAATATAATACAAATAATATAGTTGGACTAATTTATAATATTGTATCTACACACCTTAAGCAGATTGTGAACATAATGTTTGATATATGCCAATGTGTATTGCTTTATATTTCAATTCCAGAATGCCGCGTTATTAAAGCAAGGGAGAAGGTAATATAGCTTTTAAAGAAGCGTTGTGCCAATAGTTCACCAGTGTGCATCGGTGTTCTTAAACTTTGCGTACGCTCTTAAGTACAACATTTACTAGTGCAGACATTTAATTTTATTTGCATGTATTTTTCAAAGAACATTTGAAAATGTATGAATTAATCATCATGTTTATCTTTAATTATTGATTATCTTTACTTATTATTATTATTATTGTTTATCTTTAATTATTAATATACAGTTGTTAGTCAGTCGCCATTTTTCTAGGATGCATGTTGATTGTACTATTACAATGGACAAAACACAATAATTATTAATCTGATATGTATGAAACTGTTATTACTATGCACATAATTTGTTTGGTCTTACCATCATTGGATTGGACATTTTTGATTGTCGTATTACTATTACATGTATAAAACCGATTATCAGTCCAAAGGTGGTTTAACTACATTGACATTGATTTTTACGGCACGCCGTTAATAAAGCTGCTTTTTGGGTAGACTATTTCCACATAAATTCATTTTTATATGACGATCTTCGAGTGCCAGAGGTAACACTGTTTGGGGCTGTCAAACACGTGTTACTATGTATCGTCCGTCCATGCAATTTTATTCTAGCTCTATACATTGATACATCTGCATGTTTGCAACATACGAGTGCTTCTTTCTGTGTAATAAGCATTGTGTAGCATTGTGTAGTATTGCACTACTCATGATACTCAAAATCAATAATTAAATATACATATTTGCTGTACAAAGTTGCTAAAGTTACATGCTATTATACGTTTTAAGTATTGCCGTATGTATATTTATGTACTGCGTTAATATATAGCTCGCAAACATTTACTTGACTTTGACCTTCATGCCTGATTATATTAAACAAAAAAACGTTACAATGTATATGTACAATGTTTCCGTACTTGACTCGGGTTAAATCTATGACAGGGAATCGCACAGAAAATAATGATATGGTTTTGTTAAAATTGTAAAAAACGTACACGAACTAAACCGTGTATTAAATATAGGAAACAATTCGAGCGCGAAATGTATGCTTAAAGTGTTCACGAGTATCATGTTAATGTTTGCGAGCTATACAATATTGATTCTCTAACATATACACTAACATTTACTTAATAATTGTAATTCATTTTTAATACAACCAATACACGCATTTGAGATGTTTTTACAAATATTAACAGTGAACACGTTGCCTTTCTGGTCTTTTATATGGTTCAACAGGATTTGAAATCACAAGAGGAGGAGTCATATCCATTAAACCTTTCACACAGGCCTACAGAAGACACAAGTAAACTTGTAAGTCAAATGTTTTATAATTTATCAAAGCAGCAGAATTTACAAAACAATTTTGCTACATGTAGTAATGGTTCTAGACATTCACCCATACAATTACCGGTTGTGTTATTATATAGCACATTGTGTTAACATTACAGTGCACACACTATTATGGACGTATTATGACAGATGTGTTGTTCCATGTTTAAAGTATTTAATTACGTGTTCACAGTCCATATGATATTACGTTTTAGTTCTACAAATGATTTGTTAGTGAACCTACAAAGAAGTTCACAATCACGGGGCTTGAAAAAAAATACTGTTAGCGTTTACATTTCAGATATATTTTGGAATCGATATAATTGTCCATAGATTAACTTACTCATCAACATATATTTAATTTGTAAATCCACCAAAATGGCTTTAACGTGCGTCACACCATTTATTAAAATATATTTGGTAATACAATATGTATATATTTAGTCAGAAACAAACACTCGCTTTAAAATACAGCAGAAAACAATATTCGGAATGAACAATCGGTAAACTAATATGTGTGAATAATTATCTACATTTAGCTTATTGTACATAATTATTTGTTTCTTCAAGATAACATTTTAACCAAATGATGATTCATACAACTCACAATATGTAAATTATTATGTATATGCTCGACCGTATCGGTGAGCATGCACACTCATAATAGTATTATATGTATTTCCAATTAGACTAATTGTCGACCCAAATTTAAAAGTGTGTTCACATATACCCTAAAGTATCCAAGTTTTAAACGATGTTTGTATATATTTGCATTGTTACATATTGCATGTTATAATGCAATGAAATATTCATACGTTGTCCATATCCGACCACTTTAACTTTTACAAAAGTTGTTGTAAATGAACAAAAAACTATTTACATCATAAATTATTTAATTTGCCAGATATTTATGATTTCGGGTACGCAATAATTATTTGATTTGTCTTGTTCTGAATACGTATTCACATTATTTAAGGAAACATACACACAATTTATTTCAAAATGGGAGCCGTCAATGACTATAACATCTCACGACGAAATGTCGTGCAGTACATGGTTGTTTTTATTGTGACTGTTTATAATTGTGTGTATGTGAAACGGAACATTCAGTCCGTCTGTTAACTTTTAAATTACTGGATTTCAATATTACTTCAGATTATTATTGTCTATGACAGACAAATGTGTCGCTTCCAACAAATCAGCTCAACTGTTAAAGGTCAAGGTCACAATTCAAAGTCAAATGTCAAGTTATTTTCGTTTCCACTCAGTACATTATAATACCCTTAAACTTGCAGGTACGTTACGATGTGCAACCGTTTTGTAATAACCTTGGATGGGATGTTATCATGTATTTAGAGTTTACATAGATATGTCTCATCTTTCTTTTACCTGTACGTGAACGATGCATTCGCTTGCTGTCTTTGTTCGTATTTTTTGAATCAATTAGCCCGTTGTATTGCTTCAACAACTAAATACACATTAAAGGTTCAATTCCATGAAACTGAACTTTTTAAAGGTTCATTTACCTATATGCAAATGAAACGGATTTTATTGCAAACATTAAAGACATCTGCTGGCGTGGTATCTTTTTTGCATAGTTTTGTAATTGTATAGGTCGAAATGGAAGCGGTAAATATGTGTATGTGCTTCTAAAATGAAATGTATGTTTATTTGAGACCCTGCTTGTGTTTTTTTTAATTTTAAGTATAATTTAAGTGCATAACTAACATGCTAATTCGAGCATTGTGTTTTGTGTATGCGATACACGGAGACAGAATTTACCTATTTAGAACATATCTACCAATTATAACACCTTTGTTACCTGTGAGTGCATGCGAAGTAATGTCAATGTATATCGTTTATAAAGTTTTCATGTTGTAAAATATTTAGTGCGAAATCAGGTTAACTGATTTCATATCGTGTCATGTCACGTTTTGAGATTGTTAATTACTAGCATTAACCATATAAACTTTACGTGTTGTGTTACCGACATGTGCTTTGATTCAACATGCGCTTCATTCGATCAATAGGATTAGAGTCAGACTTTGTGATATTTCAAATATGTCATTTGGAGGACACACTCCCATGTGTAAAATAAATGAAATGTTCTCCACGATGAATTAATTAGCTAATTTTTTTACAATGTTTTGCACAATTCATATAGTACAGCAGTCGCGGTGTACAATTTAAACATAAATAAGTACACGTTATATGTTCATATAACATAATGAACGTTTGTTTTTCTCAGAATATGTTCAATAACGCTTTTATTCTATATTATGAAGTTCGGTTACAAAGGGTGGTACTTCGCTGTTCCGATAAGAAGACTGCTGTGCTTGATATTTCTCTTATATTGGCAATAAAATGCATATTAAACAAAACCTATATAAATAAATGTTATGCATCATCCCAAATATAAATGTAAATATAAGGATTTAAATACATTTTGGTTGCGAACTAATGTATGTACATGCATGTAGCAAATAGGCACTTCAATGTGAAATCAAATCCATTTAAACCTTTGTTCGTGAACCGATGCCACCGTGTTAACATTTCCTGTGGTCGCTTCTAAGAAAAGTAATGGTCACTTAAAAAAATGCCATAAAATGTACATATTCAATTTACATGCTGGTGAAATAGCTCTGTTTAATAATAACACTTGAAGACCTTGCATGATAGAATCCTATCCAGCAAAAGTGAAAACGTGTCAAATTGATTATTATAGAAATGAAACTGGAACGAAATCTTAATGTGCATGTATGCTATAAGTAAACAAAAAATCATCAAACGTTAACAATAAATGCAAAAAAAGTTACATTTATCAGTATGACACGTATTAGTTCATGTAAATATTCATGTCGAAATATTATTTGCATAAAAATAGGACACACATATATTACTACGCCGGTGATAAGATATTTCTTTCATACGATGTGAATGCATACCCCTTCCTTAATAAAACGCCTGTGCAATGTAAATATGTTAATTTGCTTACATACTAAACGTTAGTATTTCGCAGAATATGTTCATTAACCTCTGCTCTTCACATGATATGTTCACTAACTTACATAATAAACGTTTATTATTTGCATGTTATGCTCATTTGCTTATATACTGAACGTTTTTTTCATCGTAAATATGTTCATTACCGTTTGTTCTTCGCTGAATATGTTCATTTTGCTTACATAATGAACGTGTGTTCTTCGCATAATACGTTTATTTATTTATGCTTAACATTTGTTCTTCGCAAAATATGCTCATTTACTTACGTACTGAACCCTTGTTCGTCGCAGAAGGGGGCATTCCTTCGTATAACAGAGGGGAAACCCAGAAATACAATTCATCCGAAATTAAGCAAAAGTCATTTATCCACAAGCGTTCATATGATTGAATCTTTGCCATTGTTCGCCCCACTATTAGAAGAATAGGTGAGGTTTCTCACTTGCGTCGGCGTCGGCGTCCTCGCCTGATCTTGATTAAGTTTTATATTCAAAAGTTGTGTAACTTCAAAACTACACAAGTTATTCACTTGCAAAAGTAAGGACCTTTTTACGTATACGTGTTTGGTTAAAGGTTTTATTCCAATGTCTTGTTACTTCAAAACTTTAAAATACGATGCCAAGGATTTTTCTAACAAGGTACATATTATTCATAATTTCAACTATGAGATTGAAAACTAAGAATAGTGTTGAACGCATAAATACGCCCTTAACACTTTCTTTCAGATTGTTTATTGTTAATATTTTTTAAGCGTTCATCAATTACATTTGTATTTTGTCTTGAGTAGTTTGTAATTTAGCGGGCCCATTTTGCTCTTACGACGTAGTGGCTATGTAAGACAATTACATTTAATTATTTAAGAATATCATTTAAGCACTTTATTTTATTTTAAACATTATTTTATTTATTTCAATCTATTTATTTCATCGACAAACGTTTTCAAAATAACGACCGTCCTTATAAAACGGCAGTTACGCGTCGTTAGGTCTACTAGATATAGTATTTCCGTTTACCTGTAAAGTGGACGTGTTCATTTGTTTTAATTATACATGGTGCTTTGGGAAAAATTGCCTTAATTGAATATATTGATAACACGACGTCGAGAGTCACACATGATTGCTGGAAAGCCGAAGTAAATATTAATAATGTCGTCTAGGCACAGTTAAGTTTTGTGTTTGTACAGACTACTTTAGTGCATGTATATGCGTTTGTGAAGACATTCAAAACATTTCAATAGCTTTCTTATAATTATATACATGTAAAAATGACTGATGACGTGTTTCTATTCTCTCACCGTTTCAATAAATCCTGACCATGATCGTAACCATTGAAACCGTTACAGGAATGATACATCTTAATGCATTATTCTTATTTATAGTTATCTTATCAACCTTCGCAGCATTAAAAACCATGCAAGCAAGCACCACACAGTGGTAATACAATGCTACTAGGCAATAAATAATATAGTCTTCCATTATGCATTTGTGTAATTATTATTGTTTTTAAATTTAAATGTGTCAGCATACTGATGCAATTCTAAGGTATTATTATAGGAAACCACGGACGACGATATGGACACAGAGTTGACTAAGGTATCTATAACATTTTATTTGTGTTGGTGCATCTGTATATAATTGTTGCTGAGCTTCTTTTCGTTCATCTCAATAGAATGGAAAATAACTATTTACATCTATAAGACTTAGCTTGATGATACAAGAAGAAAAAGACAGGTTTTTGAACAGTCAGATATCTGCACACCTGAATTAAAACGTTTAAAATGCAAGTGTGAGCTATTTGTTATTTCAAAATGTATATTCACAGGACTGCACGACACAATTTATTTATAATATATTATTATAATCCACTTTTAAGAAAGTGGTGGCTATATAGGAATCGCGCGTGTTGGTCCGTCTGTACGTCCTTCCATATTTAATTCCGGATCCATAACGTTTAGATGCCTGGAAGGCTTATACCATTACCTCAGATAAGCATTCCCCATTATCAGGCATCGTGTTGCGTACATATCCCATGCTGGCCCGTCAAAACGTAAGGTCAGTATTCAAGGTCAAAGGTCTATTATCTGTTATTTCTTTCCGCTCCATAACTTCATAATGAATGGAATTTTGTATGACTTCAGATTATTATTGCCCATGAACCTACTAATGTTTCGCGCCCACCACATATGCTTGTTTGGCAAAGGTCAAGGTCACAGTTTAATATCAAAGATCGTATATTTGTCTCAAGCATGCTATATTATGGCATGGACGATTTTAAAATGACTTGAAATGATAATTATTGTAAATTGGTATTACGGGCGCATGATACAGGGTTGTAGCCTAAAGGCCAATGTATTGTACCGATAATTCAAGATTCTGCCATAACTTGAAACAAAGTGCACGATATTCTGAGATAATGTTTCCCAAGGTCTGTGAGTCCACGGTTACATATAAGAATGAACTTTTGTAGAAAACATAATTTTGTCTAACATGGAATTATTTTGAAAAGAAAAGAAAAACTTGTCTGTAGTGAAGGGCATTATGTGACAAAAGCAATGACTTGGCCCGGCGACTACGAACGTTGTTTAAATCCAATCTTATACTTTAACTTATTCTTTTACTAAAGACCCAACTTGATAAGTCAGATAATTATTTGGTGACTACGAAAATAACACGTCTCAAATTATATCTTAAATGTAGGTTTGAGACTCACATTTTTGTAGACAGCCTTATATCGGTCTCAAGCTTGTACGGAATATCAATAATACAAATGGCGGACAATGCTTTACGTTGGATACATACTACTTAAAATACCCGTGACATCAATAACGGTTGTGTCTGTTTAGAAAACAAGCACCAAACAAAACAATAATAATGCTTTTGCTATCGAGGCTACATCAACATCATGAATGCTCCTATACTAGGTTAGGCTTCAGAATCCACTGTTTAAATTGCAATTCCTAGATTTATTGTGACCATTGATTCTCCTGTTTAAGTATTAACGCAACAAATAAAACGTTTTCATTTCCATCCTAACTTAAACATTTCTCACAACTACAGTTTTTTTTTGCACATCTAAAGCGTATTATAAATCCACACAATTGCATTGTATTTAAACATAAAATGAAAAAAAACATTTTTGATACAGAGGCATTCACTTGTTTCAAATGTCGCTTATACAAGCGAAAACAAGTATGTCTTTCATAACACCTTTACGTAAGTGTCTAAGTTCGTTTGTTTGCTCAGGCAATCCTGTCATAGAAAGGACAGCATGTAAATATAGGCCTAGAAATGTATTTCTATTTATAGTGAAACTCTTTATCATACTAGTAGGTTTCTGTGACATAAATACACAATTAATCAGATGATATTCCTGCACAGTAGATAGATCAATCAAGATGTCAAGAAATCCACTTTAAAGCTACATTCATCAATGAACATTGTCTGTGATATTTGCACTTTAATATAGTGAATACAAATCTAACCAACGTTAATAATTTGATAAATATAAAGCAGAACAGATCTATATAGTTTAAATGTATTGAAATTAATTATTAAATTGTTGCTTTATAGTAAGAACATTCAATAAAATATATTATACAGATTAGTCACATTATGTATAAATTTACATTTAAATCTCTAGAAAGCAAAAAGACTGAAAACTAGATCGCTGATCATGTGAGTCTTACAGTTGGACACAATGGAGACTACAATAAAGACGGTCCATAGTCTACATTTAAAACTAATTCCCTGTTAAGTTGAATGTTAAGATTTAGACTTAAAAGTTAGGTAAACTTGTTTGTTGCAAAGCCAGGTATGTAGCTAAAAGTTCAAGGTCTCTCTTCTGTTCAAAAAGTCAAAAACGTTGTCCATGGAATGAACATAAATTGTAAACTTATGTTTGAACTGCGATATATTCTCCTTATTCAGGTCATTTTGTCATGAAAAAGCAATTGTGTGTGTCGAATCACCACAATTGGCCAGCTCTTTATCTGGTCAAAATGGTACGTGGGGGTATCAGTCACCGAAGTGAAAGTTTGAGTTTAATTTCAGCACACAGAGAGATTATTGTTTGAACTACAACAGATGAACGAAAGTTAGTATTTTTATTACTACTACTACTACTACTACTACTACTACTACTACTACTACTACTACTACTACTACAACTACTACTATTAATAATAATAATAATAATAATAATAATAGTAATAATAGTAATAATAATAATAATATTATTATTATTATTATTATTATCAATTATAATAATAATTGGAAGCAGTATTATTACTAGCAGTAGAAGTAGTGGTAGTAGTAGTATAAGTGGTAGTGGTAGTAGTAGTAGAAGTTGTTGTTGTTATTTTTATAATTGTAGTAGTGGTTGTAGATTTAGTAGAAGTAGTAATTGTTGACATAATGTTGACACTGTAGGGTAACGATAAGCAGGTAGGCTAATGGGAACGATAAGTAGGTTAGTTCATGGGACTGATGAGCAGATTGGTTGAGGGATTGTAACACAATACGGTCCTGCATATAAAGGTGATGGTTTCGCTATAGGTAGCACCGGATTGGACCAGGGGAACACGTGTATATGACGTAGTCGGTTGCATGCCTTTAGCTATGAGTAGCATAAGAGAAAAGAGAGTTCCTTCCTAGCCACCGTAGCTATTAGACGTGACAAAAAAATGTTAACCACTATACGATCTTGAGTTGTCAATAGGTAACAACCCAGGGAGGTGTTACAGGAATACGCAAGTATGTCCATATGAACGATAAGTAGTATGGTTCAGGGGAACGATAATCAGGTATGTTCCGTAGGTCCGTAGGGCATAGATAAAAGTCACATTAATTAGTCAAATGTCTAAAATGGCACTTTAATTGATAACTTGGCATTAACGCTATCCTCAATAAGTCCGTTTGACTCGCACATGAACCAAGTCGGTAGGTCTAAGTCACACGTAGAGATCAAATTTCAAATTGGCGATAGGGGAATAACCAGTCACGTGTTCTAACTATTTGCCTCAATAAGATTGTGAGCCGCTTGACAAAGTTGTCTAGCGTTGTAATTGAGGAGCATCCGTCGTTTCTACCGATATTCTTGTTTGACATGTTGTACAAACAGTTTTATGTTAGATGAATTTGCATTTGTTCTGTCTTTGATATTTAGAACATGTGGTTTAGTTTATATTCTAACGTAAACAACATCATACGTACTGTTCTGGCGACGTTAGGAATCAATCTCGACTTATACTTTACGTGAGTAATTTGTATTTGTTATATGGTGTGTCTGTATTGATATGACATTATTATTACTGATAAGGAATTGAAGAACACTCCTCAAAACGCGTGTATATCTCAGAATAAATGTACAATCAGGGACAACATTGCACAACTCTGTGATATCATCAAATTTTAATTTTATCAAACTTACAAACACATACAAACTACATCTTTGTAAAGTCGTGTTCATTCAAACAAAATTGCTAATATTCGCAAAACAGGATATTATATCATTAAACTCGAAAACCAACAGTGTCGCTATCATAAAAAATAGTTGTATTTCACACGAATTTTGATGATTAATTAGTATAGTCCCTCTATTTCGCATGATTTTGACAACATAACAGTTTTTTTATAGCAATTCAATTTTTGTACATTATAAAATATATAAAATAATTATAATAATTTAACATAGCAATAATGTTAAACGTTGCCTCATTTTTTTTAAAATAAAAACGACTTTATAAATGTGTAGTTTGTATGTGCTTGTAATTTTGATAAAGCCCATAAGGGCAAAATATTTAAATTAAATGACAAAACAGAGTTGATATAGTATAATTTACACGTTTAATATTGTGTGCATTTTTCAGAATTAGTGCGCAAACAAACGTTAATGAAGAGGACGGATAACGCTTGGAACGAAGTAAGTTGCAACTATATAAACGCATATGCACTGACATGTTAACATTGTCAACAGGCGGTAACACTTTTTTCCAAATTGTGTTTGCAGATTGAATTTTGTGTGCCAACAATATGCATAGAGATATTAAAGACACACGCATAATGTCAATGATAAAATTAAATCATTTCTGAGATTGAATGATTGTTTCCACTAAGGATACACAGAAAGGCAGAGTATTTAAACATTATTCTACGTTGTATATACTTTGTTAATAAATTATTGTGGTGCTTTATTTTAACTGCACACCCAGGCACAATATTAGATATAGTTATTTATATTAACATGCATTTAATGTCATTGTATTATGCACTGAACTATATGCAACTATTCGTCTTGATGCCCTTTTACACATTGGACACATGGTAACGTCAATAAATGGCTACCAAACGCGCAGTATGTTTTCTATCTGACATAGTGTGTGTTGCTGATCCTTGATTGTTTAAAGCGTTTTCCATCACAGTACTCATAATGTAAGGATTATGTTTACAGAATAAACTTGATTTTGAAAATACCAATAAATATTTTAAGTGCAAACACTAAAGCATATGAATTGACAAAAGACAAATGTTAAATTAAGAAAAACAAGTAAGTTAAAAGATTTGCCTTCGCCATGGCTCGAATCGACAATCTTCGGGATCAAACATCTTACGCTCTATCCACATGGCAATTCTGAATAACTAACATTATGTGTATTTTTCACGTCGTGATCTTTTATAATATACCGTTGAAAAGCTTTACAAGCTTTATAAGTGTATCCAATTGAATTGATGCTTATTCATATTCTAAACTATATTCTCTATAATTTATTTTTCAGAATTATTATTTTGCTTCTTTACATATAATTTTGTTGTTTCCTTTTGCGATCTATGACTATATTCTTGAAGTTGCCGATGTGTCAATTTGTAAACATATCCCCCCTTTAAACTATGTCATATTCCAGTAATAGCAGTTTGTAAAACAGAAACCATTTGATATAAACATACCAAATAATAAGAGGACAGCGCGCTCAACTATCCCAGGTGTTTCAGTTTTTTGGAACTTGGAAGGGGCATAAATCTGTGGAAATATAAATCTGAGTTATGGTACAAATTATTTCATTAATTTATCTCACGTTTCAACTTAATTCCCATATGTAGTTTAGAAATTATAAGACTTTGAAACAAAAACTTTAAATTCATAATCTATGTAATAAGTGGATATTCGTTTGTTAAAACTCAAAACTTAGTTCAGGGAATTGTCGCACCTTATGCTGGAGTTGATTACATAGATATATACCAAGTTTTAAAGTTATGAAAGAGTCGAATACAAACTTAAATACGAAAATATAAGTGAACAGTGATATAACCATGACAACATAAAATAAAACAGTTATCAGATTATTTGCACCTGATGCTGTCGTTGATGGTACATGTATATTCCAAGCTTCAAGTGAGTAACCTTTTGAAGTTACAACACAATTGAAAAAAAAAACATAACCAAACCATATATTTTTGATTCTACCAACCATTACTTTGTCAGAATATAAAACTGAGTTATGGGAAATGTAGCAAGTGAAGTTGTTGTTGATACCAACTGTTGAATCCAAGTTCCAAGTGAAACAATATTTCAAGTTTTCAAGTTATAGGGCTTTTGAAAATAAACTTAACTAACAAGAAAATCTATTTGAAAAAGGAACATAACTCTGTCAAAATACAAAACGAAGTTATAAGGGATGTTACACCTAATGTTGGAATTAATGAATAGAGAATTTCCAAATTTCAATTAAATAAGTTTTATTGTTTTCAAGTTACATGTTAATATAAACTTTGACTAGAAAATCGATGTCAATAAGGATCAACATACAATACTAAGTTATCGGGAATAATGCATCTGATGTTGAAGATGATAACGGAGGTATATAGCAAGTTCAATTTCAAAAACCTGTGAAGTTTTTAAGTACAATACTTGTGTATACAAACTTTAGCCAAGATCAGACGCAGACGCAGACGCCGACGCCAGCGCGATTAAGAAAGCTCACCTTTTCTTCGAATAGTCTAGCCAAAATAGTTAATGTAATGTAAAGCCCATGCATGCATGGTGAAACAAGTAAATTTAAACTATCAAATATTGACCTTATTTTTTCAACTTGCTTCTTTTAGGATCCAATAGAATACCAATGGAGACACAAAATGAGATTCAGCGGTAAGCAATGCAACATAGTGTGATGTTTAGCCTGCAATGTATATATATTTATGTATACAGGCACGTTCACAAAGATTGTCATTAGAATACTTACATATAAATTGCACTACAAGAATGTATATCATAAAAACAGTAATGGTCGGGTATTACCGAACTAAGTGTTGGTACGACAAGTTAATAAGTAAAGGTTAATTAGACTAGATTGCATCTTATAAGATTAGAACAAATATATCTCAAAAAAGAACTTTACTTATAGTCAAATTTTATATAAAAAAGCTCAATGCTGAATTATATTCACTGCTTTCAATAATTATTTTTGCTTTATTCATAAAAATCCTCTTTAAGTCCGATAGAAGTGTGGCAATTAGAACAGAAACAGGTCGGAAAGTATCTTGCAATGTGTATTTTTCTTATTTTGTCTCTGTTTCATATTATCAATTGTACTGTTCAAACTTATTCAATAAATCGTCACCGCATGTTTCTTAAATAGTGTTTCTGTCTGTTTAATAATAATGAAACTTTTGCCCTTTAGACACTTCATATTGATCACGTCATCTTTAATACAGCTTTTATGCACACTCAATGATCAAGTCGTTAAGGTGGTATTATGTTAAGAACAGTCACGATACTACAAATAGTCACGAGAGACATGAATGTGTTCGCAGTATCGCGTATTTGTAACTATCGAATCGTTTGGAAATTACGGAAGTATTATTACACTAAATGCTAATTTAGCGTTTACCATCCTTACAACACTTGTTAAGCTAATTGCATTAAACATTGACCGTTTATCAGTTTTTGCATTATAAACAAAAAAGATAAAATCCGCGTGCAAGCAGCAAATTCAATGCCATTACAATGCAGTCATGTAGTCAAATAAAAATAATATCATACTGCATCGTATAGAGTTGCTTAAAATGGCAACTTAGCTTGTAAACTTACTACTGGTGCAAATAAACTGGCTTGTCTGACTGATGAGAGGTGCAAATTGTCCATCGAAAAGGTGTGAACAGTCTCCGTGACCATAGGATTGTGCGTATCGTGTTAAACATTAAATGCAAACATAGAGCTGGAAATATTGTTCGTAGTAACGCATCATTCACAGGACCCCGAAATCGCAGTATTGGGTCTTTTTGTAGTAAACGTATAAGAATCGGACTGGACCAATTGCTAATTCGAAGCATCCCGTCATTTCGTTATACCGTGATTCGTCGTATCGCGTTCCGACTGTATATTGAAGTACGGAAGACTGAATTTGCGATATATATATATATATATATATATATATATATATATATATATATATATATATATATATATTTGTTGAATTGTTGCATGTACATGTTTGTCTTGATTTGTATTATAATGGTAACTGATTTACCGTAACGTTGAAATAAACATTGCTTCATTTTGTTAACGTGTAGTTTAATATTGTTTATATTTAAATACCTGTTTGGTGTGGTGATCTCAACTGGATATTGTGAATTGACTGAAGAACAGGTTTCACAATGTAAAAGCATACGGGATAATTTTCAAAATGGGGTATTTATGTACATCATACAACATATTTTTGTCGAGGTGAAGTGCATAAATTGCAGATATTATCTCAACTTATACAAAATATATAGAATAATGAATGAAATCGCATCGTATCACCGGTCAGTGATGCATTTTGTTTAAACAGTCTAATGCATGATGTGCATTATTTATTGCATTGTAGAATGATTGCCTGGCTTAGTCAACATAATTGGTAAGTCAATGTAATTAACAGCAGATCAACAATTCATAAGATTGTCATTCAATACTACACATATACCTTTTATCAAGATACTTTTTTAATTTACAATGTAGATCGTTTCAAATTAGAAGTGGTTATATAACCTATTCATACATCTGCATGTGGAGGTTAACTTTTTGAATCAATAAAAAGCACGCTATTTATTTAAAAAAATCATACTTGGTATTTATTTTGTTTCCCGTAAAGATGATTCCGGATCGCTGATTGAAATTCATTTGTAAGGATTCCAAACAAATAAGCAACTCAAAATATAAGGAACAAACATTTTAACAAACTAGTAAGTACACAAGTTTGCACTTCATACTTCAAACTTCATCGGTTGCACTTTATACTTCATAGTTTACACTTCAAAATTCATACTTCGCTCTTCAAACTTCACAGTTCACAATTCACACTTCGCAATTCACACTAAACGATTCACACTAAACGATTTACACTTCAAAGTTCGCACTTCACATTTCACAATTTATACTTCATAGTTCACAATTCAAAGCTCGCACTTGGTACTGCATTACAGAGTTCTGCAAGATTCACAAAACATATCAGAGCTTGACCGTGAGGTCATTCAACAAATTAGCGCTCTATCTATCTAGGCTGGTCATAACATAAAGGATCTTCAAGATTAAGGGTCATCATGGTCCTCTTGTTTTTCTGAAAATTGTTAAGGCTAAGGCATTTGAACTTTTTATATTTATGATTAGCAGCACATTTCTGTACTTATCGGGGATAACTGTTGTAGGTCGATCATTATATTCAACAGCCACGTGTTGCCACCAGCAGATGCAGCTCTTGAAATTTAAATATTAAACACGCTGCACTGTTGGAATTGTGTATTGATGACAAAATAAAAATATATTTCTGTTGATACTGGTTGCCAGTTCATCTAATGCAAATGTCTGAGTTGTACACTAGTTTTTAGGGTGAACATGTCAATTATAACTTTCAGTGCTTACACATTTTTTAAAGGTTGTACGTAACTTGTGCTAATGTGATTTTTAACTTTACCTTATTAGTGTACAAAATGATCAAAGCGTTTAACTATTCAAAGATACGTTATTTTCTCTATTGAATACCTTTCACAAGTTTAATTTAAATCGTCGTTTGTTAAAACGCATCTGTATCTGGTGAGCAATGCTTGGTCTTTTTTCCAATAGTATTTTTTACAAGGAAGAGATGGCTTATTTGAGTTCTCTGTACATCAGAGCAGTTTATCACGGTATGATAGAAAACATAAATGATTCAATGTTGATTTTGTCTATGACTTGTATTATGTATGAACGCTAGAGCATAACTATTGTTATACTCCCGCACAATACGCACAACACAGTTGTAAGGTTAGGTATACTGGAATCATATCATCATAATCAATCACGAATTATATTTCCAGCTGAATTAATTACATAATTATTCCCCTTTGTCAACTTTCCTTGAGCGGGCATTTGCTCAAAAAGTAGTGGGTTGACCTCAAATTTCGTGCACATGTAGGTGGATGTTAGGCGGAGTGCAGTGCTAAAGGATAATAACTCTAGTTGCATTATTTATAGAGTTATTCCCCTTTGTCAATTTTCCTGATATGGTCATTGTTTATTTGCACGGGTCATACCTTTTCAACATTTTCAGATACTTACATAAAACTTCATGCACTGATACATAGTTGTCAGGTGGAGTGCAGTTCACAAGATTTATAACTCTAGTCGCATTATTTATGGAGCTATTCCCTTTGTCTGTTTTCCTAGTCCAGGCATTTTTTCAACAACTACTAAATGGGTTTGAACTCAAACGTCATACACGAATAATTGTATCTAGGCTGAGTGCAGTAATGTATAACTTTAGCTGTATTATTTACTGAATTATTCCCCTTTATCAGTTTTAATTTTCCGTCCTTTTGTTCAAAAGCTACTGAAAGGATTGACCTCAACTATCATACATTGGTAGATGTGTGTTAGGTGATGTGCAGTGCACACTAATTATTACTGTAGCTGCATTATTTATGGAGCTAAATTATTTTTGTGTTTAACTTATACATTTTAACATCTCAAAACTACATGTTGCTTATGTCTATATCCTTTTGACAAAGCAGCATGATGGGGGTATTTGGGCCATGACTGTGGCATCTCTCATTTACAATAGTTCCTATATATGTGAGAGTGACGTTCAAATCAAACGTGCAGTTGTGGCAACGATTAAAAGAACTGATCTGAAAAAAAAAAAATACTACGAGAGTGAGTCAAAGATGAATTGGCCTAATATTCACCGCAGCCTTTTCCCCGTGATAGCTGTTCTTATGTATAGTGTACCATGACTAGTTGGTATCAAATATTACTTATGAGTAAGAACGTATTCATCTGTGTTAGCCCATATGTGTGACCTTGACCTTGAAGTTAGGTCAGGAAGAGTTAAGTGATGTGTGGAATGATAATTAGAACATTTAAACTGTGAATACTCTGGTCATTACAAAATCTATTTTGTTGTTAAAACAAAATTTCTTCCATGTTAAATTATAATGAAATCAGGAAGAACAGTTAATACACCTTTCATGAGTAGACGTTAGCCAGCCTAAGCACTTTATTAGTTCCAAATGTAGAAGTGAACAAGTAACTTTCACGTTGACAAAAGTTTCATTACAAATAATGATTGTGGCAATTCTGGGCATTGCATCACAACGCGTTAACACTCAATGCGTAGGGTCAAAGCACTGCTGCTGTAGTATTTAATTTTAAAGAGTCCATGTATTCGTCCCATACGATGCACGTAGGACTGCGCAATGGTCCCCTTTCATATTTAACGGAGCTCCGAATACACTAGTTTGACACGTTGATGAAATAGCATGTAAGTAATTAAGGCACAACATTAAATGAATACTCGTCAATGGGCTTGATGAAACAAAGAAAAGAAAATAGACTATCGTTCTTTTTTTATTTACATATGCATATATATATGACAATTACATGAACGTGTGAATAGCCGAGTGGTTAAAGCGACTGATCGTTTTATCTCGGCGGTCGCAGGTTCGAGTTCCGGAAATGACAAGTTTTTGTTGTTGTTTTTTTTCACTTTTGTTTTCTGTTTTTTTCTTGATATAATATCTGGTTTGATTTGTGAAACAGCGTTTGTTTTTGCAGTAAATATATCAAATGTTTTTTTTTTTGAACGCGAAAATCTGTGAACAAGACTCTTTAAACATAGTGACAATACTATATGTGGCAAGATTATACGTTCAGGGGTTTTAATACAATTATTTTTTACCATGACGTCATCGTATTTATATTTGCAGTATACATGTATAATAGGGGTGCAATATATTCAAAACACAAACGTATAAATTTTCCATAATTCACGGCACAAGCCTTAATAATCGATGACATAAAACGTACTCGGCGTGAAAATGATTAGATTGTGTCTGAAAATGAAAGAAGTAGTAAAATGTGTCAATGTTTAATAATAAAAAACAACTTTTTGTTTATTTGTTTTCAGGAATATTCCAAGAGAACGTCCTAGAGAACTATATTGCGGCAGAGGTCATATCATGAATGACCAGATCCTAATTTGAGGATCTAAAGTAATTTTGAAACACATGAGTGTATTAACATGCACATAGTACTCTAAATACCATTTATAAAATATATTCAAGTTGTATAACCCGTTGTCATAAAGATTATCAAATTAAATGTGTTATGTAGTGATCATCGGACAATCACGTTCTTTACCCAGATCAAGTTTGGAATAGATGTTAAAAATATGAAGAACATTACTTGTACATGTCTACTTTTCAAACTAAAACAAATGTTCCAACCCCCGTGTGAGAAAGAACGGACGGACGTTATTTTTGTATTATATTTGTTTATTCAATAGTTTAAATATCGGCAACAGTATTTAAACAAAATATCTTATCATATATGAATATGCAGACAGATTCATCCTTTTTCATCAGAGAGTCCGGAATTCCATCCACTCGAGTATACAACCAGATATGTATATGGAACACACTAACACTAGTGCTTTCTTTGCATCTTAAGTATTATTTATTTCCAGTAAACTGATATAAAACTACTTGGTACATGCATGCAAATTAAGCATGAACATGACGTAATATATATTTTGAAGTGTCTTGGAATACATTAAATCCAACAAAAGAAGTCAAGTCAAATGACATACATCAGTTAAATAATTATAATAAAATGTGTTACATAGTATACCGCTATCTCCATTTACATTATGATTCAAACAACGTAAATACAACATGTAGTCCTTCAACTTCATAATAAATCAAGTAAATAGGACTGGGACTGACACAGGCTAGGCGTGCCACAGAGACTCAGGTTACATCACAGGCTTGGAGAGCCCCGCAGGCGCGGGGTTCCCACACATACTGGGGTTGCCGCACATACTCGGGTTGCAACATAAGCTCGGGGTGCCATACAGGCTCCGGGTGTCACACAGGCTCAGGGTGCACACAGGCTCGGGACGCAACACAGGCTAGGTTTGACACACATACTCAAATAGCATACACAGGCTATATCCGAGAAAGGTCTCCCACACTACAAGCCACCTATGGAAGCTATAACCCCATGCCCATCATCACTATGTTCAAGTTGTTTCTCCAATACAACAACGAACATTGACACATTCCAATACGTTAGTTTTTTGCAGAATAAATGGCAGTACTATAACTATTTGTATTTCAATTGTACTTAAATGCTTGGTCAAACAAAAAACATCTTAATTTTTGCACATATCAAAACCACACACCAATAAAACTCCATCAAGTTTTTACTGATCTGGCCTCTAGTGCTGTGAGTTTTAGATTTTCTTATAGAATCGAAACATGAATTTTCCCATCGGACAAATAACGCAACATCAGAAACTAGTCTTAAAATCAACACCTTTCTGTATTGAGAGTTACGGTTAAATCGCTTCCTTGCCGTTATCAAAACATATGCCTAGCATCATAACTACAAAACAGGTCAATATTAACACTTAACTGGAGCAAGTTCTTACAATTCGCTGGGTAAATTTAGCAAGTATTTGCAATTATAAAACAAAACGGGATGACGAATAATGTATTCTAGGGGGTTTGTAGAAATTTGTGACATATCGCTTATCGATTGTTTGTCTAAGAAAGCCATTGCTATATGAATTGTTCGTTCATATCTGCGCAAAATATGCGAAAAATAAATACATTTCATACAATCACGATCAAGTGATTTCCAACGCGGACAGTATAAGCATACCGGTCAAGACAGTATAACACTGTTTGTGAAGCTAGTCAATAGTAAATGGTCTTATTTCCAAATTAGGCTATATATAAAAGTACGTTAGCAAAAACGACATATTGCGTGTCAGTTAATGGTTAAAGTGGTATTGCCTGTCATCCATCTGTCATATGGTCATTTTGACACAGACTTTATCCAACGAATGTTGTAGCTATTTTAAACAGCAGTAGGGTAAAGCGAGAATCGCCATACGTGCCTATTCTGTTTGCACCGAAACAGTTAACATCGAAACTACGAACTAAATCTCTCCATCTGTTTGTTGCCTAGTAAATGTTATACATATTATTCCGTTTGCAAAATAACAGTGTGCACACAAATCTTTACTATTTATACTTTTGACTTAACAATCAAAATGCTTTATAATATTGCGAAAGTCTTTTGCGCATAAATAATATTAAACAACAATTAACCGCGTGTCGCAGTATTTTGATATTATGATTATAATGATCACGTTATCTAATTAGAGATAATATTCTACTAGTGTCAACAATACATTTGTTTTGTAAAGCAAATGAACTTATACAAATTTAAATTCATTTATAAAAATGTGTCATTAATGCACCCACAATCACCTTGTGTGTGATTTCTTACCTCGCAAGCAGTCTTTCTATGCGTTTATCAGAGTTTTGATATATATCGTGATTTAACCAATGGCGCCGTTTATGATCTTGTTATTGTTGGTTTACAGTTTGTATTTTTGCTTTGACGGCGAAATTGCACAAGTAATGGAAGTAAAGAACGTGACCAGCATGCATGCAATTACATTTTGGGGATCGCCACGTACATTCTTCTTTGTGTTTCCTGTTTTGTTCGCAACGTTTATACTCAGCACTTAGATATAGCACACACTGATCAGCTGTTCGCAGTGAAACTTTGAATGGTGGCAGTAGAACGTTGAGTGCGTATCTGTTTATTTGACAGCAACTAAAATAAATACATGAATCGGATCATACTGTTCTGCATCATGGCTCTATATGCCACAGGTACATGTAACTCAAGTAAGTTGAAGATGTGTTTCTCATATTAAATCAAATGATATTTGTTTCTCTGGTAGATCTTTTTGTATTAATTGTTTTCATTGAAAACAAACTATATCAGCCCATACATGAAAGAAAAACGATCTTACACTGAAATCAACATACTTTTTTTTATTTAACGCTTTTTGACAAACACCAATGAATTAACTTGAGCAATCTATGCTATAACGTAACATGGTCTTGTAGCCTGACGTCATAAGTTTTGTCGTAAATGTATTCACAATGTTCGCTCCTTGTTATTTTCTGCATTTTAATCGCAAAAATGATTATTTATTGATGTTGATACTGTGTTTGCTTTTGTTAACGGAATGCTACATATGTTCTGCCGATGAGTTTATACATGCACTTTTTAAAAACATATTACAAAAAAAAGTAGTGACGTTGACAATTATTATTTTTGACTTTGTCATATTTTACAATATTAGTTATTCGCACAATGATGGAAATCGGGTAATATCGACACATAATAATCACAAAAAGTTGCATTAATAATGATCGGATTGTTCATAAATTACCCATAAACTACAACGGAACATTAAATTATTTGTAAGAAAATGCTGGTTATTGACAAAAATGCATGTTACATTTGTTAACCGTATTAAATATGTTGCATTTTAGGGTATTTAAATAAAGAATAAAGGAAAAACTCCAATTTACCACGCTTTAAACTGTAATGGTCTTCATCCAGTATGAATATAAACAAAATACATTTATGAGGTCATGATGTCACAGTACCTAACGTCATTTTTGGCGTATTTTTTCACATTGAATTATCTATATACAATAGTTACATAAGTTTCACGATACAACTATGTAGTAGTACATATTTATATCAAAACAATAACATGTATTATTAATTATATAATTTAATGAATTCATAACTTATTGAACACATGTTCTCGCAGAGATAAAATCTATAAAATAGCGATGCAAATGATTTATAACGCTGTCAGTTTATAAACACAGAACTATTGTGTCTCAAGACAAATAGTGTACCAAAAAAGGCTCATACAAATATGTATCGGTCATAGTGTGAGTGTCGATGCATGCAGGTATAATCAACGATGTGTCTACAGTGCAGAATTGTTAAATATACAATTGCACTTGTAATGTTATTACTAGTGTGTGTAACATTTACAAAGCCTGTGATCGTTACTTCAAACCCTGGGTGACATATATGCTGTTGTATGAATGCAATACACACAATAAGCCATCAAGACCATATTATGAGTTCATTATAGAAAAAAGGCTTGCTTGGCACCAAAAGCCAAACTACATACAATCAGGCTTGTTTGACAACTTTTTCTTAACTGGGAATTATCATCATTGTTAAATATATAAACACAGCAATAATAATTAATTATTATTGAATTGTATTTTATTTTAATAATTTGATTTATTTACTTCTCATTCATAACCATGTTTTATTTTGTTTTAATTTATATTGTCTTTCGTTCGAAGATATTTCGAAGATATTTCTTCGGATTCCTATATTATTTGTAAAGTGATATACATTAGAATGAAATGAATACATACTTTGACATCTAAGCACAGTGCTCATTATGTAGAACAATGTTGTTATTTGTACTTGTACAAATACAATAGTCATTATGATATGCACTTGAACGTTTTGTATGTGCATGTCCTTTGCACGGATCCCCGGATATCACATCGGTATCGGTGACAGCATTTTAAAACAAATTCTGGACAGGTAGACTTGAGGAAAGGCAATCATCAAAACAGTTATTAATAAAAATATATATTGTTTACAGGAACATGCAGGGATAGGATGGAACGAGTTGCCAACAACTACCATTCATGAAAATGACAGTGTTTCTGGTCCTGGATTGATCTGTTTTAAATTAATTAAGTGCATTTGTTTGGCCATATTGAGAAACGTTACACTTGTAAATGTCTGTTTAACTTGTAGTAATCATTGATCATTCTGAAAGTATTGCTTTGAAATCATATTATACCGTGCTTCCAGTAAGCTTATCTTAAGGGATCATTATAGGAACACAAATAAATTATAATTTATTTATAATTACAATATAATATTAACTCGACAACATTAAGTACGTATGTAAACATTGTATTTTTGTAAAATCTATTTTTAAAATACTACAACTTGCAATAAAACTATTTGTTCAAAATTTACTGATTACAGCCTGAGTTACTATTCAGCTTAAGTAACAAATAAGTGTTTTAGTGCTTACACTAATCCAAAATTAAATTTAAAGCTTCTAAAAATGAATTTCAAATAAGACATTTACCAGGTTTTGTGACATTATTATTTAGATATATTTCATGAATACTATTGTTCACATAACTATCGTTAATTCTCAAAACCCGCCCATCTATACCTTATCAGCTTATATTTCCGCTTAGGGACGGTGATGGTAGTTTTGCGTTTATTAACACTATAACACATTTTTGTGGGACAAATACACCTGCAACCCTTGAACAAGTGATCAGAATTCACTTTAAAGTGCAAACAACGTATTGTTAAAATTTGTTATTTTTTATGGGTGTAACGATAGCTTGTTGTTTATTTGTATATATAGGATTGATGTTAACATCGCAAAGGTGTTAGTTTTATGTATAATGGAACTGTTCCGGGTGCTAAACATATTAAAATAAAATTGGATGTGGCTTTTTATGACTAGTTATATTTTACTAATATATTTGTTAATTTACGGTGAAACGATTTCAACTTGTGAAAGCAAGTGTTACATTATACGAAGATTATGATGGGAAAAGAATTAAGCATATGCAATTACTTTCCATTATTATGTGAATACCTTAGCAATGTATGTGTTTTGAGCTGACAAAAAACTTTTCACAATCATCATATTATTTTGTAAATTATATCATGCTATATTATGTCCATGTACGTTTGATGGCACTATACACTATTCATTGGACTTCGCCCAGACAGTACATTACCCGCATCATGCCAGGAAGGTCGGCCCAATTTACTTTGCCTCGCCAAGGATGTGCCATGCGTTTGGAATGTGCTCCGAGGGAACAGGTAACATGTTATGGAATCAATTGTCAAATATTCTGATGCCTTTGTAAACTATAATTGTCTATTTCATGTAAAATTGTAAAACTGATTTTAGGTAAGACAAATGTTAAATTAAGTTTGCATTAAACTTGTAACATGCTCTGACCGTGTATATTTCTAGTGCATGACGAGAGACATTCTATTTAATAGATGAGGCCGAGCTACCTAGGAAGGGGGCAGACTGTGTGATCAGCTTGGTGCACAATTACTGCAGCACTATGGTGGTTGAGAAAAGAATGCACAGGTATACCAGGATATTAAATTTATGGACAAAGAATGTTTTGGTACAGAAATAGCAAAATCACTTTATTATTTTGTTTGTTGTATACTAACAAAGTAGATCTTCTAATTTATGTGATACATATTGAAATCCAATATAGACAGAATTATAACTTAAATAGTTTTGTTGCCTGTTTGTTGCTCCAGATTCATTTTCACAACGCTGTTGGTCAGAATAAGAACCATGCGGTCATATGGTATTGCATGTGGCGAGTGATACAAGGTTAGTATAGACAATATAATTATTTTAGTTGACATTGAAACACCTGTATGCAAGACTAGCAAATGATGAGGAATATCCAACTTCCTCTATGTTTCGACAAATCATTATATTCAGTAAAATTTATTTTATAGCACCAGAGGTGTGTAAATCTCATGCCGACTTGTCCGACGCTGGCAATTTTACTGTCGCACAAGTTAATTTTTCCTGACAAGTACAATTTCAGGGTGAGAAACTGATGTAAAAGTTGAAAGTTAATTATCATATATTTGAATATTTGAATTACAAATTGTGTTTTATTTATTATTTAATAAAATAAACTTTTAATGAAGAAATATATCAGAAAGGCCTTGAATAAAAATTATATTTTTATTTGGACAAGTGAATATTGCATGCGGACAAGTAGATTTTTGCGAATAACTTGTCCATGGACATGTAAATAATTTTAGTATTTCCACACCCCAGTGCATGATCAGTATCAGACAAGCTTCTAATTTTTCAGGCCTTCATGAATCCATTAGCATCAATACAATGCTGGCCGGACACACAACATTTGCCGCAGACTGGCATTTTGGTGTGTGGAATGTTAAGTGGAGGGCAAATGATGCAGATATTATACAGGACATTGCCAACACTGTCCAGTCCTCGTCTAGATATGGACATAATATATCCCACCTAGTGTCCGAGCCAGGGAGACCGGTGCAGTTTTTGAGTGGAAGTTGTACCTTGAGGACTCCTTCAGGAACATCAAGCGTATCACGAAATACCACCTGCGCTGTAAGGAGTATGCTGACTCCACGGAAGAATGTTTTGATATTTTGAAGTGTGCAGTAAATAAGAATGCAATGCCATCTCTCAATAACATTCCCACACTCCCTTTAGCAAGGCAGTGGTACCTGTATGAAAACATTTCCAAATTTTTCAGGTAAGAGTCTGCAAGAGAAAAAACATGTCCCAAACCACAATTGCCAAAGTAATATTTATTGTGAACTGGTTGTAATATAGAAATGCGGCACTAATATCTATATTTTCATACTAGATTTGGTAGATTTAATGGTTACTTTATTGATTTCAACTTGATAATTTTGATCTGGAAAACTACCAGTTGATTTTTCTAAAAAGAATCAGAATTTGATATGTTTAGCTCACCTGTTAGCTCTCTTTACATTCAAACTTAAATTAATTATACATAAACTATATAAATTATAGTTGAATGTTAAATTTAATTGTCAGATGGAACAATCAAGGTATTTCTTGGTTTATATTAAACATATGTAGATGTAAAAGAAATCTTAGGACTTACCTTCAGAGATTAAGGTATTTCTACTCAACTTTTTTAATCATAAAAGAGAATTGTGTTTATAACTTTTACTTGTATTTGTAATTGTGTAGGTCAAGTTGTTGTCCATGTTTATCTTTCAATGGCTGTCAAATACACATTGCCATAGTGTATGTATTATGTTTTGAAATAATACATTTTAGATATTTAAGATTATGACCACCATGTTTAAGAATTAATTTTGGATGTGTCATTTTCTTGTTGAATAGATTACCCGTAAATATAGATTGTGAACACATTTATTAATTTAATATTTTTTAATATTTTTCAAATCGATATTTTTCAGACTTATGTTGATGTTGTAATTCTCAGTTTGAGAAGATTTGTTACCATGGCAACCATTTTTTGACTTTATAAGATTAATCTTTTGGCAGTTAGTTTATATGTATAACATGTAAATTAACTTTGCATCCTATATTAAGGATCGGAATTTGTTTTAAATTTTTTAAATTGTATATCAAGTTTGTTTAATGAACCTATTTTTGTTTAATTTTTAAATAATTAAATCAGTTGATATTAAAGACATTCTCATTTTTTAGAAGATTGGTTACCATGGAAACCATTGTTTGACTTTATAATGTTGATGCTTTTGGCAGTGTAGTTTATATGTTAAACTGTTTTTACTATTTCCTTTAACATATTATGGCTTGAATGTTGTTTAAAACGTGATTGTATATGAGTAATAAAAACAGACTACTTTTGGATTTTCCTACTATTTAATGCTTTCACCATGGTTAAGAAAAAGACCGTAACATTTACAATTTTAGGAATTTCCACAAACAAATTCGGATTTAAATTCCCAATGCATTACTGTACCTGAAAATGATAATATCTCAGAATGTCATTTTTTGTACCGAATGGGTCAAAATGGCTTGTGCAGCCACATATGTGTAATTGATCGCAATACTGCATTACTTACCAGTGCAATGAATTCTAGTGGGCAAGAGGCGGTAGACATTGGAGACTTTATTGATGATGACTCGTTGTACAGTCGCGTCAAAGAGAACGCAGCATTCAGCCAAGGTACATTACAGCCTTTGACATTATACTTTACACAATGTTTTATCAGTTTTGATTCATTTACTCTGAACTTTTGATAGAATTGAACATAAAATGTTCGTTTCACTCAAGAAAAGACAACTGCATATTATGAATGGGTAAATGTGTAAATAATATAATCCATGATGTAAAAATAATTAGCGTTATTCGTGTGGAATGTTTAAGTTGGCGCTCTAGCAACACACTATCGATACATTTTCAGAATGAATCCATGTTACCATAATTTGTAATGGTGTAACAACACATTAGATCATTTTAATTTTAAGATAATAACAAAATTACTAACGACTGTATTAATATGTGTATAAGGTTCTACCTGTATGCACTTGAACCGCTTTAAAGATGCTGATTTGCATTGACTTGTACACATTTGTATTTTTAGATCTGAGTTTTAGCACCCGATGGTTATTTTTATTTCTACCTCTAATATATAACATTTGTGTGTACATATAATGCAACTTTTATGTATGCCATAATGCTGTATTGTGCGTCCATTTACTACTAAACGTCAAAAGCTACTGATGTTTTTGACTGTAGTAAACCTATTATACAAAATTATTGTTTATTATCACGTGTTAACTTAATTAATACATTCCATTAAATAATTCCCATTAATTCAAATGATTGCATAAAAAAACTAAACGTACATTCAAAACAAAGTCACAAGCTTTTCAAAAACACGCCCAATACATATCTAAATATGTCATGGATGTGACGTCTACTTCTATTACTTCTACCTTTACTACTTCTCAAGAATAATTATCAATGACGATCCGTTAGGTTTAAGATAAGTTTTATTACAGCCATTAAATGTTATTGTCACTATGATGCTAAAGTAATTTCAGAAGACCAAATCCTGGACACGAAGACCTTAGCATTGACAATTCTCTTGATGACGACCCGTTGTACAGCAGCGTCAAAGACAATATCAAAATGCGTACAGGTAAAACCATAACATATAATTTTCTTATATAATGGAAATATACTTTTGCATATTGGTTTAAGTAAATGTTGAATAAAATGTGCACCATTTATATAGGTTTATATCGCTTCAACATATGTATGAACCCCACATTGTGATATCTCACGGGTTAATTGCAAAATATATAATGAGTCATATTTCGGTCAGTAAATGCAGATATGATGCACATTGTAGATGCGGGTGCATGCGGTTATGCTGTACGGTAAGTCAACTCTTATGTGTCTTACCTGAGAATGTTTGATGCATTTTCGGACATTCTACATGCACGTTTCTCAACAATAATGCGTTGTTTAGTTTCAAGTTTCAGCGTCGTGTTGGGACATTGCATAAACATGTATATGAACCACCAGTATTTTTGACTGTACACAACATACGGTTGATTTATATGTTAAGAACACTAGAACAGCCTTCGAGTAGACAATATTCATGTATGTTAATGTGCTATAATTATTCTGCACAATTTCTGTATCAGAGAAGAACACATACCTGATCAACTTTACATATTTAGGTCGGAATAGAACGCACACGTTCCTTCAACAGATTATGGAAACTGAACATTGCCTTGCAATACAGGATGGCGTAAATCAGTGTACATTTTTTATAAAGCGCTCCATTGGATGACATCCGACCTTAATCAGCGTACTCTGTTAACATCAGCTCGTCCCATGATGCTGGATACCTAAAATACTAATAACTGTTACATGGATTGTTTGTTAACGATGGGTGGAGAAAATGATGTCAACACTAGGCCGTACGTTCAGTGACGTCGATTATTAGAGACGTAGCCGAAAACAACAATACATGCCGATTCCTAAGCAGATCAGAGATATTCAAACATAGCTGTAAACATATCTTTCTATTTGCAATGTGTTTACATAACTGCTAATTTTGTTTTATTGTATTGCATGGTATTCAGTGCAACATTACCTTGCAGTATGTTTAAATGTCTTTCTTTGATATTTTACTGTTTTATCATCTCAATAGTTGTTTCACTTTTTATTAATTAACATATTTGCCACATTGCGACATAAAATGCACACATTTGATAATAATATCATGATATTTATAACAAAACAGTTACACGTTTGCAATACAGTGATAAACAGTCCTGTGAATAATTCCTGATTGGATTTTCAAGTGTAATCTTTCTTTTAAGATGTTGTTGTTGTTTATACTTGTGGCACTTAAAAACTGCACCATTGAAATACGATGAATGTATGTAAACATACTTTAACGACTTGCGTTGTTATACGTTTAACTTTCAAAGATAATTTTTTATACATCAGAAAACCAGACAAACACATTCAAAAGATCATTGCTAAGAACATAAAAACTACATGTACGAATTACATGTGTATGCAATAAATCAAGCATTAATGGTATAATCGTCATCTAATCTCTCATTCATGTTAACACACTATAAGATATTATATCGCGTTACAGCATAAAATAATATCAAAATATACAACCAAGCTGTGTTCACTTTATGTTTTGCAACTTACTTATTTTTATGTCTTGTGCTGTGTTGTATGTATTTTCCTGTATTGTATAGGCGATTGATCAGTTGCCTCAAATAAAGGACCAGCGGATGGTATTAAGGGTTTCTCTCCTGATACTGTCTCTGGAGTTTCATTATTCCTATATTGCATCCGATATAACGGCTTCGTCTTGTATTGCATGTCAGTACAACTACATATATATCATGTTATGTCTTGTAAACTTGTTCGCATATTTAGTTTGTACGCATGTCATCAGTAAGTGGTGAATCATCTTTTTTGGATCAACGTCCAACCATTTTGCAAGTAAATGTTAATTGAAATGAATTGTGTATGTTATTGTATTACTATTTAAATTGGCCGTGTGTTGGGATGCACTGAGAAAAATATGTATTTACAATTACATGTTTTGTATTGTATATGTGTAATGCATAAGTATTAATAAGGCTTGCACGAGTACACGCGAAGCCATGTTTCGGGCCAGTTTACGCTTATACCTGGATACCATTCCATGATATTAATACAGTTTTAACATAACGAATACGTCTACATGGTTATTCAGCACATTTAATTCATCATACATGTGTAACTGTAATATAAAATATTCACAGTCAAAAAAGCCTGTACAATACGTGACAAAAGGAATGGCAATTAGTTTTAGTCAGTGTTATAATATATGATCACTACAGGTAACCTGGTAATTCCTTGCATCCAATGTGAAAAGCATTCCAATTTGACGGGCTACTTTCCGAACTATTCCTGACTATCGATAAGCTACGCGTCCCAGCCTAGTTATAATCGTCAACAAGTTATATTATATTGTTGTATTTTTAAATTATGAAAAATTGTCCAAGAAAATTGTCTGTTATTTGATCACATTTTATACCTTGTTGTAAGTGTAATACAGCCATTACGAATATTTTTATCTTACACATGTGTAAGACAACATTTTGAGCGTTTTCATTGTGTGAATAATCTTTGACTGACCAATCGGATAACGTTATTTATTAACATAAAATGGCGTCGCGTCATTACATAACTGTTGGGATTTATCAACATATGTTGACAAAAGAGAAGTTTTTTTTGTTTTTTATTAAAGCATGTGATAAAAAGATCCGACATACGTTGTCATTTAACACCTTACTTATTAAACTCGTCCAGGAAATGCGTTAGTAAGCTCGCATAAGGCACGCTTACTAACACAATTCCTGAATTTGTTTAATAACATAAGGTATGAAATGGCAACACGTGTCAGATCCTATATATGTGCATGAATATGTCTTATTTATTTTATGCTGCACATTTTTGCATAACGAATTGCACGTTTTTATTGTTCTTATGTTGTCAATGTGATTATACCAAATTATTCAGATTCATACCACATTTTAGATACTCATTTACCATTCATCTTTCATACATTGATAATTGTAAATCCTCATTTACCATTCATGTTTCATACATTGAGCATTTTAAATCCTCAGTTCCCATTCATGTTTCAGACATTAAACCATTTTTAATTGAACATGTTACTTCTAATCAGTTTTGACTATTTATTGTTTTCTTTACGTGTGAGACATGGACTATCGTATAATCCTTTTTAAGCATTTACTTGTCTGCATTTGTCGATGATAGATGGTGGATGCCAGACAGGAAACATATTGTTTATCTGTAACATTTGTATGCATCCTGTAATTGTTGTAATAAAGAAATTTTCAAGTACAGTAAACTGACTATGTTACATAAGAGGTGAACTATAGAGAAATTGGTTGACATATTTAAAGTTAACGTAGTGACATTTATCTAAGTGACCATTCGAGAAGTATACAATATGTGAATATGAATTGTGAACATTTACGTACAATCGATCATTAATATATAGTCTATAATTTAAGACTGTGTTTATTTACACTGTATGACAATGGAGTTATTACTGATATTCGTTATTAATTTTGACTGTTGAACTTTGCTCTTTGTGAAATAAAAACTTAATCATCACCACTGTCTGGGTTGCACGTTACAACTTCCATAATACAATGTAATAATATGATACAAAATGCACAGATGGATTGTTATTTAGCCTTTATTAATTGGGTTAATTGAAACAATCATGCATGTTTAAGTCATTGAGCAAATTTCACCTTTAAATATTATTATCTGTAATCTGTTATATCTGTTATGGTTTCTTATTGTTTTTTCTAACGCTATTTCATACGTTATATGCGTGTGACACGATTTAACACTAATATTGTATAATCTTTCTCAACTGTTTCCTTTCCTGTGTGCGTCAATGGTGATGGTTGCTTATCAGGAAACATATCGCATATATCTCACTATTGTATAAATTAATCTGTAAATATTACGCCAACTTGTATATTACATGTAACATATAGTAATATGTACACATATTACGTTAACTAAGTGTAGTTTTCTTCCTCATGTTATAACAGTAAACGTATTAACAAAACGTGTAAACATCATGTTCTTTTTTGTAATTGTTAAATGTGAAACGTCATATGATAAATTGTTGGTGGACTGACCATACAGAATACAACTATATGTTATTTTATGACATTGTTACTATGCTATTTTTAATAATGACAATAAAAACACATACAAAAGTATAGCACTGTCAAACATCAGCAGGTGTATTGGATTAGTACATAGTATTATTTTGCATTTGAGTTGATTGTAACATGTCGGCGAATTATATGAAATTAAGTTTAAATATAATGCATGCCTATGTTGCCTTTTTGACAATAATGGGTTAATAAATACACAAGCAGATTTATGTTCGTCAATGTTTGTTGTCTCTGTACGTAGATAGACGATAAACAAGAATTGTCAATAGAGAGTATGCTCGACTATTTCAATAATTAGTTTCTTTCATTAGCAGTGGATGTGGGGACTAACTGGAATAACATATACCTAAAGACATAGACATGTTTCTTAATACAAGTATTATCAATACAGAACAGAGATGCCTAAGTTTAATCTATACCACCGATGTTAAGTTGATATAAGTGTATATAATAAACTGTTAGCTTCCGTTAGTATTTAGGCAGACATTTAAGTACTAAAAATATTATATTTGTAATGTATTATTGAGCAATGTTATATTCCAATTGGATGGCTTCTGTAATACTGAGTATTCTTGAATTTAACCTTAAATTGAGCTATGGGGATTACAAGTACATTGTATAAGACCGGTCGTTTATTTAAATTATTTTAACCGTACATATGTTTATTATTACAGAGCGACAATTCTTATACAAGAGTGTTCAAATATTGAGGAAGATAAGACGAAGAAAAACAACATACAAACATATTTACACCAAGTGTATCGCAAAACTGATATTAGTTCCATTACACAGTCATTTGTGAAAAGACTTAAAGTAGCTCTAAAGGAAGTTCACTTATATTTTTTACAAGCCACCACCAGTTCATTTTCTTTTCAGAGACTTTGGTATTGCTGTATATTTTATATGCACGTTTAAGACTGCATTTTAGACCATATAGATTTGGGGAAATTCTGTTTCTTTTACACATAAAAATGTATCTCTTTCTCTCAATATATAGTATGTCATACTCTTCGTTTTCGTTTTTAGAATTTCCAAGAATAAATGTTTTTAAATCAATATTCACATGTTTTGTTATTTCACTTGTCCAAAAAAAATGGGCAATTGTTTAATCGTTTCCAGTGCAAAAAGTACACGGATTACTGTTTACTAAGTTCTTCTTATACATTAGCGAATTTATTTCTAATATATAATTGATAATGCTTGCTTGACACCTTTGTATGTAACTATCATTAGTAATAATAAAACACCTTTAAAAAAACAACCCATTTCCATTCTATTTCTTGAATGTCAAAACAGTCCCATTTCTGTTTATATTTCGGTTGTAGTTTATTAATAAAAACATTATATATAGTTTTACTTATATTTGTGTGACATACTAATTACTTAAAATAGCACGACAGTGTGGGACCATAGACCGGAACCTGATACTCAGTAAAAGTAGCTTTCTTTTTTTTTAACTGTCGATACAAGACCTTCATAGTTTATAAAATTCATTTTCTCACCGGTAATTGCTTCTATATGTGATCCTGCTATAAAGGTGTTAGAGTTCACCACTATATCTTTTACAAATCTAATCCCTTTTTCATTTAAGGCTTTAAAAATTATAGGCGTATTATCAAGTTTAAAATTATCAATATAAAACAAAGGCATATTTAGAATGTCATCTATATCGATAATTTCCAAAGAATCGATACACTGTTCAAAACAAGTCAAAACTTCAACCCCAAAATCGTTTTTAATTTAGCTCTTAACCTTGGAAATGTAACAATTCCCCCATGTTAAATATTTGTTCTTTATTAAACATTGAACGAACAAGAATTGCAAAATTACTGTCACTACATGTATATAACTTTTGTAGCCATGCTATATTTATTTTATTTGAATATGCAATCACATCTGCCATATTTAGACCACCTTTATCATATTCGTGGACTAAAGTTTGACTCTTGATCTTGTGTGGTTTGTTTTCCCAAAGAAAAGATAATAAGCGTTTCTGAAGATTTTCATGGATTCCGTTTCTAGGAGTTGGGATTGTAAACATACAATGAGTAAATATAGGAAGTATTAATGACTAAACAAGAGTAATTCTTCCATTTGGTGTAAGTATTCTTTTGCTCCATTGTATTATTAAATTGATAGATTTATTTAATTTTTCAGAAACATTTAACACTATCAACTTCTGCAGATCAACATCAAAAACAACGCCCAACAATTTGAATCTTGTAATACCACAAGTAAATTTGAATTTGGTTTTTATAGCAATAGAATTGTACTTTAGAGACCCTATCCATATACCATTTGTTTTATCAAAATGAACTTTGGGTCCTTTAAATAAAGAAAATTCATACAGCTTAATTTGAACCGAATTTAGTGAGTTTTCTGAACCATCTAGCAGCAGTGATATGTCATCAGCGAACTGGGATATTTTGTATCCTGTACCATAAATAAAAATACCTCTAATACGTTCACATGGTTTTGTCTTAATATCTAAAATCTCTGCACATATAATAAATAAAAAGGAGATATAGCGTCTCCTTGTCTACAACTGCGGCCTATAGAGCATGTGTCAAAAAGGAATCCATTTATTTGCACAGATGTATATGTATTTTTTACGAAAATTTATATCCATCGTTTAAAACTGGAGCCGAAGTCGAACAAATATATCGAGCTTTCAATACATTTAAACGATAACGTATCAAATGGCTTTTTAAAGTCAATTGTCATAATAAGTCCAGGAATGCTATGGTGTTCAGTATAATTCATAATGTAATAAATGATTCTAGTATTTTCCCCAATATAACGTCCATAGACAAAATTGTTGGATCCTTAGATATAAGTGTTTGTAGATAGGGTTTAAGTCTATTTGCTAGTGTAACAGATGCCAGTTTATAGACTGTATTTAGTAGCGGTATAGGCCTCCAGTCCATTAATAAATGTTGTGGTTTCTTTTCTTTTTGGGAGACAAGTTATGATACCCTGTTTTGGGGTTATGGAAAATTTATCGTTGAAATAAGCATAATTGATACTTCTTAATACACAATCCTCTATTATATTCCAAAATACTTAAAACAAATCAGCAGTAAAGCCATCAGAGACTGGACGTTTGTCGTTGTTCATGCATTGTAATGTATTTTTTAGTTCCTCCATTTAATTAATCCTTCTAATTCCATTGACTGATCCCCGGTTAATATTTTAATGTTGTTTTCTTCTAAATCGATAAAATATAATGTGTCTCTACATTAAATTTTGTGTAATTTGTTTTTATAGAAACTAGAAGTATCTTTTAAAATTTATGATTTATTATATATCATTTATCCATCTTTTTTTTGTTTGCATAATTATTTTTTTTCTAATGAACAAACATAACGTGTATTTTTTTCTCCATGCTCAGTCCATCTGCTTTTCGATCGAACAATATGCCCTTGTACTTTTTAGTCTCGAAAAGCATTTAATTGCATATGTAATTGAGTTAACTTTTCTGCATTATTTTCATTGAGATTTGTTTGTATATATTGAATGTCTGATATAAGGGATTTTTACTTAGATAATGTTACTTTATTTTTGAAGCTTGATTATGAAATAGATTGTCCTCTTATTTCCATCTATAACGTTTCTAGAAATAATTGATCGTTAATAGTAAAACATATATCACAATTTTTAAGGTGTTGATTAGTTTATAAATTGTACACAGACACACATTATTGTCTTTTAACTTCTTCAATTTGAAGATTGAATGAATTCAAATAGTCAATGTCATTGAAGAGATAATTATTAAACTTCCAAAGTCTCTGTCCGTGTTCCTTTGTTTCAAACTGAAGAGATATATCAATTAAAGAATGATCAGATCTAAAGCTAGTCCGTATGTTAGATGATCATTCAAAATTCAATGTATTAGGAGTTATTAAAAAGAAGTCTAACCGTGCTTGTTGCAGTCGATTTGTGCGTCGTGAAGCGAATCCCATAACATCTCCATTCAATTCTCTAAAAGTATATATTACAGTTATATTTGCAATTTCATTTAAAATAATATTTCTTTAGTTAATATTATTATTTACTGACTTATACTTACTGGAGTCTATAGAAGTATTTAGAACAAGGTTAAAATAATCACACAATATGAAATCATCATTTCCAAAATTGTCAATACTTTTAAATGTATCTTCATCGAAAGAAGGGAAATCTAAATTTGGACCATACACACATATTAATGAAAACGGAAACAGGCAAATGGACACATTTAGAACAATAAGATTTCCATCTGTATCAGTGTTCACATCATGTACGTTAATGTCTAGATGATTGTTAATTAAAATAGCACATCTTCTTGCACTGGTCTTCCCATAGCTCAGATAGCGTAATCCATCCAAACATGAATACATATCTTTTTCTAGTTCTTTCGGCCAATGAGTATCCTGTAAGCAGCAACTATTGTATTTTTTTTTCTTTGACAAAATTAAGAACATCAATTATTTTCCCATGACAGTTCAGGCCGCGGCAGTTTAGGGAGAAACTTTTAACAGTGTTCATATATGCGTAGAAAAAACTATAAAATGTATATAAATTATGAGAGTTTAGTCATTAAGATAACACAATTTGTCTTATCAACATAAAATGATTATTTAAAAAATTTAATCAACGTACAGCATTTCTTTGGATTATTTAAACTATGTCCCATTTTGTTATGCACAATCACAGAGAAGAAACAACAAAAATATGATTATTAACACAGATGATTTCCATCAATGAAAGTTAACGGTAATTTCTCATCAATACGTGTGATCTGAAACAATGTAATCAAATTTATATACAAATATACATGTACCATAAATTGATGTCAGAACAAGTTATCTTTAGAAGATTTAAATGTTGAAATATTTAAGTAACTGATGTCATTTAGTTACTACACGAAAGATAATCCATTTTACCAAACCTTCGAACATGTTGTTAACAGCAAATATTTTCACAGTACCGTATAGCAAAACATAGATATAAATTGTCAAGTACAATTTAAAATAGATGGAAGTAATAGGTTGGATAATGTCTTTCTATAATGCATGATGATAACGCTCAAAACCAATCAAAAGCAAAATTGTGTTTTAAGTATTATATGCTTCTATATATTATATTATTAGCAGGTTATTTTAAAAAGCAAAAGCATAACCAAGTTCTTTAGACAAAGAAAGGCAATGTCGAATTCGTGGAAATGCTTTAACGATAAAATGCAACAATTATTGTCGAAACCATACATTGTTACAGTTTGTCAAAAGAGGAACAACTTCAACCACAACAGCAAGCTCGAAGAACACTGCCACTATTTTAGAATGTAAGTTCGACAAGCGACAATTAAATTTACGATCACAATACAATTACAGCTAAGTAATACTCGTTTCATAGAATGATAGCAATACAAAGCTGTTGATTAAGTTGCTTAAACTGCAAGTGAATCCCATGTTTCAAGAAACACACAAAATGTCTTGATAGTATAAACAAGGGCATACGACTGTCAAACTAGCATAATGCTAAAGTTAAGGCAATATTATATTCCGAGTTTGTAAACAACGTTTAAACTTGAAGACAGACGCGACCACATACGGTACGTTTCGAATAAATAAGATATAAGCGAAAAGGGGTGCATTGTGGATGATGATGCAATCAATTGCCTTGAACTATTGTGAAGTAAATCGAGTTAAATGGATGTGAGGTGAGTTGAGTGGAGCCGCTGTAATGAGCGTTATATGTATAGCTTTTGAAATGCGAGTTGATTAAAGCTGTTGTTATGTGATTTGATTTTATCTGTTTAGGGGAGAGTTAATTGTAGCTTTCGTGAGATGAGTTGAGATGAGTTGAGTGAAGCTTTTGTGAGATGAGTGTAGCTGTTGCGAGGTGCGTTGACTGTAGCTATTGAGATTAGTTTTGTGTGTAGATGTTATGTAATAAGTTAAGTATAGATGTTATGTGATTAGTCGTGTGTAGCTATTGCAAGGTGAGTTGGGTGTATATGTTAAGAGACGAGCTGAGCGTAGCTGTTGAGAGGTGGGTTTAGTGTAGCTGTTAAGAAGTGAAATGAGTTTATATTTTCAGCATTGAGTTGAGTCTAGCTGTTAAAAGGTGAGTTGAGTGAAGTTAATAAGAGGTAAATTAGCTATTGTATTGAGTGTAGATGTTTAGTGGCTAGTTGAGTATAGATGCTGTGTTGTTAGTTCAGTGCATCTATTTCAAGGAGGGTGGAGTGTAGCTGTTTAGAGGTGAGTTGACTGTATATGTTATTAGATGAGTTGATTGTAGTTGGTATGTGGTGATTTGAGTGTGAGTTGAGGTAATGAGGAGTTAGCTGTTAGCAGGGGAGTTGAGTGTAGCTGTTGTGTTGGGAGTTCAGTGTAGCTGTTGTGAGATGAGTTGAATGATGTTGTTGTGAGAGTGCAGCACTGAAGTGCTGAGTTGGGTGTGAGTTTTGTATTTTATGTTGTGTGTAGCTGTTGTATGTTCAGTTATGTGTAGTTTTTGAAAGGTGTTTTGTGCGCATCTGTTGCGAGGTGTGTTTAATGTAGATGTTGAGGGGTGCGAATTGTGCTTACCTGTATGCGCTTTGTGGGGTGATTATAGTGTATTTGTTCGGAGGTATTTAGTTGAGTGTACATGTTATAAGGGGAGTTGAGTGAGGGTGTTGCTCAGTAAGTTGTGTTTACCTGTTGTGAGGAGACTTGAGTGTACTTGTCATCCAGTGAGTTTAGTGTAGTTGCTGTGTGTAGTTGTTGTATGTAGCTGACGACTGGTGATATGTGAGTTGAGTGTAGCTAGTGCGAGATCAATTTAGCTGTTGTGAAATGTGTTGAGTGTAGCTGTTGTGGAGGCAGATTAGAGTAGCTGTTGTGTAGTGAGTTGAGTTAAACTGTTGTGGAGAGAGTTGAATGTAGCTGTTCTGATGCGAGTTAATTGTAGCTGTTGTGGGATGAGTTGAGTGTAGCTGCTGTGAGGTGAGTTGAGAGTAGCTGCTGTGTGGTGAGATGAGTGTAGCTGATGTGAGGTGAATTGATTGAAACTGTTGTGATGAAAGTTGAGTGCAGCTGTTATGAAGTGAGTTGATTGTAGCTGTTCCGAGGTGAGTTGCGTGTAGTTGGTGTGGGATGAGTTGATTGAATCTGTTGCGACGTGAATTTAGTGTAGATGCTGTGTTGTGAGTTGAGAGTTGCTGTTGTGTGGTGAGTTGACTGAATACATTGTGAGGTTATTTCAGTGTAGCTGTTGTGAGGTCTTAGTGTAGAGTATGTGAGCTGAATTGACTTTAGCTGTTGGAAGGTGATCTGTGTTTAGCTGTTGTGAGTTAAGTTGAGTGTAGCTGGTTTGAGGTAAGTTGAGTGTTGCTGATGTAAGATGAGTTGTGTGCGGCTGTTGTAAGGTGAGTTGAGTGTAGCTTATGTGAGATGGAGTGTAGCTGATGCGAGGTGAAAATGTGTAACTGATGTGAGGTGAGTTGAGTATAGCTGTTGTGAGGTATGTCGAGAGTACCTGTGTTCAGTGAGTTCAGTGTAGCTGCTGTTGCTGAGCTGAATTTAGCTGTTTAGAGGTGAGGTGAGTGTAGCTGTTTTGAGATGAATTCAGTGTACCTGTTGTGTGGTGAGTTGATTGTTGCTGTTGTAAGGTGTGTTGAGTGTAGCTGTTGTGTGGTGAGTTGATTGTTAATGATTTGAAGTGAAATGAGTGCAGCTGTTCTGAGATATGTTGAGTGTAGCTGATGTGAGGTGAGTTATGTACGCCTGTTGTAACGTAAAGTGAGTGTAGCTGACGTAAAGTGAGTTAATCGTAGCATTTTTGAGCTGAGGTGAGAGTAGCTGTTTTGAGCTGAGTTGAGAGAAGCTGTTGTGAGATGGAGTGTAGCTGTTGTGCGGTGTGTTTATGAGAGCTGTTTTGATATTAATTATTGTAGTATATGGTGTGGAGATTTGAGGTAAGATTTGATGTAAACTAAATTGTTAGGAACTAAAACTCCACTCGTGCAATCTCCTCGTTTATCTTTAACATTGAATAGTCCTTTTCAAAAAAATATAATAGTTTTCCTGCCTTCATCAATATCAACACAAGCGAATTCTATCATACAACTGTTAATGATTACTGTGAACAAAATCTTCCACATGCATAGCTAGCAAGTGCATCGCTATGCGAGTTGGGTATTCGGGCTGGGGTTTGTCGACATTCGTTTTCAGTGTAATAAAACTTCATGAAACAACGAGTCGCTAGACACACAACTCCTGTTCTTACTATTATTATTATTATTATTATTATTATTAGTATTATTATTATTATTATTGTTATTATTATTATTATTATTATTATTATTATTATTATTATTATTATTATTATTATTATTATTATTACTATTATTATTATTATTATTATTATCAATAGAAGGCGCAACAACATCATCTTCTGAATCAGCAGAAGTATTAGTTGCAGCAGTAGTACTTTAGAAGTAAATAAAATAATAAATTTCATAGTAGGCTCATGCTTAAATTGCTATTAGCCTTTAACGAATGTTTAAATCTTTTTTGAGAGGTTGCTGCAGTTTTAATATAGCTAAATGCAGTTGTGAACATGTATTTTTCCGTGTGAATTATGTATTATTCGTTGTTGTATGTCAGCAAGGGTTTGTGCACTTTATTAAGTGTTTTAATCTAGTACCAATCACAGTGTGATTGGAGCGAATGTACACATGTCTGTGCTAGGGCCGGCGTGTACACGATGCCTTTGTTCGTCATGAAAGTATCCACTTCAAATAAATTATGCGTTTTTTTCCTGTTTCCTTCGTTATGTAAATGATGAGCGCTTATATATAGACACACAGTTTTTACACCGAAACTGTACACGTAGGGACGTGGATCATTTGGAGTTGATTTATTAGTTTTGGAAAAGCTACCCACAAAATGAGTCGGATGATACTGATGTGCGCAATGGCAATGTGTGCCCCTGGTAACTCAAGTAAGTTTGTGGTTTGTTATCTTTGATGAAATTACTTAAAGTTCTGTGTTCGTTTCAGTGTAAGATCGAATGGTTGTATCATTATGTATTATATCATGAGTATTTTCACGAGTGGCAAAATTGTGGCTCACTGTCTGCGTTCCCATCACTAAAAGACAAGGTTAAATGATAATTGTTCTGACTTTTATATTCCATTGACTGTCGTTTACATAAAGTCAAGTATGTACAGCCGATGGGTTCATACATGTACGCTAAAAATTGGAAAAAAAAACGATTAGCCTTTTATTCCCATAATCAAATTTTAGTATTCAAACGTCCCAGAGTGAAATGATAGAGATATCATTTAGTCGAATGCTCCACTCTTTTGTGTGTAGTATGAACACAATTAAAGCCTCGATACAAATATAACCTGCATTCCATGTTTAAATTATTAATTTAATAGAAAAAAAACGTCGTTTAAATGCGTTCAAATCCCTCATATATTTACTGTAAATGAGGTATACCGTACGAATGATATAACGGCCTCCTCAAGTTGAAGTGCCTTATTAGGCGATGGCATGGTTTTCACGATTTGAAAATTCAAACCATATGGAAGAATAACCGCCACGACATAATCGATACCCAGCCTACAGCGGTATATATAAATATATAGGGAAAACATCTTTGATACGTGATAACTATATTATCGTTTAAATGAAGCTTTAGGTGCAAATGGTTCGATTATATTCAATCTTTAATATATTCATTGGTATATTTTCTAATATTTTAAAGTAAAAATAGTCTAGTTTTGTTTAAGTTTAAAATAGTTAATCAATTCAATTTACTATATATTTCTACTGAAAATCTTGATTTTGGGGTTAGTTTTTGCCTTAGATTGTTGAACGTTTTGCTTCGCTATTCGAAAAGTATTCCCCCTAAAGCTTAGGTGCAAGTGGTTTCACAAAATATAATATGTGTATTATACAATATATACATCTCACGAATTTAAACACATATTATTTTGTCCATTTTGCATTTAAAATAAGTTGGTGTTAAACGAATTTGGCTTCCGTCAAGCTTCGGAATTATCCCGAGGATGACCTGGTCAACTGATACGGTTCTGTGTTCGTCTCGGGGATATTGTTTGCATGGGGTAATAAAATAAGGACCGTATAAGTGAAAACTGGGGGCTACAATAACGGAGTATTTGAAATGCGGTTTCTTACCAGTTTTATATAAAGAAATTCACACCAACATTTAACGAAACTTAACCTTTTAAATGAGTGTAGTTAGTGTACTTTCAGACAGAATCGTTACGTTGTTAAAAAAGAAAAAATAAATTCGAATCTTTATGTGTGGTTTTTTGACATGTCTTAAAAATACATGAATCAACAAAATAATGCATTAGTTCAATGGAAATAGCGAATGTGTCTACATATATATTCGTAAAAGTCATATGAACATTTTATTTTGAACGTTGTTTATTCATGTATGTAGATTTTTGGTGCTATTTGTTTCTTATAAAAATGGACTACGTTTATTTCATTTTGTCTATTCAAACTATGCTACCTATTTCATGTATTCTCTCCAATTGTGTACTCATTTGCTAAACGTATAGAATTAGAATAGAAACCATAATTACCATTTTTCAAGATTAAGCGTGCACAAATTAAAATTATTCGTGTGTACCTTCTCAATATAAACGGTAAAGAAGAAACACAATCAGCTGATAGTTTGACCATTCTTCAGGTGTGGCCCCACTTCCTTGGTCAACTTAATCCGATAAGATTGTATGACGGTATCATAAAGGTAGCTATCTGAATACCCCGGCTGTTATTATGAACAATCTTGTCCATTGTCGAGAGATTATATTTATTAATAAAATAAAAAAATCAATTTATTAAAGTTTATAATGCGAGGAAATTAAATGTGTTTGTTTCAAATAGGATGAAGACTATTGATGATAAACAACTGAACTCACTTAAGAAAATTCTTTTTTTTTCAAACCTGAACCTTATACAGTAACAATATGCAAAATTTTATATAACACAACATTCCCTCTCGAAATATCAAACAGATAAGCTAGGAAATTCTCATGTCTACATGTTTGAAGAATTTTACTTATACATAATTGCTTCATTCAAATCATACTATTTTATTTTTGGATTTCATTCAAGTAAATGATACAATATTTTGAAGGTAAATACAAAGCAACGAAATATAAAGTTCTATTGGTCTGCCTTGTTTTTGTTTCTGAGAATTCGACACCATTTATATACAATTTATTATTACAATTTACAAATTAAGCGGTTATTCTTCCATATTGTTCAAATCCAATAAAAATCACCAGTTGTATAATATAAACTGTCGTTCTAAATAATATGACGATTTTTCATAATATTGTATTGATAATGAATAATATAGAATATTATATTATATATATTATACTGGTCATGAACTTGGAGATTGCAAAAACAAAAACGTTTCAGCATCGCCAGACCCGTGGATTGACGTTAAAGTGCTTTGTACGTCCACCGTAGAAGTTTCCTGCAGTAGCAGTAGTGGTAGTGACGGATTTTGGACAATTTACAGGACTCGAGCTGGTGAGCATGATTTGCTAAACATGGCGAAAATATCATGCAATGGAACTGAATACAATGTATCCTACCTCAAAGATATTGAATCGACGCAATGCATGTGCATAAATATAACTGGAGTCATTTGCACCATAACAGACGAAAGGATTGCTAACAAAGGTGACCAATGGCACTGTTTGAAATTTTTTAAAGGATATAATAATTCCAGCAAAAAACTTAGTTTACCCAATCAAGGTAAGCATAAAGCAACCATATGTATTAGCTTTTTTTGTTTTAACGACGTCAACCATGCGATGAAATGTGTCCACATCTATGTAAGGCATTTTAAGTGTTGGCGTTTGGAGAAAAAAACGCATGCATGATGATTGTGTTTGTGTTTATCTATTTCATGAAATATCTCCATGTTCTGTATCGTAGAGATATTCACATCACACACATAACTTGATCATTATGTATTACTTTCACTATAAATGTATAACAGTATTCACAGTTCACGTACAAATCAGAATGATACAATGTGTGTACACTGCAATTATATAATGAGTAGTATTCATTGTATAGGCTTGTACTTATCGTGTTATCTCTCACAATATGTAATGCTCATTGTCTTCTTTGCTTTTCTGTTGATACAGAGAATAGCAGGCTTCTACCTGGTATTGTGTAATATATCAGTTGAAGATTATAATAATATAATGGAAAGGCATGCCCAGCCGTTATTATAGTCGTGCCGAATCTGATATACTGTGGAATCAATCATTTTTGCTGTGGTCTAATTTTCGCGATTTTCGCGCTCCGGTCATTGTGCGAATTTATGACCACCGCAAATATTTACCGATTTCGTAGTGTAACAGAACCTTGGGAGCTTACTCCTTCATTTAAATGCACGTCGGTAATTGTTCGTAATATGCTCAGATAGGCCAATATGTAACAATGCAAATGTTTTTAATTAATGTTTCTGAATGTTTTTTTCGTCGGCTTCATTCTTATTAATGGATGCCTTTTTTCTTAAAATTGAATTGCGGGCGTTTTCGCACATTTAAACGCGGTCATACACAGCAGATCCGCTATATCGCGATTCACGGTGTCGATATATATACATATACATTTATACTGTGTAGCCCATTTTCGTGGCCTCCAAACATAAAGGTAAAAAACTTGCCTTTGTCATTGGTGTTAACATCCTTAACGTGTTATATACATATTTAAAACAGTCCATTTGTATTTGAACATATGGAGATCTAATAGTTTTCCTTGAAATAAAATTTTAATTGCGTATAATCAATTCGAAATCCGAAAAGCCTTTCCTAATATTACTGTTCACGTGATGTTAACATGAATTATATTTTACAATTAAACTGCACGTGTATTTCATGTTAATCCTTTAATGTGCTAAAAAAGCGCGCGAAAATAATGCCGACATGAACACGTCACGTCATCAACATGGAAAGCGTGGGCATTGATTGCCAGAAAAACACATTGTAGCGCTGAGTACATTGCGATCTTTCACGTAACGCATAACAACAAAATTATATTTAAATGACACAGTTACCCAAAGGCACGATTATGAACACCCGTAATACAATGAGTAACATGAAGATGTTACTTTACACAAGTTGAGCCGAAACGAGTATTTTAATCGGCACTTAATTAACAATGTGTCAGTTTGACCCAACGTGATATATTGTACCCATTGTCTCGCCGAAATCTGCGACCACTGTTGTCAACTAAGAGCATACTCCGGTACTACTATACATGTTTATTGCAACAAACAAGCTGTCACAATAGCACCCTTTATTGGCGTTCTGTCTGTTTGCATAATTGAATACTTGACGCATATTTTGTGTACAAACCTTTTCCATTTTTTTTTTTAAATCGTAGTTTCGCGAATGTAAGATCGCGCGAAATTTGTACCCCGTCAATTCGAGGGATCCCACAGTATTACACAAGACCAGGAAGTAAACTGTTTTTTTTTCTATTTCTCATACCACGGTTTTCTTAAAATTACACCAAACGTGCTATTTTTATACATATATTTTTATTAAAAAATAAAAGCAGCGCTAATTCTGCTGAGCCGGCTTTCACAAGTTCACGTACATGTAGTAATGGATTTCTATAAGTTGACTTATTATTAACAGTTTGTAATGATAAATGCGCTGTTTTCACTACAAATACATAGATTACACACACGTTTATGCATATACTATTAAAAATGCAAGCATACATGGATTGCAACGATCAATTTCATCGGAGAACACACAACGCTGAAATGTTTGAAGACGCCATTTTGGAGTTGTGTATTGAAGTTGACATGTTCAAGATCGTGTCAATATTGACTATAGCGTTTACATTTTTTTGGTATGACATGATCTTTAAAAATGTTGAGGCACATTATAAATGATCATGTGTAGCGCATTTATTTGCAATATATTGAAACAATTGTGTATGGATGATTTATGGTTCGATTGATGACGTCATACCACTATGGATGATTTATGGTTTGATTGATGACGTCATACCACTAGTAAAGTCGGGTTTATGTGAATAATAAAAAAAATGACGTGTTTGTGATATATGTCGATTACAAATAAAAACTGTATACGTTCTTGGTATCAAATTGTTTGTTTTGGTAGATCTAATTCATTATTACAGAAAATGTTGACTTTATATTGATTCCGGGTATTGTAATATACCTCCAAACATTGACTGATGTAATCGACCTTTTAAAAACAAAATCAAGCACCTTTGTATTAGGCCGATTTCAGCATAGTGTTATGATACATAGATATTATTATACTTGATATCTTCTTTTGTACATGCATCAAACCTGAAATATACGAATAGTATGTTACACTTCAAGTAAATGCAACTTTCGTGGTTATTTAAGGACTTGATGTTAGTTATTCTCTGTTATCATAACTAATACAAAGGTACATGAAATGCTTGCTTCCTAGAAACCAGAGAATGTACCACAACGTCAGTTCCAGAGCACCTCACTGAGGAAGAAAGTACCCGCTCTACAATTTTGGACAATGACACGGTATCAGTTACAGAGTTGGTGGATAGATTTACAGAGAAGGAAGGTAATACTTGTATACATATTTTATGTGTGACACTATAATTATAAATGTGATACATATGTAACATCTGTCTACATTTGTATATGGCGTTCTTGTTTAGAACACTCTGTCCTTGTAAGAAAATACAAGTAAACGTTTTCTTTATTTTGCACATACCTAAACTTATTATTACGTTTACCATATCAGTTCCGTCATTGGTTTGAAAATAAACGAACAACAAAATACTAAAGACCGAGAAATGTTTTTGGTTGGAGTGCCGTTGTTAAATACTTTGATTATAAACTGCAATGAATAATCAGTTTATTTTTTCATAACACAGTACTCGTCGTGGACAGCAAAACGATGGCATTTTGTTGATGCTTGAGCGCGAATGCGAAGCACGCATGTAGTTAATTTTGTATTAGGTTAAATTCACGCCGTCGATTAAATGCAAACTAGTTTCCATTATTTAGTCATTATTACCATGTATAACGCACATACATATCTTAATTATTCCCAGCAAACAATATCACAACAGAAAGCGATAGTACTACCACAGCACAAAATGCAAACACTACCAAGGAGGTGTATAATGAAGAATATTTTAAAAAACCTGACAGTAAGTAAACATGCGCATTAAATTGGTAACCCAAGATGCGTTTCTATTATCTTCAAACAAAAGCGTTAGCAACTGCCTGCAAGTTGTTACTTATTAAACAAAATACATAAAATATACATTTAAAACGATTCATTATTACGTAGCTATGCAGTTGGGTTTAAACTTTATATTATGTTTAAATGATTGATTTCGTACCGATTACAATGTATAAACAATGCATGCAGTGACAATAACACAAGTATTCATATGGAGTATAATTATACAAAAAAGAAACATTTAAGCGTGTACATCACATAATTTGTAAATAACTCGCTTTGTGTTTTATGAATACTGCAATGGATAGTCATGTTTATGTTCATAATAATTTCAGTAACACAGCTAGCACTTATGATCGCAGGGCCGTTCGTTGTTTTTGACATCGGACTTGTTATGTTTGTATATAGAAAGAAACTGTCAACCTGCTTGAACGGTATAAATGGTAAGTAATCACACTTAAACTACATCCAGTAGAGACAAACGCAATCCGATTTAACGCGGAACTATTATGGTGGCTGTTGTGGCACAATTTATGTTCATGAATGAGTGGTAGTATTGCAAACGTTACACAAATATCATTATTTAATTATTACTGATAACATTTCAGGTACAAGTTATCTGTATAACATCATGTATTGTTATTGATACATTTCCATTTGCGGTGCTGAATACGCATAAAACACACATTGTTTTAATGTATAAAAGTTAAATTATGTATTTGTAAAAGCGTCATTTTCATCGTTAAAACAGAACTTCGAACCATGTTAATTTGTTAATTAAATGCATTAATTTTCGAACTTATGTTTGACACTCAGTCTGTAGAGCTCACGAAAGATGCGTACAGTTAGATAAATAATTCACATGTAACATTCGTTCTTAATAACTGGCATGGTGAATGGAAACCATACAGGAAAACTTGATGATGCTCCTATGCATATCAACGAGAGTCCTGCTGCAGATGGAAATGCAAACATTGTAGCTGACTTGAACAACGGCGCCTGCTCGAATTGCCATTCATCGTCGAGGGATCCAGTTTCCATACGTCACCCTACTGGTTGGTATAATGCCAATGCATTCACACGGGTGCATTATAAGTAAAGAGTAGCACAAGTGTTTCGCTTTTGTAACGTATATGCTACATTGAAGAGTGCTACATCAATTTCTGTACTAACCTTATTATGAAAAGCACACTCGTACGTTATGAATTTGCAGAAAATATCCATTGGTTATTTCCTAATAAATGTATGTCATGTGTATATATATATATATATATATATACATTTTTATTTTTAATTAAATATACATTATTAATTTACAGAACGTAGCATGTTTTGCTCTTATATATTATGAATGACGTTCTCTTTTCAGGACCCAGTGTCGACCAGAGATGGTACGGTTTTGTTTCATTAATGGAGTTAACTATAGTTGTAGTTTATATATTTGTAGGTGTGTCAGTATAGCAAACATCCGTGTTTCTGTGTCAATGCAAATATAATATTCCAATAAGTGTGTATGTGATAATCATATATAGTATTTTCCTTAATAAATAACAAATTCAGTTTTATTATTAAAATGCGCCGTGTATCATTATTTGTAATTGACCACACTACTGCATTACTCACCAGTGCAATTATTCTTAATGGGCAAGAGGATGTAGACATTGGAGACTGTGTTGATGACGACCCGTTCTACAGCCGCGTCAAAGAGAACGCAGCAATCAGCCAAGGTACATTGAAGCCCTTGACGTAATATTTGACAAAACGTTGTATCCGTTTTGATTAATTGTGTCTGAGTTTTCGTTTGTTATCTAGGATAATCTAAAATAATATTGAATTGAACATAACATGTTCTTGTCAATTAAAATAAGATAACTCCATATTATGAATGGGTAAATGGGTAAATAATCCATAATGTAAAACTAATTTGGGTTATTCGTGTGAATTGTTTAAGTTTGCGCTCTAGCAACAAACTAGCGATACATTCTCAGAATTATTCCATGTTGCCAGGATTTGTAATGGTGTAACAACACATTAGATCATTTTAATTTTAATTCCATTACAAAATTGCAAACGATTGTATTAATATGTATGTTAGGTCCTACCTCGACGCATTGGAACCGCTTTATAGGTACTGAATTGCAATAATCTGAACACTTTTGTATTTTTAGATCTGGGTTCCAACACCCGAAGGTAATTTTTGTTTCATCCTAGGATTTAATAAAATATTTTGTATAAATAAAATGCAACTAATATGTATGCCATAATGCGTCATGTGTGTCCATTTACTACTATACGTTAACATTACAAAAATATGTTTATAAGCACGTGTACAATAAATTAATGCCGTCCATTAAATCATTCCAATGAATGCAAATGGTTGCATACAAAACAAAACGTACATGCAAAACAATGTCTGCAGATTTACAAAAACACACCCAATAAGCATTTAAATATGTCATGAATGTGACTTCTACTACGATTACTTCTACCATTACTACTACTCAAGATTACGTGTAATTATCAATGACGATCCCTTTGGTTTCATATAAGTTTTATTGCATCCACTAATAAAATAAGCAAATAACAATCGTGTCGTACATGTATATCAAAATTAAATGTTATTGTCACTATGATGGTGAAATAATTTCAGAGGACCAAATCCTGGAAACGAAGACCCTAGCATCGACAATTCTCTTGATGACGACCCGTTGTACAGCAGCGTCAAAGACAATATCAAAATGCGCACAGGTAAAACAATAACATATTATTTCCTTATATAATGAAAATATACTGTTGCATATTAGTTTAAGTCAATGTTGAATAAAATGTGCACCATTTATATAGGTTTATATCGTTTCAACCTGTGTATGAACCCTGAAGTGTGATATCCCACGGCTTAATAGCAAAACATATGAGTAATATGTCGGTCAGTAAATATGCAGATATGATGCACATTGCAGATGCGGGTGCATGCGGTTATACTGTACACGGGTAAGTCAACTCTTATTTGCCTTACCTGAGAATGTTTGATGCATTTAATGACATTTCAAATGCATGTGCTTCAACAATAATGCGTCGTTTAGTTTCAAGTTTCGGCGTCGTGTTGGGACATTGAATAAACATTTATATGAACCACCATTGTTTATTGTCTATACTTACATGCTGTTGATTTATATGTTAAGAAAACTAAAACAACCTTCGCGTAGACCATTACTGCATGTATGTTAATGTTTTACAATTATTCTACACAATTTCTGCATCAGAGAGGAACACATACCTGATGATCCACTTTACACAGATGTGAACAACGCTGATCCACATTTTGCAACTGTTAAAATGGATAGGCCACCTTACAATAAAAAGTACATAGACAACACACTCTACACAACCGTTAACAATGTTAAAACTGTTGATACCGATGATCCACTCTACTCAAAAGTGAGGAAAGTCGACATTCATTCAACTGCAAACAATCCACATTACTCAGTTGGAAACACGGAGATTCCATTAAGCAGAAAGGCAAACAAAGATAATCCACTGTGCGGTTATGGAAGCTCTAGCGATCATCGTTACTCAGTTGTGAAAAAGGTCGACCCTCTATACTCAACTGTGAGCAAGACAACACAAGTGTGCGCACTTGAGACCTCGACTGGTACATTTGATACCAATGCAAACAAAGATGACCCGCTATATTCGGTAGTTAACAAGAAGAAAAACAGAGGTAATATCGAATAATGTACTTTTGGTCTAATTAGAACTAAAAACAATACCTTAGTGCGTTGATGTGTGGACATGCTAAATAACTGTGTGCGGAACAATACACAATATGGGTTCTTACAAACTATATGACCTTCATTATGATTTGGCATGAACATAAATCCATTATTTACACGTTTATTAACAAAAATAACCTAAGCAATGCATGGGCATACTTGTACAAAATAGTTTTGAATTATTTCCATAACAACTTTGGAATACATGTGCAAGTAGCACCATAAACTAACATGTCAACTATTATAAATAAACAGAACATGCTTTGTTTTAGCTCTGGAGACAAATGATTGGACTAGGTAAGAACATACATGACTGTCAACGGTCATATTATATAACATATAGTTAGTATATGTTTTGCGCATATTTGTACATTAGTAATTAGCCTTCAAGAAATAATACGGCACTGTTTTTGAAAGTGCCAATTTTTACAATAAACCGATTCTGTGCCTGTCAAAGTCATTTTTTAAGAACTTAATCATTAACGATGTACTGATTGTTTTACAGAACAGTTCCACCAGTGCCATTGTGTTCCACCTCCGTTATCCATCCGTATAGCACAGTAAATAAGAAGCACAAGAAAGGCATTGGTAAGACATCATTGACGCGGTGTAATATGATTTATTTATAACTATCTTATGAGCGGTTAAGAACCATCTACAAAAAAAACACAGACATGTATTAATTTGAGTCAGTTTATAAAAAGATGATGAATCGTTGTAAAATGCGTATTCTACTAAAACGTATTATATAGATGTCAAGATTACAACATATCGTTAGCATTATACAAACATTTGTGTATTGTAAGCATCACGCTAATTAAGATAATGTACGTGTGCAAACATATTGTTGATCTGATGCAAAGCCGAGTGAATATCATTACTGTGCATATTGACTTTGTAGACCAAGCCGCAAATGATGATAGGTAATTAAGGATTGTATATGTGTGTTACTCGGAACAGTATTTTATTGAAACTTGATCCAAGATAATTGTCCACCTAAAAAGGTTGCCTAATGTATTATGTGTAATTGTGTTCACATAACATGATAATTATTAATGTACATATCTGGTGTCTGCATTTTTGAAACAGGCCTACAATGAGTTATTCAAGAACTACACCTGAAGACTATCCTTACAGCGTTGTCAAGAAAGCAAAAGAGAGGGAACAGGTGGTGAAATAACGTATTAACTACACTGCATACACTTTAATCTCTATAAATATTTTTATGTTTTGCATATTTTTCGCATTACGATTTTTTAAGCGTGTATGAAAAACCTATGCATTGATTAGAAAAAAAGGCATAATCCCTTAGGCTGTTTATTCTGTTTGTATCTGTAGAAGCTGAAGACAAAACAGAAGACAGCCCTTAAGTACTGAACGCCCTCTCTGGCCCACAAAGGCATCTATAGCAAAGCGACAAACCATTTTACACGTTTTCTGTAAATAACGTTTACTAACATACATCCTATTAACTACTGATTGCTTTTTTATGTTCGTCATGTGTCAAGATATGTTCTGTACATATTAAATATTATGTTTGATTTCCATTCCCTGTGTTTTGTACATATTAAAGAATATTTTTGATTATAATTCCCTATGAATTAACTTTGTTATGATATTTTCGTTAGAAGCAGTGCCACGATGCATTCAATGGCTTGTGCCTCTGTCTGGAACATAATTAAATGTATGTTTGGTTAACACAGTTGTAATTATATTGACAAAATGTATATATGTACATGATTATGGCGCATGCAATATTGGAAAACGTGTGAATGTGTGTGCATGTGAATGCAAATAAATAATTGGATTTGTAAGAAAACCGTCGCCATAACAATTAAAATACAAATTCATGTATAAGTAATGTCAATTTAATAACCCATGAAAAAAGTTGCTATGCGTTGGCTTTGTGTTCGCCATGTTTGACGAAAACTCCTATATTTCTTTTTTAGAATATGTATTGGCATGTATGCATTCTAAACAGCACATGTGCTGATGAAAGAGAGTACATTTTAAGACAAATTAGGATTCGTTTCGGTCAGACGTGGCCGATTGATCTATTACACACTGTTTAGGAATTTAAACTCTTGACCTTAGACAATCGTTAACAGGAAGGGATGTGCTAAGAAGCATGTCTATGACGAATGTTCCATTACAAATTTAAATCAATGATTCAACAAAAGATTACACGAAACAAATAAATGATGTAAATTTGATGAAATAAAGTAATGTATATGCGATTGTTTAAGAATGGTTTTCATGACGATTGCGTCCTATGTATTAAGCTTATTTTTTTAAATATTTAAACACAATCAATGGATTGAATGAACAAATGCCACAAAGCTTATTATAAGCCAGTGTTAATTTTTTAATAACAGAATTAGAAGATTTAAGATTTGATAAAACATGAACAATCGATTGTATGCGTTTTAATTGTTTGTGTAACTTTCAGTATATTATAAATTTACTGTAAAATAAAAAATTCTAGTGTACGTTAGCGAAGAAAATAGCAGCGTGTTTATACACGATACATTTAAGCATGCATTTTTGTGTATTACTGTACCATATAGCTTTGTGGTTTCTGTGTTATTGCACAGTGCTTTTGTTAACTGAGTTGGATAACTAAGCAAGAAACTAATAAGTTTACAAATATTTAAAGATTCAAGTTTAAGCTATTTCAAATGCAATTACTAAATCGAAAATCATACCCGTTTTAAGGGGCATATCGACAATATTTTGCAGATATTGGGTCACATAATAAAACAATGATATTATATTTATGTATTTAACAATATATTTGATTGAAAAGCAATATATTGCATAATCGTTATCAAGGTCGTCTTTTTAATAATTCTTTAAAACTATTCATCTAGATATGAAATTTGATTTGAACATTTCATACCAGACTTCCATTTCATATACCCACTTAAACTGATTTTGACAATCGTTTTTGGTTGAATAATAAATGTATGTATTCTTTGGTGACCTTTTTACAATGTATTTCTAAAACAAAGATAAACTATGATTTATAATCTTCCCAATATATGTCAAGAATTTGCCTTGTTAAGACTAGCTACGTTTCATGATATACTTACTTAAAGCACATTCTAAACGAGATTTACTATTTTAATAAACCTCAAAACAACACTTTAAATGTTGTTCAAAAGTATCCTTTATTGCTGATCTAATTCATCAATAAAAACTAAGAATGAATTCAATATGAAAATCATTGCATTTTCTAAAATCAGATGTCACAGGATGCCGTGCGAACGATCACGGAAGCGTTTGTTTGTGCCCGCCTTGCATCTGGATAACTTAGCGAAACAATCGACGTTAGACATGACATTTCGTACTTTGATACAATTCATGTCATTGTGTCATTCTAGATTAAGTGGTGACACACATGTCCATAATACATTGCGAAAGCACTTCTGTTTTGTCTATTCAAATTGAATTGTTCGCGTGATTTCTGTTAAATTGAACACTTGTACTATGTTTCACAAATGAGCGTTACTCATTTTCGTAAATGTGTTATGCAATTACCTGATTTTTATTTTATAAACTTGTATAAATTTAACAAACTAACATTCGGAGGCACCAATATTTCTACTATTACTACAATTGTTAATACTGCTACTATATTCACTACATTTTCAACAAAAACAGCAGCAACAAAAACAACAGCAACACGATCAACAAAAACAACAGTTACTAATACAACAAAAACAACAGCTATTACTTCTACTACTACTGCTACTACTACTACTTCTACTACTACTACTACTTCTTCTGCTACAACTACTACTTCTACTTCTACTTCTACCACTACAACTACCACTACTACTACTACCAAAACTACTACTACTACTTCAAACAAGAACTACTTCTACAAAAACTACTACTACAAAAACTACTACTACTACTTCTACTACTACTAATACTACTACTACTTCTACTACTACTACTACTACTACTACTACTACTACTACTACTACTACTACTACTACTTCAACTACTACTAATAATAATACTACTACTTCTACTACTAGTACTACTACTACTTCTTCTACTACTACTTCTATTACTACTACTACCACAACTATTACTACTACTACTATTTCTACTACTACAACTACTCCTACTACATCTACACCTCCTCCTCCTCCTCCTCCTCCTCCCCTACTACTACTACTACTACTACTACTACTACTACTACTACTACTAATGCTACTAATGCTACTACTACTACTACTACTACTACTACTACTACTCCTACTACTACTACTACTATTACTACTACTACTACTACTACTACTACTACTACTACTACTACTACTGCTACTACTACTACTAGTAGTACTGCTGCTGCTACTGCTACTATTTCTTTTACTATTACTATTACTTGTACTACCACAGCTTCTCCTATTTATACTCCTTTTACTACTACTTTGTATATAATGAACGATGATGATCTGTAATATGTACTGTATGATACCAGGTCTTGGAATCTTGTCAACAAGAAGAGTTTTAGCTGATAATTTTATTTACTTCATTTCATCGTGACTCAGAAATTTTCAATACTGTTTCTCTGGTGAACATTTAACCATTGAGTAATTAAATTGTAATGCAATTAATATTCTCTTTTGTTGCTATTTAATTTGAATTGCATTGCTACGAGGTTAAAGTTTCGCCATGCATTTAAACCGTTTGAAACCTTCAATGCTTCGCATTGACAGTTCCGAGGCGGTGACTCCAGTTTTAATCATTTGTTTAGGTTTTTTGTTGTGGTGTATGTATTGTCCTTTATTGTACTTGTATAGGCAATTGGTCACTTGCCTAAAATAAAGGACCAGCGTATGGTAATAAGGTCTTCTCTCCTGATGATGTCTCTGGAGTTTCATTATTCCTATACTAAATACAATAATCAATATATTGTATTTCTTTAAAAATATATTTGTTCTTTTTTAAATAGATGTCTACATGCATATGCAATACTTTTGCTATGCCCCTTTAGGTATGTCATTGCAAAATAATATAATCATACGTAGGTGATCATAACAACTATATCAATATTATATACGGCAACAAAGGGAGACATTATATCATAACGACCCTAAAATGCAGTGAAAACCAGTCAGCTCCCTTTCGTCAATAACATGAGTTTAACCTCAAGTCTTCGATGAAATTCTCATAAATTTGTTTCAGACACCTTTAAACAATCTCTTCAGGACTTTATGGTTTTATGATATTCTTGAAATAGTAGGTTTGACAATTATTTTGACTTTATTTAATATGTTTTATGTTAATACAATAATGATTTTTGTAAGACACGTTTAGTGCATTGTTTGACGCAGAACGTTATACATACATTTACGTTGTTGTGACACAATAACACATACATATTAACATTGCCACTGTGGGTAGACAACACTGCAAAAATAATTATTGTGTGTGTGGTACATTCATGCAAGTATACTTATGCGCGTACTGTATACTGGCGTTTATGTAAATATGATGTACTTTTAGTAATTTTGTAATCACATTTGTTAACTGCATGTAAATCAATGATACATACCCAATAAACTGCGTTTTTGATTATGATAAATATCAGAATCGCTGCTTCTGCTTAATTTGATTTGGAAACTATCGCCTAACCTTTTTTTTTTTTTATCTGAATCATATATTCGTACCTGGACTTTGTGTTTATTATCTTTTCACTTCACTGGAATGTTTTTATTGTAAACGTACATGCACCATTTAATATGAGCATGTTAGAATAAAGAAAGATTGATTGAATACATTAATAAATTTACCCAAATAAATTAGTATGTGTAGTTATGTGTTCGTCCCGCCAAAAAAATCTTTAAAAAAATGCGGTACATGGAGTGTGTGCAATAAATGATCGGTTTGTATGGCTTCGTGTTTGTTTATTTTCTGCAATAGTACTAATAAAACATATGAGCCGCGTCGGAACAAAACCGGCCTTAATGACATTGGAAAAAGACGTTTAAATTGACGTTATTGTTTTGATCCAAAAAGTATTCAAGTTTGTCTGGTAAAAATAAGTTAAATATACTTTATTTTGAATTTTAATTGGAAATATGGATGGAGATACGGAAGTAAACATTGTTTTGTTCACTTTATTAATGTAAAGAAAGTTTTTGTTTAAATTTGATTAATTTGTGTGACCATAAAATGAACAGTATGAAACTGAAAGTAAACAGTCGCTGTATTATTCATTCAGTTCTTGTGTTTTGCTGCTATTGTTTACACTGTCCAAATCGAAATGATTGATCGAATATTTGGTAATATGTTGAGATATTAAGTCCACTGTTTGCTACTCTAGATATACATTTTAATTGATCTTAAATTCTTTAAAAATTTAGATTTCTAGATAGCACTCGAAAAGAAAATGTCGATTTCATGTAGATTTTGTGTAGAATCGATAATAGTAATCGCATTGATCTAGTTATATGTAATATTTAATACTTAGAAAGTGCAATGTGCCTTCAATTTATGGTTCAAAACGGTGTTGAAAATACTAATATGGCATGTAAATAGTGTCGATTCAGTATCGATTATCCTTTCACTGACTAATGTTCGATATGATGTTTGCAAACATGTAAATAACATGTGGACTCTGTGGTGTAGTGGATGGTTGGTTAGCCTTTCGATCAGTCATTCCGAGTTCGATTCCGGCTGCCGACTTCTTCAGGCTTTTGTGTGTTTTGTTATGTTCTTATCGATATTTAACAATAAGTAGATACCTGCTACGCCCTATTTCACTGCTTGAAAATAAATAAAACGTAAACTGATGGACTCGAAAGTATGAAGAACAACAAGTAGATTTCTTCATCGTGTTAAATTAATATCATAAGTAATGTTTCTCTACGTTTATAAATATTTAAATAGCTCAACATTCGATTGGCATTAAATATATAATAATATTTTACTGGCATGAAAACGTTCAGCATATTTTATAGTTTGAAAATGAAACATATTAATTTCCGTTTAGATTACCCAATCGATCGGACGATCGAAATCCATGGGGGGCATCCTGTATCTTTTGCAATTCACGCTGATAAATGCACAGGTAGTTATTCTCTTCAATTCATAACCCATTAAATGTGAAGGACATGTTCACTAAGCGCATTGTTTAAATTTATACAATTAATATGTTCGTGAAATATTTTTAAAGATAATGACTTGTATGTAAAAGCAATGTTAAAACTGGTTGTACCGGGATATTGTTATTAACTTTAGCAAATACATGTAGCGAGCAAATAGCATAATTAAGTAACTTAATAATGATTTTTGTCTGAATTAATACTTTCTATTCCCATAGTAAAGGCCAAAACAAAAATCGGCTCTTGTTGGGTTACTTAATGTGGCGAGTGAAGTGTAGACGTCAACAAAGAGTCGAATATCTTATGCAGATACCAGATACCAGACTAATTATCTACACTTTAGTGGGGGTCTAAAAATAAGAGTAAGAATAATTCGTGTATAATGTTTAAAAATAGATTTGAACTTTATTTTGATTTAAACTAAACCAAGCAGAACACTCTACATATAAATTTACGACCAGGCATTTACTAAGTAACAGTAATTATTTTATTAATTACACGTCTTGCCGGACATGTAAAATGCCACGTGGACGGGTGGTTAGGTAACCTTAAGACACTTCAGGACGGACTGCGAGAGTATGGCCATCGTAGATCAGTAGTCGGCAACCAACACCATCGTTCATCACCCGACATGATCCTGGAGGAACTGGGAGGTGTTACTTGGAAATCATTTCAAGGCGCTACTTGGAATAAGGAAGCATCATGCCTATGATAACTATACATAAATTAACACTTAGAATGAATATTTTTTAAATCTTAATCAATTATGTATAACATTCTTTTTTTTTTTTTTAAATTGAGCCCTTGTTCCATACATAAGGCTTGGTTTGGCATGAAGGAATATGTGTTTTTTCGATTTCAGGAAGTATCAGTACTTCAAGTTCTCCGACTGATAGCCAAGCATAGTAACGTTGACGTCGTCACGGATGCATTCGGCAGTTTGCAAGTGTTACCCGCTGCCGTACGGAGCAAACCCAGACAATACTATCTTCATAAATCAGCCCGTCCGTACGTATACCCTTATTTAAAGACTTCGTATGGATGTTACTAGTTTGCTAACAATTATTATGGACGATATGATGAAATACACATTTGAAAATGTGGTCAAATATAATCAAATGTTTCATTAAAATATCTCCATGTGTTCTCAAGTTATTAAGCGGAAACCGTTTTTAAATCTTTTGTATATTTAGCATCTTAACGTCAGATATAAATGCTAGTTACGTAGTTACGTGACGCCACAAAAATGCGCATAACTTTGGCGTTTCTTGTCCAAATCAAAATATTATTGTATCAATCATCTATAAATATAATGCACTTTCAAAAATAATTAAATACCAAAAATGTAAAATTTTGTCATTAAGGCCGGTTGTCTCACAAAGAGGCCCATATGTATATTACTTTTACACTTCTTAACACAAGCGAACATATTTAATTTTATTGAACTAACTGAATACCCACTTAACAACGATGACCTCGAACATCTGCATCCTTCAAATGTTTTCCGGTCTATATATTTGCTAACGGCTGGCTCTATAAACTGAAGTGTTCTTAAAATAGCATCACTAGATTTCCACAACACACACTGCACTCGAAAGATGCTTACACGTTAGTATGTATGTGTGTGTGGCAAACAAGTTACAGTGGCTAAGTGGATTGGTTACACATAAGCGTTATTTCAACGTCAACGTACAAATGTAGACACATTTTACTGTGTGACTTATGATTGATTCCGTGAGCAACAACAGTTCGTGGACACGTCAACGCATTCATGAAACAACCTATTTACAGGGTAAGCTCTTCGCTATGATAACTTGTTTATGATTACTGAACACAGGGCTGGGTCATAACTGCAATTTCTCATTATCATTAGAACACATGGTAGGCGCCGAGAAGGAGAACGTTTGTCTAACTAAAGCACGCCATGTTTTCATTGGCTATGCCTCATCGGAAGACGTTCTCTAATCCGACACCACCAAGTATTTTCTGTTTATTAACAAGTTAAAATAACGAACAAATATATTGCGTCTTCCCCCTCAGAAAGTTCATACACACACATTTCGGAACCGCGACATAGATTGTTTATACATGCCAGGATTAGTAATGCTTTGTGAGTACGAATTAAGATTCCATTTTCATATTAATATTTATATTACATTTGGGTTAAATTAGAGGGAACTTGCACAAACACACGTACCTGTAATTTAATTTAATGCGCAGTACAAAAGCAATACTAATACAACTAATATATATATATAATATATATATTGGGTTTTCTTTTTTCACAAATTTATATGACCTGAGTGAATTTTACGTTTGAATTGTTGAATGTTTTAAACGATTAGAATGCACCATGTCATAATATTTTTGATATCAAATACCCACTCCAGATATAAACTAGAATGATTCTTGAATGTAGTATAAATCTTTCTAACATTAAATAATGTAAACCTTAAATTTACACTTATATCCTATATCTATGAAGCCATATTGGTAACTGTGTGATTTATGCACATACACAGCAGACTAAATATATAGTCAGCGTCAAATTCAGCTAAAACAGTCGATATTGCAGCTTCCGTTGTTGGATCACGTGACATTCATCAATATATAGCTGCGTAGATTGTAAACGAAATATCTGCGTTCTCTTAGTTCTGCATGCGAATAGCTAGGAATACTAGGCCAACGTACATTGGAGTTGATCAGCTATTTAGAGGGCTATATGTAGACAAATTAGAATAGACGTATGTGCTAAAGAGGGATTAACTCATTCAAGTAAGTAGCATACAGTTGATAATGTTTTATTCGAGGATTCGATTTCTTGTTTTTTGTTTTTTGTTTGAGTGGCAGGACAAATCTTTATAGTGTATTCTCTTACATTCCGCCTTTGACCGATGCTTTTAATCCTAGCGGTTGAGTTTTATATAGCCATTTACTGACATGTTGACACATTGACACATGTAACTGCATCTATGTGTTAAATACCGATTGGCATATATTTTATTTAAGCATCAGACATAGTACGTTGTTATTATGACGTTAATGAGGTCATAAATACTGCTGGTGTTAAGTTTTGATTTAGATTTAACAAAAACAACATATTATTATTCTTATGTACCAAAGTATACTTTTAAAATGTTATGTAACTGGGTGTATTTAAATTGATAATACCTCATGTCTAGCACTATCGACAGAGACCTTGGGTAACTCAGAATACAAATTAATGCCGAATATGTGGAGATATCCTATTGATATGCAACCGTGTGTCCGGCAAAAGTAAATGCATGCCAATCGTGACGAAAGATTAATTCATACATTTATTTGTGATATAGGCCTCCGGCCCCTGGCACATATATAATACAATTACGATAAAAACCATGGCGTGTGCACATATAGATACATGTATAAATACAAGCATGGCTACACTCCTTTGACAGTGTTTAACAATATCCTGGTAATATCAATATCATAACAAAATCACACAAGTTCATATCATAGTTCAATAGTTAAGTTTCTTATTTCGAGTTCATGTACAATATACGAAGTAATTTGTTTCATCATTTGTTCGTTTTTACTTCAAGGAGTTTTCATAATTAAATGTTATGGACACGTGATTTGTACACGTATAGAGGCATATATAGGGGCATGCATGTCTATACACAAAAAAACAATGCAAAACTATATATCGGTAATAGCAATAAGACATGAAATAGTTCAATAATTAAGTTTCTTATATCAAATGCATCCACGATATTCGAAGCAGTGTGTTTAATAATTTGTTTGTTTTTACTTCATAGCAGTATTAACAATATATGATTATTTGGGTTTGTAACAAATTTGCTATGAATATAGTCTTTGCTTATGTCATGTACGACAAGGCACTTTAATAAAACACCTATATGTCCCGCCAGTATTGTATGCATCGTACATATGACGTCAGGTAAATTCATTAAGTGAGCATATGCTTAATAGTATTCTTCTTCTTATTATATCAGTATTTGTACCGTTAAGTAATTCATCTTCTACTTCAGACAAATAATTATGATCGTAAAGCTAAAGCGCCGTATTGTCAGTATTCGTATTGAGTGCACAAAGGTCTTCAAACATAATCATTTCTATCACTAATGCGTAACTATGTATGTGTCTGGCATTATAATCCCAGTGGTTTGTAAAACATACGTGATTAAAAGAACTTGACTATGTAAACAGCTTAATATGTATAGCATTAGGTATGCCAGTCAAAGAATGAGTCGTGTTCTGGATACCAGTCTAAATGTTATTCAGCACTGAAACCTTTGGGTGTGCGTATGAATGACATTGTTCTGTGTTGTATCGTAATTATTCTTGATATGCTCGTATATTATTTACAATAGTTGTTCCCAGGACTGACCCGATTAACATAGTAAACGTACCATGTTTTAAACATAACACCTGATATCAAATCCTTGGAAAATTGGGAACGCTGGCTGAGATTAACCAGATCTAAATACTGGAATGCTGATCTCAATATCCGTATCACACATTTCACGTTATGAAAAAAGTGAACAGGCAGAATTGGCAGGCTTTGCGCAGATGTGTGTCGCGCGCAATATTCAGGATGTAACTGAAAGGTAAATGCCATTCTTACAGGTCAAAGTATATGGATGGATGGATATTTAAATAGTATGTCAGATGATATGATGACCGTCGTATGTATGTCGCATACAAGAAACATGCCTGTCACTGAAAGGTTAATATGACACTAACACAAGTTGCGTGCAATAAAAGCTCGTTACTCAAATTACTTCCCTCTGTTAATGTTGTTTACAAGTCCGCACCATACTTTTGTGTTATAGTATCCATTGTGTTGATTTTGTTTATAATAATAAGAAACACGAGGTGGCCAGATGAAATGAAGCACTTAAGAACCATAACTCTTAATTGCTTGATTATTTACATTATTCCAATAATTGGCTGTGCGTGTCAGCATTATAAAAATCATTATATATGAGATATTAGCGATACGTGGACTTTCTGAACATAATAAGCAAAGAAGCTTAGAACAAGCTAAGAAAATAACAGTTCGCAAAAAAAACACGACATTTGTTGTTTTCTTATACATATACTTAACATGCATGTGAACATAATTTATTTGCTTTTTCTCATTAATTCTACAAGTATATTGCCTTATCAAAATTGTATCTGTTTTTGTGACATTTCAGATAATGTGGATCCCTGGCGGACTGGTTGTTTTCCTGATTTACGGTAACAACTCAATAGTATATTGTACTAACTGTATGCATTTATATGAGACAAGCTTGCTTTGGAAAATGTATTTGTTGCAGAAATGCAAACATAAACACCATTGACTTGAAGCACGGAATTTGCTATTAAAATTACCGAAAGCGTCAACAAAGGTCCTTAAATTCAAAATTGACAACGCTTTATTGTGGTATGCACTCTTTCGGGTCAAATTCAATTCTAGATTTACACACTTCGACAACAACTACTACTACTACTTCTACTACTATTACTACTTCTACTACTGCTACTACTACTACTACAACTTCTATTACTACTACTACTACTACTACTACTACTACTACTACTACTACTACTACTACTACTACTACTACTACTACTACTACTACTACTACAACTACTACTAATAGTACCACTATTACTACTACTACTAATTATACTACTACTACTACTACTACTACTACTACTTCTACTACTACTACTACTATTACTACTACTACTACTACTACTACTACTACTACTACTACTACTACTACTACTACTACTACTACTACTACTACTACTACTACTACTACTACTACTACTACTACTACTACTAATAATAATAATAATAATAATAATAATAATAATAATAATAATGATAATAATAATAATAATAATAATAATAATAATAATAATAACAATACTTATGATAATAATAATTATAATATAATCATCACCATCATCATCATCATCATCATTATAATAATCAAAAGAGGAAGATAAAAACAATTTAAACACCAAGAATAATTTATAAAAAAACAGTTTTATCACAAAGCATGCATTTTGCATTATTAAATGGCATATATTACGTATTTCAAACCACACAAGCAAATTATTTAGTGGTCCCATTTGTCACTTTCGCCTATCCCTGGAGACCAGGTATATGGCCCCTTATATAACATGTTCGCGTACCCTTGTCAAAACATCCATACTTTGGCACTAAGGACCCAACAATATAGGACCCAACAATATAATTTGAAAATGAAAATAACTTTAATGCATTGTTATACAAAAAAAACACAATAATGTATCTCAATAAGTTCAATGTCTATGATACGAATACTGATATTGGCATCTGTTTATTACCCCCAACAACGCGATATCGTTCATAAACTATCTTTTATTTCCGTATTGAGCCACGGAAATTAATTTTAAACTAGAGGTACCTCCTGTTACCTCCTGTTACCTCCTGTTAGCCTGAAATCCCCCGCCTAAAATTTGAAATAATTCAAATAAATTAACAGCACTCGAACAAGCAAAGAATGAATTTTCCAAATCCGTTTATACTTTTCTGACAAACACGGGGATTTTGTATGCGATAAAATTAAAAATGTACCATCTTTCCGACGGAGGTTCTATTGATTTTTTTTACAAAATTGGATGATGCTACAAAATCCCAAATTACCCCGCCTGAATTTTAAAAATATAAAAATAAATGGTACCATGTTAAATGGACTATGTCAACGAAATATTGGGTTTCTATTGCACAATAAATGATATTAGATGATATAAAATGGCTAAGAATTACCACATTGAGGCCCTTTCGTTCACGTAATCCGTTTAAAGAGCATAACATTATCCTTCAAGATACGTTTGTACTTTTCTGATATTAAAATAATAAGGGAGTTACGGCAAATAATATTGATCGTTCCCTATCAAATCAATGTAAATTTTACGTGAGCAGTATCGATTTTTGCGCCGTGCTGAGAGAAGCGAGATTGTTGCATATGTTTATGTATGATAACTATTATAGTTTTTTGCATTGCACATACATTAAACATACCACATTTACATCAAATTAAATTGCAAATGCCCGAATCTTTCGCCAGTGTCTATTTATAAAAGATGCAAACTCTATGTATATATAAAATAGTATAGACAGGCAAATATAAGTGAAAACGCAATTCTAAATAATTCTTAATAAATAGATCTGCCAGCCGTTATTACAAAAAAACATGCACGGTAAGTTTACAAATATAAGTAATTCTCCATCCATTATGAATCGTATTGTCTATGCTCTCTGGATGCTTGTTAGAACGATTCAGTGTTGTTAACATGTATAAATAGGCGCAGGGTAGCGTAATGCACTGTATTCTATGAAATGTTGCCTATCGAATATGCGATATTATCGGGGGATTTTCCCACGGTCATGTTGCACGGCCTGTAAACACTGGCATGTACATTGAACATGAAATTGAGCCAATGCAACGTCCGATAAGGGATCTCAGAACTGGAAACTAGTCAAAAACGTAAACAAAGTAACGAGGTCTGTCTGGATTTTTCCACATGAAGTCATTTTTGCTTTCACCTCCGAAAAGAAATGGAGCCATTTTTTTCCAGGCCGTTCTGGGGATTTATGTTAAACTAGCCGATGCAATTTTAGGATTTATTCATTCGGAACCACTGGCGATAATTTTTCAAAACATTTGCTTGGATGTTGAGAGAGGTCAACAGCTGGGCTAAACAGCTACGCCGAATAATTGCTATTTTTCTCTGTCTTCGGATCTAGTAAATGTCACACAACGTTCACAATTATCCATGTGCGTGCTATTAAGAGATGAGTTGAACCCGATCCAGTGTATCTGTTAATTCGGGTGGGTTTGAATACTAAAGAAAATGACATAAGATAACACAAAACACAATGCGAACATATCAATAACATATATGATTAAACACTTAACAGTGTCATGCACTCAACAATGAGTATATATCTACGCAGTGTAATATGATAGCAGCATGGGTGATAACATAACAATGCATTATCACTAAAGTCGTAAATGCATCATTTATTACAATTAGCAAAATTAGGTGTTCCTTTATGCTTTACTGTGCATATGAAGATAACCAGATGAACATCGAACACATGTTTTCTCTTTCTACAATATGTGTATAACAGCAATTTCATTACATTTTTTATTAATAAGATTATACAAAATACAACCTTACAATGCATTATTTCAAATTAATTGTGATTGTGTAAAAATCTAAATGTTGGCGTTTTTGCGCAGAAAGCTGAGGTATTACCAAATGTTATCCAATCCATAAGGTACAAGATGATGTCATCAACTATTGAATATAAAAACGCTTAATACGGTTTGATCTGTGTTACTGCAACTTGTCGAAATAACCGATCGTCGTTGTTGGATCTATCACATTTAACTGATGCCTTTTAGATAGTTATAATATGGATGTCATCAGTCACAAAACTAATATGCGATTATATGAATACATTAACTTACTGGTAAAGTCGAATAATGCACAGAGTGCACGTGGACAAATTTCAACTTGTTATCACAAACGTTATCGGCATACAAATTGATTACCCGGATGTTAACGCTCTTGATAATAGTAAAAACCTGGATGTTATCTTTCTAGTTCAGAGCCTCGTTTTGCATGCAACGTTAATGTACAGTGCATGTCTGGATAAGAGTGACAGCGACAATCAGTTTCGTGTTTTATGTCAGATCTTCGTTAGTGACACAGGTAGAAACACTGGAATAAGCTCCGTTGGTACAGTGTATGTTTCTTTTCTATTTTATGTCATACTATATTTTAATGTATGCACCTACATACTGTGGTGAGAGTACACATTTAACGCATTTTATATGTGTTATACTATGCTTTGAAAACGATAATAGCAAATCTCCCGCCAACGAATTAAGCGGGAATGTCATTTGAGTTTTCAATAAAAACAAATAGTTTCGTTATGTTTCGTGTAATTTACATGTTTATGAACAATACATCTGTCGTTTTGCAGCGATGTTAATTACTACATTTTACTAACGCTCAAGTGCTTCTTTCATTTCATCAACCTTCGCAACGTGACAACTGAAGATGATTTTGTCACGTGTTCAACCAAACTCTATGTGTATTTTGTTGCAATTATCATATCAGATAGGTGAAAGGTCTTCGCACTGTGCGCTTATAAACTATAACAGGATTCATGGCAACTAATTGCATACATGTGATGTTATTATTATATAAAACAAACACACACGAAACCCCGCTTAATTTCTTAATCAGGCATTGCACTTTGTAGTAGTCGAGCGGAAATATCTTTATTCTTAACGTGAACATTGCCGGGCATTTAATGAACAGTATGTTAACTATATGCATGTTTAAGATAATCCTCCTACATTTTGAAAATTTCAAGATCACCAATGAAAATCATAAATATCAAACCTATTGCAGTACGCTAACTTGTGAATGCGCGCGCATCGATTTCTGCCCTAGAAGTCGTCTGTCACCACTCCTACAACCCAACTGTACACTGATAATTGCACGGTATAATATGTCAACATATCCTATGTTGATTCTACTAGAAATGAACGACAATTTTAAATAAACGAAGTATGCTATTTACATTACTCAAGCATTATGCTTTTTACAATAGCATTATGCTATTTATATTACTCATGCAGTATGCTATTTACATTACTCATGCAGTATGCTATTTACATTACTCATGCAGTATGCTTTATACAATAGCATTATGCTATTTATATTACTCATGCAGTAGGTTATTTACATTGCTCATGCAGTATGCTATTTACATTACTCAATCATTATGCTTTTTACAATACATTATGCTATTTACATTACTCATGCAGTATGCTATTTACATTACTCATGCAATATGCTATTTATATTACTCATGCAGTATGCTATTTACATTACTCATGCAGTATGCTATTTATATTACTCATGCAGTATGCTATTTACATTACTCCTGCAGTATGCTATTTACATTACTCAAGCAGTATGCTATTTACATTACTCAAGCATTATGCTTTTTACTATAGCATTATGCTATTTATATTACTCATGCAGTATGCTATTTACATTACTCATGCAGTATACTAGTTGTATTACTCACGCCTTATTTTATTTACATTACTAATGCAGTATGCTATTTGCATTACTCATGCATTATGCTATTTACATTACTCATGCAGTACGCTATTTACTTTACTTATGCATTATGTTATTTACATTACTCATGCAGTACGCTATTTGCATTAATCATGCAGTTTGTTATTACATTACTCATGCAGAATGCTAATTTCATTATCCTTGCAGCAAGCTATTTACATTAATAATGCAGTATGCAATTTACATTACTCATGCAGTATGCAATAATCATTACTCATGCAGTATGCTATTTACATTACTCATGCATTATGCTATTTATATTACTCATTCAGTATGCTATTTACATTACTCATGCATTATGTTATTTACATTACTCATGCAGTATGCTATTTACATTACTCATGCATTGTGTTATTTACATTACTCTTGCGGTATGCTATTTATATTACTCATTCAGTATGCTATTTACATTACTCATGCATAATGTTATTTAGATTGCTCATGCAATACTCATGATAAATATAGTTTAGCCCGTAGATGAATTAAAATATGCTAACATAAAACGAAAGTGATTACAAACAAAAAAGTCGGCAATTGCGTGAAGCTACAAAGGCTATACATTTAATTTAACTTAGTGAAACATATATATAAGTGACAAATGCCGGTACGTTTGCAAATTTAAAACCTCTAAAAAATAACGTTTTGGTTACTTCAAATTCTAACACGATGATAATAAGCATAATATCGTTCACATGTGTTCCGTATTATTTCGTTATGAGTATAATTTGTCATTTGGGATGTTGTCTAGTATTTAGAGTGCAAACAATACCATGACAACTTCTTGTTTTAACGGTAGAATGAATGATTAAAACTTGCTGATATGTTGTATCCATTAAATCGATTTGTTGATGGGAACTCTTATACATCAATAGTCTGTCAATTGCATAATGTCCTAATTAAATCAAAACAATAATATTAAGCAGAGTAATCATGCAAACTGTTAACTTTACAAACAGTCCTTAAAGTTGTTTATCTTCATGGCTAGCTCAGGTTCATGACAACCATTTAACAATTGATGTTCCCAAAACACAACCATTATTCGTATTTAAGTATTGTATGCGCCTTTCAGTTGCGTATTGGATAGCGTCTTTCTTGACATGCAGATGTCGTATCAGAAGTGATTTATCGGCCTACAGTTATTTCCATCGGAATTTGATGCGCGTTGGTTGGTATTAATGGCGTGTCAAATGGAGTTAAATGCGCGTCATTTCTAATGTCATGCGATTCGAGGTGCGCGGGTAACGTTTCAACGCGTTTCTGAGGATTAATTGGGAGGTCAGTTGCTTGCAGCTTATCTACGTGTATTGTCAATACAAGTCCGTTGCCTATGTCTACGTTGTACATTTGCTGCAATGCAACCGGGTATCCACTTTTCTTTTGAAGTGTGCCGAAAATAACGGGCTAAAACGTGTTCAGAATCTCCCTACCCGAAATCGTGTACACCTTTATTGTCAGCCGTTGACATTTACATTTGACTATTTGAAACGCATGTCTATATGTCCGGTTCTCCCTAGAAACAATGTTCGCGGGCGTCTCCACCGTTGTACTATAGGGTGTGTTTCGGTACGCAGCTAAGACGGAACTCATTTTAACGTTAAGTCGTCTGTTTCCTGGCTTAGAGAGCGCATCGCGGATTTGAATGCACAGTTGAATCGTTCTACTAAACTATTAATTGATGGTTTCTAAATCGCGATTTTGATATGACAGATGTCATTATTTTTCATATTGTGTGAGAATCCGAAGTGAACTGACAACCATAATCAGTCACTAATTGTTTAGGCAGACCGTACCTAGCCAATACTGTGCGCAAGCATTATACTGCTTTCTTGGCAAGTATTGTTTGCATTTTACTAACTTCTGGCCATTTTGAATAAGCGTCTACCATGACACGAAACATTCGTCTTAGATAGAGTCCGATAAAATCAAACATACATTCGCAATTAATTTGAAGTAGGTCATTCCCACGGGTGTAATTGAAAGATCGCATGTGCTTTCTGCTCCATCTGACACATGTTACACCTTTTAACCATATTTTTGATGTCAGTGTGAATTCCTGGTAACTGAACCCTCCACATTTAACATCCGTGATGAATTGACAACTTTGTCGCGCATAATAACCATTCAAGTGTGAGCATTCCAGTCCTGTTGTGTGTGTTCAAAAACACGAAATAATACCCGTTGGCGTCTCGTTTCACGGCTGATTTTCATTTATTACAATGATTCGCGATGAATTTAAGCCTTTTAGTTTTAGTAAGAGACCTTGAAGCGAACGCGATTGGCTTCTCTTAGCAATCCGGCCTTCAGATGAATCCTTGTTGTTCTAGATTGTCAATGGCTTTCTCAATGTTTGGTTTAATGCATATGGAAATGTCCTGGCTTTTAAAATGTCGGATTTGCATTTTCTTTCAATATTAATTTTGTTTTTATTCCCTTCGGTTTAAACATTGTTTTCATTGCTATTTACGATTTATTTAGTTCGTAGCAGTGTAATATGGGTTTTTACATCCAACATTTCGGCTTCTTTCTGAACTTGTATGACAATGATCAGTGACAATATGAACGTTTAAGTTTAATCGTCTACAGTTTTGTTGCCTATACGAATCAATTTGTTTCATGACATTTCAGAAAATGCTCCTGTATTATGGATTATTATTTTCACTTCTACAAGGTAAGGATTCAGCTGTTTAATAAAACTTCAGTAAATATAAATTATTTGTATAACAAATATTATGACGACATACAAGGCGCATACAACTCAATGTGCTTATTCGCATGAACTAACATAATTTCTTTGAATAATAAAGCCGATAAGTCGCCGTCAAAAAGGCTTAAAGAGAGCTATAACATAACGTTTTTTTATTAACAGGAGCGATCAGAGCTCTCCAGAACTTGTTTTTTGAAACACAACCTTGAAAAACAAAAATATTATATGCCTCCGTTGGGATTGAATACTAGTTTACCTTCAGTCTCCAATATACAATTAAGTTTCCCTTTAAAATGTGCTGCACAACATGAATTTACTTTTGACCGCTGAATATACACATGCATTGTACTAATATTTCAACCAATTGTGAAATTAACATTTTAAATCTTTAACTAGTGAGACGTCGTTATGAAGGTTTGCCCGTGTTTTCCTTTTTGTAATAAAGTACAAGTTGTTGAGGATGAGGATGAGAGTCTTGCATGTGTTGATTACTCTTTGTATAATGACACATAAAATGCCCTCTATGTAAAAACCTTGCTTATTAATCATACTTTAATAGTCTAGCTGTAAGTGATACAGTATAATTTATTTTCACCAACATTGATCCGACAATAACTCTCGCCTAGCCCGTTACTTATTATACATGGTAGGCAGTTTTTAATTTGTAAATATATGTTTTAAAACAATAGTATATTTTATCTATGCTTTTTAACATGTTTCCATATTCTCTGTAAATGAATAATATATGATTTCTTATCGTATTATTACCATTGTGATTGTTGGCGTATATGTATAGGTACATGACCGAGACGTTAACAAAGTAATACATATACATCATTGACAGTAACATAATAAATAACACGTATGAAGTTGCTGTTGCAGTAGTATGGCGGAGGTAAACTAAATGTATTGGTATATGCAGATCTTTACATTAATTTGTTGATGTCTATTTTCCCTCGTTGTGATTGCATCAAGGTGCCGAAGCGCCTTCAGTATGCTTTAGTGGCAATCCATATTATGTTTTAGAAATATAAAATCGCAGCTTACTTAAAGGCAATGGACATTACGCATGTCGTGCTATATTTGTATATTGTGGGGATTGTTTTGGTAATAATTAACCAATATTACATTGTACGTCCTTTTAAACTTGTAATGTGTATCGATGTACATTATTATTTCAGCTCCCCGCATAATTCGTGGAAATATTGTGTCGTTAACAAGAACGGATATGTCAATAGAATGTGCCTCAAACGCCGAACTATCCTTCCAATTCATCAGCAGAAAAACAAACAAATCCCTTACTCTCGCAGAATGCGACACAATGATGCAATCATGTCGTATGTTGGGAACATCTCTGGAGAACAATTACAACCTTTCTTACACTGGCCGTGGGGGAATTTTGCAGATCAACAGTCTCGACGACGAAACAATGGGAACATATAACTGTTTTGAAACTTACAACCCACGCAATTTTGTGAGCATAGACGTTATTTCGCCGCATACTATGGATGCTGTGGCTAACTCTTTACATGCTGTTCCTCCTGAGACGAACACTTTTACCAAAAGCACATGTTAGATTATTCATTAGAGCTCTTTTATTTTATGAATCACGTGCTGAGTTAGTATTACCTTTTTTATTCGTCTATTTGATACTATATTTACTGATAAACAAAATATAGCAAAATAAATATTGAAGCAAATACGCATTTTGGTACATATTTACACAGTCATGTCCAATGTTCATGTTTTGGCATGATTTATTTGATTATTTGAAGGGTATATGCTCGGTAATATATCCTCTATACATTTCAGCCAATCGTTCAGAAGAAGCAATACATCACATTATTGCGATAGTCATAGGATTTTCAACTCCTTGTTTGATCTGTGTCATATGTGTTGTACTCACAAGGAAGAGAAGTAAGTACACGTTTTGCTAATAATTTAAACTGTTCTTACATTAAAAAAAAACAACGTAGCAACATATCAGTCAACAACAGTCGGTGTGAAAAACACGAGCTTTTATTTTATGAAATAGTAATGACGGCTTGTATGCATCACGTCTTGCTATGTTTGTTTTATTTTCAGTATGCCGTCGCATTTGTAAAGAGGACTTTCAGGTAATTTATGTGTATTGTAGTTTCGGTTAAACATTCACGCCAGTAAATGGGTAGTATAAAGACTTTTGTAAACATTGGCCTACAGTTATGCCAAATTCACTCACTTGACTGAGAAATTATTTATCGGTCAGTCTTCAAAAAATATTATGGACGTTCGTGATTGTTTATCTTCACATTATGTCTAATTATAACGCCTTAAGATTACATTATTGTCTAATTTCCGAATATTCTCTCTATAAAATGACCAATGGTATAAAATGAAATTGCGAAAAAGGAAACACAATATAAGGCGTTGAACGTCTTACCTTGAGTTGTGTACTGTCCATGTGTATGCAGATCTACATTCGAAATTCAGTTCGGGTGGTATTACCTTTCGTTCACAATTACCTACACGTGGCCATTCCCGTGACATTATTTACAAAAAAAAATTGATATTTCAAGAATTTAACTCCTGTTCTCGCATGCTTGCGCGATTTTTTTCAAAAACACAACAAAACTGAACGACTATGCAAATTTTACCTCCAGAAACCTGACTTTGATCCACGATATTTATACAATTAATATCCAGCTACAAGCAGTTGCATCCACAAAGCTTAACATGATTTTTTCTCAGTTTTCACGTGAACCACGCTTACCAGAAATGCGATGTGTTTTTGAAATCGCCATGACTGGTCAGAACGCACTATCTTTAAATCGTATTTTGTCTCCAAACATGTATCCGATTATCAATATTGGCGTACAAACTAATGTTCAGACATCACGGATATATTATGTTTTTAATTATGTGTTTAAATACGACACACCACAACCCTATGTAATAATATAAGTCCATTGAAAACTTGTTTGTGTCGCCACAGATTATGCCGCACATTTATCCGTTATATGATCTGAAAATCTATTAAACTTTTTCCATCAACTGTATATTATTCCTTTTCGAATCACACGATAACGTTCGCCCATATTTCGCCATGATTATAACCGATTTAATATAACGCGCTGTATAAACTTTATATCGGTCACGCCAGCTTTAAAAGTGACACGTCTAAATATAGTTACATACACACTTAATGGTAGTACCGGTAAAAGGTTAAGGTCATGTCTGCGAATCATTGGGAAGTACGAAAGGCTGATTCTGTATTGTTTTGACTAGATATATATTGTATTGTGAAATGGTAATGTCAAGCCTCGGCTTACGTACCATTTATGACTAGAGTCTACATTAAAGTAATGGTAAAACAAGTCATTTCAATGTGGTAAACGGATCGTTCGGTGTAATAAAATAAAAAACACATGAGTGAGAGGGTGAAATAAATAATATCAACCCTTCAAAAGTCATATAACATTTCTCTGGTTGATATTATTTTATATCACCCTCTCAGCCATGTGTTATTTATATATTGTTATTTATCTACATATGGCTATAATTTTAAGTATTTTAAAGCATAATAATAATGTATATTTGTTTTTAGTTGTGTTCATCAGTTCAAACAGCATTACGAACAAAATACCGTTGTGGCCGACCGTTTAATTTTTATTTTCTTCTTAGGTGAGATTCGAGATGGAATTTATTTAATGACACGGATGGAAATACCAAAACGTCTCAAGAAATCATGTTTTGCATAAAATCAGTTTATGTACGAGCAATTCAAATGACCTAATCAATACGAAAACTTGCAACATACAACATAACTTCTCAGCTACTATTTTTATTAGCTCGACTTTTCGATTTAAAAACAAATCGACTTATTGTCGTCGCTCTGTCTTTGTTTTGGTTAAAATATTTGGTTAAGTTGTTTTGTGGAGTTGTTTTTGTCAGAGTCCGTTTTTCAAAAACTAGCAAAGGTATCCATTTGAAACGTTCAATACGTGTTCACTATCAAAAAAGTAATTTCTTGCAGTAAGGCAAATACATATGTGCTGTGCTTTCTAGAGTTATCCGCCCTTGTTTGGACTTACAACTTAGACGATTTTTGCACTTTTTTGTTAAACATAGCATTTCTCAATAACTATCGAAGACATTAAATAAAAACTAAATATACGTTTTTTATGGTGCTGACAGCATTTTGCAGACATGAGGGGGTAACTCTTTCAAGAATTTTGTTGGAATTATTACCTTTTTCTCAACACAAGTTTCGCCTTAAGTCAAATTTCTCAATACCTGTATGAGGTATTGACTTTAAACTAGAAGTACGTGATCACAGTAATAAATTAATTGTGTAGACAATAGAATGTAACTCTATCAATAATTTCGTTTGTGGAATTGCCCTGGTTTGAACTTAGAATTGACTGGAAACTCAAAATACATGATCATAGCTATGAACCCATTCTGTAGACAAGATACGGAAACACAATCAAGGGTTTTGATGAAGTTATTATTTTTTTTTACACTTAGAATTTTAGCTTTAGGTACAATTTCTGTATATCTATGAGAAATATATACTTGAAATTAACACACTTCATTACGGTGATGTATAAATTATATTAACAAAAATGCCAGACTACTATCAAATACAAGAAAGTCGAGCGTCCATCATCAGTAGGTTCTTATTTTGTTAATAAATATGATGCCTTATATAACGAACTGTAATACGTGTAAATATATGTATTTTCTTCAACGTGTGTCTAACCTGTCATATATTTACTAAGTTTGCTCATTTCTTCGGGATTACTTACGGTTGTATTTGAATATTCGTAGTATTTAAGTGGTTATAAACTATTACCAATACAGGCAATCTAGGGTTTTTAATTTCATTTTTCTGTCTGAAAATTATTATTTGAGGAACATTGCAATCACACCACAGTATATTTACATCGCCAAAGGTCATATAAACTGCCACATACGTTCATAAATGTCTACGGAGTTTTTCATTTGTACACCTCGAATTTGTCATTTAGTTACGATTTTATAAATTATTCCACTTTGAGTATGGCACTACTACAAACCTTCCACATCAATAATGTCATTCAACCATCTCGGTAATTAGCTGGGATGAGGTGTTATTGTGTTCCCGGCAGTTTCACACTATTGTTTGTTCGCATTAATTATTGCACAGCGCCAATAATAGAATCAATTATCATATATATAATTTACACAAATATAACTGCATTCCATTTTGCAATATTTATGTATTGCATTCAGTTGGATGGATCTGTGTGGTACATGCTAAAAGACAACTCATACTTTTACTTACTCAATCTGAGACAACTAGCAAAACAAGTCTACAAGCCCGGCATTAACATTTATGAGACACTTTATTATTCTAAGCACCCATTCAAGTTTTTGATAAGACGTATTCTCTCATTTTATTTCAGAGTACAACCGAGCATTATACTCAAAATGAATCGTCGGTTATACTAGTATTTAATATTTAAATACTTCTTTTACGTTATCACGCACTTTATACGTGTATTTGCCTCGTTATATGTAATATTATATTTATAACAACGAAAGCAACGTTCTTTTTTTTAAATATGGGATATAAACTAGCGCAGAAAATACACATTTCTTGTACTGCAGTACAGTTTAAAGAACACATTTCTGATCCGAATGTCATACACGTTTTAAACAACTAACACCTCCTTAGACATGTCAACTTCAATTGTAGATGGTAGATGCGCCAGACACATTAGCAAGCAACATCGACAAGGTACTTTTCATTGTTATGTTTTCTACTCTATACCTTGAGGATCTATTTACAAATGATGTGATTATAACTAATGATTTCAGCCGCTGATATGACTTTGTTTAATGATACACAATAATGCAATCCGTTTTATATTAACGATCTCATTCCGTTACGCATTGTAATTGTTAACTAATCTAAAACAAACAACCACCATATAGCTAAACACAATTAAAGCTAAGCTGGTGTTGAATAAATTTTGGTAATTACAATTCATTCGAAAAAACGAAAACGTGCGGAGCGCTGGTTGTTTTTCAAAACATGAATGGGTAAGTCAACAGAAAACATTTCAGATTAATATTTTATTTAGCAGATGTCGACATTGTTAGGCAGAACATAAGGTCTGACCGTTATGTTTTTGTAAAGCAAAATTAAATAAACATATAGATAAAGTCCAGCATGAAATAGACACGCGTCATAAATTAAAGTTCAATTCAATATCAATTCAACAGGTAGAACTGGATGACTGTCATGTAGATGCACCACAAGCAGAGGGGAGACCATGCCATGATTGTGCACGGACACTCGATGTTATTACCATGTTTTTGGAGAAGCGTCGCCGATTTTTAGACGAGAGTAAAGAAAACGAAATAGAACGAGCTCCAGACTATGTTCAACAGGTCCTAGAAGAGATCACTATTTACATCAAAAGCCGTCTTCTCATCACGGCACATAATGACCTCAGCACAAATCTTAATGAAAAACATGCAGATGCACAATAACACAAAGAGGAAACATCAGAAAGCACATGGGGTAGAAGAGACGTTGATTTGTGTGATTCTAAAACAATACAAACATCAAACATTCTAGGGTGTACCAATACAAAGAAATGTGTGTCTTTTTTTTTCGTGAACTTTACTTCCTAATATTGTAATGTGTAAATTAGTTTTTGATATATAGGTCGAGGGCTCAGAAGCGGACGTCGTCAGCAAGGCAGGCACAATTACCTATTATTGACTTTCTATAAATCACGATCTTTGATATTGGTATTTATATACCACATTTCATATCACTAGCACTTTTAATGATTTAAATATAAATCTTTGCAAGAAAAAGTCTGAAAAACATCAACATGCAAAGGTTTTCAACTGTTTGTGCATTTTTAATGAATAATATATTGTTGTTGGTTTAAGTGAAATCTGTTAAAATAAGTTTATGTTATTAAAATGTCAAGAACTGGTTGAGCAATTCACAGATCTAGAACCTCGCGGTCCTTCTACAGCACAGGTATGTCGCTGTATCTGCACCTAATTTCCTTTTTTGGAGTAGGACGAAGACGAGCTGTGGTGTAGACTGTAATTTTGTAACACTCTTCGACCATTGAGTGTTTTGTTTTTACTATTATATCCTTTAATGACACAAGCTTGTTTACAGATTGTAATTTGAAAGACAAACTTATGGACATTGATAAATATACCAGGTTGTGTATTAGACTGGCAAACAGACACATATGGCTTCGGTTGATGGAAAAAAAATTTGACCGGAATTTCTAACATACTCATTGTATTTTGTACAATTATGTGTTTACGTATGACTATGCATTACTAAAAGCGCATACTGCCTGAACATTCCGTCGTACAGGTACATATATACATACAAACAATAGCATTCCGTTTTGTTCCGCATGATATGCAGTTGTTGGTCACAGAAACGATTTAGTTTTATATACGCTGAGTCAGTGGAAGACACTAACGGGGCTTTCCGCATGCTGCTACATTCTCTGGGTGTATGGTTCTAACAGGAGGACTGTGCCAGCTTTACAACCTTTGCTTAATCAAGCTGATAAGGAACAAAGTTCCAAAGTTACATAAGACGACCAGTTTCATATAGCCAGGAATAGTGTGGGCTGGTAAAACTAAACAAGTGTGGTAGTTAGTAATGTTCTATATTTAGTTTAAACGTATTTATTTCAAACAAGAGTGCATTTACATATATTTGAAACATACAACATTTGTATACATACAAGTTTGATTTGGATAAGAACGGAAGACTTCATCTTATAAAGTTCTTCTCCATAAAGGTTATATTAAGTTGCATGTTTTCAAACGAACATAATTGGTTTACTAATAAATCTAATAAAAAGGAGATTAGTACGATAAGAAGTGAAAAAGTAATAAATAAAGAAAAAAATGACAAATATTAGATTAGGAAGAAATGTTTAACATAGATACATGTACAAGTAGACATCAATATGATACATTAGTAAATTATATATAACTTATACATGTGGGAAGTGACTTAGTAAGAAAAGGAAGTTAGAGAGAAGTTCTGAAGCAAAACTATGTTTCAAAACGTTTGCTATTGATAATATACTTGTGTACTGCATCAGCAATTTTAGTATTAGTTTGATAATCCAGAGTGCTATCTCCATAAGATTGTTTGGACAGAGGGGACGGAATACATAGATATAGTGTTCAGAAGTTCTGCACGGATATTAACATAAAGCTGACATTCAAGGAAATAATGGAATGGTGATTCCCTTAATCCGCATCGGCATAGAGGCGATGAAAGTAATGTTCTGTATCTTAGTTCCCGCAAAATGTAGTTGAACTGAAGCAGCGTATTGGTTTTTAGCATTCTTTCATTTCTATTTATACATTTGTTTGCAAAATCAGCTTACATGCAATCCGGTCTAATGATTCAAGCAATCGTTTTGCAATGTAATTTTACCTACGCAGGCGTATAATAGATAACGTTGATTTTTCCAAATGTAATATTACCTTGCATGCATATGTACAACGTTGGCAATGTTATCTACATGTAAAATCTTGATTGTGCTATCCATGCCAATTATACCATTAATGATTGAAAAATTAATATATTTACGTATCGCTTTGTTTCGTGACGGACATTTTTGAATTATAATAGGTTAGTTTTAATTTGCTATAAATGGCTTGAATGCATACTACAATGTACATGTTTATGAATATAGAACAGGTAAGCGATTTTTTTCCAGATGACAATAATATATATACAAATATAGAAACAAAATACTTAGTACCATTTAACTTGTGACAAACATGGCTGTGCCGTTTATTAAATTAGGTAATTGTAAATAATAAAACTATTAATTAATTATATTTACATACAATGGGCACCATAAGCCTAGTTTATCAATGACTATTCTTCAATAGGTACAAGATGCACACATAGATGTGGAAACAAGAACAGTTGGTTACATTTGAAATTCATTCATAAAGCCTCTGTCACACATTCTCGATCATGGCTCCCGACATCGTCCCGATAGCGCCACGATACATATTATAAAAACAGTCGGGAATATCGGGACGCTGTCGGGAGATGTCTGGACGCTTTTGGAACGCTGTCCTGGAAATCGGTAATCATCGGGACAAGTTCGGCTTGATCGACCATGCACTCAAATTTGTTAAGGTTTTTCCCTTAATGCCTCAGTCACACATTCCCGAATTTTACTACCGTTCTTATGCCGACAGCGTCCCGAATCAAATATGTGAAAACTCGGGACGATATCATGAGATTCGGGGATCGAAATTAAATGTTTACTCAGGAATTTGTGACTGCCGCAATACTCATGACGTGATATTCTATCTAATTTATAATGCATTATCAATCCCGTTCCACAGGACACTGTCCCGATATCGTCCCGACACCGTCCCGAATTTGAACCCTTAGAGCCGAATCTTTCCCTATATATATACATGTAATTTATATTGTTGTCTGGGTGAAATAATTATATATAAATATAAAAAATCAAGAGGTAAATAAAAGAACTGGTGAAATAATTATATATACATATATATATATATATATATATATATATATATATATATATATATATATATATATATATATATATATATATATATATATATATATATATATATATATATATATATATATATATATATATATATATATATATTTCACCAGTTCATTTACTTACCTCTTGATTTTACCATACAACATTATGAACAACATGCTTTATTGACATACAGCCGTAAACATAACATCGTTTGTTCTTGTGACATTACGTGTAAACAATAGCTGTGTGATGACAGATGTTAGCTACTGCCTAGAAGACATGTCGAATAGTGAGTATAATGTACATGCCTGCTTGTGTTCCATCATTCGTGTTATTACTTTCATATATAGCGTCTTAAGAACTTCGTTCTTGCGATTCGGTGGTATAGCATTCGTAGAACGTTACTTTAATTTGCAACTGCTTTAAGCTATGTACGATCGCAAATGTGTGTATGCATTAAATGACACGCAAACTGCAAGTATAAGTTTGTAGAAAGCATTAGAAATACAGAATAAAACCTGACGCACCTGTTGACGTAGTGATCTGTGTCAAGTTTTCGCCAAAAATCAGTAATCGGAAAGCTTTAATAATGCGAGTGTTTTGCAACTATGCGGAGGCGATATATACATTGAAAGTTCGATTGCTAAGTTAGGGTGGGACGGGAGGTACCTTTTTACGGAAAATTCAATTGTAATAAAAGTCTACGCTCTTCGAGTGCTTTCTGAAGGTGTCATATTTCTACCAACCACATATCCACATAACTATGTCGATCTTTTGTTTTTAATCCCACATATTCAGTTATTATCTGGCAAGAAACTGTTCGTGTTATCCACTTAGGGATCTTAACAGGAAAAAACTGCCCGTTAATGCCCACTACTTCTAACCCAATATTCACTTACATTAAATGTACTAAATTGACCAGAAGTCCGGTTGCTCGTTCTTAACGCCCGCAATGTGCTCGCTGCATAGTGCAGTTACTTTGGACCATATTACAAACGTTATATTCGACACTATTCTAATTGACGTACGCCTTGGCAGTAATATTATCCGTCAAGACTCGAATAATTAGACCGCGGAGAAGACACACAAAGGCATATATGGCCATCAGAATAGCTTTGACACGCGGTGGTTCAGTCGCTCGATGCTTTTTTGCCGTTGTACACCGTACGCCTCCTCAACCCCCTCCCAAGAGAGCTGGCGTCTGTTATAATCAGAGCTTGGACGGTTTATGTACATATTTGCAATAATCAACCGCTTTGAAACACCACTGCAACTCCTGAATTATTTTATGCGTCAAATGCAAACTCGTCTGTCCAATACTTCCTAGAACCCGGTAAGTGATGTGTCTTTCTAGCAAACAACTTTTCAGCGGAAAAGCCCCGGCAACGGATATGCGTTTACCCAAAACTTTGCCAAGGTTACGTGCCGGCACACTTTCGCGTAATAACTTGACGCATTGATTTTTGTAGAAATGACACACATCTTTTTTGTGATTTATTCAAAACTTTTTGATTCATCAGTAATGAATTATATCCAATTCAATTGATTGCTTGTGTCCGTATTAAAGCGGATTTGTATAGATTAGCTGCAAATGCCATATCTCTGGGAGTATCTAATAGTAAATGTGTATGGTCAGCAATGAGTGAAACATGAACAGCTAACAATAAATCATCAACAATATTGTAACACAATAGTCTATCAATCTCTGATGAAACAAAAATGTTCTGTTTAAAATTAAATAATTGACTATCAGGTTCAAAATGGTATCACTTAGAAGCAAATGGAAACTTAACACCATGTTCAATCGGATGCACCAATTTGAATTCAGGCGTCAACGCAATCTTTCATTTTCGATATTTACATGTTACGTTGGCCAAAAGCGCTGAATATAAATTGCCACTAAATGTACTTAGGGTGGTGGGGGGTTACTCATTATTGTTTGTCGCACTCGAGTTGTAATCCCTGTTAAATCGCCTGTACCGGAACTGTGGAATGCGGATGTGTGAATCTGAAGAATACGTCTTGTCGGCAACAAGATCCACGTCCACGACCACGCGCGTTGATCCTGACCTATGCTGAGGACGTCTTGCAGCAGATATGGCTGCTGCAGAACGCACCGACTCCAAAGACCCTGGGTTTAACCCATACGTGAACCGTTTCAGCGCAAGGGAAACCTAGACGTCCAATTTGCAAATACCTGCACTGTGCATTACATACAATCGATAACTGACCAAGATTATCTTGTGAAATAGGCTGACCTGCTTCAATGTTTGAAATAAGCCGTATCGCAGTCTCGTTGTAGCGGCTGCACCGAGTCAACACATTCAGAAAGCCTTGGTCTGCTCTCTTGATTCCTGGACGAGATTCATTCAATCGAAGCTCTGGTGGCAACCTCATACGTGATAACGAGTCTCTCAGAGCCTGAAAATATCCCTTGATATCATAAACACAACCGGCAGCACAAGGCTGTGCGGATCCGGTGGCAACATCTACCACGAAGCAATTGAGAATATGCTCCGTTTGCGGCAATATTCGTTGCACTGATTCACGCAACCTATGAACAACCGTTTCCTTTGAGTTATCCGTCACGAATTTATAAAAAATTTCCTCCATCAAAACTACATGTATAACCCTACACGAAAAACACGTGTTCTCGTTTCGAGAGAATAATAAAGATCCGCGTGATCATCATCAGTCGTTGCATAAAAGGTAGCTGTTAAATAACAAATACAAACATGTTGTATATGATGCTGTAATGTAACTGAATGTAATTTCACAATTTAAACAAGTAAGCAATTACTGATTAGTCAAGATTGTGTATTGAGTTGACTGTTGACATAATTGTTATTAATCTTCGATATGTTGTTTCAATAAGCGTTATGTATACCAAGCATGTTTGTGTTAGCGTACGTGTTCCTATCAGGTCACGTTTGGTCTGACCTAGTTTTACGAAGTGTTATGTCATCAGAGATGTCCCATACAAAACAGTTAACCAAAGTTCATTGTGTGACGTTAATTGGTGAACTCTCAAGGTAAAAAGCTGAACATATAACATAAGCAGTCTAAGACTAGATGACAGTATATATGACATTATCCTGCTACCAACCCAAACAGTGACCTAAAGCGGTGACCGTATACACTTGTTGATATCCGGCAGTAGATACCGTGACTGTAATATACCGTCAATAGGTATTCCTACGCGCCGGATAACAACATTGTCGAGAATGACACAGCATAAAGTTTACTTACCAGAGTTTTTCATCGATACAAACTGTGTGTTGTCTTGTTTAACAGAGTTAAACAACACATGAGTTGTTTGCCTCACATTTCATTTGACTGGTTAACAACAACTTCCTTCCAGTTCCCTTCCATTTCAACACACTTGAATCTGATGCAAGCGGGTTATTCTTTATGGATAGACTTTCTTCGGTCGATCAATAGAGCATATTCATCAAAGAAATAACTTTTTATATCAATTTCCGATGAAAATAAATAAAAAAAGTTATCATAATTGTAACGTATAACTAAACATATTGTGATTTATTTCACTTTCAGTTACACTGTCCTTCACCAACAACGAATACTATCGGAGTAAATCTAGAAAATTAAAAAGGGATCAACATCACCGTTTCCATTCGAGGCAAATATTCCATACACTTGTTATCTGAATGCTATTGCATAATATAATCCACCCAAAACACAGAAACACTAATATTTATTCCGATTTCATGTATTTTAAACTGCAAAACAATCGCGTTCTGGTTTGACTACAGTACATTGTGTAAACTTACAACTAAAATGAATGACGTAGTTGGTGTGACGTAATTTTACTCTTTAAAAACCAATATAATCTGGTTTAAAACAAAGGCAGATTTACCACGTCATGTTCGTGTCGTACTGACATCAGCAAATAAGATTTATTAATAGTTTACTTTTGCTTTCTGAAAAAGGTGATTAAGAAATAGAGAACTATTTTTTTCCCGGTAGTACGCATTCATGCAAGGGAGTTATAAGGTCGAGGCACGTCTAGATTCTTTTTTAATTTAAAACTTTAGTGTTTGGTGTTTTTAAAATTAATTGAATAGAAATCAGGATTAATAGAATACCTGGCAGGTGCTGGGAAGAAAAAAAGTTTATCCGGTTCGGCCCGAAAAACAAAAGCACGCCTTATTTTTATATGTTATACATATATATGTGTATACATTAAAATATATTGTATACGCACCTGAGTATATGTTGATATGTGTATGTGTGCATAATTTTTTAATTTAAACGTGCTACTCTGGGATGAATGTAGGGTTAAAAATGGTTTAGTTAGTAGTGTCTCTACTAATGAAGTAGTTCGAGTTGCATAATATTGTACTCACACTATTGAACATTTATTATTAGACGCCGAAGCAGATTCCTACCTGCTATTTACGAGTTGATTTATGTTACAAACATTTTGAATGTAAATTCAGTATACACTTATTATAGGTTGTGTTTAATCATACTACAATACAGAATGATGTGATTAAAAAAATGCCAACCGTGTCCAGACCGTGTCCAGACTAGATCTGCACGGATTTAGTCATAGCTCGATTCGATTCGATTTGGATTTCAAACATCATTTAGTTAAATAGTTGATTTGATGCACGTTTCCTATTTACATTACTGGCTTGAGTTTGCGTGTTTTTCAGTGTATCAGTCATGTTATATTTATTTTTATATGTTTGCAGACCGACACAGGTTCTCTATGAGAGACTGCCTGAAACGAGAACCGATGGAAAATCGCAGTACAACGGCCTAGCAAACAGCTAAAAGAAATGTCAACGCAAATGTCAACGCAATACGCAAATAACAACGCAAAATCAACATAAAAGTCAGTCCTAAATTCAAAGCAAAAGTCAGCATGAAGGGCAATGCGAAATTCAACGACAAACGCCAATGCAGACGTCAGCTTGTCTTGGGTAAATAGGTTGTAATATTCTGTAACTGAAACTGTTATTAGCAATAAAAGAGCAAATAATTTCGTTTTATACATTCCAAACACTTTTGTTTGACATTTTTGTATGAGCTACAATAGACACACATTGACTTGCAGTATAAAAGGCTGATATTACAAACATAGGTAATGCATTATTAACTGCATACGAATGTAATGAAAATTATGTATTACAGATTCGCGTGTATATATTGTTTGTATTGTTTACAGAATGAACCTTCTGACCAGTTTTTTTTAATAAGGGACTTCGAAACACTTTTTATGTTGCATATAATGACCGTCAAACTTATAATCACAGAAAACACACACTCTTCTATTCGATATTTTGATGAACAGGGCTTTATAAAGGTTTTTTTGCCTTTGATTTAACACTAAATGTTTGCAAATTTTAAAGCAATTGTATAACAACGTCAAAACAATCAGCAAATGTCATCATAACGTCAAACATGAGCATGTGGCGAAAAATTGCGCCAAAATTACCTTAATTTCCTTAAACAATTCGCATGCTGATAAAAAAGGATGAACCTTAGATGAAAAAAAGACTTATAACAATAATGAAAATGATAATGATTGCAATTATTATAATTATTACAAATACTAAATAGTATATGTAAGAAATATTATCAATAATACATAAGTAATAATAATTACTGCAATACAAATAAAAATGCTTATAATTATGTCTTCTTATATTTCTTCTTATATCACTGCTACCGCTACTTTTATCAATAATAATAGCAATAGTATTAATGATAATAATGCACAATTAACTAATAATAAAACTAGTAATAATAATTAATTAAATAACAAACAAATAATTATACAAGTAATAATGCTTATAATAATACAATTATAACAAGAATAGTAATAACACTAATAATAATAAAATTAATAATAACACAATAATAATAGCATTTAAAATAATAATTATAATAATAATAATAATAATAATAATAATAATAATAAGAATAATAATCATAATCATAATCAACATAATCATAATAATAATAATAATAATCATAATAATAATAACAATAATAATAATAATAATAATAATAATAATAATAATAATAATAATAATCATAATCATAATCAACATAATCATAATAAGATTGAAGAAAAAAACGCCTGGTATTGATGATGAAGTTAATAATAGAAGTAATACAATAGTGATAAACATGTCGTCCGCATACTTTGAATATTCATCAGATATTATAAGACAATTATACCCATAAGGAATTATTTTAATTTACATAGTTGATAATAAGTTTTGCGAGTTTTATATAATCTAATAATGTTATTTAAGTTTTAAATAATCAAATCTAATGTATGTGTTTGCATTTTTCAAGCCGGTTTCCTTTCAATATTAAACTAAAGTAGAATGCCATATGTCATAGTATCGCACGTTTTAACAGAATACCAGACACTTTTTACTATATTTTCAACCTTTTTTGTTAGTAATTGTTGATGTCTTTCGAATAAAACGCCAAGTGTGCAATTTGCCTTTGACACTGTTAAACCAGGTGAAAGATACTTTTTGCCATATATATATATATATATATATATATATATATATATATATATATATATATATATACAAAGAATACAATATACATGGCAATACATAGCAACATATACTTGGTTTAATCCACTATAATATATGCTATGACATGTATAGAATTTATGTAGTAGAGAATCAATAAATGCATAAATACAGGAGAACAACAAAAGTAAAAAAGAAAAAATCAACATGGTAAATGTTACAGCATTTTTATCCATCAAAATATATCAATGCTGATTGAGGGGACTGGGTGTATAAACATATACAATAACAGTTAATAGTTTAACATTAATAAATGTATTTAATTTCGGCTGCAAAATAATTTTAAAATGTTCATACAGCCCTTTCTTTCTTCAGACAGGTTAGTTTTTTCAATAATTGTGCATGATAAGTTTAGAAGTCTTTTTAAACCTTCTAATGCGGGGATGGTGTTTCTTCGTTTACAAAGAAAAATGTAACGCTTTATCTGTATACAAAAATGATTATAGGCTTTTTTTAGGTGAGCCTAAGATGAATGATTTAGAATTCATTGCAAATTCACCATCAATTTGATAAACAATATTGTTTACCTTGGATAAGAACGCTTGAACAGTTGTGCAATCCCAGAAAAGATGTATAAGTGTTTCTGGTTCAGTTTTGCAAAAAGTACATTTGTCAACTATTTTCATTTTGGTAAGAAGGCTGTTGCAACCTAATATGTTATGAGTTATCCTAATTTGGAACCATTGTAAGTAAGAATCTTGTGTGAAGGAATTTCTGGATTGTTGATGAAGGTTTTATATATAACAGCATTACCTTTTGTACACATAATTAATGACTTAATATAGCTTGGTCTTAAGGGCAAACATGTATCCATTATTTCTGTGTTGTCGGCAATATGAAGAGATTTTAAATAGACTTTAATAGATTTTGTAATACATTCATATTACAGGAAATTCACTGAAGTTCCAATTATCTTGCTAAATTCCGATCTATCTAGAAATGACTTATCATTTTTCATAAGATCTTTAACATAACGAATTCCCCGATCATACCAAGCTTTGACAAAAATTGGTTCATTACCAACCAACAACTTGTGATTTTAAAACATAGGTAATCCTAAAAACTCGGTTATAGTAGTTATAACATATTTATCAATAAAATCCATGTATGACTGAAATACATCTGCCCAAAATGGGTTTTTACATTGTTGTAGAATATTATGAACATAGACCTTACCAAAATTGAATAAGTGGTTAATATTTACCATATTATTGCAAACTAAAATACGCCACTTGCTATCGGCACCTGGTATAAAACGCTTAAACCAGGTTAATTTGATGATATTCATGCATGCAACAACATCGAGCATTTTCAAACCACCATCAGTATAATCTTTGACTAGAACTTTACTTTTTATTCTTGTTTTACCTTGCCAGACAAACTCATAAAAAAGACTATTAAGTTTATGCAAAAATTGTGTATTTGGTCTTGGTAGGGTAGCAAACAAATTAGTTAAGTGTGGCAGTAGCAATGATTTAATAACTGTTATTCTACCTATGGGTGTAAGTTCTCTTTTATTCCATGACTTTATACAATTACTTATTGTATCAATTTTGTATTCGAAATTTAATGATATCATTTTATCTAGGTCAACATACTATGTCCGGAGGACATACTAACAAATAATTAGGAGATACTAAGTCCTAATTAGGACATACCAACTAATAATTAGGTGATACTAAGTCCTAATTAGGACATAGCAACTAATAATTAGGAGATACAAAGTCCTAATTAGGATATAGTATCTCCTAATTAGGAGATAGTAAGTCCTTGTTAGGATAATGTAAGTCATATTGTAGTATATCATATATAGGACATAGTATCTCCTAATTAGGACTTAGTATCTCCTAATTAGTACTTCGTATCACCTAATTAGAAGTAAGTATGTCATAATTAGGACTTAATACAGTGTACTCCCTCTATACCGAACATCGACCGGACCGGACCAAATGTTCGGTTTTCAGGGAGTTCCTGTTTACTGAGGGTTTGAGGCAAAATACAATAATGCATATAGATTATATTAATTTATTCGTTTTATTCAGATTTATTAAAATATGGCATTTTATGACAGTACTAATTTAAAACGGTACGCATTATTATAACATACAACACATTTTAAAATCATTGATCAAACATAATACAAAACCAGCACACATCAATGTTAACACACCGCACAATCAAATAAATGTCACAAATCAGCATGTATCGGTTAAACTTATACAATGTACGATAATACATGTAGACAATGTTTATACATTTAATTAAGTCTAATATAATCCTGACATAATGTGGCATTGCATGACGGAAGTAACATAACACATTATAATAAAGTGCAGCACATTTTAAAATCATGACCAAGGGGAATGCAAAACCAGCACACACAGAGTCACATGAGCATCAAACATTAGCCTATAATTTACACTTTGCTCAAAACGTCACTGATTGTAGTCTGCTTTGTAGCGCACCTAGCCTTGACAATCATCTTCTCTGTAATTTCGACCAAGTGTGTGTGTGTAGTACATTTTTATCGAGTGCACCGGGATTCTCTCCCATATGGCCATCGCCCGCAGAAGACTTGTTAGTTGGTAACAGGGGGTAGTGCAAGATACAGGAGACACCCCGTTCCAGAGGCGACCCTGGGTCTTTTAGTGCCCGGTGTGAAGCACCTAGTATACTGCACCTCGGTTTTACGTCTCATGCGAAAGACGAGTTAGAAGGTTAGGGTCTGGCGTGTGCTCGAACATGCGACCCCTGGGTTGTGAAGCCAGTGCGTGACCACGGATCCGCCACATTTTTCGACCAAGATCAATCAAGTCATGTTTTAACTGTAGTCAAGAATAATTATTACATCATTAATAGTTATTACCTGAGTTATACAAATTGTTTGTAACACGTTTAAATATTTTCTAAACAAATGAAAACAGTCTAATAAACATACTGTTTGTTGTTCACACTTTATATACTAATCACCATTGTCTGGAGTCCTAATATGATGTCGAACTGCTGCCCCTAATTATCGGATTAAGCGTGCAAACACCATGCGGCAAGACAATAACTAGCTAAAGATAATCGAAAACAGCAGATTGTCACACATGTTCGGCTGACAGAGGTCAATTTGTACTCCGAAACAAAGCGATGTACCGCTCCTGCTGTTCGATATCCGGAATACAGAGGTTCCGGTATACCGAGGGTTTACGCACATTAAACATATAGGCGAAAAAACGGGACCGGAGCGTCTGTTTGGTATTCAGAGAGTTCCGGTTTGTAGAGAGTACGGTTTAAGGGAGTACACTGTATATCATAATTATGAGATATCTCCTAATTAGAACAAAGTATCTCCTAATTAGGACTTAATATCTCCTAATTAGGACTTAGTATCTCCTAATTTGAACTTACTATTTCCTAATTAAGACTTACTATCACATAATTAGAACTTACTATGTCATAATTAGGACTCCTAATAAGAACTTATTATCTCCTAATTATGAGATAAAGGAATACAAAATGATATAGACCATGGAACTAGGACGCTTCCATAGTATTTTTTTCTTTTAAATAAGTTTATAATAACGCCGTAATAAACATTTAATGATTAACACATGTCGATTTTATGTTTCTTATTTCCATGCTCGTTGTCTGCGATAATTTATAAGATATTATATAGTGTGCGATGTAATGCAATTGCATCTTAATTACTTATCAAGGACTTGTAGTGCACATTTAGTAATAAGACGGTATACAATTTGTACGTTTGTTTGTGGGTAAACAATTTTAATTCTCTTGTCATTATTAGTTATTTATTCCGTCATAAAATACAAACACAAATTAGTGAATGCATATAAATGAACATAATCGTATCATTAGTCTTTATATAAACTATTACGACTAACATTGTATCGTAAAACTCTCATAACTGTTGGACGGACAAAACAATGAAGAAGATTTTATGGATAAGTATTGGGTTTTGGTCGTATTCATCAAATATATCATTTTTGTGGTTTTTCTGTCATATCATTTATATGATTACTCATCTAGTGATGTATGGGCTTGTAAGAACTTTTACAAATAATTATTGATGCTTTTTGACACCGGATAATATCGCCCATCATCCAGTGGCGGTCCAACCCAAATTACACATAATAGACTTTTATCAAGATAATCTTGTACCATTACATCACACGCACGGCGGTTAAGAGCTGTGGATATGAAAATACTGAAACCACTAAATGAACAGTTACTTGCAAACTTGCTACAATACATTAGCATTCTAAAATTTAAAATACATGTTAACTGAACATTGTGATCACATATTGAACTGATATGGGCAAACATATCATTTGGTACCCACATTTGGGCCATATGGTATATTTTATCAACAATAGCCCATAAGGGTGTGCTTAACTTGGACCTACCTGGGTTTGATAGGGTCAAAACATAGGGGCTTACCTGCTTTCTGGGTCCCATATGGGTCTGATATGGGCAAAAACATGTTTGGAACCCACATTGGGCCTATATGGTATATGTGCCCAGATGTAGCCCATACCTGGACCATATGGGGCGTTGCCTGCTGGGTTTTCTTCTTGGGAGCCATATGGGTTTGCTGGAATGGGGCCCACCTGGATTTTTGTAGTGGTAAGACAAAATATATGGGTCCCATACAGGGCCCATATAAGCCGGCAAAGGTAAAGCAGATATCTTGCCCACGTGTGATTGCTTGCAGTGGACCCATATGGGCTTGCTTACTGGGTCCCATATGGTATATTATTTGGGATTTACATGGGGCCCATATGGTATATTTGCCCATCTATAGCCCATATTGTGCCCATATTGACTTGCTTTCTAGGACCCATATAGGCTTTCTGGTTTGGACCCATGTGGGTTTACTGCACTTGGATTTACCTGGGTTTTATAGTGGCACATATGGGGACACTGGGCCCATGAGGTGTATCAGCCCAGGTAAAACCCACATCGTGCCCACATGGGGTGGCTTGCTTGGACCTATATGGGCTTACTTACAGTGGACCCATATCAGCTTCCTTTCTTGGACCCATATGGGCATGATACGGGAAAAAGTATCATTTTGGGACCCACATGCGGCCCATATTGTAATTTTTGCCCAGCTATAGCCCATATTGAGCTTTCTGGGATCCAAATGGGTTTTCCAGTAGGGACCCAAATTGGTTTACAGTACTTGGATCCATCTGGGTTTTATAGTTGCAAGATAATGCATATGGGTACCACACTGGGCCCATGAGGTATATTAGCCCATGTCATGCCAACATGGGCTGGCTTGCTGGGACCCATATTGGCTTACTTACAGTGGACCTACATGGACTTTCTTTTTGGACCCATATGCGTCTGATATGGGCAAACATATCATTTGGGACCCACATGGGGCCTACACTGTATTTTTTGCCCAGCTATATCCCATATTGGGCCCATATTAATTTGCTTTCTGGGACCCATGTGGACTTTCTAGTAGGGACCCATATGGGTTTAGTTTACTTGGCCCCATATGGGTTTTATAGTGGCGATATAATGCATATGGGACCCACTTGGGGCCCATATTGTATTTAATGTCCAGCTATAGCCCATATCGGATCCATATGGTCCATATGGACACTGGGGCCCATACAGGCTTTCTAGAAGGGACCCACATTGGTTTACTTTACTTGAACCCATCTGGGTTTTATAGTGGCAAGATAATGCATATGGGTCCCACACTGGGCCAATGAGGTATATTAGCCCAGGTAAAACCCATATCGTGCCCACATGGGGTGGCTTGCTGGGTCCTATATGAGCTTAGTTTCAGTGGACACACAAGGGCTTCCTTTCCTGGACCCATATGTGTCTGATATAGGCAAACATGTCTTTTCGGACCCAAATGGGGCCCATATTGTATTTTTTGCCCAGCTATAGCCCATATTGGGCCCATATGGACTTGCTTTCTGGGCCCTATATGGGCTTTCTAGGAGGGACCCAAATGGGCTTACTTTACTTGGACCCATCTTGGTTTTATTGTGGTAAGATAATCCATATGGGACCCACATGGAGCCGTATTGTATTTTTTGCCCATCTATAGCCCATATTGGGCCCATAATTATGGGCTTGCTTTCTGGGGCCCATATAGTATTTCTAGTAGGGACCAAAATGGGTCTACTTTATAGTTGCAAGATAATACATATGGGTCCCTCACTGGGCCCATGAGGTATATTAGCCCAGGTAAAATCCATATCGTGCCCACATGGGGTGGCTTTCTGGGACCCATATGGGCTTACTTGCAGTGGACCTACATTAATTTCCTTTCTTGGACCCATATGGGTCTGATATGGGCAAAAATATCATATGGGACACACATGGGGCCCATATTGTTTTGTTTGCCCAGCTATAGCCCATATTGGGCCCATATTAGCTTGCTTTCTTGGACCCATTTGGGCTTCATAGTAGGGACCCAGATAGGTTTACTTTACTTGGACCCATCTGGGTTTTATAATGGCAAGATAAAGCATATGGGACTCATATCCATATGGGGCCCGTATTGTATTTAATGCCCAGCTATAGCCCATATGGACTAGATTACTGGGACCCATATGGGCTTTTTAGTAGGGACCCAAATGGGTTTACTTTACTTGGACCCATCTGGGTTTTATAGTGGCAAGATAATGCATATGGGTCCCACACTGGGCCCATGAGGTATATTAGCCCAGGTAAAACCCATATCGTGCCCACATGGGGTGGCTTGTTGGGACCCATTTGAGCATAATTTCAGTGGGCCCACATGGGCTTCCTTGCTGGGATCCATATGGGTCTGATATGGGCAAGCAAATATCATTTTGGACTCACATATTGCATTTTTTTGCCCAGTTATAGGACATATTGGACCCATATGGGCTTGCTTGATTGGTTTAACAGCTGTTTACATAACCCAGATCTACCAGAGCCATATTGGAAAATCGCTTATCAAACTTTAGTTGTTATGTTAAGTTTGTCGATAAACCGCGACTAAATATTGATTGGATTTAATAAATTACGAGAGCTCCATTTAGCACTCCACAATTTTGTTTAAAATATTCATCTACTGCCGCATTGTGATATATATTTTTTACCAGGTATGTACTTTTATAAATGTTAATGATAGTTCATGTTAATGTTTAAATGTGTATTCTTATCGGTCTTTTCCTAGTTATGTCACTTTTGTTGAAATTCCTTAGAAAAGTTTTAAAACTTAAGGTAGAATGTGAAATTAGTCTGTATAGTTGGTAAAGACAGAATCTTGTTGGAAAATATAGTAATATGTTTATAAATATCCATATGAATACAAAACCCTTGTTTTTATTATGTGATAAATAATCGGATATTAGTGTAAGTTAAAGAGGTTCTGTTTGGTGTTTACATATTTATTTCATGTCTCTTGTGTTACTCAGTAACAAAAACCATTTTAAATAACATAAATAAACGTCAACATCGACAAAAAACTATTTTTATTATCGAAAAATGCAAAAAAATATTTTGTGTCGATACAAACCCGTTTATCCTAAGCAACGGCTACATTCGGTTTTGAATCTGATTTAATATCTCTGATTTCTGTGGAATGTTTAAGGCTATGGTAATTGTAGTGCAATAATCTGCATTTGCACAACTGTCTCATTTACCAGCATATGTGAGAAACATACTGCAATTATGCAGAGCATTAAATACTATTCGCTCGCAAATCACATATTTGTTTTAGAGATATTGAATTTATTTGATAATCAGGATTAGTCGTGCTATCGTTAAATTATAAATACAGTTCATCCTTTGATTTATAAAATTCTCAACTGCAGACAGGTGCTCCGTTTACAAAAAAATATTAACAAATTATGTCGATGCATCATCTCTTATAATAATTTCAATTATAATATGTTTACAACCATGATAATAATTATAGAACAACTTCGTTGAACGCTTTAATTAATGAGTTATGGCTGTAAATTAATGACCTATTCAAGGCTACTATAACTTTGCAAATTCGCAGTGAATTATTGTTTTTTAAATACCATTCTTATTTTCATATCCTGTAAAGCGTACATTTGAAAGTTGATACCTATTTAATAAAAGCAATCAACCACTTAAATAAACAATTGAAACCCATTAAGTTCAGGCTACGCTTTATCAAGTGCACCGTATAACGAAATGATTATAAACCCGATAACGAAGTTTATCGATTAAAACACATGTGTGTTACGTTCACCGTAATGCATCGGAACGACACGACTTTGCTGATAAATGACGATAACAATATATTAAGTTGATAACTATTGTTAGATGAAATAACAAGAAAACAAGAGTTTGTTACGCCCATTTGGATTGTTTTGTCAGCATCTTTGATTGGATATAACATGATGGCGTCAGTTCCAAAACTCTTTTCTTTCCTGTTTTGTGCTATTATTTACAGTTATATACCAGTATTGCATATATTGCCAAAAACTATAGACACATGTCAATACACAGTAGAGATGCTTTTATATAATACTTCATTAGTGGTATATATTTTCAGGGGTATGATTCAACTGTACTGGATATTAACCATTTTATGGTTTGCAGGTATATTGTTATTTTCTCCGTATCTAACTTTTAAGGCGTCTTTCGAAAAGGAATTTGCTATTCTTGCTGAAGACGTAAGCACTGTTAGACCGTAAACAGCTTACGTGGTATACAGCTGTCGGTCTGTCTGTCGGCCTGCCTGATACCTGCCTGCCTGTTTGCTTGCCTGCCTGAATGCCTGCCTTCCCGCCTGTCTGTATGTAGTTATTCGTTAAGACGAAAGACCTATTTCAGAAGTAAATGTATATATACCCAATGTATCTAGCTTAATTTGTTTATACGTTGTCATGAAACGAATTTAGCTCACCGTTCGCTGTATACGTTGCAAACTGAAGTATACAGCTTGCAGGTACATGTAATCTGTATACTGTGTAAGCTATACACGGTCTAACAAAACACCGTATTACTGCACACACATATTTTGATAAACGTGTTTTGTTTATCTAGTTCTCAATAATTGTTCTGATCTTTCACAATGTATTTTACTCAAATTAAACACAACATACATTTTCAGCCAATCAGCTAGCAGGTAAACACCCATTACACGTAAGATTTAATCATTAAGAGCATGATCTTAATAGATCTTATTTCTGGCTTTTGACTGGCTATTCGGAACCTCGCCTTCTCAGAATTTGTAGTAAACATTACCACATACGAATATCTACTAGTCCCATGTTCTGATGGTGTACAGTGTACATGCGCACGACCAAACACAATGTAGCTGCGCTCGCTTCGCTCCTCCTTAAGCAAGCAGAGTTTTCTTAATATGTTCTAACGATTATAAGACAATTCACCAAGTTTGTTGTATGAAATTCTGAGCTGTTGATAACTCAAGACTTGGCCGCTACATCGCACCATTCAGCGATTGTGACAAGTGATAAGTATTTTCATAGATTCGCTCAAAGTTTTAACGTTTAAAGCTTAATATTAAACAATAATTAAATCATAAACACAAGTTTAGACAAATGGCTTTCGGATGTGCATGTACTATAACCAGTGCTTGTATATTATCATTATCATACTATCTTTTTGAAATATTTTCATACTCATGTTGGTATTTATTCTCGTATTCTGTTATCTTTCAGTGGGTATAAATCCTTCTTCCGAAATTGAATTAACCAAGATGAAAGTGGATACACATTTACCGATAAAATGTTCTTTAAACAGCGACATATCCTTTAAATTTACGAGTACAAAATCAAACAAACACAGACAATTGCAGCTTGCAGCACACATATAAATAGTTGTTATCTTAGTGACAAAGTACTTGCTCCAAGTTACGCAATTGCTAAATCAAACGAAGGTGGCATACTTTTTATAATTGACGTTAATGAGGATACGTACGGGACCTACACATGTTACGAGACGTACAACGTCACGAATTTGGCTGCAGTGGACGTGAGCTTCAAAGATATACAAACGTCAACGCATTCCGCAACGTGTACAATCATCGAAGGTATTACTTATGTTATCATTATATATCACTAGTTTTAGGATAAGCGTAATATGCAGCGTAGACAAATGAATGCAGATTTATCTTTCTCTTCATCCACTCTATGCAGTATTGAATTTAAAACTACCGAAGCTTAATTAAATAAAATGAATAATTAAATGTTATTGCATCGGAGCAATATATATGCAATATATGCATCGACTCGCTTGCCAACAACATAATCATGGAGCATTCTTAAACATCTATTTACATATTTTTATATTTTATATTTTCAGTATGTTTATAGTCGATAGTTTCAATGTGCAGAACAAATATTATTTTAAAGACACTCTCTCAAAACGAAAACAATAAACAAAAATAAAACGAATGCCCATACTATTATTAAAGAAGTATTTAATTGTAGTTGCAGAATAAAACATTTTTTTCCAGAAAACACCCTATCATTCATTGGCGTTGTAATAGATGGTGTCCAAGTCGTTCTATTGGTTGTTGGTCTTTGCTGCCTTGCTGGATATTTTTGCAAAATGAATTGTTGCAAAAGGAGTAAACTTCTTTTTAAATGTATACCATGTAGATAAAGTTAATATTTTAACATATTAGTTAATTAATATGTTGATCATATTACTTAAAGATTGTTTTTAAATGTTTCGCAAATGTATAGGTTCAACAAAACAGGCATACCTATATATTTTCTTAAAACATACATAATATCTTTATGGTGGTGAATATACATATATTTTATTTATATGTAATGAAAATGCAAATATCAATAGCAAGCACAAAATAACATAACGGCTGTTTTATGTTTGTTTTTTGACAAAGTTCATTTCAAAGATATGTTCTCTTGTGTACGGTAATTGATTCAACATATATCGCTGCCAATGGAGTCACTCTTGAATCATAGAAAGACATTATAATGATCGAATGGCAGCATGTGGTAATAGACCGTATGCATAATTTATGTCCGAGAAAACATTTAACCAGGGTATTGTATTACACATGTCTGGGGGAAATACGCACACATGAAATGATGTAGTTGTATGTAGTTCAGTATTAAAATATTATCCAAAGTGGGATAGATTACAAAAACAACACCATTAAAACAGTTATACATTACATGGAGTTATTTAAACATTTTAAATGTTGCTTTGTTGATACAGGTTGTCACCCAAAACGACAAGATTCAGAAAAGGCAACAATAGGGTACGCTAATCTTTAAAATAAATTTTCATAAGATAGACAGTTGACAATTTTGAAATTATTCGTCATAATATGTAACCTGGTAACAAAGGTATAACTGATAGATAAACAGAGTGTCATTTACTTATATTTAATTAAACCATAAACCTTTAAAGTTTAAAGTGAAGCAATTTATTAAGTCATATTTAGAAATTATCTACGGGTAATATTTGAGTCCTTTTTATAAATATTTAGAAATCATAAAAAGGTATTGGTCCCTTCAAATGCTACTAGTAGATTCAGTATAACCCATCATAATATTTACGCTTGTGTCATGTATGTTTTTTTTTTTTCAGAAACAGTGCCACGAATCTAGAGCTTGAGAGTGAAACTATTAACGTTACCATTCCTGTGGATCAAGATTTAAAAGATATAAATGCATCGCAGCGTATCCCATTAGCTACATACCCGAAGTCGCGGCCTACAAACAATACCGCTAAGACACAAAACAGAATGCACACACAGTCGCGAAGTCAAACACTTCGATTGACGAATTCTAAGCCAAAAAATACACGGATTGGAAAATGATACCCGCCACAAAATTGCGTCGCGTGCATTCACTCAAACGCGAAGTAATTTTGTTGTGTAGTCTACTAAGAATCGAAATATATTTGTTTTGCTTTATCCGTACTGTATTGTTTTATAAATCTCTGGGACAGTATCCAATATGTTTATCTTACAAGGTTTGCAAAGAGTTACCGTTTTAGGTCAAAAAGAATAAAGTTTCCACTACAATATTATTATATTGGTGTTTAAGCGACATGTTTGAAAAGGAACTATTTGGAAAAACAAACACACACGAACATTTAAACAATCATATAATATATTACTATGGCTTTATATGTCAATAAATGAGGTTATTAAAAGCGCGTGATCCATATATTACCTTCAAAAGTGCAAATAAAACTACATTTATATTGTTACCAATTCTACACTTTTTAGTAATCGTTCTAGTCATATAGTAAGTCAAGTGTAAGTAATTTAAATATTTTGCGTTTGTTATGTTTATTTAGTTTTAATGTTTATCGTATGGGGTTTTCCTTTTAATTGGGGCCCCTTTAAACTTGTTACTTTTCCAATATGGTGACCCCGGGTTTACTCATTGCGTGTGTTGTGTCTGTGTTGTAATGTTGTTGTTGGAATTTGTGTTGTAGTATCAATTTGTCATCTGGCGTAAGATAGACGTTCATTGCCGTCATGTCCTGTCAATAACACTTTAACGTATACCGTATCAGAAATAATCACATTTATTACTGTTCAGCCAGATGTTTCGAAATCAAAGTTGTATTTTATTAACAGCATCATTATTGCTCACTGATCTCCATCAAATAATTAGAAAGGAACAATTCGACGATATTAGTAGTAATTAGGAAAGGTTTGGCTATTTAATTTAATTTCAGACAATACTTTTTCGAGAACAAACAATTATACATATTAGCAACATCGTCCGTAAAGACGCTAGCCATAGACGGGCTTCATTGGGCAGGAACAAGTGGACAATGCAAAAATACAATTTGGCTGGGGCCATATCCACAAAGCTCTTTAGGAAAATCTTAAGTTAAGTCATATTTTTAAGTGAACACTTCAAATAACATTTTCCATGCGAAAATAAATGCTTTTTTTAAGGATTGAATTTAATGTTGGCTGCGTTCATGCGATTATGAACGCAATAGTCAAACTGGAAAACCCATGATGCGCGCTTTGAGATATGAGAAAAATCAGCAAAATTGTTTGTAAATCTTAACGTCCCAAGCGGGTATCAAACTAGCGACTTAGGGACCATACGAAGAAATGACTGTAGACAGCGATTCAACCGACTGCGCTATTCTGCTTCGTAAGAAAACTATGGTTATACAAAATACTCACAATTCTGACGTCAAAATGTAAACATGAAACGGGCCAAACAAACACCTCCCATATTATATATATTATTTGTATCTCAGAATGCGAAAACCTTTTTCCATTTATATATTCCTTAGTTAAATCGTTATGACATGCCATTATTAATATCTTATGTTCACAATTTTTTAAGTATTTACCCCCTTGAGGGGCTTTTCGTTGACATAGCCCATTAAACCAGTATTTAGAACGATATACATAACAATCATTTGCAAAGATCATTTATCACAAATCTCAATACAATCCAACAAAGTATAAGCGCAGAAAAACAAATGTCGCGTTATTTAAAGCGGATATTTAAACAGACAGAGAGAGAGAGAGAGAGAGACAGAGTGTCAGACAAACTCATAGACAGTCATGCAGGTTGATGTTTTGGAAAGGCATTGATCAATCAGAGAAGATTAATATTTGTTTACTAGAATAATTTTAATTATTTAGCATTTGAATAAACATATTATATCACTATATCAGAATCTCAAAGTAGAAAATATGTGGCATACTGTATTAAACTTACTAGTTTTCTCTGAAATGTCGATGGCAATTGTATACATTATGTTTGATCATGCACGAATATCTTAGACACATATCTTTCGTCAGATTCTTTATAACAAACTTAAATTGTGTAACATATTTTTAACAGCCATTTAAACGACACTAGACAATCTTGGACTTAGATTTGTTTAAAGCGTGCGTGACCATAATATTTACACCAGGCCATAGTTTATCACAAGGCATTTAAAGACGATTTCAGTAGTTATTTTCTGCGCATCTTTTCGCGCATCAGTGGAGTTGATTTAAATCTTCAAAATGTAGAGTGTCTCGACAGATACTTATATTTGTACACTGTAATTATCAACTAGAATGGAATATATTCATATTAATTGCCATGATTATATTAGGAGTTTATCGATTATTTGTGAAAGTTCGTCCATACACTGAAAACGAAAATAGTAACACGCAGCCCGAACATTGGACTCGCATATAGCTGTAAACTTGCTAGCAATTAATATGAAAGTGTTTTGGTCTTACTTTTTTTACATATTTATAATCAAGTGCTGTTGCTAATATAACAAGTGATGTTTGTAAAACATGTATGCCCCCCGACTTGCAGCCTAGTTGTGAATATGTGCAATTGTAAAGAAATGTGTGCAATATGCTAGCCCAAGCGAGGTCTCGATATATGGTATCTATTTATAAAGTTTCATTAAAATATATCGATGCGTTCTCAAGATATTTAGCGGAAACCGTTTTTCTATATTCAGTAATGGTGACCTTGACCTTGATCCCACCCACCCCATATGAAATTCCAAGAGAGGTCTCAGGAACTAACAACTCAAATTCATTGAAACTGTACATGCAGCATTCCTACTAAGGGGACATGCGCATATTGCCATCGTTCCGGTTTGATGATTGTTCATGGAGTAATTGCCCTTTGATTATTAATTTGCTGTCCACACTATGACTTGGCCATGGATGGAGAGATCTTTAAATTACTTGGCAAGTTTGTTTGCTGCAATGAGCTGGTGTGTACCGAGTATGAATCAGGTCCCTAGGTAAAGGGCAGGGTCACACCTAGAGGTCAAAATGCAAAATTGACACTTTGCTGTCTGTGCTATAACTTTCCATGGAGTTTAAAATCTACCTGGCACAAATGTTAACTTCAATGAGACAACATGAAGTGCATATAAAACAGATCCATATGTCATAGGTCAATGCCACACGTAGGGTTAAAGGTCAAACTCAGCTTTGTGCTTGTCCTGACAGTAACTTGGTCATAGATTTAGCTATTTTTTCAATTAAATGGCAACACTGTTTGCCTAAATGAGACGGCATGTTACAGGCATGAATTAGATCTGCAGGTCTAAGGTCAATGTTATACAGAGATCAAAGTCGAATAGGCCTTTTGCTTGTCCGGTCTTTCTGCTTCTTGAATGGATTTTACCCGAATGTAAGCCTCATTATTACCCTGCGTCTCCGTATGATTCAGGTATTTAGGTTCGATTCAAGGCCATGACCTATATTCTTGTTTAATCTTGCTACACAATCAGCAATGGTCAGACATGCATCAGAAATATATGTAACAGAGATTCAGTAAGCCTGCAACATTTGTTTTACATTAGAAAATAACATACGTCTAAAATAGGTCAGTACATTTGTTTTAAAAGGACATTACCCTTACAAGTGATAAAATGAATCCGAAACATATGTATAATGATTAGTGCCAATTATTATAAGTGCAAACAATAAGTGGAAATAATACAAGAATATAAGTCTGGTTAAGTAAAACCAACTGTCACAAATTGTATAATACGCATCAACACACGCTTAAAATGACAGTACTGTTTAAAGTGTGTTTGCGCTGCGCATATAAAAATACAAAATATTATATATGTATGTTTTATATACTTGTACTAAATTATTATAGCTATAACTATATTTAATATTATTATACGTTTATTTCGTAATTGTTTTTGTACTTACGAGTTTGATTCATTTTTATAAATGCTACTTGTAAAACCCTGAAAAGTATGACTTTCATAACAACCGATATGACTTCGGTCGCCAGAATACTTATCAGTTTAGTACAAGCAATCACAAACAATAGCAGAAACTATCCCAGCTATTGCTTCTAACATTTTTTACCTCTCCTCTGCTATTGTTAACGAATCCATTTTCATTCATCCTGTATCTCACGCTTTACCATATAATCTTCCATGTAAATTGTTTAGGTTTAAATATTGGATGATCAAAATACTAATTAACATATGATTAATATATACATTTGTGAAAACGTATATTGCTTTGAACAGTCCAATCTCACATCACTAGCTTTAAGATCCATATGCCAATATATTAATTTAACTTAGCTGAGTTTATACAAACACAGCGGAATACATTATAAAACTGAAACTTGTCTGAAACAAAAACGATCGAAGCATTTCAAGAAGAAACCATTTATATTATATTTTAGACTTTATTGAGTTTATTTTGGTATTGACTTGCCTCAAACGTTATACAATATGAAACATTTTACATGTATAACGTGCAGGTTTATGACACATCAAACATTTTAAAAGATGATTATGTAAATAATATAATTTGATTTGTGCCGTGTAACTAAGTGTAAATATAAGTACATATTTGCTCGCATTTTAAAATAGATAATATTCAAATATTATGCACGGCGTATAAATATTGCGCAGCCGTTTTGGGCTATATTTGAGTGTACATGTATTGTCAAATAACCCTCAAAGGACAGCTATACCATTTTTGATCGTTTTAAATTTATTTGCTAATATGACACGTGCAGACAATAAAAAAAAAAAAAAAAAAAAAAACAATGAAAACACCTGCATTTGTTAAACTTGCAATACAAAAATAAATGACAATAGTCTGATAGTACGTTATCAATGAGCGTGACGTAATGGTAAACTTGTATTACTGAATGAAGTTACACATGAGGCATGTTCCTTTCATACATTTGTTTAATTGGCCATGATACTGAATACAATTAAATCTTTGTTTGTTTGAATTTTTGTCGTTTTTAACAGTATTTTAGTCATACTACGGCGGTCAGTTAGCCTATTCACACGTCTCCTGTTCAAGCTTAGCCGATCCATAACAAAGTGCACATACATATGTCAGTGGCTGACAGCTGCCGTATTTGAAAAAGAGGTAGGGGGAGAATGGCCACGGAAATAATTTCATGACAATTACTCCCACACAAGGTATATGGCCGGGCTGGGGCTCGAACTCACGAGTCCCGGATTGACAACCCAGCGCTCTACCAACTGAGCTAGCCGGTCTCGGCCAAAACAAGTATCAATAAATGATGCTGTTTTGTTGCTCTGGTAACAGCCGACCATTGAGTAATTAAATTGTAATTAACCTGAATGAAGTTTTCTACTTTATCACTATTTAATTTGAAAAGCGATGCTATGAGGTGAATATTTATTTATAGTGCGAAAACATTGACCTGATCCTGCTGACCTCTATTAACATGTAAATAACTTTTCCGGTTAATTAATGATCTATTATTTAAGTCGGCACGTTCCGTAAACATCCAGGAAAGCTCACGTGACGCACTATCTTATTGATCACTTTTTAAATGGAATTGCGATGCTATAAGGTTAATCTTTATTTATAGTGCGAAAACATTGACCTTATCTTGCTGACCTTTATTTACATGTAAATAACTTTTCCGGTTAATTAATTATCTATTATTTAAGGCGACACGTTCCGTAAACATCCACGAAAGCTCGAGTGACACACTTTCAATCCTATGTAGTACTACTTGATTTAAGGGGTCAAATTAATCGATGGAATATCGATCAGTTCTACTGATGCAAAAAGTAACGTCGAAGAAATAGAATCCATTCAAGAAGTTAAATATGTTATTTGAGGTTATTGCATTTTTTCAAAAATGTATTTATATCGTTTTTTTTTCATCATCGTTTCATGTTCTGAATACATATTTTATTCAACCGAGCAATACTATTTGTGAAAATAGCAAACATAACATCACATATAATAAAGTCGATGCTATTCCTGCTCATTCCAGAGCATGTTTAAGAAAAGAAGAACTATTATGGTTTCTTAACCATTCGGATGTGTTACATATAATTTATTTTGCTTTGGGTCCGTGTGCCTTTCTCGTATCTGTAGAGTATTGCTTTAAAAGCGAAAAATAAATAAGAATCGTAGATCTACATGTATTCATTCAAAATAAATCGACATCACTTCCATGATATTATCGTGCACCGTATTGTAAATTTCGTTTAAGAACATTTTGACATAAAAAGCGTACCCCAAGAATCGAATCCTAATCGATTGGTCGATATGTAGACAATTACACCACTACACCATCGCTCCTTGCTTAAAGCTAGCGGTAACAACAATGTAATACTACATTCAGTCGTATACTTGAATCTAAACTACGTTTTACGAACATCTACGAATATACACAAGCATACTTCGAAACAAAGTTTGAAATGAATTGTCTTGCATAAATGTTAAGATTAGGTCAAGGTTTTCGCACTATACATGTTCCATGTATTTTGAATAATTCTATACCCAGCATGAGGTTTGGGCCTCCGTAAACCGGTTTAACATCACAATGTTTTCCACTGACCCTTCAAAGTCGGCGACCCTAGTTTTATTAATATTCGTGTATTAAATTTGTGCTGTGCTTTCGTATTGTGACGTGTTTGTTTTGGCAATTGGTCACTTGCCCCGGTGATAAGAGTTCTCTTCCGCTGATGCAGCTCTTGACCAACATTGTTTATATTATTAGGTTATTTAACAGCTTGTTGTACAATACAGTGCTATATTTGGACGAGTACACTGTTTACATACCATATTGGACAAGCCGATAGTTATGATATGCGAACAGCGATAATTTGGTCGAGTTTCTTGCCCCTTTTGATTGCATATAGTTTCTGGATAGCCAGACGGTGTCATAAGCATTTGTAGGACGAATATGGTTTATGGCTCAGATAGAATGACCGGACACTGACCTTAAAGTCTATGCAACATGCATTCGCGAGTATCAGGTCAATACGCCAATCTAACTAACGTTCACAATATTCATACCCCATACGGGAATATTTGATGACGGCCTGTTGAATTACTCCTTCTCGAAAACCCAGAATTTCTCATACGCTTTTTATAGCTAAGCCAATGAGATTGCTTGTTTCTCAAAGAAGTCTGGTTGTAGTACGAAATGTCAGACTTCTCAGATACTGCATATGAATATGCTAAAAGGAACCGAATACACGCGCTAAAACGAGATAACCTCATATCCTAAAGCGTAGCGTATTTAAGGATGCGATTTTAATGAAAATGGTCAATATGCCAAATATACGCCGTTCATGCGGCTATTTAAAGTGTACCAACATAGAAGTGGCGCTCGAAAGTTGTGTTGATTTACATCGGTGAAGAATGACAAGTTTATTGATCTTAAATATACAATTACATGCACAATAGTTTAATACCACTGTTATTATAATATAAAAGCTTTTATTTCATAGGAACTGTGTATTATCATTATTAGATTTGAACCCAGTATTCATACCTGAATCTGCCATCTATAGGTTTTGGTATGCTGCACCCCTTCTTTTTTACCAGTGAAGTGCAAGTATTTTCAGATTAGCCGATGTACTCCCGTTTTCCAACTCAGAAGACCACACGAACTTTATATAAAGAAGATATTTCTGAAACATCTAAACAGATGGAAATTGCAGCTTTGAATCATAATTCGACCCAACCATCGATGTTTAAATTATATAGATGTGGTTGGACACACACAATTAATAAATTAGGTTTGGGTGCTGGGGCACACGTAATGCAGCTTCGACGCGGAAGGACATCCAACATCTCAAAATAAACACATAATAAAAAAAGTTGGAATCTGTTTCTCTTCAAATTGCATTTCGTGAACGTACACAATTCAAGTATAACGTTTGCGTAGACAATTCTGCTAAAGTGGAAACAAATATTATATCGAAACTAAAAAGTTATCTGTTTAACAAGGATGTAAATAGAACGTAAATATACTTTCTAACTTAGGGAATATTTTAGTACTGCTAACGGTAAAGGAGGAATCACTTACATAACAAAGATTGAGAAAGTTTCACGGTTTGTACAATTATGGACAATAAAGAACTGAAACTTGGCAATTGTTCTATTATTGTAGCTTGTTTTCGTTGTTTGCCTTTCAACAGAAATTGCTTTTTAAAGAACAGAAAGGAGAAAATCTTTGACACACTAAACAAATACATAGTTTTCTTCAAACTGTTCATGAAAAGTTTATGTACATAATTGTATGGTAAGCCTAATTTGCTTACAAATCGGACACGCACATACGCGCGCGCACGCACGCACATATCAGAGTGAATAGAACGTTAAAACAAATATGGACTACATTTTCCTTTTGAAATATTGACAATGGCAAACGCCATGTATTCAGTTTCACACGAATTTCCTTTCAACTAATAGGACACCGTGTGTTCCCAGTAAATGAACAGGAAAAGTACTGAAATATTCAAGAGTCAATATAGATGCCAGCTGCGAAATTGTTGACATAAATCGACGCGAGGTGAATTATCAAACAACTTAGAAAATGACCGTTCTGAGATGGATTATTGTGATCGTGTGTTTGCTAAACATTGTCGCAGGTACATGTAAGTATATCGTTAATTTATCAGAGTATAATATCATTTGAACATAAGCAAAACTGATCATAAAGCACATATTGTCATAGAATAATCATAATTGTGTAATTTGTCTTACAATTAAGGACCGAAATTATTCAAAGTTGGACTCGACTGCAAGTATATGGAACTCTCTGTCAAAGTTAGTTTCTTATATTATAATAGAGAGAAATGTGGTAATCGGCATAAATATACAAAATGTGGCACTACACATACATATTCATTGTTTCTTTTCATAGCATAATGGTTTACATTGTAATGGTACACTATGGATATCCCAAGCTATGCCGATACATGTACATAGATAATAACATGTTACTGCCTGGTCTTGTGTAATATATCAAGTGAGGCTTAGCATAATATAACGGCGAGGCTTGCCGAGCCGTTATTTTATTCGTACCGAACCTGATATATTACACAAGACCAGGTAGTAATCTGTTTTTCTATTTATCATACCACGTTTTTCTTAAAATTACACCAAACGAGGTGATGTTTTTACTTATATAAAAACTAAGAGCCGCGCTGATTTTACTGAGCCGATTTTTACACGTTCACGTACAAGTAGTTATTGATTTCCAAAAGTTGACTGGATAATACCTTAGTATTAACATTTCGTATAGATAAATGAGCTGTTTTCACTAAGAATACATAGATTACACACACGTCTATTAATACAATAAAAAAACGCAAACTGAAATGGATTGCAACGGTCAATTTCATCGGAGAACACGCATCGACGAATTTTTTTGAGACGCCATTTTCATGATTTTGGAGTTGTGTATTGAAATTGACAATTGTATTGTATTGAATTGTTCATTTTTTGGTCAAAACATGTTTGGGACTCAACATAAACTGATTATGTGCAGTAACTTTCAGTTCATTTATTTAAAATGTAGTGAAATAACTGTGTATGGATGATTTATTGTTCCATGGATGACGTCATACCACTACCAAAGTGCGGGTTTATGTGAATATTAAACAAATAACGCATTGTGATTTATGACGATTACAATTAATAAACTATATACGTTCTTGGTATCAAATTGCTTGTTTTGTTAAATCTCATTCATTTTTACTTAGAATGTTGACTTTATAAGTGGATTTCGATTAATATGACGTACCTCCAAACATTGACTGATATATACGCTACTGACCTGATATAAATAATATATCAGGCACCTTTGTATCAGGCCGATAGCACCATAGTGGTATGATAAATTCGTTGATGTATTCTAGATTATTGCAAATCTGTCAATACAAATACCAGTGCAACTGTCCCATAGGTCATCTGACATTATAGATATTACTACCAGCACATCATTTTATTTACAGCATTTTACTCTCTTGTTTTATATATCATAGAGGCTTGCTCAGTTGGTAGAGCGCTGGACTGTCAATCGCGAATTCGAACCCCGGCCCGGCCACATTACTTGTGTAGGGATTGGTCATACAAATATTTATTTGGCCATATATTCTCCCCCTACCTCTGATTCAAGTAGGGCAGTTGTCAATTAGTACTGGTAAACCGCTTAGATCGGCTAAGCTTGCCCAGGAAAAGTGTGAGTAGGTTAGCTGACTGCCGCGATATGACTGAACTACTATTAAAAACGGCGAAAAATCCAAACAAACAAACATATACCAATTTACCATGGTTTGATCCATTCTCCAATACTCATTGTACGTTTCGCATAATAAGCGCTTTTTGTTAATGTGTATCAGTAAAGTGTCAATATTTCCAGTTTGAAGTGTGTTTGTACGATTTTTCATTTATGTCGTGCTATGTGGTCAATGAGTGGAGAATACCAGTGAATGATAACCCGTTCATTTCACTCTAGGTCGAGTAAAATGATAACGTTTGATCATTCCACTCTTGGTTATATGGAACTGCTTTTAACTTTGTTTTATGTTTATTTTTTTGAAAGTATGTGAATAACCTAATCGTCAGTGTAAACATTCGCCTTTTTAAACAACAGAAAATACATTTAAAAAAATCAATACTAATATAATGAAGCGACAACGACGCAGTTAGAGTCGCACTATTTTCCAACCACAACAGTGATCGACAATTTTGGAATCATAATGGCATCATATTTATGACGTCATAATACACAAAACGTCAGCATATATCGCGCATTTTTGTATTTATCGTTCAAAAGAATGAAATAAAAAGAAAATGTATTTATTACAGCGCAAGATCGTATTTTATTTCATTCGTGGTCATATAAACTATATATTTTCACTCTTGGCTGCTCCAGTCGTGAAAATATTGTTTCTATGACCACTCATGAAATAAAATACGATATTACACTGCATTTAACAAATATCCTCTATATCATTCTTTTCAAAATACGCGGACGAAAGTGACAATAAAACGAAAAGCAAACAGAAAAAGATACAAATGACGAAAGAAACACTTCAATATGAAATAAATCAACGAGTACTAGTGTCGAGTTTTTGCATCGTTTATTATTGTTGTGTAACCTAAACCAATTGACAAGTCAACATATATACATGTATTTGAGTTCGGTCTGTAGAGACGAAAACCATTTCGTGTTTAAAAACTAGCTTGTTGTGCATTTAAAAGCAATGTTTGTTATCAACTTGCATTCCATTTTAAATAGAAATGTATGTTAATTTAATTTATTTAGTTATGTGTGTTTATGTAACTATATCCGTAGTAAGATCGTATATACACACTTTAAATATTTAGATACAGTGATACAAGGAAGGCTCATGGTTATACAACTCTAATTGCACTGTCTATCAGCAGAGAAATTCATTTTAACAACATTTATTAAAACTGGTTTAACAAATGTTTTTTTTTCCCAAAGGACATCACAAAATAAACACAAAACACGTACGAGTCAAAGGTTAAATCTATGATCACCGCCATTGAATGATCAAAGCAAGGCAATGGGTTCCTCTTTTAGAACCGTATCTATTAATACCTCTAAGACGATGTCTACAATTTTTTTCCTTCCATCAACAATTTTCATTTTTACATATTTTGCAGATTGTTAAATGCCTAATACAATAAAAAAAAATATAAACAAATGGGGTCACCGAATTAGATTTTGTGGAAAATGCATGTTAATGACCTTCCCGTACATGCATGTTAGTATTTGTCCTAATTCAGCCAAAAATAGTATTAACCATTATTTGATTAAAGAAATGACGGTATTCTATTGATTGAAATGGCTTATTGTAAAATAACAATCTGATACATGGTGAAAAAAATATTATTTGCCAAAATTGCTTTTCATATATTTTTAGCGAAAACAAATCTACGTTTTCGTAATATTATAATGCTTGGTTTTCACTATAGAAAATATATGTTACATTAAAAGTGCAAAATTTTCCATATTTAATGCATAAGCATATGCTTAGTAGACTCGAAAAAAAGAAAACTGGAGGTCACCGTGCTTGTTTGAGCGAAAAAGTAAATAATGCATATGTGCGTTGTGGATATTTTATTGAAAAAAAATAGATTAAAATAAACATTATTAAAAACAACACAATTAATAAAACAAGTTAATGAATATATTTTATACATATGGACATGTTAATTGGATTATGTTAGTAACATCAGTTGATTATTACTATGAACACAAAAGTAATATCAGCCAAAACACTTCAACAATCATCGCTAGCAAGCGCACAGCTATGCGAGTTCAGTATTCAGGCTGTTTCTACTTTCGTTTTCAGTGTACATGTATTAACACACATTCACAAATAATCGAGTTACTAATTAAAAAGTACAAAATATTTAATATATATTATTATCTGTGGAGACACTTTACTTCTCATTTAGAAGATTTAAATCCACTGATGCGCACAAATAGGCACACAAAAAACTATCGAAATCGTCTTTAAAGACAATCTGAACTTCTTTATTGTTCAGGTTAGTATTTCAAATTAAATCAAAGTTTTATATTTAAAATATCGTAAAATAAGAAACATCTATTGAATATTGACCAGAATAAAAACATTTGATATACAATCAGTTTTAGTACACATATCTGCTGAATGTATAATTTTAAGATATATACTTAAATGTTTACTAAGAAGTTTTACGGATGTAGGACCTGATCGCCGACCGTTCTGTTTTCAGCTGTCACAGAGCCCGAATTGAGGATCAATGTTCATCATGTTTCTTCGAGTGCTTTTGGACTTGTATGTTTCATTTCTGGTGGACAAGTTGAAATTGTGAACTTTCAAAGACAAAGTCATGAGGACTTTGAAAATATTGCCGAACTAACAAACAATGTGACATGCACATTAAAAACTCCATTACATAAAGTGAACTGTTCATGTCTGAAAGTAAATAAAGTTGTTTGTAATTTCCCTAAAAATCAGAACGAAACGCAACGATTTTGGAGATGTTCCACTGTCAAACATGGACAAGTTGTTACTTCGAGCAAAGTTGTTGACATCAGCAAAAATGATGGTTTGCATGTTTATTTGTTTTCCTGGTTAATATGTCCACTATTAAACAACATTTACAAGACAGTATATTTTATGTTAATTTAAATGTAGTCTTTTTTAAAAGGCCCGACTCATTTCGTTGTCTCTACATTATATAATAATATTTTAGTTCACTGAAAGCCCAATGAATCTGTAAGCCGATATCCACAGCTAATGCCTTTGAACATTTGCATTCATAGTTTCTGACGAAGAAGACAACTTTATCATCACCAACAACGATTGGTCCACGACAGAAGCTACAACAATATCTACTCAAGCACGATCATGTATGAAGAAGTATTAGTGTTTATTACATTTATTATTAGGATAAAGCATTTAAGCATTACAAACATGTATAATTAATCCGTAGTGAATGAAACAGTAAAACCAGACTATACCGTACATGTATACTTATCTGTTAAAAGGTTTTAATTAAACTTATAACATTGCAAAGTCTCTTCGAGAAGATATTACATATTTTGAGATTACCTGTCCTACGTAATGCACTATGCTATTAATACATAGATAGCATAGTTCTCCGCCAAGGCAACCCATTCGCCCGATGCGCTATGCGACCAATGTTCAACATAATTAACAATTGGCAATTAGCACGACTTTCAAATAATAAAGAATAGCATCAACAACCCCTGCATGCAGAAGATGATCCTAGTTATCACCAAACTTTAATCATTTATTATTTAGCCCATTTCCAGTACATTTTATGCATAACCACTTTGCATAAATTTGCATACAAACCAATGCCGTCGAAAACATAACTTTCTTGGTGGAGGTAATAAACTAAACGCCTTAATAAACCAGTGTATAACTTTGATATACATTTTTCAGCTACAGAGAAGGGTATAGTTCTAATAATTGTTGGATTGGCTATCTTACTCGGTGTTGCGTTCGTCGCGATTTGGCATCGAAGAAAGTTTTATGATTGGTTACGACGCACTAGACGTAAGTATAATGTTTATGATTTATTACGAATTTCTGATTCAGCCAGTCACATTTTACTGAACAAGACGGCGACGATGCGACAACGTGACAACGCGACAACGCGACAACGCGACATTTTAATTCGCGACATTTTAATTGAAAACATTTTTATTTTTAAGTTTTATTGTTGTAGATCTCGCACTTTGAAAAACGTGAACACACAAACATTGGAAAATAATTGTCTAAGAAATTTTCCTTTGTGAGGTAATGTTATGCAGGTCTCGCACTGACAATGTTTATATACACATGAGATTTGGACTACAATTATCGCCCGCATAACCACATAATTATAAATATGTAATCCTGATTTCCGCAAGTTAATTGTCGCCACGTACTTGACCGCAGCAATGAGACATTTTAACTGTCATTGCTGGTTCAACTGCCGAATCCCGTATTTATGAATATGTGGGTAATATGCACAAACACTATAAATACTTGCCAACATTTTGCTACCACTTCGTCTTTGAATTATATGAGTTCTTCCACACATTGTGTCAAATGTATTAGTTTCGCAGTTGCTAACACAATGTACATGTATTGCGATATTCTCTGGAGGGGATCAGTGTTGTTTAAGTATATGAACTAATTTCGCTAAACAATGGACGTTTTAGCAAATATCAATCCTATTACAAAATGAGTTAGTTATCAACGCTGTCTACTTTATATGCATATTGATAACGTGATTGACTGTAACCATAGTTCACGTGTTATAACAATGGACGTTTTAGCAAATATCAATCCTATTACAAGTTGAGTTAGTTATCAACGCGGTCTACTTTAAGTGCATATTGATAACGTGATTGACTGTTAACATAGTTCACGTGTTATAACAATGGACGTTTTAGCAAATATCAATCCTATTACAAAATGAGTTAGTTATCAACGCTGTCTACTTTATATGCATATTGATAACGTGATTGACTGTAACCATAGTTCACGTGTTATAACAATGGACGTTTTAGCAAATATCAATCCTATTACAAGTTGAGTTAGTTATCAACGCGGTCTACTTTAAGTGCATATTGATAACGTGATTGACTGTTAACATAGTTCACGTGTTATAACAATGGACGTTTTAGCAAATATCAATCCTATTACAAGTTGAGTTAGTTATCAACGCGGTCTACTTTATATGCATATTGATAACGTGATTGACTGTAACCATAGTTCACATGTTATAACAATGGACGTTGTAGCAAATATCAATCCTATTACACATTGAGTTAGTTATCAACGCGGTCTACTTTAAGTGCATATTGATAATGTGATTGACTGTTAACATAGTTCACATGTTATAACAATGGACGTTTTAGCAAATATCAACCCAATTACACGTTGAGTTAGTTATCAACGCGGTCTACTTTATATGCATATTGATAACGTGATTGACTGTAACCATAGTTCACGTGTTATAACAATGGACGTTTTAGCAAATATCAATCCTATTACAAAATGAGTTAGTTATCAACGCTGTCTACTTTATATGCATATTGATAACGTGATTGACTGTAACCATAGTTCACGTGTTATAACAATGGACGTTTTAGCAAATATCAATCCTATTACAAAATGAGTTAGTTATCAACGCTGTCTACTTTATATGCATATTGATAACGTGATTGACTGTAACCATAGTTCACATGTTATAACAATGTTTTTGGTAGATGTACGATTATATATTTTCGAACTATTTCACCCACAAGAGTTGGCGAGAAATTATTATCCCTCCAAATTAACAAAACTTCAATAAAATGGTTTAAAGTTGATATACATAACACACTATGTATTACTTTTAACAATTTCTTTTTTAGATATCAGGAAGAAACCTATCTGTTTCATTAAAGATTCATAAAAAAGATATATGTAGATATTAAACACGACGAAAATAATAATAACGCAAAGGGACGTTTAACAGACCGATCCGGTTTTTGCCAAGGTAGTTTAAACTCCTCCATAGCTATTGATAAAATATTAAATTACATTCATCGAAAATCACAAACATTACCACGATCTCTTCTGCATATGGCAAACATTATTATTCTTTCTATGAAATAGGTTAACCGCTGGACACATGATATCTAAGTGCGATGATTGGATAATATTGCAAATCAATTTGCATATATTCCTGTTTGTTTTGACGTTGTTATACAATTACTTTGAAACTTGCAAATATGCAAATATTTGCAAGTATGTTTTGTTATTTCATAGTCATAAACCTTGATAAAGCCATGTCGGGAGAAATATCGAAAAAAGAGTGTGTTTTTTTCCTGTGATTGATTATCTATATCACTACTGGATAAGAAACTGTGTATTTAATTTTAATACGATTAACATTTATTGAAACGTCTATTATATTGGGCAAACTGAAACGTTTTGATTTGTTCATTATTTCAGGAGGCTTTAACAGCAACGGTGCCTTGCAGTCCTCAGATGTGTAAGTATTAGTAACATGATTAATATACTACTACCAGTACTACTACTACTACTACTACTACTACTACTACTACTACTACTACTACTACTACTACTACTACTACTACTACTACTACTTCTACTACTACTACTGCTACTACTACTACTACTACTACTACTACTACTACTACTACTACTACTTCTACTACTACTACTACTACTACTACTACTACTACTACTACTACTACTACTACTACTACTACTACTACTACTACTACTATTACTACTACTACTACTGCTACTACTACTACTACTACTACTACTACTACTACTACTACTACTACTACTACTACTACTACTACTACTACTACTACTACTACTAATACACTACTACTACTACTACTACTACAACTACTACTAATGCTACTACTACTACTACTACTACTACTACTACTACTACTACTACTACTACTATAATTTACTACTACTACTACTACTACTACTACTACTGCTGCTACCAATAATAATAATACCAATAATGATAATGAAGAAGAGGAAGAAGAAAAACAGAAGAAAAACAAGATAAAATATGCTAAAAACATAATTAATAATAATACAACTCTAAATTACCTTTTCCGTTTGAATGTTGCTTGAAAAATAAATTGTTCGTGGAACGTGTATACACATATGCGCTTTCAAACGGTGTTCTACGGTACGTGTATACATATATGCGCTTTCTAACGGTGTTCTATGGTACGTGTATACATATATGCGCTTTCTAACGGTGTTCTACGGTACGTGTATGCATATATGCGCTTTCTAACGGTGTTCGATGGTACGTGTATACATATATGCGCTTTCTAACGGTGTTCTACGGTACGTTTATACATATATGCGCTTTCTAACGGTGTTCTACGGTACGTGTATATATAAATGCGCTTTCTAACGGTGTTCTACGGTACGTTTATACATATAAGCGCTTTCAAACGGTGTTCTACGGTACGTGTATACATATATGCGTTTTCTAACGGTATTCTACGGTACGTGTATACAGATATGCGTTTTATAACGGTGTTCTACGGTAAGTGTAAACATATGTGCGTTTTCTAACGGTGTTCTATGGTACGTGTATACATATAAGCGTTTTCTAACGGTGTTCTACGGTATGTGTATACATATATGCGTTTTCTAACGGTGTTCAACGGTACGTGTATTCATATATGCGTTTTCTAACGGTGTTCTATGGTACGTGTATACATATATGCGTTTTCTAACGGTGTTCTACGGTATGTGATTAACATTAGGAATGTATTCATAAATATTTCATTTTCTGAGAACAAATGTATCCCTCATTGATGATGTAACTTACATATTGTTTACTTCTTTTTCAAGCCGGGGATCTCTCTCCGTGAATGTTTACAACACGTATTTATACGCCAAGTCAACTGGTTTGTAAATCTATATGTCATATATACGTTGATAATTGCATACACTAAATGGAACAATATCTTCAAAAAGAGCCCTAAGGGGGAGACTGCAGTAAAACATCTGGAATTTGTTTGTTCTTATCGAAATTTTTCTGAATGTTATAAATTATTCAAACTGAATTTAGTGTAAACGCCCTTGTATTGCTTAGTTCTATACGAAAAGAATATTAAATTAATTGTAGATATTTTATGCGAATTTTGTATAAGTTATAACTTATACATGTTATTCATGTCATTAAATCAATACACGCAAATAAATAAGTTTTAATTATTGAAATATATTTTGTATGGACAATGTTGTAATTTGCTGACAAATGTACACTAAAATATTGTTGAACATTTAAGTAGATTGTTATTATTAGTATTATGTCTGAAACCCCTTATCAATGCACCTCGTATGGCATATAAACGATATATTTTCTCTGAATTTTTTTATTTGTTAAATATTTTGAATGCTAATTTAAAATTAAGAAACTATCTACTTGAGTATACAGGGAAATGATAGCTACTGATACAAATATTACGTGCATGTTGACGTTTCTACAAATGTCAATCATGTGTACATTACTATGCTATTTTTCCAATCATTGAACATGGATATCACATGTTTAAATGTTTATGTATTTTTCACAAAATATCACATTGTAAAGCATGTGATGTTCGGTGACTGAACATTACTCATTTAACACTTTTAGTTGTCTAAATAGTGTTACCGATTCTATTGATAGAGGATGAACCGCAGTCACTAGATGAACGGTACGTAACATTGTTTAGTATCCAGCTTCTTCCATTTTTACATGCTACCTCCTTCTATTGCTCAAATTGGAAATTGAGAACGCTATTTAAACCAACATACATTAAGTTTTAATAGTATTAGTTTATAATAATAATAATAATAATAATAATAATAATAATTATTATTATTATTATTATTATTATTATTATTATTATTATTATTATTCGTAGTAGTAGTAGTAGTAGTATTAGTAGTAGTAGTAGTAGTAGTAGTAGTAGCAGCAGTAGTAGCAGTAGAAGTAGTAGTAGTAGTAGAAGTAGTAGTAGAAGTAGTAGTAGTAGTAGTAGTAGTAGTAGTATTTATTGTTTTGTTTCATAATAACGATGACATAGTATATTTTTCTTAACAAATAACGTTGACAATTGAATCATTTTCTTCAAAATGTATTCGGACAACTGCAACAGTGCCTATTGTATTGTGTCGGCTATTTAATTCCATAATTCATTTGATCAAGAAACATATTGTAATTTGCATTATGGTCCTGTTTATTATGATTGCATTTGCATAATTTCCTTCAAACCATTGTTATCTGTGTTATCATTTTTCTTGAAAAATATTTTTATTTTTATTTTTAAATATTTTCTTCTATAATTAGAGCACATCCTGGCCGTCCTGGTGTTAGCAGTAACATTTACAGCGTGGCATGTGACAAAGACATTTGCAGCGTGTCGAGTATGGACGAAGATCGAGATGGTAATGCGTGTGTTTAGCAACACAACCTTCTATATATTGCGGTCGCATCACGTGTTTTAAACAGTGGTAGCGCCACATTTTATAAATAACGGTCGCTATAAAATGTGTTTGCGCCACTTGCCATAATAACGGTCGCGTCATATTTTACCAATAGCGGTTTCGTACACTCTATACATAGCGGTCGCGTCACAGGCTATAATTTGTGGCTTCGTCACATGTATTAATACCCGGTTATTGGTATAATCGGTCAAAGACGCATTGTCCTATCAGAAGACGTGTCACTAACACATTTTAGCTTGTCTTATACACACGCAGAGGAAAAAGTAACGTCCAACAATAAAAAATTAACAATTTTTAAAAGCACTGTTGTTCCACAAGCGAATGTGGTATTGTGCTTATTTATTAATCTGAAGCATGTGTTAAAGTGAAGCACGCATTTGCTATTTTACCTTGTATTTGATGGTGTTCCGTTCAAGAGGTGTTTAATTATCATTTTTATAATAGTATTATACCTGCATACCATATATGCATTTAATTATAACTTGCAGATGACCAACGTGCCCGTTATGAAGAAACTGCGTAAGTGCTTTGGTTCACTTTAAACCATACTGAACTACGGACTGATTTCATGCATGTATATTTTAAGATTACATTTATGTACATAAATTACCTATAAAGGCTTAATTTATGAATTGCTCATCTAAACTATTAATACTTGATTTTTCTGTTATTTAAAATGCTCTTTTATTGATCTGGCACTCATTAAGAGCACGGTGGATAGTATTTTCGACCTAAAATTTAATGACTGTGGTTTGAATCCTGCAAAATCTTTATATTTAATTTTTGATCAATTTTTTTTGCATGACATTTTTTCTTAATTTTGAGAGTTTCATTTTTTTTTTATTAGATAAAGAGTTGAAGCCTTCCTTTTAGAAATGTTGATTTGTTCGACAATACACAAAATATATGAGCTGTGACAGAAATCAACCATATGTATTTTCAGCTTAGAAAACACTGGAAAATCATGCATTGCCAAATTTCGCGCCATTCATTTCTCTAACAACTAAAAGTGCCTGTTCTTGGATTCGAACCCGATACAGCAAGCTTACAAACTTTGCGTTTTCTGCATTTCTCCAGAATCCTAATTATGTTTAATACTTATGTTAAATATACGATTCAATCACAATGTAGAACGGAACCGATGATGGGTGATGATTATGAGTCCAATCATGATTCGCTTGTCACAGAATTCGACATGGATGATCATCTTTACGCTGTTGGTAAGAACCAACATTACTTTTGCTGTCTCTTCTTCTGCTACTAAAATATCAACAAATACTACTATTACTACTACTACTACTACTACTACTACTACTACTACTACTAATACTACTACAACAACTAATACTGCTACTACTATTACTACTACTACAACTACTTCTACTACTACTACTACAACTACTACTACTTCTGCTACTACAACTACTACTATTACTATTGCTACTCATACCATTATAACTGCTGCTACTACTACTACTACTACTACTACTACTACTACTACTACTATTACTGCAACTAATACTACTACTACTGCTACTACTGCTACTGCTACTACTTCTACTACGACTATTTTGCTATTACTACTACTACTACAACTACGACTACTACAATAACAACAACAACTACTACTACTACTGCTGCTACTACTACTACTACTACTACTACTACTACTACTACTGCTACTACTACTACTACTACAACTATTACTATTACTACTACTACTAATACTACTACTACTTCTACTACTACTACTATAATTACTGCCACTACTTATCCTGCTACTACTACTAACTACTATTTTGCTATTACTACTGCTATTAATACTACTACTACTGCTATTACCACTACTACTAATACTACTTATTCTGCTGCTGCTAATACTTCTACTCCTACTAGTACTACTACTACTACTATTACTACTAATACTTCTACTACTACTACTACTACTACTCCTACAACTACAGCTCCTACTACTACTGCTCCTACTACTACTACTCCTACTACTTGTACTACTTCTACTACTACTTGTACTACTACTACTACACCTGCTACTACTACTACTACTACTACTACTACTACTACTACTACTACTACTACTACTACTACTACTACTACTACTACTACTACTACTACTACTGCTTCTGCTACTACTACTACTACTGATTCTAATACTACTACTGTATATTGTATTTTGCAGGTGGTAGGACAACGTAGGCCGAAATAAATACCCCGTAGTGGTTCAACAGTCATGTTATACCATGCTAAATACTACCACTTGTTAGAAGCGTTTTGACCGCATTATTCCTTTGTGTTTGTATATTATCTCAATTTTGCTATATCTATATATGCGTGTTTGGAATGTCTTGTGTATGAACGCAATAAAGTCCCCTGAAATACACTGTTTCTGAAAAGAACTTAACACTTTATTAAAAAACAAGTGTGTCACTTAAAGCGACTAATTCACAGAATTGTGTCGTGTTTTGCTTCAAAAATGCCATTTCAACTACAAACGCTTATACATATGAATTAGCTAAAATGTAATCAACAACGTAAACAGAAAATGTGGTGCGCCCGACGGTGATCGAACCTAGGACATTTAAACACACAATCTCAGACTGACTTATATAGTTTAAATGGACAGTTTCACAGTTTAGGGTTGCAAAATTGATTCTCTAAAACATTGATTTAAAAAAATAAATTTAAATAATCTATAGCACGTAGAATACGGATACTTAAACATAAATTATTGTGTTGGTGTGCCAATACTTTGGGACATGAACAATAAGTCCCAAAATTGTGTCCCACAATGAATGAAAATAAAAAACTAACCTTTTTTACAAAAGCATATTAGCTCCTAGACGTTTTCTATTTCGAGAACCAGTTAATACATTTACTACATCTGGATAATTAACGATTGTTTGTAAACATTAAAAAATATTTATATAATCGAAAAGAAACTGTGTAAGTAGATTGGCGTTTATGATATCAATTACTATTATTGTAGGGGTTTTATTGTAGTTATGAACACTTAATTGAAAAGAACTTGTCATCATAAAAAAGTCGAGTATACAGTTTGCAATGGACACATTTCAAATGTGTCCAAATATTTAGACATTTTTGTTAGAGCTGAGTTATTACAGTATTTTTAACGCGTTATTCCAAACATATCAAAGACAATAACAGAAATAGTCTACTTATCTAGCGTTTCGCATTAAAAGCGCTGTATACTCTTTACTCATTTCCATTGATGTTTGTTAGGGCGTGTTGTTTTTTGCCTTTTATTATATACATTGTTAGATTTTCTGCATGTAATCTTTTCAATATGAGCTTTAGTTGCTGGAAATATTGGAAATACATGCAATTGCTCTATGTATTTAATCTAACGTAAGTTAAAACATAACCCAGTTTATTCAGTCATTTGGTAAATGTTTTTTTGTATGTATTTAGCTTAATGATTAGCTTGAAGTCGATTGAAACATCGCAATTCGATACTACAATTTAACTATTTACTGACATTTGCTAAATAAAACAAGCTAGGAAAACACTTGGTGCGCTCGATTAATGGGCAAATGGATCATCTCACAATAGCTTGGGAGGAAGTTAAAATGTAAGTGGAAAAAATCATGGGAAGAACTGTTGCTATAAAATCTTCATAACAGGAAATAATGTCAATGTAGAATTAGATCAGTATGTCATACAACAATCGCAATAAGAAAGTCACCTTTCATTGTTGCCAAAGTGGGGACATTATACAATTACCCATCTGTTTAATTGCGTTGTTAGAAACTGCAACTGTTGTTAGTAGATATCCCAACATCGGATGAGCTTACAGGCATTGCGGAGTATGCAGTTTCAAATACAACTCCGGAAGAAACACGTTATACTTCAGGGCCCGTATTCACAAAGCTTCTTACGGAAAACTTTATAAATTTATTAAATTCCTAAGTCTCTGACTGTTTCATGTATAGGTATTTTTTACATTATTCCAATAGATGTTGTTCATAATAATCTAGACCGTTTATGTAAAGAAACGTTTTGGATACATAAATTAAAGACTATGCTTCCTAACGGTCTTAATAACAAAGTGCTGTACGATATATAATACGTTCACATACTTGACATATATTCGATGTTTGCCTATTACTATGTTTTTTATTATATTATAATTAATAGGCTGATGAATCAACTCTGATCCATCATTTTATACTATCATGATTATGTGTTCTATATATGTCAGCATAATGCTATTTTACAGGTCATCATTTTTCCGCCAAACGACGTAACGTCACTGTATGACGTCGACGACACTTCCTTTGTTTATATTTATTATTTTATTACTACTGATGAAGGCGTCATGCCGAAACGTTTAGTGTATTAAAATTAAATAAACAAACGTGTTTGAGCGATAATTATTATTATTATTTTTACATTACAAATTTTAAACTAGTAAATATTGTTTAGATGATTCATATTTCACCATTTTGTAAACATTAATCATTTGATTTCGCATATAAAAAATTTAGCTAAAATGTTAACCTAAGTTCATATTAAGTAAAGATTTTCCTTAGGAGCTTTTTGAATACCGACACTTGAATGCCACGAGACATGATTTAATGCAGGGAAAATATTTATGGGGAAATTAAACAACTACGAAACTGTTTCATCCAGTACATTACAACACAGCAAAGAAAAATCGAATGCTTGGAGCCGGGACTTTTATATTGCTTTTGATGATTAATAATAATGCATAAAGCAACTTTACCAGGGTGGAAACTGAATATAAAAAGGCAGAATGCGATCTGTCGTTTAATTAAGAATTTCATATCTTAAAGGGGAAAAAGGGAATAGACTAGCAGTAGCTATTTTCGGCCAAATAGAATTTTCTCTGTTCGATGATCATTGAAACTATAGCAATACTAGATCCAGTCTGACCGAATAACCAGTGGTATTCTTCCGGCATCTATTTTTTGTCGACGGTTTACAAATAATAAATAAATAATACATTAAATACATTTTCTACTAAGTGAACGGCAATATAAACACAAGTAATAACACACAGTTGGTGTGGTAATTGTTGTTTTTGTAAAATCGCCATTGTTAATGACACTACTGTTTCGTATTCACAAATGAAAAATAATTTTCATTAACGAACATTAGGTTGAAAGCGTTAGTAACTCCGTATAAACACCACCTACAGTTTACTTAACACTAACTTTTTGTGGTGTTTTATCCTATTAATGCAAGTAAATCGATAGAATAACAACCCATACTGTAAACTGGAGCTAAACCTTGTCAATCTTTTTAGATCATATCGCCATTTATAAATCTAAAGATGATCACGCGTGACAGTAACTCAAGTGCCATATCTATTTAACAATTATTGAAAAAGAAAATGATTGCTTCCTTGTTTGAAGCATTAAAATAAATAAAATACCTGGTAAAATTGTTTTTGATCAATAGAAACTCGAGTACATCATGGACTACTTTCTTCACATTGCGGTATGATAGTCGGGTTTTTCCAAATAGTCGACTGTCTTTATATCGCAACAATGTCGACAATGGAAAGTCCAAATTATCAAAAACACAATTATTGGCAGAATGGAATAGTAGGTAAGTGTTGGATAAAGATGCAGTTGATCATGGTCGGCACGAAACATTTATCGCTCGGCAAACCTAGTGGTTTTCTGTTTCGAAGCCTCGCATGATAAACTTCATATTTATCAAACACTCACCTAATATAGTTTTTATTCAAAAGGTTTGTAACTTCAAAACTACTTAAGTGATTCACTTGAAACTTGGAATATACCTTTTTCATCAACTCCAGTATCAGGGGCAACATTTTCTTTAACTCTGTATTGTATTTTGACAGAGTAATGCTCCTTTTAACTTAGATTTCTGGTTAAATTTATATTCAAAAGTATTTTTACTGCAAAACTACATAAGTTATTCACTTGAAACTTGGAACTAACCTGTGTTATCAACTCTTGTATCAGGAGCAACATTACCCATAACTCTATTTTGTATTTTAACAGAGTTATGCCCCCTTTTCACTAAGATTTTCTGTTTAAACTTAATATTCAAAAGTTTGGTAACTTAAAAACTACGTAAGTTATTCGAGCGAAACTAGGAAATAACATTTTTCATAAACTCTAGTATCAGATGCAACATTACCCATAACTCTCTTTTGTATTTTGACAGAGTCATACACACTTTTTACATAGATTTTGTGGTGAAAGTTTTTGTTCCAAAAATGTATAAACTATACAAGGCTTCTCTCAAAAGTTTTGTATTTTAACACATGTATGCCCCTTCCACTATCCAAAATATGTACCAATTGTAATACTTCCAATAGTCTAGCGCGCTGTCCTCTGACAGCTCTTGTTTATTATGTGCAACGATTACAAAAACACAAATATTCTTTTCCCAAACGGAAGTAAAAAAAAGGAATAGGATTGTTAATGATGTTTAGATTTCAGTTAGCAATAGTTGTGCTGTTTGAAATTGAATATTAAATGTAACCGATCAATAAGCATTAATGCAATATGTTTTAAACCAACAGTTTAACCTTAGTATTTAAAAATCTATGAAATATCTAAATTTATTACTTCCATCAATCAATGGAGTATAATGTACAAAAAAAAAAACCTAACCCTAACGGCTTTTTATTTACTAACGCCGCCTTTGAGCGACTGCGCATGCGTAGCGATTACTCGCTAAATATAGCACTTGCGCTTAAAAGCGGTGTTGAAAACGGATGAAAAACGCTGAAAACGATTTAAACGGGCGAAAACGGTTTAAAATGTATGTTATTTGCGATTCTTTACCGATTAAACGCGGAACACAATCGCTGACCCTACCGTAGATGACCCTATTCTTTGTAAACAATGTAAAGTAGCATGTTCATCATGCATTGCTTATTCACTTAATGCTGAAAATATATTGTTGGCGATATTACTGTGTGAACAAATTTTGTGGCAAGAATATCATTGATTTAATGCAATACGACAATGTAGAAATCTTATAAAAATTATTTCCAGTCTGGGATTTTGTTCCGCATCTGATGACTTCGTATGAAGATTGATGTTCAGCTAGAAAGCTAGTTGCAATGTTACGACTATCTTATTTATTAAACACATTTGTTGATCGTTAAAGTACCAAAGAAATTAAATGGTTATTATTTGCTCCTGAGCACCAGAGGAAGAACTGATTTTGTGATTTGAACTAAAAAAACCATGGCAATGTCAGTGGTTCAATCAGAAGCACTTGTAATGGTTGAAGTATTAGTGTAAGAAGTTATTCCATTGGATGAAGAAAGGCCACTTGTTAGTGTTTTGAAAAGACATTTGAATGTGGCATGTGTTACGCAAAATGCAGTATCTTTTGAATGTAACAGCGATCGTTGAGATGTTTAATATTAACGAGATTGGGCAATGAAAACACCTTGATAAATAGGCTGTTCCTGTTCGTGCCATCAAATGTATTGATGACAATACAAATACTTCGTTTTTCCAATGTAATATCCTATATACCCGCACCTGTATAATTTTAATATGCCATTTCGTGGAAATGTAATATACCCCGCGCGTGGAAATGTACCCCTGATGAGGGCTTAAAGATAGCAACTGGTGCTTACCGGTTATACCCTATTAGCTTATAATCGGTAAGCGCTTATTAAAATGCATTTACAATGACAATCAGAACATGGTTTTCTGCGTGACACTAGTTTGTTCTTTGAAATAATGTTTATTTTTTCGGTATAGAAACTAAATAACCTAGGCATGTTGAGAGGTATATTAAATATTGCACTGCCCCCGCTCTTCAAAAGGTGTTGTCAACCTCGGTTTCGGTTGACATCACTCTTCTCTGGGAGCAATTTTTACTATACCCCTCAATTGCCTATGATATTTGTATAATAAAGTCCTTGTTTGCAAAAACATAATCAACTATAGGCAACGTTTAACGCATTTCTGAAATCTCATAAAATGCGTAACTTTTAGAATTATGTGCATATAATATCAGATACATACAATATTAAAATATTGCTTATTATAATAATCATTGTCAAATGTCAATAGTTTACAGTCATCGTTTGTTGATCTGCAACGATTATTTTGATGCATCTATAACTCGATTGTCCCGATTGGATTTTCATATCAAACCAACCGACTTCGATTCGAATCGGTTTAATATTTTTATAGATGATTTGTCCTAAAACTTTTAAATGAAACTACTATATTTGTGAAGATGTAAAAAGGAAACATGAGCTTTCCTGCATTTCTAGTCGTCGTATATTCTCGTATCTCGAACTGCCTCAGTACTAAACGAAATATAATTGACAATTAAATGTGTCATCTAAACATTTAATTTCCTAGTTGTTTTGCTTAAAACACCTCATTATTCACTTAATTTATTAACTTTATACTAGAAAAAGAAATACACAACAGAAATATATATATTAATCGCTTTTTTAATTAATATCTTAATACTACAAGACAAAACAACATTCACACAATGTCATGCAATAAAGGTATCATTAGTGTTTCAATATTCAAACAATGCGAACTTATTAACATGTTTGATTTCAGGAAGGATGATATGCATACGTTTGAATTTCGGACTCACGCATATCGTCTGAAATATATTCACACATAAATTATAAGAACTTTATGAAAATATAAAAACCATAAATTTTTTAAACTCTCGTAACAAGATGATGTCACATCTTAAACTTAGTTTGTGTTTATGTCATAATAATATCTTTTCATTTGTAATGTATTATTATTAACAAAAATTCTGTACATGATCTCTAAATGAAAACATACAACGTTATTAGGAATATTAGTTTTCAAATATTATTCCCGTAGAAAATGTATGCTGTTAACAAACCATGTTTCTGTATTGAAAGCAAGTGCCATCACCACAATTGAAACACAACACTGAAGCATACATGCACTGAGGATAAAACCGTTTTTTTATCGGTAAAGAACCTCACACTTTGCATAACTTAATATGTATTTAATAAATAATGTTCGCATTATCATTGTTTATCGGCTCATAAACAACGATTTGGAGTTCTGATGCGTATGAATTAAACCACGAGGGCATTTGCATTAGAACGACAAATCAGTGATAATTAGCCGATAAACAACGATATGTCGCTTCTAACATGATCTAACAATATTTTCTGCAATAACAATGCGAACTATGTTTACTATAATGTAACTATTGTTTTGCGCTGTTTATTGGTAGTTTAACAACGGTAAAATGTATTATTTGTCTATAGATAACTGTTAGAAAAAGTTAATGTAAATAAAAATTAATATAATAACAATGAAATGATTCAGTAATATTTGGAACTGCATTTAAAACCGGTGTTTCCACTTTGAATGATGCTTACTTCGAGATGAATTGTCCGGTGTGTGCCTGGTGCTCAACGGCCCAGCAGTCATAATGACGTTTGCATCAGTTGGTGGTTTGTCGGTGGTTGGTGTGGAAGGACTACTTTCATAATGGTGCATAAACGCGGCGGTCGTTTCGTTGTCGATGTTCTCTTTACTATCTTACATAGTTTCGACAACAGCGGAAAGTGTGTTGTAGTCGCTAAAATTAATTCACGGGCACGAACGTCGGTCACAACCTACAACAATATTTTTATTTATTGTTACCGACTGTCGTCCCCGTGAATTGTAGCATTGCAATTGCTATGTATATAGCGCGCCGCCGAATATGTAGGCTAAATAAAATAGTTATTTCATTATGGCAATGAATATAACATTCTGGCCATGACATACAATGAGTAAAATTGTTCAAAATTATGTTCAGTTATAAAGTGTATGTCGAAGATATTTTGCTAACTTCAAATTGTAACTGCTTATGTAAACAATTATGTAAATTGTAATCCTCAAAAGTATGCAACATTTATTGGTAAACATTAAACCATTGTTGTAAGGTTCCATCCCTAAAATAAAAAAATGTGCCCAATTATATTGGCATTCAATTTTCCCGCTGCATAGTTATCGCAAGAAATCTAGGTTAAAAGTGATTTTAGACAGCTACGCCAAAATAAACAGAGTTTCAATTTTAATTCGAGCATTCAAAAAAAAGCTTGCCAGTGTCCTATCAACTACAACGTCAACTAGTTATGAAAAAGTTACAGTATTGTATTTGAACAATTTTGAAAGTGTTAATATGTACATGTCTTTCCTTTCACCTCTGTAACTGTTGCCGTGTTGTTGTTAAACATGTACTAGCTGTCGTTACTGCGTCTGTTATTGGCTCCACAACTGATGTCGTTGTACATTCACTGGTTTCTAAGAAAATAATTTATATTAACACATTTGTATATATCGGATATTATGAATTACCCACTCTATTGCTCGGACGAACTGACTTGACACAAACGTAATTGAGTGAATATACCGAAGGCTGAGCGTGCGAACTGTCGTATTCGTGCTTAAGATTTATTTCTCAGATAAAATAGTTTCATACTGAACACTCGATACATGTAATTAGTATGAAGCAAATTATAAAACCACCAGCTTTTAGCCTTCTCAGTTAGGGTTTAGATAGAGCTTATCATGGTTAATATAGATTAAACAAAATAATAATTAATTAGTACTTACCTGAATAGACAATTTCACTTGATGCTACATATATTTTAAACGCTTCCACATATGTAGTTATTTTTCAAAATATGAAACAGATACATGCTATGCTGAAATACTACCAAATGCATGACCATTAAGAAATGCATTATAAGAGTTACGTTTTTTTTTCTTATTTCATGCTTTATTGCATTGTTATATATGCAGTGGTAAAGAACAAGTGCGATGTTGACTTTACCATTTTCATTATGTCAGTAACAGTAGATAGACATGCTATTACAAAATTTAATTCGGGTATGGAGTCGTGACTTAAAGTCGAATGTTGAAAGCCTAGTGTGCCCAACACACGTTTTACTGCGTACATTATATTCGGATAACGCATTATTTAATAAGACAAAGCAATGGTTAAGAAGAATAACACACAGTACAATATGTCCCCACTATTTACAATACTATCATCAGATATGTGGCATGTGACTCCAGTTCCATTTATACACACACATTGCACCGATTCAATTTTATCATAACTAAGACATGTATCTGTACCGTATAATATTTCCGCCAAACTTAGATAACTTTGGTAACCAGCTCTAACACTCCAAAACTTCCACAATCCGTAACCACCATTACCACTACTGCAGGAAACGTCTACGTTTGGTGCACACACTTTAACGTCGATCCGTGGTTTTGTACTGAAAAGCAATTCATAATTTTCCAACTTCACTCAACATTTAAAAAAAGTGTTTTCCATTTCGACTATTATACCGTTCATATCATAACATATATTATAAAACGGTTCATGTCACAAAATATTAAAAAGTGTACGCTTTGAAAGTGATGTCCATATTAATTAAGAAATTCAATAATTTTGAAAGAAACCTATACTTCCAATGTCATTTTACTATGAATTTTCTGTAACCGTGAGTTTGGTCTTTAAGATCATGTATATTTAGCGATAGAAAACGATGATTTTTTATTGTTGCCGAAAGCTGCAATGCATACACGCATGGTAATCAGTCCCATGTCTGATGTAAGTCACTAAAGTGGTTCATTAATACATGATGTACTGTTTGTTGTACGTTAGGGTTAACTTGGCTGGTTCTGTGTATTTCGTTAATGTCCATGACCATTTATAAATTAACAGTTAAATCATGATCTATAAGTGATTGCACATGATATGCACATTGCCTGAATACCAGTCTACATGTCATCAGATATATTCTAGAGTATACAATATCTGCATTTATGCATTCGCACAAACATTGATTTTCCTTAAATCCCATGACATCAATTGAACTGACAGCTCCAATATATCAGGGTTACGTGCATATATCGGACAGCGAATGCACTGACCATCTATTTGTGCAAAAGTTATCTTTTTTTTTTTATGCTATAATTTCTATGCGAATACAGATTATTCAATGAAAAAAATACAATTAAATGCTGTCCCAAAAGTGTACAAGATCTACTAATACAAAAGGTCACACGTTTTTCTACTGTGGCCGTTTGTATAATCAAGGATGAATGCTCATACCGTACATACTGATGGGCTACTTGGCCATTAAAACCTTCTTGTTCGTTTTGCCATCACAACTCATCGGGATAATTAAAAAAATGAATGCAAGTTATTGGCTCAAAATGTTCCTTATATACATCTGACGTACGTTATACAAATGATAGTGTGTTAGATAAAGTGCTACATTAAATGAACCGTCAGCTTTATCAGACGACACAATACTCTCACCACGTATTAAGAACAATCCTTTTTATCTTACCGCCGAAACCAGCAACTTGGCAACTATTACACACATGAATTTAATCTCGTTCATATTCGACATGAAATAACTTGTAGAATTAAACACGCCACTCGACTTAAAACTGTTCATTATAGCCAGTATAATAACTTGTTTCAGTTGGTTATACAGGTTACTTAATTTATCATTGTCCACCAAAACTGGAAAAAAGTATATTATTTCAATAATGAGAAGTTATACACTCATTTCCATTCTGTTATCAAAATGTTTATTCACTCTTCTTAATTGTTATTTTATTTATTACATATTGCATCTATAAATTTCATGTACTGTTATAACAAGTCTCTTTAACACGGTCTAATTTAATAAATACATTCACGATAGACATGCCATGTTTTTTAATATTAGAAAAGATATATATTTTTAGTTATATTATTATGCAAATATATATTAATGTTTCAATAAATTATTTTCCTTGAGCGTTTGCATAAAATAGACAATTTTCTAATGTCTTCCTTTAGCTGTATTTAGTCATTTTTATTTAGATACATTTAAAAGGTTCTATTTAAAATTTGAAATGTCCAAAAATTTTTATCTGGCATCCTATTCCAAACTACAGCATGTATGTTGACACGTAAATCCCAAATTGTATTTACAATTATAGTGTATTGTTCTGATAACATACCTTCATATGCAATACTGCTGACAAATCCAGAACCATTTACAGAAGTGGAACATATCCATTGGCCACCGTAACTAATATTCTGATCACTACGAGATCTTGCATACGATTCGGCTGTACCACTTGTTAATGCACGTGCATTGTACTGCAGCCGAAACTCAGATTTCACGCTGCATTGGTGCTCAGTATATTCGACGTAGACTGTTTTTCTCCAAAACTGCATTCCTTAGTATTTTCTTATAATATCTACATATCCATTTGCTTCTTTATTAACGGTGCACGATATTTCCAACGTTGTTTCGGACAGCACGTTGACATCCATCGGTGGATATGGCCATGCTGTAAGTAACATTCAAAATACTTGTTTTAATGAATGCGCATATTATTTTGTCATTTTAAATTTCGTTACCATAAAATAATAGTCAATAGTAACATATTAAATTGAATGAATATAAGTACTTTAGATTATTATTTAGATTGAAAATACATTGTGTCGATTTAACAACTATGTTAATATTGAAATATATTTGAAACGAATATAATCACTTAGTGTAATATGTGATACCACCGATACAAAGTATTAACACTATTGTTAACATAATGTTATCATGTGATCTTTTCAATAATTTGTTATATTGAATATGCGATAAATATGCAATGCATTCTCCGCCACTTGTCCATCAATCTTAACTGTTGATTAAAACAGTAATAAACGTGATTAAATCGTTTGAAAAACAGAAGTTTTAATACATTAACAACAATACGGAATGGAAAGTACGATTCGAAGAGTGTACATATGGAGTTCAGGAGCGCTGACAGACGATTCATATGACAGAAATCGATGCGCGCGCATTCAAAAATTAGCGTACTGCATTAGGTTTGATATTTATGATTTTAATTGGTTATCTTCAAATTTTCAAAATGTAGGAGGATTGTATTAAACTTGCATACAGTTAACATACTGTTCAGTAAACGTCCGGAAATTGTCCAGTTAAGAATAAAGATATTTCCATTCGACTAATACAATATTCTGCCAGGAAGTGAGAATGCCTGATTAAGAAATAAAGCGGATTTTCGTGCGCGCTTGTTTGATATAATAATAACAGCATGTGTATGCAACTAGTTGTCATGAATCCTGTAACATTTATAAGCGCACAGTGCGAAGACCTTTCACCTATATGATATGATAATTGCACTAACAGACATATTGAGATCGGTTGAACACGTGACAAAATCATCTTCAGTTGTCACGGTGCGAAGGTTTCAAAAGTGAACTTGACTAGATCGATTTGACACGTTTTGAAGAAAAAAACGCTGTAACATTGCTTTTGTACTACAATTTGAAAAAGATTGCATATTTGTACGTATTAAGCGCTAAAAAATCAGTTTCACACCTGTCTCATCTTTCACATATCATACTATAATAAAATATCGAGAGTTTGCAGTATGAATGCTTTGAAATTGCAGTATGTCAACTTTTGAGTGTGCGCTAATTGATTACATTCTAGACATAGAGAAAAAACACGCAGCACAACTTGTCACTGTAACCCAGTGTCTTAACACTGAACCACACTTGAACACAGTCGTATTCGTTTTTATTGAAGAAGCACTTCCGGCTTTGACATCTTTGTGTTCTTTAACCGTTCAAATATTGTGACCTCAGTTATAATGGAACCTATTCACTGCTAGAAAACGCATAAAGGGTGAATCTGCAATAAATGTTTGAACGCTGACTCAAAACGTTTTTTAGGTTACAAACTCTAAAAACGCATCATATTTTGTTACTTCATCTGCTTATTTCGAAACAAAATGTGTTATAGAATTAAATGAATCAACAATAATAGATAATGTCTTATGCACTCTAGGGAAAGATCTAGAGCAAAATAGCAGGGTGCTGCGCCCTGCTCCTTCTGGTCCTCCCCTCCCTGCTCCTTCTGGTCCTTCGCCCCTCCCTGCCCCTTCTGGTCTTCCCCTCCCTGCTCCTTCTGGTCCTCCCCTCCCTGCTCCTTCTGGTCCTCCCCTCCCTGCTCCTTCTGGTCCTCCCCTCCCTGCTCCTTCTGGTCCTCCTCCCCTCCCTGCTCCTTCTGGTCCTCCCCTCCCTGCTCCTTCTGGTCCTCCCCTCCCTGCTCCTTCTGGTCCTCCTTCCATCCCTGCTCCTTCTGGTCCTCCCTGCACCCTGCTCAATTGCTCCCCCTGCCGCCCTTCTGGTCTGATCAACACAGACATGTTTAATATATTATGAAATTCAACACTTGATTGTAAATATTCAACTTTAAATGAATAGACAATGCTGTTTAACCTAAATCAGAAGCATTAGACTCATTAACAACCTGGATTTAGCAAATTATTAAAAAATATCAACAAACTGGTCCATTCCCCCCCCCCCTATTCCTTTTTAAAAGCACCCTGTACAGAGACTATATATATTCTTAAAGGTATATATAGGAGACTGTATTGTTAAAAGGAAGTGTATGTAGAGTTAATAAAGGACCACTATTTCTTACCATATTACTTTATCATTCATGTAACTAGGTGCCTCCATTAAAATGACGTTTTGGCTAATATGTATGCGCATATTGAACAACCTAAACAAATTCGTTTTCGTAGTTATTAGTATGAAAATATTTATGAATAAACGGGTTAAGAATTGTAATTAAAGAAACAAAATTCGAAACAACAGCAACAAATAAACATGGTATTTAAGAAAGTGTGTGCGTTATATTTTGTACACAATTTGGTGATTATCAGACTAACGTTTAGTTTGCCATCCAGCATGAATTATTCAGTGGCAGCTGGTGATCTGTACGACATACAACTATCAAAATATGAAATATTAATCAGTGTTGAGATAGTCTCAAGAGGGATATTTTAACTGTTTATCAACCTATAGATAAATGTTTGAAAGATAACTCGAATGGAGGCATGGACAGAAGTAACTAGTTATTTCAGTGCATCGGACGTATTGTTCAAAGATAAAGTAATACTTTGTGCCGAGATACTTGTAATGAAAACTTCATGGCGACTCTTAATTATCGTGATAATGAGTAATGCAGTCATGCAATACAAGAGTACCTGTCCTATATATGTTCGTCTTTAATAAATCAATCTGAACAAAGATTGCTGCATTTATGCATCGGTAATGCTTAGATTCAAATGAACATCATAATAAGAATATAATACATGAATGAGTTGGTGTAGACGGGCCTAGGTGAGGTTACTGTCGCAGTGCTGGATATTGTTAGTGTTATGTGTATCCATGCGTTATTCGCCAAACATGCGATAACGTCTCTAAATGCAAGCTTATTTGCCATGAGGGGATTTCTATGAGGCCTAGTGCATAAAGTAAATGCATGGTGGGCGATAACAACGCATTACAGCCGAAATAAAACAAAGTATTTATAAATATTACAGATACAGCACTAGAATTATTAAATCAACTTTTAAGCGAAATGTTTTCGTATTTATCGCGGACGATTGTATAATGTTCCGATTGGTTAGTATAATAATATCCGAATAAACGTTGCACTATTTGTTTGTTACGACAGTTTAGAAGGAATAAATTGCATAAGATAAAAGAAATGTACATAAAAAAACTGCCGTGTTTGAAGTTGAGCTGTATGTGCATGTATTGAAGAAAAGGGGATTCATGATTGATCACATTTATGTCAGTGTTTCATGAGCGGTCAATCATACAACTTTGCCGAAGGCTTTTAAATGGACAGAATGAACGGCTTAAAGTCATGTCTGAGTCACATTGGCGGTGGTAAAAACTAGATTGACATCGGATATTACCACTTGCTAAGTGACGAGAAATATCTACATATGTTTATTGTAAGCCGCTGACAGTACCTGAACGTTGAAAGGCCGTGATTGTTCAACGAAACTACCGATTATTGTTACTGTTAAGTCGGCGACCTGCCGGAAGTTACACTGAACTAATGCTCACGTGTACCAACATTGTGTATTTACAGTGTCTTTGTGCAAATTATGAGATATGTTAAATCGAGACATTCTAGATGACGCAACACTTGTTACTTTATTTGATATTTTTGTCATTTGTTCATGTGTTTTAATTGTACTAGTTAATTCATTTTATATAAATAAAAATCCATTCACAAATAATATGTTTCGATCACTGTATCGGTACAAATCTCTTCTGTGTCATATTCGAGGTTGATGATGAGTTTCCGTGTCATGACGTCAGCAAAATGATCAATTAAAAAAATTAATTTGAATAAATCAAAATGCCTGTTCTGAGACTCGAACCTAAAACATCACGCTTACAATCTGTGTGCGCTTACCACTGCTTACCACTGCACTACAGTATCAGCTTTAATTAATAATTATAGGATCAACATATATTCGCGTGTATGTGTCCTTTCTAAATTAGTAGCTTATAATAGATTTACGAAAATAAACGGAATATTTATGAGTGCCAGGTCAATACAATTGCACAATACTGCCGTTTATTATGGAATAATTGTACATTACAATTGACGTCAATATTAGGTCTATGTATATATTAAAACTTCTAAATTACAGTAACGTACCAGCCATTATAATTCACTTCAAACATATTTTATTATTAGACAGAAACCTGGAAGTCGAGTCACAAGTATAAAGCTAAAAACGGGGACAAAGTGAACACATTAAGACAATCTTTTTTATAAATTTTTATTGTTATAACATATATAAAGTTGGTACGTACATAACCTATACGAGAAACGTGTGAAGGCTGAATCTTGGACAAACACCAATTCTGAAAGTTGCTATCTTAAAAAAAAAATTAATTCACATGACGAAAATTAGATCTTAAATGATCTATTCTAAAAATATATATGTATATTCATAGCGTTTCGTAAAATATCAATTAATGTGTATTATGATAGATTTGCGTCGTCCAGTCAGGTTATGGTCGTCACACTTAAAATTTCAATTACAGTTTTAAATAATACAATTATTGTGCATGCTTTCTTGAGAACTTTAGCTGTTTGCTAAGAGAGTCTTCTTCGAAAGAGACGCAATGAGAAATCGCAGTATACCGCCTTAGCAGACAACTAAAACAAAACAACCCCACGCGCCCTTGTTGTTAGCTGTGGCATAGGCTAACATCACTACAAAACAGCTTACATGATGATAACTTTTATAAAATGAGAAACACTATCTAATTTTTATTCAAAATAGCTAAAATTCGATTGCAGTTCATAGAAGAGAAACTGAATATAAGTCAGTATTTCGATTGTAGCCCTTTATGTATCGTCACGCACGAACGTGTATACATATATTATTGAATTTAATATTCAACACGTCGTTATTTTTATGTCAATGTTATTATAAAAAAGCGTAAATGTATGTAACAAGTTAATAGTGCACAGATAACCTTGCCTTTTTTAAAGCTGTAAACGACCCAGAGTCCTCATTCTGTCAACCAGAAAACCTAAAGTGGTTTTACAACGTTAAGTATGTTTGGTTAATTGTTTTAATAATTTGAAAAATATTAGGTTGAATATTGGTGATTAAAAATATCATTGGGGCTTAAAAACTATGGGGACTGTTATTAATAGTTTTGTTATCCGTGGTTTGATAAATCATTTGCTATAGGATAAAAATAAGTTATATGCAGCATTTATGGATTTTATTAAGGTTTTGTCTCCTTGGTAAAATATATAATTTCTTACAAACTTATTAAACTAATCATAGTGGGCCATCTGTGTATATGAATGTTAAATCAAGGTTTACAATGGGCAATGCAATTAGTGAAGAGGATTTGTCTATATCATGTTGGTGTACGACAAGAGGGTTCGTTAGCACCCTTTTTAATTTCTTTGAACTTAAATGAAATAGAATAATACTTTATTTTGCACGGTTTCAAATGTATCGATTTAGGCATGTTGAAGTTATTTTATTGCTTTATGCAGATGATATTGGTATAATGGCAGAAACTAATTTGAAGAAAATGTTGTTATTGTTAAAAACGTGTGACTGATGCAAATTAATTGTTGATTCTTACAAGACAAAGATAATGCTCTGTAAGAAAGGTGGAACATTTAAAAAAACAGTTGTGTGTCTTTTAAAATTGGAAATTTTCTTTTACATCTACCTTTGAAACCATAACACGTCAGGCATCAAATACGATATAATATTAAGTCCTAGTTTATTAAATACCCTATCATATATGTTAACTTAACATATACACTTGATTTATTTGATAAGCTAATATTGAATTATGGTTTTAAAGTTTGGGGCCTGCGTAATGTTACTGTGTTATAAATACCTCATTTACTTTCTTTGCAAAAGGATACTCAATGTTAAGCCTCACACTCAAAATAACTTTGTATATGGTGAACTTGATAGAACAACTCTGTGTACTACGAGAGGTGAGAAAGTAGTTAGAGCTTAATATTTCGTCTAGAGCTAGAACGGCTACAAGTTTTGTGAATTTCAATTGAAACCTTACTTGTAAAATGTTAAAATATGTAAGGTTACAAGTGACCTCAGTAGGCTAAGAGTTTGTTCGCACAGATTAGAAGTTAAGTCTAGGCGATGGCATAAACCTGATTCAATTCAACATGATGAAATACGATGCAATAGGTGTTATGTACTGGAAAGCGAGTATCACTTTGTTATAGTATGAAATCATTATGCAGAAATTATACAATTGTATATAGGTAAATATTATTTGAAAATACTAAATGTGGATAAATGTATCGAGTTAAAAAAGACTGAAGATAATAACACTGATAATAACCTTGCATGTATGTAACCAAGGCTTTCAAACTACGAAATGTGTTTAATCTTCATGTGTCTTCTTTGAAAGCGCTAAATAGAGTCCAATAAATTACTATGTTTGTGTAATTCGCATTTCATTTCATTAAATATATTACATTCACATGAATAGTGCACATAGAACATGAACACAAGCAAAATGATCTTTGCATTGGCATCAACATCGTTTCAGTTCACATGTGATTTCCCAAACGACAAAAATTTTTCAAATAAAGCTTGTCACACCGTTAATATATTATCACAAGGCCCATGCTATCTGTTTAATGCATTTGGACTGTGGTGTCAAAGTTGAATGGTTTTGCCTACTAAAATGCAGTAGTAGTATTAGTAGTATTAGTAGTATTAGTAGTATCAATAGTATTAATAGTATTAGTAGCATTAGTTGTAAAGATAGAAGTAGTACAAATGTACTAGTAGTAATAGTAGTAGTAGTAGTAGTAGTAGTAGTAGCAGTAGTAGTAGTAATAGTAGCAGTAGTAATAGTAGTAGTAGTAGTAGTTGTAGTAGTAATAATACTAGTAGTAATAGTAGTACTAGTAGTAGTAGTAGTAGCAGTCGTAGTAGTAATAGTAGTAGTAGTAGTAGTAGTAGTAGTAGTAGTAGTAGTAGTAGTAGTAGTAGTAGTAATAGTAACAGTAGTTGTAATAGTAGTAGTAGTAGTAGTAGTAGTAGTAGTCCATTTCGACTTAGATTCTCATAAGGACCACTTCCAGTATCCGTCCAATATGACAGAGAAGAATGAGTCGTTATTACGCTGCACCATTAATTAAAACGTTCAGATTCTTTCGAAATCGTAATTTGCAATGACACCGGAAGATGATACCACACATATTAACTCTTAAAATTAGCGATACGTTCAAACCCGATTCAAATATAGCATTTTAGAAAGGGATTATAAAACTGATAACACCATGGTTCAATTAAGTCAGACATGACCTTTGACACGATTCATGCCTGTGAATTTCCGAATCTTTGGCAGCACCTGAAAATATATATAAACAAATTCATATCATCTTATAGTAACCGTACCTAGATTTAGGCATGCAGAAAAAGTCGATTTAACGAACAGAAACACGTTCTGAAATGTTACTTGCTAAGTTGTATTTACTTAAATTATTTTAAAATAGTTTACATTTGACATGTATGCTAGATAAAACATCATGCGGATGCTTTACCGTCAGGAATGTTTATATCGGCTTATGTCACAAATGCAATCTGTTTTTGGACTGTTATGAGAGGAGATCCAGTCCTGGATATCGTTGCATTGACGCCCATCCCCAGGCTGCTTGATATAATGTGAATATATACCATTTCCATTGATGGGGTTAGGCTTGTATTTTCGCAATGGTCTCAAGATATTACAGCATTTATTTTGGAGATATAGCTCGAAAACATTACTCTGATCCTGACCTGTATGCATGATTATAATACAATACCGTTAAGTTAAATGTATCGCACAGAAGTCGAGTTAAATCAATGAATGTATATACTACTAAAATACTATCATTGCATTATTAAACTGGTGAAGCTCCCGCACAATCAAAACAGAGTATAAATAAAGGAAACCATTTATGTTCGTAATTTATGCTAATATTGTTCACGAGTGTCAGGTGAATGTTTCCGAGCTATATTACCCATTTCCATTGATGGCGTTATGTTCATATTTTCGTAGTGGTCCATGGGTGTTCTTGTATTCCCTTGGTTGTTGCCCGTTGTATTATAGAAAGTGCTTGGTAATGCTGAACCGTCAGCAATGAACTTACTTGGTATATCTACAATCTCATGGTAATGCACATGTGTGTTCTCTTCTGAATTCGTCTCTTAGTTGCTGATCGTCAGAGTTTGCCGATCTGTAAAGACAGTATCGATTGCAGAATCATGACGTTTGACTACTAAAATATTGATGACATAAGGATATCAATTGCCATAAAAAAGTCATTCTTCTTACAGTGATATACACTACAGCTCAAGCGAAACATAATCGTTTCATTGGCGTAATGGGTTGGCCTATCTTCGCGGTATAACACGGAGCGGTGGCGAATTACCGACACAAAACCATGTGCAGCTACTGCAAGTGCGTTCGCTTGAGTAGTTGGTGCCGTGTAATGCCAAGTTATTGCCGGGTGAAATTTCGCTTCTAATTGCACCACCAAAACTCCGCGAGATATGAAGTATCGTTTGTTTCGCTCGATTTGCAATGTATATTAAAATCTTTAGTTATACATTGACTGCAAGTTAAATATATTCCCGCATATAAATACAGATTTAAGAAAAAAATACTTAAATGTTCTTATCAGTTTAGAACAAATATTCTAAAATGTGTTGAAACATTTATTATATTGAACGGTTTTATTAACACAAATATATAAGTATATGTTTACAGTGCAATGAAAGTAAGAGGTGAATTGAATAAATATCAAGCATAACTTGATTTCAAGATCCTGCATGTACTTCTCGCTAAACAAGTCAAACATATTCCTTATTTAAACCATAATTTGATATACTAGTATGGTAAAAAAAAAATCATGTCTTTTGTTATGATATAATGTCAGCTGATTTAACGTTGGAAAGTGTATTGTCATTGACTGTCATGACAACCATTTAAGACAAATGCAGTGTAATTAAATTGGGTTTAATTGAACTTTACCGGTACACGGATCGCGGTTGCTCAATGAGCAGGTGCTCGTTGCTATGTTCAGGTAAACAAAAGTCCGCCATATTGGATTTAGTAATCGACTATACCCAATTAGCCGATAGTTCGAGTTATGCTTGTTATTGAATAAACAGTTAAAATGTTGTGTTTTCTTGTTTTATAAACCATTTTCATTATTTAGTCAGGTTGAGATATCGAAATGATTTCCAACAGCTGTTGAGCTGATCAGAATGTTTATTTCAATGCGGTTACGGACAACGAACTTCACACTTAGCTAGACATTAATCGCACATGGATATAACAAATAAATAACAATAACCACAAAGTATCGCAATTTAAATTAATTAGTAATAGAAGAATTTCAAACACAATTCAATTTAAGGGACAATTGAACTTTACCGGTACGCGTTTTTATTAGAATATGTATATGTTTTGCGTGTATCTAAAGCGCGCACGCGCCTTTAGGCGCCTCCGGCGCTTGTATATACTCCGGCACGCGCTAACGTGTCGTTTTCGTTTTTGTTTAAAAACGCAATAAAAGTGAACAAAAAAACGTGTTTTGTTTAGCTTGTTTGTGCTTTTTATGGTTAAAATTAATTAAGAATAGTAATGAATATTAACCGCGAATTGCAAAGGAGAACAAAGATAATGTGTCTTTCCGCCCTTTTGAAATAACTGTCAAAACATCGTCACGTGACCAATACTTCCGAAAATAACTCAGTATAGGCATGTAAACACTATGTTTCAAACGATATAATTTGTTCTAATTGGGGGCTACCGCCCCCACACCTCCGCTACTTTTAGAACAAAAATTTGACTTTGATCAATATAAAAACCCATCTGTTAAAGAAAAGCAACTTTATGAGATATGATGCATTTGTTGTGGACATAAGTCTGCGTGGTCGAAGGGCCTTCAATGTAGTTACTCATGCTTTATAACGTGAAACGTCTTCAGATGATTGTTTTAAGCTAACGACTTATCAACACAATGAGGAGACAGTGATTGTTAAACGAAACTCCCTGCGGTTATCATTGTTTCGAGGTTATTTTTAGACAGAAAATGGTGAATATATTAGCGACCTGATACTGAGTGGATTTTGAACGACGTAACCATGAAACGTACAGTAGCATTTAATTATATGCTTTACAGTGAAATATAGATTTTTATTGGTGAAATAGCATTTTATATTTCCACTGTTGAAGCAGTGAAAATATAAGATTTTATATTTTCAATGCCTTGAAAATACAGCATAAAACGGACCATTTTTTCCTAAATAGCATCTATCTACAAGTATATACAAGTGGTGTACAACCCTTATTGAATATATATGTACATAATATACATGCATGTGTTTACATAAAACACATTATAAAAGTCAACAAATTTATAATTTAGCAACAACGACTCACAAAATATGGCACTATTTTTCCCACCATAGTTTTGAAATCATTTATGACGTCATGTTTGTGACGTCGAAACACATAAACTTGTGACGTTTAAGCCTATTTTTCGAAATTGTATTTACTCATCGTCCAAGAGCATGACATACGAAAACAAATTGTTGATTTTGTCTCCACTCGTGAAAATGACATTTGTATGAACACTCGCAAAATAAAATACGATGTTACACCGAAATCAACAAATATCTTCTATATCATGTAATAAAGTAACCTTTAAATGTATTAACCTAATACAACAATAAGACAAAAAGTCACTTAAAAAACAAATGACTGATATCCGCAGTGACAATTGTGTTGACTGCAGATCAATTGTGCTGTGTTTATACGTTAATAATCGAACGCTCAAACACCTTATCTCCATCGAAATCAAACACTTAAATCTTAAGCATACGAAGAACATAGACTTTTGCAAAGACAATGGATAATACATGTGCATACCACTAAAATTGCATCGTTCAGTTGCCCATTACAAATTTCCCAACAACGTTTATTGACATGCTAATTCGCTCACAAAGTTGCATACAATTGCTAGCAAACAAACGAAAGCAACATTTGTAAAACTAACGATGGCGGAGGAAATAAAAAAGTACATTGTTTGGTGCAAATTATTGGTTCATAAAATGAAAGTTCTGCTAATATATATGTATATACGAATACGCTTCTTCAGATGTGTAAAATATGCATACAATGTATATAACATACCGTTTTCAATATAGGCATATGGACACAATTGTTGCAACTGCAACAGCTAAACCAGCAGCAGCACTGGTGATTACTTCTCTGGTAGTTAATGCTGTAAAATGAGCTAAATTGCATTTACTAGATGCCATGTGTTTTATAATACTGCGGCGTCGGACTGTTGGCCTTTTTTGTGTCTGGTCCGTTTGTTCATTCGTCCGTTCCTCTATATACACGTGTTTATACTAAAACATATTCACTAACTACTTTGTTATAGACTTTGTTATCATTTCATCGTAAAATCCGTGTTTAGAGCATGTCTAAGATGCACAGTGTATTGACCACACACGTATACTTAATGTGGTAATATGTATGTGTACTTAAATTGCCCTATAATTTATTAAAAGAGTGATAATAAAAAGAAATAATTGTTTCATAAATGTAGAACTATAACCCGAAATAATAAACACGCCAACATGCAGAGAAATACAGCAACATCAATTGAATTAAACAAATATGCATATGCATTGGAGTAAATGTTCAGGTATGAATACAAATGTATACACGGGTATACAGATCGTAACTGGATTATAATACGTGTATCTGCTCTGTGATTTTGCTAGTTAAACTATATATAGATTATATAACAAAACACTAGTTGGCCATTGGACAATGTCTGATGTTCAATGGGAGAAATTCATGTTGACCGAGGCTTTATGTTAGGTTAGTTATGGTATGGCATTGACCATTGACACCCGTACATGTTGGTGGCACGTACTTCTGAAATACTACTGTAAAGAAAGAGATTTATATCGAAAGTATTTACGATCAGCATTGATAATGGTAATTGGAAATTTCTGCTATAACAGCGTTAACTGGGTGCCTCTTCACGTATTGATTCTGCACTTCTTTGTCGGAGTTGCTTAAAGCGATGTCTGTGTGCGTTTCAACTTGATTAATGCCGGATGACGACGTTATTTCGTTATTTACTATTGTCAAATACAAGTTGGAAACAAATTGATAACATCTGCATTGTTAGGTATATACAACATAACATACGAACATCCGACTTTCAAGTCCAAATAACATTATTTCTGATAAGCACTGATTTTTGTTCAATTTAAATATTCAACATGTACCATTCTCTGATTTATGCAGGGGCTAAAAATACAATGCATTGTATGTTATGCTTTGATTATTACAAGTATATGATATTTTGCACATATTACATTTTTACAACAATCAGCATATTTAATGGTCTGGTTTAACACAAGTTGCATATAAAATTAATCGTTAAACTCGGCGTAGAAAATACATTAATCGTCAGAGGGTGACAGACTATGCCGTATAAAGGAGAGAGAAGTGTAAGGCCTAAATCAAAAAATCTTGCGTTTGCCCTTTACCGACCCGAAATTGTAGAGGTGGGTCGGTAGGTAGGACAAATCTTTGTTATACATGGATGTTGTCATTTAAATAACAATACATTATAACTGTATCTTTGTTTGAATTTCACAATTACTTTCTTCATCTTGATTGATACAAGATTATACCAGGTAAAACTGTCTTTAATAAGGGGACATAATATAAAATAGAATATGCAATGCTAAAAAAAGAAAATTTGTGAAGTATGTGTATTATTATCAATGGCTGAACTGACTTGCTAGTCCCAATCATATTAATAGAGTTCAAATACATACTGTTTGACTACAAAAATGTCAAATAAATGACTTGAAAATTAACAATAATGTGATGACATTGTCATAAATAAGAAAGTCAGAAATGTTGTTAACTCGAATCTATCTGTATTCTCAAATATAAACCGTGTTTATAAATGAAAATATAACAAACAACAGTTACTAGTACTGATAGAAGAATTATTCCTTAACAAAGCCAGTATTGACTTACACTTTTTTTATATCAGGGTGAAACTATTCTGCACTGCCACTTGTTGATTTACAAACTGAAATCGAAACTTTGTCGTTAATTGTCTTGTTCTCGTCTACCACGCACAATAGATAATACAATACAACATCCCATGTTTTACTTGTTTCAACTTTATGAATTTTGTATTTATGTATTGATTTTGACAAACACGCTGAAAGTTAGAAAAAGGTAAATAGAATCTCCATAGGGTCCCATTGTAAAACAGCAAAATCTCCAACGTGGTTAGCCACTTTTCTTTGATTTAGATATTGCGAGTCTGTTCTCTTTGGAAAGATTTTTCTCTCTGCTTCAAAAAAATAAATAAAATGTTATGCTACTTCTAAGAATATTCATCTCACTAGATTGTAGTTACCCGTAAGAAACACTCGCGATGTATCTTTCTTTTGACAGAAGAAAAAAAACGAACTATTTCATATACGGACAACTTTCAAGGGGACAACCCTACTATTTGCTGGTATCTTACCTTGAAACAAAACGTAATTCTATACATGGATTATGACATCATACGTAGACCGGTGTGTGACAAAACGTGAAACATACCATGTTTACTAGTATCCGGTCACTAGGCGCTTGTTTTCACACTCATACGCATTATACTGTTTTGTTCAAGCGCCTTAGCCTTATTGATCAAAATTGTAGCTTATGAAAGTTGTGAGTGAAAACAAATACGAAATTTAAAGCATGAACAACTAACTAATTAAAAAAATACTAACAGCAGATTTTGCAAAAACAATTTAGAGTCGGCGGCTTTTTTGTGGGTCGGTCGGTAAAGGGCAAACAAACTTAATTTTAATTTAGGCCTAATCGATAATCTTTGTCACAAGTTAGACAACATAATTGGAACAATCATAACCGGATGTGAGGGCAGGGACGTAGTACCGGAAGTGGTATCCAAAGGTGATGGACAGGATCTAGTAGCGGCAGTAGTCCCCGGAAATGAGGGCTCTAACGTGGAACCATAACATATATAAACAAAGATTCAAATTTAAAAAGTTCAATAGTACCTTCAAAAGATATTTACTCTTTAATGTATCCTTAACCGAGTCGTCTATATTTTACGAATATAATAATGCGGTATTTGTTCACAGAGGAATCGTCATTTGCGCTGTTGAATATTCTTGTATCACTTATAATGTGTTGCTTATAACGCAGGAACACTAGTTTTGGCTGAAACTAAACATAACTGACCTTCCGCTGTAAAACAGACACCTAATAAGGTTTACTTCCGCTAAAAGCATTTGTTATTAATGAAACTGAAACTCATTTCCAAAGAGTGCAAACGACATTTGAAAGGGTTTTACATAGCACACATTCATTTGTAAAATGCATGTACCATTCTCTGATGTATGTAGTGCATAAAAGTATAATGCATTGTATGTAATGCGTTGATTAGTACAAGTATATGATGATTTGCACATATTACATTGTTACAACAATCAGCATATGTAATGGGCTGGTTTAACACATATTGAGGATGCTGTTACGTGTAATCGACAATCTTTGTCACAAGTTAGACAACATACCTGGAACAATCGTCACCGGATGGGAGGGAAGGGACGTAGTACTGGAAAAGTTATCCAACGGTGATGGACGGGATGTAGTAGCGGCAGTAGTCCCCGAAAGTGAGGGTTCTGACGTGGAACCATAACATATGTGACCTGTGCTGCAAAAATGGGTCCTATGGATGAAACATCACCATTTCAGTTTTTTATATTTTCATTTGGTACAATCTTTAAGAAATAAAAAACTGAAACAATTATGCTTCGATTTTTTTTTTTAGATATTGCCAGAAACGTAATACCACCGTATAATACAGAATGTCATATTTTGTGCAGAAATAAGAACAAAAAATAATACTTTATATTACTTATATTGATATACAAACAATACACAATGACAACACTATTATCAAAGACTATACTACAGTTGTATAAAATGAATACTGATTTTTCATTTTTTCCCCACATTGCTTTTTGAAAATGTTTAAATAAAACAGTTTCCATTGTAACCAAATTAGAAAATTAGTTATTTAGATTAAAAACTGAGTGCACATTACCAATTTCAATTATTTTACCAAAATCTTGGTGAACACATTGTATTTGCATATTAGTATCTTATTTGGAAGCTTATAAAAGTACATTTTTGTGATAATTGCACTACCTTTACAAACCTGTTGGAATCAACTTACATTATGTATGTTTAAGAATAATAACTGTGTTACTTATTGATATCCATACTATTTGTTTCTGTCGGCCAATATATTTCTTTTTAAAATGCACACTACAGATGATGCATAAAAGACTCATTTCATCGAATGCACACATTGTTGAAGACAGTAAATGTCCCCATAGCAACAGCATGTTAGATGCTAATGGGACAGTATAACAAACACACATGCAATAATGATTTAGGTAGTGCATGTCACATGTGTTTATAAAAACAACCTTTATAGTTTTAGCATGCACAATAGTATTTTTTAATTGAATATTAAACACATGAACACAATTAACAATACTATTTTGTTACTTACATCCATAAACGGTAGGTTAAAAAATTAAACAAAATTTTTTTTTTTTTTTATTATTCATTTTCAACATACATCTCAATTACAACATGATTTTATATATAAAGGTACATAATGGATTTAGTCAGTTATATCATACTTCAATATCATATATAATAACTATTTATGTGCATACAAGTATTATAGGTATATAATAAAAAATAATATTTGCTTTAATATTCATGTGTATATGTTTAATATAGTTCCCAGAAAAATACATTTTTGAGACGATGCTATAATATTTTATAAAGATTAAAAAGGAGAGGGGAGATGATAAGTTAAATAATAAAGGAGAGAGAGAGTTTGTAATAAAAAAAACAAAAACGTAAGATAAAGAGGATATAGGCAAGATTCATCAAGAAGTTAGACAAAATTGTGCAATTTTTTGTTATGTTTATCAATTTTATCTTTTTCAAAAGCAATTTGCTTTTCTAATGTTATTTTCATTCTTAGAGCATTTTTGAAAATCTCGATATTTAGCTCTTCGGCTCTTGATTTGGCGCTAAATATATAAGACTTCATTAGAATAATGATATAGTTTATCACTTGATTATAAGTGCCTCCTTTTTGAGTACCAAAACAATATCGTTTACATTCAGATCAATATATATTTGTTTACTGTTTAAAAACAATGTGAGCTCTCGCCATATGGGTTGTACAGAATTACATTCATATAAAACATGTATAATTGTTTCCTTAAAACTTGCACAAAATGTGCAGAGACTTGAAGCTGTTAAATTACATTTATACAAATATGCATTAGTGGGTAATATGCACTGTAAGATCTTGTACTGAAAATTGCGTAAATTATTATCTATAGTGGCTTTAAATGGTATTAAATAAGCATGTTTCCAGTCAATACTATGTTCATAGGAGGACATTATTTTTTCCCATTTCATTTCTTGTTTGGTTTTATTTTCGTTTAAGATTTGTTGTAAATTATACAAGTATTTACATACTGTTTTTGTTTTTTGTACCTTTTCAAGAAATGTGTTATTGCTGAAATTTACGAATTCCATTTCAGATAGTTGTTGTTTGTAAGTTATTGGGATACTTTGGATTAGTGTGTAATATTTAAGATAGTCTGTTGAAGGTAAATCATACAGGTTTTTAAAAGCTTCAAATGTATAATAGGTTTTTGACCTAAAGTCATATAGATGTTCTAAGGACTTTATACCTCTATTGAACCAGTTTAGGTAAAAGAAGGTATCTTGGTTATTTTTTTGTATTGTTGAGTTATTCCATATAATCGTTTTATTTACATGTCCTGCTTTTTCATTTGATTTAATCTTGTTCCAAGAAGAAATGATGTCTCTGAGGAATACATTTTTAAAATTTGAAACAATATGTTTTTCCTTAAGTGGACATTCAAACACGAGATTTCCGCCATATTTATTGATTTCTTTCTGATAGAAAGTTTTCCACTGCCCTGTATTGTTTATGTCTGTTAATCTTTTAACCCAGCTGGCCTTATTTGCATGTATAAGAGCGATAATATCTGTGAGTTTGAGTCCTCCCTGTTCTATTGGTTTAACAAGAGTTGTTCTTTTTATCTTTTCGGGTTTACCATTCCATACAAATTGGAATATAGATTTAATAATTGTTTGTATTATATCATGGTTAGGGGTGGGGAGGATTGACAATGTATACATAATTTCTGGTAGGGCAAATGTCTTAACCACTGTGACTTTTCCGAGAAGTGTTAATTTTCTATGTTGCCACTGTTTTAAACAATTTTTAAAAGCTTGTAATTTTGGCTGAATGTTCTTGTCTATATCGAGATTTTCATCATTTGTAAAGTAAAAACCAAGCGTTTTGGCTTCTTCAGAGGTCCAAAAAAAATGTTTGTATTTGTTAAATTTAATTTGTGTATTTTTTAGTGAACCAACTCGCATTACGATGGATTTTTGTGTATTAAGTTTGAGTCCAGATATTTCACTGAAGTCTTGAATAGTATTTATCAGTGCTGAGAACGAATTAAGCGTTCCATCTGTAAGATAAGTTGTATCATCTGCAAAAAGTGTTTGCTTTATTTCTTGTTCGTTTATTTTTATTCCTGTAATATCTTCATTTTTTTCAATAAAGTTGGACAATATTTCTATACTTAATATAAAAAGTGTTGTTGACAATGGACAGCCTTGTTTTACACCTCTTTGAATAGAAATCGGTTCAGATAAATGTCCGTTATTAATAATTATGGTACTTATGTCCGTGTCAAATAATTTAATCCATTGTACGAGTTCAGTTCCAAAATTAAATTGTGTAAGACATTTTAACATGAAGTCATGATCTAAACTGTCAAATGCTTTTTCATAGTCTGCAAAGAAAAGTAGGCCTGGCTTGTTATTGTTATTTAGAAAATGTATGGTTTCAAATATTGTGCGAACGTTTTCGCCAATAAATTTACCTTTTATGAATCCAGTTTGCTTTGATTCAACAATAGATGCTATAACTTTTTTAATTCTGTTTGCTATTGTTTTTGTCGCTATTTTATAATCAATATTTAATAAACTTAAAGGTCTCCAATTATCAAGTGCATCAAGATTTTTTCCTGGTTTCGGAATCAGTGTAAGAATACTCTGTTTTTGAAGTTGAGTTAGTTGTCCATTAACAAATGAATGGTTAATAGAATTAATATAATGTGTTTTGATTTCCTTCCAAAATACTTTGTAAAATTCTGCTGACAAACCGTCTGAACCAGGGCTTTTGTTGTTATCTATCTCTTTTAAGGCGTTTAGACATTCGTATTCTGTGAGCAAGCCTTCGCATGATTGTTTCTCGTTTTCTGTGAGTTTTTTTATATTTAAATTTAAAAAATGTGAATTTTGTAGAATATTTGTGTCAATATCTATTTTCTTGCTATAAAGGTTTGAGTAAAACTTTCTTTGTTCGTTCATTATAGTGGTCATGTCTGTGATTTCTATGTTATTTATTGTTAACTTATGAATGGTTTTACTTTCGTAATGTCTTTTTTCAAGATTTGCAAATTATTTGGTATTTTTCTCATTATGTTCAATGTGTATTGCTCTTGCTCGTACTAACATGCCATTTATTTTCTCTTCTATAATTTTTTCGTACTCTATTTTTGTTTCGTTAATTAATTTTAGTATTGTTTCGTCATTTTCATTTGTTGTATTTAATTTTTTCTCTAGTAACTCTAATTTGTCAATGATATTTTGTTCTTTTTCCTGGTTTCGCTTTTTGGTCATTGAAGAAAATTTTATACTAATGTTTCTTACAGTTCCTTTGATTAGTTCCCATAAGGTATTTGGGTTACAGTTTGTGTTGTTTTCTACTACATTGTGTATTTCTTGCTTAATTTGAATTTGATAATCTTCATTTAAAAGCATGGCATTATTTTGTTTAAAGTAACCAGGTCCTTTTTGTTGTATTTTATTATCAATAATTATTTCAATCAAAGAGTGATCGGTCTTGTATCCTGGTTTTATTTTGGATACATTAATGATATTACATATATTTTGTGAAATTAAGTAGTAATCCAGTCTACAAAAAATGACCGGTTTTCCACTTGAATGCCAGGTGTAACGTTGTTGCTCTGGGTGAAGTGCTCGCCATATGTCAATCAAATTGCATGAATCGAGTATGGAGTTTATTTTACCAGTTACCAGTATCATTATTTCAAACTTTCAACACTAGAACAATTACCCATAACATAATACTTAAAAATTTTAGTTAGTAAAACACGGTAAATAATTCTTCATCGTTACAAACAACAACTTAAACTTATCCAATTTTAGAAAACTTAGGTTGTGTCCACATGAAAACAAGATACGTGTAATTGAGATACTGTAATAAGATACTGGTACATGTACTGAGCCAGTATTCAAATATGTCCTAAAGGAAATTTTAAATAGTACTTATGTGTTATACATATGTTAATTATTTCTGTTTACAAAATGGTAAAATACAAAACACCTAAGACAGTTTTACTAGTTTAGAACATTAAAATATAAAAAGACTTCTTCATGAAACCTCCATAGACTTAAAGAATTTTGTGATTTAAAAAAACTTAGATTTTCCATATAGAGCTTTGTGAATAGAGCCCTGGTTAACTTAAAACGAATTTTAGAGCTTTTGTTAAGTTTAACAGTTATGGAAAAACGCATTCCTATTGTACAGTTATGATCAAACATTATTGAATGTGTACACATTAAAACAAACATTCAGCACGTTCATTTTTGTCTTTGATGATCCCATTTAAGATTTAGAGGTAATTTGCTGGTTTGCAACAGTTGTACGACAAAACTGTCAGATTTCATCTTGGAGATACCACTGCGTTTCTGAAGACAAACGGTGAAACCTTGTCCAAATATTTGGCTCGGAATTGCACCAGTCTGAAGTTTGACACATGGCCTCCCTACATTTTACTTTTACCTCGGGACCATCAGTAAGCTTTCAACACGAGGTGCATGTACACTACTGAAGAAACCCGATGTGGCATATCGTGGTCATGACGGCACGACTTGATGACTGTTGTGTATGTGTCCTGCATAAATAGTACAGTACAAGTACCGGTATTGTTTTGTAAACAATAATCCCTCATGATTTTTTTGTAATTATAGGTCATAAATTTAAACATAATATAATGTAATTGAATGTCATTCATTAACAATCAAGTCTTTAATAGATGTGTTTGAAAAAAAATGTACATATTGTAGCGATTTCTTATGGCATTCATCTTCAGATTAATCTCTATCATCTAATATCACGTGGAATAATACTCGGTTCATAGCTTATAATACCTGCATGATTACAGCATCCATATGTCGCTATTTTTTTCCCACAGCCAAAAATGCCAGTCACTTGATAACTTGGTGTGGCCTGCCCTAGTGTATTCTTTCAAAATATAAATTTAAGATAGCAATTTTAAGATAGAATATCCAACAAATGAAGATATTCTGTTAAATAAATTAGGCTTTGGGACTGTTTTCTGAACAATGTGAAAAATGAGTACATATTTCAAGGTAATAAATTAAATCATCCTAGTGTCAAAGAAAATATAATGTGAATGATATATGAATTATGCATAACTATAAGCATTTTAAGGCAGAATACTTACCAGTCAATTTTGTCCACACAGCATAGACCAGGACAGTATTGTGTTTATTCTGTCCATGACCGTTGTTGCAGTGGAATTGACCAAAACCACAGTATTAAGATAATGGCGATGGAAGCTTATAGCTGGGTGGGCCCCTTTACCTGGCGCCAAGCCTTCATATGCAAGATAAAACACTTGCTTGTCTAAAAAAATAAAAATAAAACAAATACGGTATAGTTTTTGCTGTTGCATCACATATATATTCTTTTTGGTGGATTCAGCCAACCTAACAGTTTTCTTAACATTATATTAACCTAATTTCTAAACACATTTCACATCAAAATTGTGTACAAATTCCACCAGAAGTTTTGACAAAGATATTTCATGACAAAATTGCAACAAAACAAAATATAAACAAGTTCAATTTTATTTTCAAAAAAGTTTCTGTTTTCAAGGCATGATTAAATAATATTTCAAGTAGTAAAAACTCCTGCAGACATGTGTATTGTCAGATATTTTGTTTGGTCAAATGACCTTACAGTAACAAAGCAATGAGGGGGGGGATTAAAACAATCGGCTTATGAAATATGAAACAGTGCAACTGTCTGTGCTTCTTAGGGTACCTGCTATGAGCCAGCCGATCAGAATTCACAAACCATAAGAAACGTCTAGAAGAATACAACTTGCTTTTTTTATAGTTTGTTTATGCAGTAAAAATCTACACAAATTATTATTGTTAATACTAATAATTTGAAATGTTTGTTGGTTTCGATGGCAATTTTAAAAATTACTCATGCAAAAACATAATTTTTAAGTGCGATCAATGCGCAGGTCAAACTCTGCTGATAATTTTTACAAGAAAAAGGCAAATAATTCGATAGATAAACAATGACAACAACAGAAAATGCCATACGTAACTGTTGAAATTGATTTTCCATGTATAAAGTCCAACAATACAGCTTTAATGTTAAAATTAACCGAAAAAACAAAGACATTTTCGATATCAAAACGACATTGTGCACACAAATGGCGACCAGCGACACCTTCCGCTTGGGGGAAACTACACTAATAAACTGGTTACAAAACAGTTACATTTATTGATTTCACAATAGTTAAGGGCTACAGAGATTAAGTTTGATACTTATGACATTTTCTATCGAAATTTCTGCATATTAATGACATACACGCTTAATTAAACAAGAAAATGATTGGATAAAATCGTGTAGAAATTTCAATCTCGCTTTTTCTCGATAACGTCGTTATCGCCACAGGACTCATTTTCGCTGACCGCGTCACATATAAACATTGAGCGTATTCAGACTTTAAAAAGGTTCAATTGTACCTTAAACAGATCTTTACTTATTTAATGTATCCTTTACCCAATCATATATATTGAAAGTTTGTTATAATGCGATATTTCATCACAGATGAATCGTCATTTGCGCTGTTGAATATTCTTGTATCACTTTCAATGTGTTGCTTATAACGGAGGAACACTAGTTTTGTCTGAAAGTAAACATAACAGAACTTCCGCTGTAAAACAGACACCTAATAAGGTTTTACTTCCGCTAAAAGCATTTTTTATTAATGAAACTGAAACTCAATGTATTAAAGCAGTAGGAGGTAATATCAAAACATTGCATTGAGTACAATATATACGAGCTCTAAATAGTGTAGCTGTACTATTTTATCAAAGAGAAAGATGTATTTCTCTTAACATACGTTGCATACCGTAATTACCCTAACTATTGGGACACACTAAATATCGGGACACCCCGTATTATTTGAAAAATAATGATTTTCTCGTCCCTAATACGGGGACACATTTGGAAGTTGAATGTGTTCATGTACCAAAACATTAGGACACCCAAATGATATCTTAATCTGTTGTTACTGTATACACATTCGATACCCTGCCATTGCGCTGGTTGCATAGCGACTTGAAACACGGTATTTTGCGCTTGCTTATCTATACACCACAATGTACACCATCAGGGTAATGCTTACATGCAGTTGACACATGATGCAAACTGTGTACTCTACTGGAGCATGGTCTTCTCAAAAACAGCTTCTCAATTAATTACCTATAAGATCCCAGCAAGAAATAATTGATATGATCAACATCAGTCTACTACAACACATTCCTTTTAATTATTTATAATTAAATTTTAATATATTTCAGTCAGCGATTATTATCCCAAACAAATAAAAATAATTTATTGGTTCAAGTCATAGATATAAATATACAGATAAAAACTTCTATCATATATTTTCCTAAATGCTGGGACACAATTTCGAATTATTTTTTTATGTCCCTTAATATTGGGACAAAAATATAGTTCAGTGTCCCATTATTTAGGGCAATTACATGTACGGTATATGTGTTTTGTTTAGAAACAAAAAGTATCGGGTTAACACACGAAATAATAAGACAAATGACCGCCATGTTTGTATTTTAGCTGAACGTACGTGTATCAAAGGAAAATAGATTTGTGATTGATCACAATAGTTTCAGTGGTTTATTTCCGGCCATTCATAACCTTACCGAACAGTGCAAAGTAAACGGGGTTAAGATCATGTCGGAGTCACATTGGCGATTGTAAAAAAAGGAATGGCAGCGGATATTAACACTTGCTAACGAGAACTATCTACAGATGATTGATGTAGTCCGGTGATTAAACCTGAAAGTCGAAAGGTCGTCATTGTTAAACGAAACTACCGACTATTGTTACTGTTACGTTGGCGACCTGCCGCAGTCAAAACTGATAAACTAATGTTCACGTGTACCGCCATTGATTATTGCAAATATATTTGATATGTCAAATCCAGTAAAACGGTGTAATACAAACAATAACAGCTCTGCTTACAGTGAATGTATTTATCTCACAACAAGTTTCATCCGTTCATAACAGTTTAAGTCAAGTAGTAAACGAACATACAGACAAGCAAATGTTGGCAAAATATAATATCCTTAAACAAATTAATAAGAACACATATGTTCCAAACATACTATACACGTACAATGTACACATAGAAATACGGTAAAACAGCAAAACGTAGCATATATGAATTACAGTAATCAGATGTATAAGTCATACAAAGTTATAACATTAAACACATATACATACACATATACATATATGCACATAACACATTATAGCATACACGATATAATTATCGAAAATGTAATGCGTGTTGATTGTATTGCAATACTTATTACTAAACTACATACATAACAAACATACAAATGAAAAACGACATATCGCGTAGCATACTTATTGATACACAAAAGACATTGCTTTTCAAAATAGATACATGTGAAGAAAAAATCAACGCAACATTATGTACACATTCATCAAGGCTTTGCCATGAACATGTTTATCTGTACAGTCCAAAATGTCTGCAAAATAGAAAAATGATGATCATTGGTACCAATTGAAAGAACAACAACACAAATTTGGTAACAACATATAAATTACGGCGACCTCTTGTGTTTCTTCATTCAGGCTTCAAACCAGCGAGCTGTACTGCGATTTGTCATCACGTCCGGTTCGATCGAGATTCTCGTAACGACCGCATTCCGCATCCGTCCTGTATGGCATAGAATAATAAAGTTATTTACACGTCAAACATAACATTTATAGAAACGTTTAGAGTTTATGTTTGAAAGCACAATGTCAGTGCAGTTTCATTTAATTTAGATTTTGAGGCAGTATTGATTTATGTTAATGCATTGCGACCAACTATAAACATTTAACATTAAAACTCGTTGTGAAATCTTGCGTTTGAATATTATATTCATTTATATAATCTTAATGTTTTTGTTCTGAATCGAACAATTTGGTCACTTTTATGTTGGATCTATGGATGATCTTTTGAAATCGTCGTTTTGCCATGCAAACGTAAAATGATACCAATACATTAAGACTTAAAATTATCGATAAGTTCATTTCCAAACAAAATATTTATATCATGTCAGAAAGGGTATTATAAAACGAACAATCACATGGTTCAATTGTGTTTATAAATGACCTATGTCAAGATACATGCCAATGGATTTCTGAATCTGTGACCGTACCTGAAAATATATAAGTAAAATACATACAAATCCATAGCATCTTATAGAAGTTGGAATGACATTCCTACATGAAATAGCTAACTGAAAAAACAACAACATGTTCATGCTTTAATGTGAAGTATATTAACTTAAATACATTTAAATTAGTTCACATGTGAAATGTATACAAGACATAACAATTGTTGTTGTCTTACCGTCAGAAATGTTCATCTCGGCTAATGCCATAAATGCAATCGCTTCGTGCCCTGTTCTGAGTGTGGCCCCAGTCCTTGATGTCGACTGTTGGTCCGGAATCGTCGTTTTGCTTGATATCTGGGGAATGTTACCCATTTCCAATGATGGCGTTCTGGGTATATTTTCGTAGTGGTCCATAACTGTTAGTGTATTTATAGGGGGAATATCACCAATTTCCTGTGATGTCGTAATGGTTATATTGTCGTAGTGGTCCATTGCCGATATTGAATAACCTTGGGTGTTTCTCATTGTGCTCAAAGTGCTAGGTAATGCAGAAACGGAAGCAATGAACTCACTTGGTATTTCTGCGATTTCATGGTAATGAACAGGCACGTTATCTTCCGGGTTCGTCTCTAAGCTACTCAGCATCGTCGTCGTAGTTTGAAGATCTGTTATAATATTATCAACTCTAGTTATTTAAGGGTTGACTACCAAAAAAATGTATATAGCATAATGATTATATGTAATTTTGCTAAGTACAAGTATATTACAAGAAATATATTACTAAATATGCTTGCAAGCTACACACATTTGTATATGTCACTATTTCAACATTTACCACTTGAACGCGTTTTAATTTTCCTATATGCGTAGATGGACACAGCTGTTGCAATTACAAACGCTAAACACGCAACAGCAATGACGAGTATAAACTCCCTCCCGGAAAACTCTGTAAAATAATATTACATAAAATAAGATTTAATTAAAATCCATTTACGGTATGTATAGCTCATGTTCCTTAATAATTAATTGTACATTGTATTACACTATGCATGTTCAGGAATGAATTTCCTTGACAAACAACCATCGAACTATAGTAAGTTACATAACAAATTATATAACTTGATAATTGAAACAACTTGAAACTAAAATGTAGTTTAGCATTGAACAGAACATAGAAAACCGGTCACAGATTCAACAATATACATGATCTTGTTCATTCTGACAATGTTTTATGTGACATGTTACTGTTGTGTTTACCGATTGTTCTCATGTATTTACACATTCATACTAAATTAGTGATAAAAATATTAAAATTAAAATATAATGCATATACATAATATTGCTTGAAGATGCTGTTAATTTTCTAAACACAAAAAAATCTGACATTGAGTGTCGAATCCAGGTTAACTTCGAGTATCCGAAAGAAAAGATTGCCATTGTCTTATCAATTATGCTAACTGGTTTGGAAACAGTTACATAAACACATATTTTAAAATAATTTAGTTGTACATGCATGGTAAAACGGAGGAGCATTTGAAAAATAATTAAATAATAAAATAACTGTACTGTTGCAAGAGATTAGCGGAAAGTATCATTCTATAAATGCAGTTCAACACTACAGAAGCTAGTATGAAATGAGTTTTGAAAAAAACGTGCTTACATGTGCATGTCTTACCTACCACCTGTGTGATCACATTTACGACCTCTGTAACTGTTACAGTGGCATTGTTCGAACGTGTACTTAAAATCCGTGGCTCTATAACTGATGTCGTTGTGCACTCGCTGGTTTCTAAGAAAATAATTAGTATTGAGAGTATTAAATTTGTATATGCCGCACATTTTGGTACGTAGTTCGGACCTTATACAGACATATATGCGTAAATATGCGAGTTTGTTACAGCAGACTATAACACACACACTCGTTCAGGCATCTCAGTCCGGTTTCAGAAAACGCATGACAAGGTCAATTTAGATCACTTATGACAAAATCCTAATTTGTGTTTACACGAATAGACATTTGTTGACACATTATTTTTATATTTCAAACAGTTTTTATTAAAGCAGTAGTAGCTTTTAATACTAAAATACAACACACTTTATACCCATTAGCACTTTAAATAGTTTAATTGGACAATGCATGGGTTAAACAATCAACAATTACAACATATTAGTCCTATATTTGCGTGTACAGTATCATTTTCATCTGCAGGCACGACGTTTGAACGGCCTATGCTAGGTGTACCTAAACCGTTTTTTTATATATCAAATAAGGGCGTAGAGACACTGAGAAATTACTATTGCATCGAAATTTATGAGTAGAGTAAAGTAATTGACTAAACCTAAATGGACGTATTGACGGCTAACAAAGTATCATATTTTTTTTAAATGAAATAATATTTGAATAAGTATTTATTTTATGATTGCTAAACACAAAGGTCTCGTTTTTATATGCAAACAGTAAAATATTAATGTTATAATTGTAAAGTTATAATTATAAAATCTGGTCACCTTGACACTTTTGGGGCGCGGGACAATTAGTAGCAATAGTGAAATCGACATAAATACAATGCACATTAAGTACTGCTATGCGCATGCGCATCTTCGATAAGGTGTGGTATCCGGATAAAATTAATTGAGTGTGCTATTTTTAAGGCGTGAGTTTGAATCGTGCAGGAACCGTGTTTCTAGAAACAAATGTTTGGCTAATTTAAATAGTTCTGTCTGAACGATTCCATCGACATAATTATTATTGCTACTAAAATATTTTCATGAACATGGTAATATGCCTTATTTTAAAACGTGTCTATATTTACGGGAAATAACGTCGATTTGCCCCTTTAAAGCAACAATTCGAACGGAACCCTAATTATCTTTGTCGAAGCATACCGTGCGAAGGGAGACTAATTTCATCGCTGAAATAAAGATATCCTTTGGAGAAGCTCGCACAATGCCATTGATCACCTGGATTAGCAATCCTATCATTAGATATATTGCAAATGACTCCATTTCCATGTATACACATACATCGAACAGATGCATTAACGATATCGTAACTATAATGACATCTAGCTTCACTGTATACTATTTCCATCATTATAGCTGCATTCCTGTAAAACTTCCAATGTCCGATACTAGCACTACCACCAATGCAGGAAACTTCCAAAGTTGATGAACACAACACTTTAACGTCGATACGTATTTTAGACACTGAAAAAAAAAATTTGACATTATAGTTTGCCATTTCGACTAGTATACAGTTCATATCCTAACATATATTATAAAACTGTTCATATCACAAAATAATGAAACACTGTGATTGTACTTAACATATTTATTGAGAAAATCAATATTTTTGAAAGAAACCTATACATTCTATATCATTTCACAATGCAATTTATGTAATCATGCGTTATGTTGATAAGATCATAGATGTTTGGCAATAGAAAACGGTTAATGTTTTAGTGTTGCCTAAGGCTGCAATACATACACGCTTTATCATCAGTTCCATGTCTAATGTCAGCCACGTAATTATAAGTGATTGCACATGGTATTCACATATATAAACAAGCCACGATCATGTCAATAGACGCATTGCCTGAACACCAGGCTACATATCATGAGGTGGAGGCTCGCGTCTCTGAAGCCTGACTTACGTTATACAAATGATAGTGTGTTAGATACAGTGTTAACACGTTATAAGATTTTCCGTTTGGCAAAATACTCTTACCTCTTATTAAAACAATCCCGTAAAATTTACCGCTGTTACCAGCAACTTGTGCAACTATTACACCCATCAATTTAATACCGTTCACATTCCGAAAGAAATAGCTTTTAGAATAAATGTACGGGCTACTCGATTTAAAATTGTTCATTATTGCCTGTATAGCCCCTATATTCAGTTGGTAAAAGAGTACAGACTTTTTCATTGTTCACCGTAACAGGAAAACATGTCTATAACTTTAATAATGAGAAGGTATACACTCATTTATCTTCTGTTATCAAGCTGTTTATTCAATCGTTATTATTGGCATGTATTGTCATATATTGCAACGATCGATTTTGTATAGCGTTATAACAAGTCTATTTAACACGGTCTGATTTGATATTATACATTCACGATTGACAGGCCATGATTTTACTCCAATATGCCATGATTTTACCACAAGAATGCGTTAATATTTATAATGATATTATCTGCAAATATCAATTTATGTTGCAGTAAATTATTTTGCATGAGCGTCTACGTCTAATGTCTTCCTTTAGCTGTATTTAGTCATTATATATATTTAAAATAGGCAATGCAAAAATAATGTCTGGCAGCGTATTCCAAAATACAGCACGTAGGTTTGACACGTAAATCCACAATTTTGTTTACAATGGTGTATTGTTCTGATGAAATATCTTGATATGAGGCGTTTGCAGTACTGCTGGAAACACATTTCTTAAAGTAGCACATTTCCATTTGCCACTTTTCCTAATATTCTGTGCACTTTCCGATATATTGCACACGATTTGGTTGTTGCACATGCACGTGCATTGTGTTGCAACCAGAGGTAACCCATAGTACATGCTACATGTGTGGTTAATATATGCGACATAGATTAATGGTTCCCAAAACTGACTATCTTCATATTTCTAAATAACTTTATAAATCCCTCGGCTTCCGTAGTAAAGGTGAACGATATTTCCAACGTTGTTTCAGACACCACATTAACTTCCATCAGTGGAGCTTGCAATGCATATTATTTTGTCATTTGAAACGTAGTAACAAAAATACCAATACTCATTACGAAACAAAGTAATACTAACACATATAAGAAAGGATGAAAACATGTAAATATTCTTTATATTAGCAAGTCTATTGTGTCTCTGTAATAATATTTCAACATAATTGTACATAATATGAACACTTACATGAACCCGCAGTAACCATAATCAAAACTAGTCGTATTCCTGCTGAAAACATTACGATCACGTGTACGATTTTAATGTTGTATGATATTCTATATACGATGCATATATGCCATATATACTTTGAAAATCGGTCATGCAACTTGGTGGATGTTTAGACGAGTAATTATTCCGTTTGGTTCGTTTGTATCGTTTGCAAAACAGGAATTTTAATACAAACCTAACAATAAGGAATAGAAATAACGGTTAGACGTTTGTAACTGATGGTAACGAGTGAATAGACGACGCCTACGATAGGAATCGATAAGTGCGCATTGAAAAGTTCACAACTGCATTGTGTCAGCTAGTTAGGATTTTCCTGTATTATCTGAACACTTAGGGCATGCGTTTAGCAGTGTATTAGCGCAACGTGCGAAGGCCTTTCTCCTGTGCGTTAAACACGTACATGTAATATTTCATAGAACTGAACATTCAGTTTTGTGTTTGGTTGAAAAACGTGACTTATTCATCTTACGGTGTCATAGTGCTAACGTTTCAACAGTCAACTTTCATATATTTGGAACGTATTTAAAATAGCGGTTAAATCCAATGTTTATTTACGATCATAGAAAAAATTGGATATTCGTTCGTAATTTGCGCTATAGAACTGTTATACACCTTTCTCATCTTTCAGATATTCATTGAAATTCAAACTTAACAGAGAGTTTGCAGTATGCTAACTCTTGAATTGCAGTACGGCAACCTTGGAATGCTCGCGCATCGGTTACCACGCAGACAGAAAACGAAGCCACATACAGTACAGCTTGCCACAAGACACCAGATGTCGTCGGCAAACCTAAACACTTAACCACACTTGAAAAGCTCACGTGTTTGGTTTTACTGAACAATCACTTCTGGCTACGACAATTGTTTGTTTGTTGCAAACACCGTTCAGCTACTGTGACCGCAGTTTTAAAAGGACATCTACACATATTTGAAAATTGACAATTATTATAATTAAAAAGGTCGCCTATTCCAAAAAGGTATGAAATAAATATTACGGAGCGAAATAGCTCTCCTGACACAGAAATATTGGAAATAGGGTGTTTTTATCAAGCAACATCAATAAATACAATTACAAAGCATCTGTAACGCTGATTTTCATTATTTTGAAAACAAAACAAACAACATACGTATCACATCCATAGCATTTAAGTTACTCGTTTAATGTAAGTCCGGCGGGACAAGCGATTAGCGTGACATACATGTACCAACAAAAATACATGCTTAAAGTGCCAAAATCATAAAGTTCATACTTTGTTGTCTACTCCTTTACGCTTACATTATTCGATGAATACTATACAGTAAATAATCAATAAACAACTTGTTATAATTGTACATGTTTATTTACAATATGCAATATAATAACTTAAATATAGACAATGAGCAAGTTTAGCTGCGTTAGCAGGAGATTACTCTTTTTAGCAGCACACAGCTACAAACATTCCTAACATGTTATAATAAATTTCAGTCATAACCATACACATACGATAATAAATATATACATAACAGAATAATGTTATATACCAATTTTATTTATAATCGAATCATGGTGTCCGTGTTATCATATGTCAAGAAATTTACTTGATTTTAACAAATGAAACTGGTTCTCATAAAAAATAGTTCGTATTTTATAGGTACATTTTGATTTCATGGATGATATGGACATGCCTACAATTAATCTCCCTTCTGTTGACAAAACAAAACAAACAACCACAAGATAAACTCTCTGATAAAACATATATCATGATAACAAATTAATAATACAATCGAATTTCCGAACAGAAAATACGAAAATAGTCTGATATAATTCCAATATTGACCATTATACGCGATCCAAATATATTGTTAAAGTTTACTGAGAAATTCTACTCATTCAGAATTTGCACGGTCTCTGGAAGATGTTCCATGCGGGAACAGTCATGGCCATATTTCCACACGTGGTTTATTGACCGACAGTAAGGATATCTAAAAAATCAGGATTGATGTCTCTTTGTTTTCTGTGTCCGCATCATTTTAATGCAGTCATGACAACAATTCAATCCGTGGTTGGTTGATGTTCTATACTAATCAAAACTCCGAACGCATTACATATTCAAAGCCCCTTTTTATAGATAACAAAAAAATTAACATACAATATCAGGTAATCCAAACAAGATATAGATATAGTGAAACAAGATATAGATATAGTGATATTCAAACATGTTCCAATTGTTAAATTGAACCAGAACAATGTACACAATAAGGTATAAGTAAATAACACACTCTGCAGCCAATTGTATAAACGGTGGTTAGATTTAACTGCAGTTCTTTACTTACCGCAGTAAATGTTGTGGTTAGGTTACCTCCGTAATTTTTCATTTGTATAAAGCAAGGTTACCGCGCGGTAACCTAACCACGCTAATTTGCACATTAACCACAGTAATATTAACAACAATGCAACACGAAAATGACGTCATTTTCGCGGAGTTTATCATAAACTTGTCAGACGATAAGCAGTGTAAGTGGCAATCGCCATGACAGAAAAACAAGAAAAACGGGCCAAGTCTTTCTCATATCGTGGGATCGATTGTATAATCGATTTTATGAAAGAAAACTTGCACGGTTGCGGACTAGTAACAGCTCGGGAGATCCAGGAATGGTAATCAAGGTCCATACAATCTGGACGGACCTCGCCGAGCGGGTGAATGCTTGTGGAAATGGGCCTCGCACCACCAAACAAATCAAAGAAAAGTGTTGAAATATGGTAATTGCAATGCATTTTTATCTGTTCTATCCGTGAAATATGTTTTATTAAACAAATTATTGTAAATGATTTAGCAAAACAGTTTTACATTTTTACCAATGCCACAAAAATCAATGCCAGCCATGGTATTTATTCAACATTTATGTAAGTTCTTGAAAACCTTTTTTAAATTATAGATGAAAGGTGCCAAGGGGGATGTGTCGGTCCATAAAAACCACGCGGCAGCGACGTGGGGTGGTCCGCCACTTCCCTAGATGTCTCAAACTGCTCAGGCAGTGGCGAGCCTGTTCCATAATTCCGCCTCATTTCATGGAATTGTGGACGATGAAGACACATTAATTGATACTTATCAATATACGACTACCCAAAACATTAGCAAATATTATGTATGCGAATTGCCATTAGCCATTGCTTTTTAACATATGCGATAATATAATATTATAATAAAAGGTATGACAGGAATTCACATTTACAATACACACTTTTCTCTTACCTTTGTAAACGTTATCCATTGACACAATTAAATTTAATAATTGTAAGTTGTAGAAATTAAAACGTTTAAATCAGCACAGTGTAAACATAAACTAATTCATTGACTCCTGTATCATTTTTAGCGGCTACTCCTCCATCCCCGGGGCTCCTCGAGCTGCCCATCGTGGACTTAATGACTATGGTCAGCGCGGAGCCCTTCGGCGTGGAAGGGCCTTTGAGAGAGAGTAAGTATCCATGAATCAAGCAATCCATACTATAACTTCCGGAAAAAACAAACATCAACCGATCGCTTCAACATCCGTGGACCTAATGACGATTACTTTACAAACGGATGATGCCAAGTCTAGAAGGGGGAGTCCACTGTAGATCTAGTAAATTTTTAGGAATGATTTTTATACAAATTTATACGACAGTACCGTAAAATAAACGTGGAAAATTACTAATGTATTTTTTAAATCAAATAAATCGATTGTACATTATTTGTTGAACTATTTTATACAATCATGATTATGTGTTTTTGAATGCTAAGCGAATCCACCCGTTAAAATAATGTGCTAGTCCATTGAATGACCTTGATTGCATTCTCGCTCCGAATACACAAGAGGCCCAAAAAAGGGATAATTATTGATTTTTTCAATTTCTGATTTGCACATGTTCAGATTCATTGAGTGGCACAGCAAAGGAGAGTTCTACTTGTAAGTATTAGTGTCAGTCAAATGAAGTTATATTTAAAAATAACTTAGGATTAATAACTAGAAACATAATTTATGGTGATGTGATGTTGTCGATGATGATAATGAAGATGATGTTTTATGGAAAATCATGCAATAATCATATGAGTTTTTGGTGATGTTAATGGGAAAAACATCAACTAAAATAATTATAATAATAATAAGATACTACTACTAATACAAATAATAATAGTGATACAAAATAATGAATAGTAATAATGGATATAATTAAAATATAGATAATAATAAGAGTATTATTATTTCAGCAACTGTTGGTACATCAGCAAAAAACGGTCAACGTGCAACGACAGTACCTAGTGGCATTGAAATGAAAAGGTATTAATTTGTAAAATACTTCAACAACATTGGCTCTACATAATTATGTCAGAAAGAAAGCTTAATTTGTGTGGTACATTTTGTAACTTCTTTAGTGTTGGCCTAAGTACACACACATGTTGTATACACATATATACATATTTCAATACTAGTGATAGAAGCAAAGAATTGTTAAACATTTTTCTTTCAGGACTCTGAAAGATGCACAAATGGAGACACTGGAGTGTCAGATAGAGATGGCGAAGACAGCCACAGTCTGTCTTAATAAGCTTGCAAAAATAGCAGACCTGCTACTCGCCAAGATGGAGCATTGATTATGCTATAGACATTTCATATTGTTGTTTGAAGATGTTTATTACTGATATTACCATTATATTATTTCACTGATTGTCTCATGTGTTGTTCTTGTATAACATAAATTCTAAGCAACACCATAATTAAATTTGCTAGCAATAATTAAAACTTCTAGGTAATCCTAATCATGGTTTCTTCCTGAGAGCATTGCTTTCATATTTACTACAAAATGATTAAAGGACTGATTAATGTTTAAGAATTGCTTAACAATTTAGTAATAAGGTGTGAGTTGTAGGCAATTTATATTGAAATGCTTTTCTGTTTGGTTGATTTCCCTCATAGTCTTGATGGTTCAGTAGAACCAAATTTTAATAATCATAAGTAGATCCTTTTTTAATCATTTTTAAATTTTCATAGGTGATTTCAATTTCATTATGTATAATTGTACAAGTTCAGTAATAATGAACAGCTTGACATTCTACCACATTTTTAATATGGTCTTACAGTGAATGAAACATCAAATGTATAAAGATGTTTACAAAATTAATGAACAATTAATAATAATTGACATTCTTAGAACTAATATACAGACATATGGATAGACAGACATGCAGATTTATTCATGTCAAAACACATTTTATAACTAACATTTAATTTATAAAACAATGTCATCTTTCAGTGAAATAATTAATGAAAAAAACAAGTTTTTATGAACAATTTGTGTCATTATTTAGTGTATTCTTTAGTCATTAAAAGTTTTAAATCCGTTATCCTTATCAAAGATGTATGTGGCATTAAAACTATTTAATACAATACATTCATATATATTCATGCATATGCTAAACATAATGTTATAAACAATGAAAGCAAGGCATACTCAACTTTTATTCTGCAAAATATTTAGATAACAGTTACTATAGTAACCCAATTGATTCTTATGTTACAATGATTTGACTTTTTACATTTTCCAACAAAAAGTAATTCTAACTAGATCTTATGACAATTTATTTTGGATGAGCAAAAGTAATTAAACAGTTCAAGATAGACATAATATTTATTTGAATATTACAAGGGAACAAATTTGAACAATAAATACAAATGATACTGAACGGGAATAAAACTGCATTGAAAACTTTGTCGAACAATTCTGTTTCTCACACCACGTCCGTCCATTGGTCCGTCAAAGTTGATCGGTTCTGGTTGGTTGTCAAGGTTCTTGGAGGTCCGGGTTCGGTCCTCCCCATAGTCGTCTCAGGTTATGAAGCACAGCACAGGCTAGAACAACTCAAGTGACTTTAGCTGGCTTCATTCTGATCTGTAATTGATAAACAAACAGTATAATTATATATGTAAAATAAGTAACATGCTATTGATTGATAATTAAGTTTGTTAAAATAATATGACCTTCATTTATACTATTTATTATACATGTAAAAAAACACATACGTATACATATACATTCATATGATGTAAATGTGCACATCACTCAATATAATTAAACATTTTATGCATTAAATTGAGTTTTGATTACAATGACAGTTATGTGAGGATGAGCATTTAACTTTGACATACACATACTTCATTTATAACTGCCAAATAGCATATTAAATAAGAAGCATGCAATATTAATTAGACAATTTGATACCTTACTATTAGCAGGAACATGCATTAAAATGACAAATTTATATATTAATTAACTACACTAATTTCGATGCTGTCTGCATGCATTTCAACACTGTATTGATTTATTTGCACATATTTATCAGGCGTAAAAAAGAAATTGGTTTGTTTCATTTTAACCGACCTACCCACCAAAAATGCCCCTAGAACATTTTATTGGGTTGGTCATATTGATATGTGTTTTATTTACCTGTTTCAATAATTAAATGTGCTTCGGGATAAATAAGTGTTTTGTGTATATAGAATCCACTTATAAACAATGTTTAAAGATGTTACTGATATGTTTCGAATATGTATTCAGTTTAAGAATATTCAAGTTGACCATTTACCGGATAAAATAAAAAAATAAAAAATAAATCTCGACATACCTACCCTAATTTTTTGGGGCATTTAACCTGAAACAAACCCTTTTTTTTACTCCTAAAATAAAATCATAATATTGAAACTTCACTTATTACTGTCAATAGTGTGACTTTCCATATTTAATAATTTAGTTTTGAAATAATTACATCACTATTTTATAACAAAATTTACTTGTTTACTGCATAATTTCATAAATGACCCAATGAAGTTTTCTACCTTACATAAAGATTTTGAAGTATTGTAATTACAAAAAGGTACACAAAACAACTCATGCACATATCAATTACAATTTACATTTATAATAAATATATTTATCATTTGGGACAAGTACTTTGGGTGCTTTTATTATCTACAGAGAACATGCACATACTGTATTAATTTACCTCAACATGTAATACATGGAAGGTCCTCTTCCAAACGCCAAAGCATCTTTCAATAATGTTTCTGGTTGCAATGTGGGACTGGTTGTTCTTTTCTTTAGCCTCAGTTCCTGTATACAAGTTTGGTGTTCGATTACACATAATTGAAATAAAGACATTATGAATATTGTTTTTCTCTTTATGTTTTTTAGCTTAATTTTTTTATAATTTATTTAATCATGTTATAATAAAATTTATTATAGTTGCTGTTTATAAATTTGCTGCAAATACTGGTATAACGGAATTCAGCTTACTAGGATTCTGAATTGGTGTCATCCGGAATGGTCGGCAAGGGTAGCCACTATCTCCTAACAGAAAGCCACGCCCCGTGTCTGGAAAAACATTTACTTTTGATGAAATATTTATGATAATGGGCATTATAGAAGTAATGTAAAAATATTATGCATTATATAAACAGTTTTGACTAAACGGTCTGTTTTTGTGTGTTTATGATCAATGAAAATCTCCTTTTGATCCATGCATTTGCTTGTTTATTATCACCATTATGTTGGAAGTATACTATATGTACCTTGATAGTTCGCTTCCAAATATCTCCCAATGTTAGACTCCCAGGCCAGCATGCGTTCACACTTGTTAATACCCCTGAAAAAAAAAATGCAATCACTGTATCCATTGTATTCACCATAAGTCTTATAGTGTGTACATGTGGGTATCGATCACCAATTGTTTCAATTATTATTGAAAAGATAACAGTCATATATATTTGATATCATCTCAAAAAACAATACAATAATTATATAAATTGGAAATATGTGTTTTAAACTAATTTAAATGCTTTATATCATTATTATTTTAATTGCATATATAATCCACACATACTATACACACACTCTATCATAGGAATTTTTCAATATATCATTGTATATTAATATATATATACACTTTTAAAAGTATTAGTGTCACATTATCTACTATATTTTGAATGTATCTATTCAGCTTCAGCTTGATACTGAAGAAGAAAAATCTCATAATTGCATTTAATGTATATATTAGTTTTCAATAATTATATGATTTGTTTACATAATTTACATTAACTTTCCACTAAGGAACCTCATACTACTGCATAACGGATTACACGAAAATATGTACATGCATATAAATCGTCCAGGGAAATGTGTGTACTCATTTTGTCAGTCTGGATTTGGTGTTTGACGGAAACAGTTGCACTTTTAATGACGCGGAATTAATAAGTTTCAGAAAACATGGATTTGGTAATGGATAAAACGTGGAGTGTGTTAATTCAGTATAAATTGGCAATGCAGATACGAACATGCGATGATTTCGATCTGTGATTTTGTTTAAGACGGAAAAGTTGCATGTTTGTTAACATGTAATCTGCATTGCCTCAACTGCATATTTGTTCGGACATTAGTAAAATTATAATACAGCATGTGACCTAACAATATTATATGTTTGGATACGCTTGCGTGGAATAAAAAAAAGTACGTGTTATTTTATAATTTACTTAACATTGCTATCACACGTCGCCCGCACGTTGATCGAGTGGAAATGCTTCCTATTTACAAATGCCACTTCGTCGGGCTGCCCGGGTGACACGTTGCGGGCGTGGGTGCCGTCGATACACCCGATGACGGATGGAAATCCCCGAACCCGGAAGAAGTCGTTTGTCGCTCGTGTCGGTCTTCGTCGCTTGTCGGAAACTTAATAAATCGGTCCTGTAGTCCGAAAATAGCGTCAACGACTGCGGTCACCACACGAGGAACGGTGGCTATGTCGACGCCGAAGGTGTCACCGATAACCTGCAGACAATGTCCTGTAGCCAAGAATCTGAGAGTTATTAGTATCTGTTGTCGCGTCGTCAGTGATCGGTTTCGTCGTGTCGGGCGTCGTATAATGGGGTCTAAAAGGTCAACAAGTCTGTCTAAGTTCGGAGACGAAAACCTGTACCTTCGGCGCAGTTCGTCGTAGGTAAGATCTGTAATTTGTAAGTCAAGTCGTCGAAATCGTCGCGGTTGTCTGTGGCTAAAGAAAAGAACGTCCGCCATGTTTGTCGGTCAGTCCGTACAGTAACCACCTCTTAACCAGCACTTGGAGCAGGGTTAAAACTCACCGCGGTAAGGTCGTGGTTACTGTAAACGTCATTGTTTATACAACACAACTCGGCGTGTGTGACCAGCTCTCTGACGTCGTAGAGTGGCCACCCGTTTTGCATCTTGAACAGATGCACTTCAAAACAACGACATTGGGAAGACGGTGTCATCTTGGTGTTTCATCTTTGTAAACATCAAACTCAATGGTCACATATTGAGGATGAAAATACTAGTAATCGACAAGCTGTGTCCCAGGACAGCATACCGGAGACACTCGTCACCGGACGTGAGGGCAAGGACGTAGTATCGGAAATGGTCTCAGAATGTGATGTATGGGATGTGGTACCGGAAGTAGTCACAGGACGTGTGGGCCCTGGCGTGGGACCTGAAGTTGTGATTGTATGTGAAATGCGACAATTGTTAAATTATGATAAAATTAAGCAAACATATGATTGGACAAGGGATAATTTGAATAAGTAAACATCTGTTTAAGGTACACTTGAACTTTTATAGTTTGAATACACTCAATGTGTATACTAATGTATATAAACTTGTACTGTATGTAGAGCTTTTAAAGCTGATAGACATCTGTATATTTTAAATGACATATAGAGGATTCGACATTTATTGTATCACTTTCAATATGTTACTTATAGAGGGAGGAGCACTAGTTTCCTCTGAAAATAAATATTTCAGACCTAACGCTGCAAAACAAACATCTATTAAGATTTAACTTCCATGAATCCGCTAACAGCAATTGTATTCTTGGAACTGACAATTAAAGTATTACAGCAGAAAGAAGTAATATCGAAACAAATTTACTTAGTATTATTAATACACAACACCAACATGTGTAGCTGATATATTGTATCTCCGATAAATCACTATATGTAACAGTTGTATTTTGTTTCGGGCACTCGACCAAATCTCGAAATTGTCTCTTTCCTGGCATGATTACCAAACTTATTTCGCACGTGTGCAAACAATATTTGAAAGGTTTTGACATAACTTAAATGCACCTTTTAAAAACATCACACTGCGTAATACGAACCATCTTCTGCTACTATTCTGAAGTACTTAACAATACATCTATGGGTCATAATTTAAATGAATGTGCCGACCATATCGACTTATGTCTCCACAAGCACTTACACGTATTGAAACACATTTACCGTCATATGATATGTTTGCAACTTCGCTGAAAGCACGAAAGTCATACTGAACAGTATCACATTTTCATTGGTGACGTCTGCTAAAAGTCTGGGGAATAACCAACATATTACACACCAAGTGATTGCCGGCAAAGCATGAACTAACGCATAAATCATGCTAAAGTATACTTCATTGTATCTTCTGTAAAACATTACTGGCCCAAAGAAATTGCCAAACGTGCACAAAACTTGGGCCGCTGTTGGAGACAACACTTTTATTTCCATCAGTGGATGTTCCTGTGCTGAAAATGGAAGTCTAATTATTTTAAAAGGAACATTGCAATTGTATAATCCAATACAAAAGACAAAACAAACCACAGCAAAACAAAAACAACAACAAAAAAATACATAAATGGCATTAACATACAATTGTTAAATAATTCTGAATGACATATATTTTTCCACATGTGTATTCTATGGTGACCTTTAGTATTTATTCACCTCTACGTATTTTACATAGCAAAAGTATGCGAACAAAAGACTAAATAGAAACAATGTGAAAAACGTACATACAACAGCATTGATCATAGCTATCATTAAAACTATTATAAATATTATTATTTATTATTACTTCACACGAATACATTCCGTAAGATATTTTAATAATAAATAACTGCTTACAGTTCCAACAGAAATAAATAGCTTGTACTTAATGGACAAGAAATAAAAAAACAAAAACAAACAGGAATCAAATGCCAAGCAATCACAATTTGGAATAGTAACTTCAATTGCCCAGTTAGGGTTTTTATGGCTGTGGTAAAACAAAAAATAGTTATTCGCATGAGCCCTTTTTGCTGACAATGCTTATCAAAGCATTAAAGGGGGACTGTACACATTTGTACGAAAATCATAATGTAAAACCATCCAATGATTCTAATGATGTAAGTTTATTTTCTAAATAATACATGTTGAAATTAACCTATTTTCAAAAATTAATATTAAGAGAGAAATCTAAAATTAAAATAATAGTTAGATGCGAAGCGAGCTATTGAATACATTTATCAGATCGATTGATGACGCATATGCAGCCCTTATTTTCTCATTCAAAAACGAATGTCGCCGTTGCTGTAGGATAAACGGAAAACAGAAAAGCTAAATGTAATTTTTTGGATAAGAGAACTAGTTTTGTCGATGTCAATGTTTATTTAGGTTATATAAAACTTTTTTAATGTGTAAGGAAATAGACATGAATAATTCTATAAAAAATCAGACTGTCCCTCTTTAACTAAAAATGCATATTAGCAATACAAATGTCATTTTACATCCGTAAGAATAATTAAAAGTCAGCCACCAGTAATAATGTCGTAAAAAAACACTATCTCCTGGCGTTGCTCACTCGTTTTCTTTATTTCAAGATACATGCATTTCAAGTCTTCTGTATGTAGAAACATGATGATTTCCTATTATTTGTGAATTGAAATTGAAAAAGAAGTTAATGTAACTTCTCATAAAATTCATTTTATTTGATTTTAGTAACACGATGGATGTGTCTCGTAAGAAACATATTGCATTCACGAGTTCGACCAAAACACTTGCTCCATATATAATGTAAAGAAACCGCTGACATTACAATCTCAATTAATTCGGCGTCACAATCCATCGAAAATACCCAGGAGACGGGTCGTTTTCAGGAAATAACCGCTTAATGTACGATCTAATTTCAAGTTCCGAGTACAGTGAAAATCACAAGTGCCTTGAATGCACTGATGATTTAAACCAGATAAGCTATATATTGCCCATATACGATGAACATATATGCACACGCACCAAGCGAGCTACACAATGTTTACATCTTAAAATGTGATTCACGAATATTGCACTAATATAGTTTGGCAAACATAGCTACTTTCATAGAAGAAGAGTTACGAAGGATGGTAAACTGTTCCAGTGAATGAACTCAGTCATACACAATTGTGTTTTTAAAATATGTCTATAAGCGCTAATTTTCTACTTTATATATGTTATAGTAGTTAGTACTTTTATTGGAGTGTTGTCCATGTATGTTTACCGAAATAGGCTCAGGTGTTGAATAAGCGCACCATTTCTTTAAAAAGGGAAATTTAGAACAGGATTTTGTATAACAAGTAACAGATATTCGTGAAATATTAGATCTAACATAACACAAGCAATGTGCTTTTCCAACTTGGAATGGGAACAAAAGGTGTACTATATAACAGTAAAAAATATGTCTGGCAGCTAGATATTGTGACACGACACATTTAACATGATGTACATGTCCCGTTAGAAAATTGCAATCTAATTCGTTTTAATAATGTTTATATTAATAACACATAGGGACACACTATGTCAATTTTCTGTTCTGCGTAATATATGATCTTTGGAACTTCATCAAATGGATATCGACAACTAGAAATATCATTCATTTCTGCACGACATTCTACATTTCCTTGAATAATATATAGTGTACGAGAATCATCGCATACAATTTAACTTTTTGCTGTAACAGTTATATTTTGTATTGATACGGCGTTTCTCTTCTACCTCAGTAAAGAATGTAATGGGTTATTATTTTCTGGTATTGCTTTGCCTTATTTGTGTTTGTTTGGTAGAAACTTTATGCAAAACGTATCAGCGGCTTTGCGTGACCTTTGTTGGGAAGAATGGCCAGGAGCGAATACAAAAATGATTGGATTTTGATGGTGATCCAGATTAACTTTTGGACCAAGTATATGCTAGTTAACTAGTTTGTAATTATTTATTTAAGGGCAACATCATATTTAAGCTTTAGCCAATAAAAAAGATCAGTGTGAGCACCAATTTTTCTTATTTGGGTTATTTCAAAATCGTTTTTCAACATTGTGTAAAAAAGTTTAACAAATTTGTTTTCATTACACTGTAATAGTTTTATCCAATATTTAATAATGTTATAATGCCTCATAGTCTGCATAGAAAACCTACCCAGTTCACCATAAACAAAGTCATTGTGTGTACTCTTTTCAGCGCAAAGAATACTTTTGCAAATTTGCAAATGAATACGTTCAACAGCTAGGCTTTTATTAAAGCCTCAAATTTCGAAACCATAATTCTATATAGGTACAATAAGTTTTTCAAATAAGTCTAGTCTGTGGTTGAAGGTTACTTCTGAAAATTTGTATTTTAAATTAATCCTTATATATATGGTTTTAAGGGCTTGTCCAGAAAGAGTGTGTTGTGCTTCAGTACATGAGCCACCGGTAGTAAAAGCTATGCCTAAATATGTGTTTTTGTTAACAATTTATATCAGATTAGTTTTATATATGAATGCTAGATTCTGTTGGTTTCTACCACCTTTACGAACAATCATAACTTTTGCTTTTGTTGTTTTAACGAGGAGTTTCCATTGGTTACAATATTGTTCAAATAAATTAAGACTGATTTGTAGTTCTGCACTACTATTGGCAAAACTTGCAATATGATCAGAATAAAAAATTGAATATGTTAACCTCAATGTATATGTCCTCAATGTAGTTTAAGAACATGGCAAACAAAAACGGGCTTAAACATTCGCCCTTTCAGACTCCTAACATACATGGAAAGCTATCACTTAACATATTACATACGGTTCTACACGACATTCTACACTACTTTGAATCACATATGAGTATAATAATATCAATCGTCATATTTTAGCTTTTTGGTTTTTTAGTTATAGTTTTTATGGATGATGCGTTTCCTTTTAACTTCAGCAAAGGATGTTTCTGGTATTACTTTGCCTTTTTTTTTTTAGAAACTTATGCAAAACTTATAAGCGGCTATGCGTGACCTTTGCTCGAAAGAATGGAAATGAACCAATACGTAAATAAATGTATTTTAGTGTTGATCCAGATTGCCGTTTGAAGCCATGATATGCCAGTTAACGAGTTTGTAGTATTTTTTCTTTAAGGGCAACAACACATTTAAATTTGAGTCTAAAAAGAGATCGATACGTTTTGTTTTTTCTTGCTTTAGGCTAATACATTATATTGAACCATTACTGCACGCATATCATTCTGAAACAAGATGCCATTTGCGGGTACGGACACTAAGAACCTAGTCGCCAACATATTTACCAATCTAACCGCAACAAACACTCACGATACGATAATAATTACCAACAGTTTCGTTGAACAATCACTGCCTTTTCTTTTAGCTGTTGAGACAGACGCTTAAAGCAAACATCTATAGATGAATCTCATTACTAAGCAAGTGATAAAGTCCGGGGTTTAATTTCAATAAAAATGCCGATTGAGCTACATAAAATCTTGTTTCTTGACATTTGACAGTTGAAGAGAATGGAATGCAATTTTCAATATTAGACGAGATTTACATTTAAAAACTCAAAGTCAGTCATGCTCAACATAGAATTATGTTTAGACGCATACACATCAAATCACAAGTACGTGTTTGTTATTAACAACTTGATCGTGTAGTACAATATTTTCAGAGAAAATGTAGCCACATGTCTCAACGTTCTCAATCTGTATTCATGCAATTGCGTTTGTAAACATAATGCAGATGTGTATTCATTATGTATGTGTATAAATAAACAACAAAATGAAAGCAAAACACAAAACAGCTGCTTTGATTTAATATGTGATTGTACAGTATGTACATGTTATGTTATAGAATAAACTGTAAAAACAACAATATGCCGAAGCAATATTTTGAAATGCAAAGTCAGTGACACACAACAACAAGTCTTTGCGTGAATGCGTGTGAGTACCATTGTATTAGCGATCCCTGATTAGCCTATTACCAATCATCCTGGTTTTAATAAATTTAATAGATATTGTATTAATTGACTAAGAGTGTTCGATCTGTTTTATCACATGCTCAAATTGCAGGTTTACTGACTTTGTTACAGGTTCTGGTATCCAAATAGGGATACAGTGAAACAGAGCATCATTTTGCCAGTGTTAGAAGTTGTAAGTATCAGAATTAAGGACTGCAGTTGGGAATGGCATGCTTAGTGAATACGAAAATTTGCCCTTGTAAACCCAGTGTATGTGTTGAACCACGCTGCCCATAACATTCGTATATGACGATTCCTAGCTCTGAATATCATTTTGGTAGGACATTTAAATGGGCGTACATACATTGGAATTTATTTGAAACTCTGAATGGTTGACCCCCCAATTTGCTCAGTTGCAAATATGTATCTGGTAAGTTACACAGTAAGGCAAGCCGTGTTTGAGGTGTTCGCATTCACAGGCAAATTGTAAGGCAAAGTTGAACATCACTAAAATAGTCGCAAAATCTGGTGCAATTTGAACCCCAGAAATGGTTCATTATGCTTGTTAAAATTAGAGTTAAACTGTGTGCATAATAATTTTCTCTACAATTTGGGAAGCCACAGCCACAGCAATAGTGAAATGACGTTCAATTTGTTTTCAGGTGTTGTCATTATCCGTTTGTGCAAGGCGGCTCGAACCCAGACCCCACAAAGCAGATTCTGAAGTGTTCCCATACACCAAACCATCTTAATCTAAAGCATACAGCTAATTAGTTGACTCATGACAAAACACTTGTGCGTTCGCGCTTCTAATGCTATTAATAAATCGTTCTGAATAATGAATGCTCAATTTTGCATCGGTGAATGACAAGTGATGATTCAAAGTAACAACAAACTAAGAATAGAATCGAAGAATGGGTTGGTGTAGACAGGCTCAGGTAAATACAACGTCGTAATGGTGGATCTTGGTATTGTTTTGCGTTATTCGTAAACAAATCGATGACATCTCTTAAAGGGACCTGTTCATAGATTTAAAAATTGACAATTTTTCAACTTTGTATCACGAATTCCGAAAATAAAAGAAGCATTTTTTCAAGGTAACGAAATAACACTACGGACATAGAATTATGTAAATAACGTTTTGTGTATGAGTAATCATCAGTTGAAATCGCTACAATTATAAAGCGTTTGTAACGCTAAACGATGGAATAATTTGGAGTGTTTTTGATGTTTCGTTAAAATAATTGACAAAATGTGTATCACTTACATGAAGTATACTATGCAAGGATGTATACAGAAATCGGAATACCCGAGATGTTAAGGTGGTTAAATCTGTCCAGTTAAGACTTTAAATAGCATACTTCAAAAAATGCTAAAATATGTGCAAAAAGTATATTTAATGGAAACTTATTTGAAACGAGGTGCTTGCTATGCGGCGTATTGTTTAAATATAATGTATGCGATAACTAGACAATGCAATGGATGTAGTATTTATATTTTACATACAATATAATATACATAACATTAAACAGTAGAACATCAAAACAGTATTGACATGTTTTTTCATTGTTATTGCGTATTCATCGTATAACGTCCCCAATTGTGCATGCACACGAAATACACGTATTCAGACACAGGTATTTATTGATAGACGTTGGGTAGATATTTACAGAAAGACTATTCGTTTTGTTTAGTCTAAAACAACAACATAGGTAACACACATATATAAGAAACACTGAATATTGTGTTTGTTGTTTATGCTGTATGTATATACTCCTAAGGATGAACAATTTAAGACTGGTCACAATGGTTTATGTTTCATTTGCGGACATTCATACTACTTTGAAAAAGAGTTTACAAGTACACAGTTAATGCCTTTAAGGTCATGTAATATTCATTTTGGCGATTGTAATAAATAAATGCACCGGATATTAACGCTTGCTACGTAACAAGAACTATCTACAGATGTTTATTGTAATTCAGTGATTAAACATAAAAAGGATTAAAAGGCCGCCATTATTCATACGTGGTGTAAGACTTTGAAGTTGGTGGCCTGCCGGCGGTGACACATAAGTCAATGATGAACTAATGCACACGTGTACCAATAATGTTTATTTGACAGTGTCTTGGTGCAAATTATGTGATATGTCAAATTCAGTAAAGCATACACATAGTGTAATACATACATGTACGATATCCGCTCTGTTAACAGTCAATGTATTTACCTCACGACAAGTTTCGTCCGTCCAGAAAAAGGCAATTACAATATTAAAACAAAGACAAATAGACGAGCAAATGCGGGCCAATATAATATCATTTGAAAATTAAATGCAATGCGTGTTCATTGTATGACAATACATATTGCTGAACGACAGACATAACGAACATACTCATGAGTTATTGAAAGAAACGTAATTGCGTGTATCATAATAATTGATACAAATGTGAAATTGCTGTTCACAATTTATATATATGAAGAACAAACACGGCACTTTGCACACAAGTATCAAGGTTTTGACAGTCCACAATATAAGCAAAATAAACACAACAACAAAAGCAATACACTGTTACAAGTCGAACCATAATAATTTGCATACATTACGTTACGTTTTGTAGATGATCTTTAGCACCGAAAAAAACAACAACACATCTGGAATACGGCGATCTCTTACGTTTTCTCATTCTGACTTCATAAGCATCGAGCTGTACTGCGATTTTTCATAACGTCCGGTTCGATCCAGATTCTCGTAACGGCATTCCGTATCCGTCCAGTATGGCACAGAAGACTATTGTTATTAACGTGTCAAACATAGCATTTATAGAAACATTTAGAGTTGATGTTTATAATACTAAGAGTTACCTCATGTTGTCGCAGCTGGAGTTTCACTTTGTTTATATTTAAACAAATGTCAGTGCAATTTTATTTCATTAAGGTTTTATTCATGTCCATGCATTGCGACCATCTTATTAACATAAAGAATCTTTGTAAAATGTCTCGTTTTTACATTATATATTTAACCTTAATTTTAGTTCTGAATCGAATATCTGGGTCTGTTTTATGTTGGATGGTTGGAAGATCTTTGGAAATCGTCGTTTTGCCATTCCACCAGAACATACCAAACCATTAAGTCTTAAAATTAGCGATACGTTCAATTCCCAACAACATTTAGAAAATATTACATAAAACGAATTATCACATGTTTCAATTATGTCTTAAATGTCAAGGTATATGCCTATGGATGTCTGAATCAGTGACTCCAACTGAAAATATATAATTACATACAAATTCATAGCTTCTTATAGTATTTGGAATGTCATTGCTGCATGTAGAAATAGCCAAATTAACAACAATTAACACCTAAAATGTGTATACTACAATGTGAAGTTGATAAATGCATTTAGCTTAGTTTACCATTTGACATGTTTATCAGGTATTACATCATACGGTTGTCTTACCGTCAGAAATGCTAATCTCGGTTAATGTCATAAATGAAATCGGTTCGTGCTCTGTTCTGAGTGTGGAGCAAGTCCTTGGTGTCGACTTTTTGTCAGGTGTCCTCGTTTGTTTTGATATCTAGTGAATGTTACCCTTGTCCTTTGATGGTGTTACGGCTACGTAGTTGGCAATAGCTGTTAGTGTATTTCTGTGGGGAGTATCGCCCATTGCCACCGATGGAGTTATTGTTATATTGTCGTAGTGGTCCATTGTTGTTATTGTATTGTATGGCTGTTGCCCGTTCTGCTAAATGTGTCAGGTAATTTAAAATTATGAGCAAGGAACTCACGGGGTATTTCCGCGATTTCATTGTAATCCGCATGTGTGTCTTCTTCTAGATTCAACTCTAAATTGCTTCTCAACATGGTCGTAGTTTGCAGATCTGCTATGATATTGTTATCAAGTTTAGATATTTAAGGATTGCCTACCAAACAAACGCATTTATTATAATGAATAATTAGATGTAAATTTGCTTAGTACAATCATATTTCAATAAAAATATTATTTAATATGTTTGCAAGCTACGCACATGTGTATATGTCAGTATTGTAACACACGTTCTTACCTCTTAAACGCGTTTTTATTTTCCTATATGCGAAGATGGACACAGTTGTTGCTAAACTTTCTGTAGTTTCGTTATTCTTACTTTATAAGCGTCCACAGCCTTTATTAAAACATTAAATAGTAACATGTAATGCTAAAATACAACAAACTGCATACGCAAATATGATTTTTAATAGTTTATTTGGACAATGCATGGGCTATGCAAATAACAATAACAACATATTGGTCCAATATCTGCATGTATAGTATCATTTTGATCTGCGGGCACGACCTTTGAACGGTCTATGCTAGATGTAACTAAACTGGTTTTCATATAGTACATAAGGGAGTAGATACAATGAGAAATTGCTATTGCATCGAATTAAACAGTTGGGTAAATGTAATTGTCAATACATTAAAGGGGCTTATCGACGATTAAAAATTACATTTTTAAAATTATTCATTATATGATTGTGGAACACATGGGTCTCGTTTTCATAAACAAAGAATACAATATTTATTTTATAATTATAAAATGTAGTCACCGCGACACTTTTCGAGGGCGCGGGCCAATTAGTGGCATTTGTAAAATCGATATTAATAAAGTACCGCTATGCTTTTGCGCACTACTGATAATTTTTTTTTTGTAGCGTGGGAAACCTTTCATTAAGTGCGCGATTTTGTAGGCGTGAGTTCGAATCCTGCAGGGACGGTGTATCGAAAAACACATTTTTGGCAATGTATATTTTTTTCATAAAAGAAACACATTATTGCTACTAAAATATATTTTGTCATGAACATGGGAATATGCCTTATTTTAATACGTGTGCATTTTTTTCCATTACAATATCGTACTGTGTTGGAAGGCATTTGCTTAGTTGATTCTCATCATGTAATTGCGGCAGTATGATAGCCAGTCTAGCATAATTACTCTTGTATAGAACATTGTATGACGTGTTCATTACCAATATATAAAATCCATTTTAAAACATTATGCATTTTGAGTATGTGTGATTACATTATTCATTTAGCATATACACCCCATAGACATATTGTTTTTATCATCATCATCATCACCATCATCATGATCACCATTATCGTCATCATCATCTTCATCTTCATACTCATAATCTCTGATTTGTTTTCAACTTTATACAAATTATTAATGTTACTTTTTTGTGTGTGCGTTAAAAAGGTACAGTGACGCCACACATAATCTACGAATGCTTTATGCATTTTGCATCGCCGCATAAACAAACCTATTATCTATATGCGTTAAAAATTACCGCATAAACGCGTTTGCTCAATTCTTTTGCGGCGATGCCCATGTGTGACGTTACAGCCGTGTTATATGACTTTACTAATCATACGACTTTAGTTATTGTTTATTGCAACACTGACCTGAACTGGACATTTATTAAATAGTATACATTTATACGACTTTTTCAGTTAACGGTGTGTTCTTGGAATATCGTTTTAAAATACACTTGAGGCCGGTGTGAGATGTCAACCCATTCTTATCTGACACAAGCTTAGGCCAGGCCTTTTTTATTTTAAGCGTCTCGGACATATTTGTAAATCTGTCCAATCGGAGGCGGAAATAAAAAAATAAGTACAAATACAAATATATTCAAACTTTTTTGTTCGCAGTAAACATAGCAATAATACAACGCAACGTATGTCAACATGCATATAAAGTAATCATGATTTAAGTGGAATTAATATATGCTTCGCTGGGTTTTTGCATTATGACTGTGATTTGAAAACTTTATTGTAATATCCATAAGAAATGGGCATCAGTGGAAATAAATGAGTTTTGATTTTTTTTTTATAGTTTAAGTTAGTATTTTTACAATATTTGTTTTGTTTCAGTTTATTTTTTTGTATTTTCAAAAAAAGTCGGATCGGCGGATCCGAGAAACTAAAAGTTAGCAAACTCTGGCCTTAAACAACGCCATAACTGCTGATTTCAGTTCTAAGCCGGCCTACTAATGTAAAATGTAAGGACAGGTTAAACCAGTCATGAAAACGAACACTATCACACAAGCAACAACCCCGAATTGTCTGTGTTATTTATACTGTAAAAGAAGCAATTCACAATAACATTTCAAATACAGAAAATATAAGACCATATATTAAAAGTTGTGATACTTCAAGCATCCAAAAACAAAGCTTGCCAGTACCCTATCAAATTTGTAAACTGCTACATAGACACACATCTTAATTTAGAGAAAGCCGCAAAATATACTTTTACAAATGCATCCCAGCGCTTAAGTTCAGATAAGATTAATGGTTGCAGTACAGTATTGAACCATTCTGAAAGTGTATGTACAGTGTACATGTACATATCTTACCTATCACCTCTGAGAACACAGCCACTACCTCTGTAACTGTTGTTGCAATGTTCAAACTTGTACTTAAGGTCCGTCCTGCATCGGTGAATGGCTCTAGAACTGATGTCGTTGTACAAATGCTGATTTCTAAAAACATAATTAACAGGCATAATGTAATCAATCAAATCATGTTTTTCAAACAAGAATTTACTCAATGTGAGCAAAGCACGTAGTAAATTAATGCAATAACTATATAACATGTATCACGCATGATACAAGTACATATGTTGTATGTAATAATAACCAAAATCAAGGGTAACAAGCATAACCAACATAAAGGTTTTTTCATGATTTATTTCTTCATGTATTCAAAATACAAGTGCTGGTATTTATTTACATACACTAAACTCTTTGTTATTTTGATTTATTTCCAATGAAACATTATCAAAAAGAACAACTTTTCTCAAACCATAGAGATTATTTCGTACAATTTGAACGACTGAAAATAGTTTATTTTCTTATCTTAACCGAGAACTGTAGGGTACTAATTACCTTTACCTACACAGATCGCTAAATTTCGTTTAACTTATGATAAATTGTTTAATTCTACACAATCAACATTTCAGCGTACTGAACTTTAAAAAAGATACAAAACAAAAAATGAACAAAAAACACACTAGGGGTGCTTTCTTGTAACATTAATTTAATATGTGATCAGCAATAACACGTTCAACACCTTTAAAAGTAAGGCTTACCTTGACTATTTAAACTAATATTCGCCCTTGAATAAGTAGATCGTTTGAATATTTCAGTGCCATTGGTCACCTTCGTTAGCTACCCTATGATCAGATATGGTGCAAATGACTACGGTTCCACACTTTTCATGTATGTCTTATAGCATTCGGTGTCATTGTATAATATTTTCGCGATACTTTGAATATCTAGCTCAACAGCTCGAGTCCTGTAAAACGTCTACCATCCGAAACGACCACTTCCACAACTGCAAGAAACTCCAGTGTTGATGAACACAAAACTGTAACGTTGATCCATGGTTATGTAGACACTGAAAATGTAATAAATAATTGTCCAATTTCACTTCAATATTTAACATAAATTTAAAATTTCGACTTTTCGAACCGCATGCATTATACTACTGTTCTCAACGTCGAATACACATTATCATGTATTATGATATTTATTTACACAGTTACAATACCACGTCAATTTATTTATTGATTTTAAGTATTATTTAGCAGTGTGTTTATGTAGTGTAATGTGGCAGTGTATCAGCGCGTCTGATGATCAAGGTAAAAATTTAGGGAATTTTAGATGTGTTGTTTATACCCATGATTGCAGTTAATCACCACGATAATCACTGTCCCGTTCGATGTTGCTCAATACGAGCCATCCTTATCGGTGTCAGTGTTAATATACGGTGTTCTGTTTGTTATACATTATGGACGCTTTAGCACAAGTATAGTTTTCGTTTTGTCAACATGTAACGTGTTAGCGTCAGCCTCATATATAATTGATGTATGTATCGCACGTGTTATTCACAGCCACAAATAAGAAGATTATATCCAAAACGTCTGGGAAAGTTTAACTATCATACGTTTTATATATAACAAACAAAACAAAAATTAGTGGCAAAATGAACAAAATATTTCTAGCTCCTGACATGCTATATAAGCATATTTCGTTGCATTAGCAATTTAAAAGCGAATGTCTAAGCAGAGTTTAGTATTTAGAACAGTAATATTCAGAGGTTAAACGTTTATGAATACTCGAAATCGTGACGTTCAGTGTACGATTACTTTACTTATTGTTCATATTCTCGTAATCACGACACCACTTACGAAAACTATCTGAGTTGTACTATTTATTCATATTGTAAAATATAAAGTGAACTTTTTTAAAGAAAATACCACGCACGTCACCGCAGATTAATGTGGTGCGAAGCAAACCTAACACACTGTACACTTAATAGTAAGACTGCTAACAATGTGTAAGAACAACTTTATACAATGTCAAGGTAACCATTTCCAATTCTGCAGGTACACGAACATGTATAGAACAATAAATACTAGTAGGAGCGAAATTAAATAGTCTAACATAATACCAAAATGTTCGTGTTCCGATCTACCAAAATAATAGTACTTTCGGTAAAGGGTTCCGATATCTCAAAATAGAAGAAAGCAGATAATTGACGAGCCATGCACACGTCATACATACTGACTGGCTATATTGCAAGTAAAACCATACCAGCCGTTATGACATCATCGCTAATCGCTATACGTATATGCACTTTATTAACGTTGTACTTCGAGTAAAATTGAATACACCTTAATCTATTACGGATAACAAGTGATGCACTTGGTTTTCGATGTATAAAGACCAATGTGGCAAAACTTACTGGCATTTCCAGCAACGTATGCAACTAATACGAACAACTGTATAATATCGATCATTTTTATCATTCAATATCTTTTTAAATGTTGACAGTTAACTTTACTCTGTTCGTCACAAGCCATGGAAGCAGCTTGAATTTGCAAAAACGCTTTTACACTTTTTATCATTGATCACCGAAACAGGAAAACACATGTCAATAACTTTTATAATGAGAAGTTGTATAATCATTGCTGTTCTGTTATCATGTTAAGAATTAGTTACCTTCAGTAAAACTGCTAATTTTATATGCATTGTATTGTTATTGCTTAACCAAACATCGATATAACCCATTTCGTATAGTGTTATCATTGTGTATGCAGGTTTGTTTAAAATATTAAACAACTGTTAACTAATACCTATGCAGTGCCAATGGCCATCAAACAGCATATATCCAGTAGGTGGGCTTATCATTTATTAGAAAAGTTTCACTTTTGGATTATCTATACCAGGTCGTTTGCATTTGGGGCATTTGGGGCAATAGGCAATACGTCACCATTGACACCTATGACACGTTTAGTAATGTATTATGGGTTGGCCATAAAGCCGTTTGAAAATAATTTAAAAAATTCAAAATTCAAATATTCCGTTTTAAGATAGCCTCTGGCTACCCCCAACACCCTTTTTGTACTACAACCGAAGATACGGAAATAACTACTTTTGGACAACGCAGTCTACGACGCAGTACAAAAGCTTTCATGGCGTTTCATGGCGTTTGTTTTGCGGTGGTTTTCTGTCAGTTCTGAGTTTGCTTAAGGTTCCATCTTTCAGTTCCAAATTGGTTGAAACGCGTAATGATGAAGGAACGTGTTACTTGACTGAAATAGCCCGCTTTCCAAAATGTCTAGGTGGTGATTGTGAAAGCAAAAATTAATTAACTGTGTGATCTCTCTACTCAACCACATTTCGTTTTGTGTTTGACACCAATAGAAACACTTGAATAGGCTTCGTTTTTATGGTATATTTCACTATTATTTTATGTCATAACACTTTTTTAAATAATTTATTTACCTGGATAACGAGGTAAAAATACACCTCTTATTTTATCTGTTTAATAGCGGATGTTAATACAAGTTTGTATCCTGGTAGTGTTTCTGGAGTTTCATTATTCCTGTATATAACATCTTTTGAAATCGAAAGCAGCAACATTTTCACACATTCACGAATATTTAAATGTGATTCGTCATTTTGATGTATCATTCCAAGATTCAAATCAATTTAATTTGAATGTACGTGAAAATAAATTATTAAATCAACTTTACACCACATACTTTTTATTTAAGGTAGTACAGCTGTAATGGGCAATATTAGAAACCTATTTTTAAATAGTATTTCCTGTATCTGTATTACACCAATGATTTAATTACATGTTTTGAGTGCAGCTTTCCATGCAAAAGAAAAATTTGTTTGAAAATTATGACAACCTCTTATTGATTTTTTCATCAGAATTCATTAACTACAATGGATGAAAACAAAGTAATGATTGAAAATGATAAAATACGACAATCCAAGGCATTAAAAAATATACTTGTAAGATTATTGCTATTTATCACTGTTCGATGGTAGCTCAACTTAAATTTGACGCTGAAGAATTTGGTTTTCCTGGACTAATGGTTTTGTTTCTTAAATCTTTGTATATATTTTTCATTTATAACATATATTTGACTGAAATAAACAGTTATAAACAAAATCACTGTGTACTTTTCCACGACAATGATTACCAAATATGCCAAAATTTATGCAATACAAGTGTAATACACCAGTTACACCAGTTCAATTACATATATAACAATTAAAAACAATACACACTGATTTTTCAAACTTGAATTCTCTGAGGGTACAGACAATGCCACCCACACCCTCAATGTTTCAGCTCTTGGACCACACACCATGCATCAACAATAAGATGTATTATTTATTTACTTATTTTCCATTCATCTTCATGTCACCAATGTATATTCTGGTGATTTAGTCTGTTACCAACTGGCGCAGTCAGAGAATCGCGCTTACTGTGCTGAGCAACACTTCTGAACTCCAGGGAAGCATTGTGCTTGAGTTGTGTCAATCCGCTTTCTTCGGACGATTTTCGCTGACTGACATTGGGAACAAGCAGATTGAAGAACGGGCGGCGACCGGACGATAACCGAACGGCGCCCGTGTGGTAAATATGTGAATTGGACGGTCGCCGGGCAGGAGTGGTTTCCAGTCAATGTAAGTCGGCCGGCCGTCGCCCGACAAAATGGCGGCAGGCACCGCCCGATACTATGACGACATGGTCGGTACATCGGTCGGTGCATTTCCGGGCTGGCAGGCGCCAGAAAGGTGACCGCACCTTCGCCGTTGAAATCAGATAATGTTTTAAAAGTAGAATCTGATAAAAAAAAATGCCGCCCGGCGATCGGACTGTGCATGGTCGACGAGTTTTCCCTGACCCCGAAAGAAATCGCCCGGTCGCCGTTAACATTTAAGTATTTTTAAAACCTCGACGGGCGCCGTCCAATCAGCAAACTATTCAGCTGCCACAGCCTGATTGCATTTGCTGCATTACCGGGGCATTAGTAACTGAATGGATACTTACTATGCCCTCCGACAAAATTCGAGAGAGCATATAGTCGCCGCTTTGTCCGCCCGTCCTTTCGTCTGTCCGTCACACATTTTTGTGTGTGTGTAATAAACGGATTTGTTCACACTTCTTTGTCCGGAGTGTTTCACTGGCCGAAATTCAACGAAACTTCATTGGAAACTTCATTACCTAGAGAAGGTGTGCATATTACCAGAACGTTCCGTTTCAGTTATGTTTCTCAGAATTATTGAACTCTGAATATTTCTGAAATAAGTATATAGTTCACAATTTTTTACTTTTTTCTTGTCCGGAGTATTTCTCAGCAACTTCTGGTCGGAATTCAACAAAACTTAATACAAATCTTCATTACTAATAGGAGGTGTGCATATTACCAGAACGTTCTGCTTTAATGATATTCTTAGAGTTATAGGACTTTGAAGATTTTTGAAATCAGGATATAGTGAAAAATTTCTTGACTTTCTTGTTCGCGCTATTTACCAGCAATTACAAGCTGGAATTCAACAAAACGTTATGGGAAGCTTCATTACCAAGAAGAGGTGTACATACCACCAGGATGTTCCGCTTTAATAATTTTTCTTAGAGTTATGGGCATTTGAAGATTTATGAAATCAGTATATCGTGCACAATTCTTCACTTTCTTGTCCGGGCTATTTTTCAGCAACTACTTACTGGAATTCAACAAAACTTCATGGGAAGCTTCATTACTAAGAGGGGGTATACACACTTCCAGGACGTTCCGCTTGAATGATTTTTCTTAGCATTATATGACTTTGAAGATTTCTGAAATCAGTATAAAGTGCACTATTCTTGACTTTCTTGTCCGTGCTATTTCTCAGCAACTACTTGCTGGAGTTAAACAACACTTTATGGACAGCTTCATTACCAAGAGGAGGTGTGCATACTATCAGGACGTTCCGCTTCAATAAATTTGTCTCAGAGTTATGGGACTTTGAATCGTTCTGAAATTAGATATAATGCATCAAGTATTGTGCGGGCTATTTCTCAGCAAATACTGGCCTGACTTCAATAAACTTTTCTGGAAAGCTTCATTGCAAGGAGCAGGTGTTCATATTAGCTTGATGTTCTGCTGCAATGATTTTTCTTGGAGTTATGAGACTGTTAACATTTCTGACATATAGTATATACAGCACATTTCTTGTCTGGGCTATTTCTCAGCAACTACTGGCCAGATTTCAATGACATTTCATGGGACGCCTTATTGCCAAGAACAGGTATGTATTTTAGCCGATATTCCAATTCAATGATTTTTCTTAGAGTTTCTGGGACTTATATAGTAATAATATAGTCCACATTTCTATTAATTTTAGTAATTTTAATATCTTTGCCATTCTCATTGCATGTATATTGCTTGACAAAACGCATTGGGGAGCATCTATCAGTTTTACTGATATCCTTGTATTTAATATACTGATCGTGTAGAAACACAATGTGCCAACATTCATAAGCAAATTGGCACACATATTAACTATAAGGACTCAACTACAAATAGAAAAAAGTCAATTTCTGGTCTGAGTTACATTGTTTCATCTCCTTATGAGGATTCAAGCTGGTTGATAATATTTACGATCTTGTGATGGCTATTGTTTATTTGGCTCTGATTTTCTTTTAGTAAGCCTTTTCATATTACTTGCCACGTTTTTACTTCCGGTTTTGATTTCTGATTTCATTATTTTGTTTGCGTTTCGCCATAAGTATACACATTATGCGAAGATGCATAGAATAATTATTTTTTATAAACCAATCTTAAAAATAACATGCGTTGGACAACAATCGGAATCAAACAGGTATCGTACGAACTGGGTAACGTACTTTACCGACAGTTACCGGCATCGGCCGATCTTAGAAAAAACTCGGGAAAAAATAAAAGGTGCACTTCCTTAAGCATTAAAAAGTAATTGTATGCATTTCATCGATGAAATGCGGAAATGAACTGCAGAACATTTCTACTCAATTCTTATAACTGCAACCTAAAATGGACATACACTGTAATGTTCACTTTCAAATGGCCGCAATTGCTCCCTTTGTATTGTTGTTTTTCCCTTGTCTCGAGTGACGTGCTGCCAGTGGGTTAGGAATTCCCGTTGTAGTTTCTGTTTCACTTTCGTTGAACGGCACCAATAGCATTTCTAATATAGCAACAGCAATTTCATATAGCTGTGAATCATTTTTGGAGTAGACAATCTGGTAAAACAATCCAAATCTCCCAATAAATGCGTTAAAATGTTCAAGGTCTGAAAAACCGGCAACCGATTAATCAGCCATTTTGTTTAGTAACATCGGACACTTTCGCACAAAACGTTTATGTCATTTCGCAAATAGTGCATGGAAAAGTACTGTAAACAAACTGAACGTTCGCGCAAAAAATGACGGCATATCGCAAATAGTGACTGACAAAGTAGTACGGTCATGAATAATAACGGCCCATCGGGGCATGAATGTCAGGTCACATGGGCGGATTATCCAATCAAAATAAAGCGTTTATGGAAAATGCAAAAAAGTAGTAATTATTAAAAATAAGTATTTAATATAAATTAATTAATGAAATGTCAATAACGTTTTACCACTAATACGTATTACTTAATATACCTTTTTTAGGTAAAAATATATTCATGATGTTCTGTGAAAGTAAAAAAATCACAGTCAGTTAATACACACGAACTTTGATCATATACACGGTTTGTTGTTATACTTCACTTATAAAGATCAATTGATTAAAAAACTGTTCATTTGCAATTTTATCCGAGTTTATTCGAACTACTGCAATTTAAAAACAATATATGATTAAAATTAGCATTTACACGGACATATTCAATTTTTCAATCGCTATATGAGTGAAAGTTAGTAAGGTAAAATAGTAATGTAGAATTAACACTGAACGCAAACCATGAATTTACCACTTTAAATATGATGAATATACGCTGAAAACAACCTCCGCGCAGAGATTTAAATGTGTCCCAGCATAGCTAATCAAATCCTTGCCGGCATGAAGTTCCATGTGAACATAGACAAACACTCGGCGCGAATTAAGTCGTGGACAAGCACACGATAAAAACGTGGGCAACGTAAAATCCTCGCGTTGTTATGTTTACTTTTTATATATTTCCTTTTTGTTTTTCATTTTAAATCGTTACATATACATTGACAAATAATGCAACATGTCTGTGTAATTGTTATTAAATAAGTATGATACATTTATTTTTTTTGTAATGTGTGTAAAAAAGAAATCTCCTAATAATTGTCTTTACTGAAAACTTCCAAATCTGTAAGTTTTTAACTCGTGGTGGCAGTGGTAACTGAAGAGTATACATGGGGAAGTCACCACTGCCGAGAGTGTGTGCTAACCTGCATCGATTACAGGTAATACCAATGTACACATTCATTCGCAATGCATGACTACTGACGTTCGGTGATAATTACGGAGTTATATATATTTATGTATATAATATCTATATAATATATATATATTGTCATTGTAGTATTCGATTTAAAAACCTAAAACGAAAAAAAATATATGAATAATCTTCTTGTCATGAAAATGTCGAAGAACTTACGACAATGTAGAAATTAAAATTATAATCTGAAGCCCGGTTTTGTTTCAAACACGCGTGTGTTCATTAACAGCAAACATAAATGCACTCACCAGGAACAAGATATCCATAAAGCTTCTAAGACGATAACGGAAATATCATTTTATAAGTGACGACGATTCATGGATATAGCAAGCCAACTATTCATGTCAATATAAAATGTTCATCCCACACAGTCACGTAGCATTAGCACTTGATATATACACGGCTAAATATAAATCAAAGTACTAAAAGCAATGAATCTGTTTCAATAATATAAATTACACAAAACATCGGACAAATAGAATTTCAGATAAGTGGTGATTATATATCAATTGTATCATGCTTGACACCAACATAAAAATTACTCGCCCAGGCTCGTGCTTGACATAAACTGTATCTGTATTGAACCCTGTCCTAATATTCTCTGTATTCATATCGTGAGGTCTAGGTTGTGGTCTGAACTGTACTGGTGGGTTGCTGTTCGCAAAGCCAACATATGCACCTGTAATAACGTCTTTACACACCATGTTTATTTATTAATATCATTATATACGAAAGACTACCATACTAAATGCGCCCAGCATGCTATCAAAGACACGCGCACGAAATTATGAGTTGTGTTCAATTACATAGCTATATAGATGTATATATATATATATTTATTTATTTATTTATTTCAGCAAATGGTAAAATAAAGCATGTATAATATTTAAGACACAATTACACATGAATAAAAATTTTACTATAATTGAAACCAAAATAATATAAATACAAATGAATAGAACTAATGTGATACTGTTCTAATCAATGTACCACCGCCAAGGATAACACAAAAAAGAGCAAGCTTTTATTTCCATTGCGGTCCTTTCACAGGTGGCGTAACTTAGATAGGCTTATGCTATAAAATGATGAGATAATTAAGTGTACACAAGTATGTACATTACATTAGCATATACAAATTATGATACTATATACATATTTCACAGTAAATAATATCATTACAAAAATACTTTGAGGAACATAGTGTCTGTTCCCTTATAATTTAAGTCTCTCGCTGTTAACAGTATGCATTATATATTACAATTATTAGTGTCTCCATGCAAATAGGAGTTCTTAAGAGGATTAAAATACACCAATCGTCCTTGATTTCATACAATTTTCTACTAACTTATTCCATGCGGTACATCCTTGAAAACAAAAAGTTTTTCCTCCTGAACATTTAACTTTGAGAATTGCAAAGCCAACCTTATTGCGTAGCCAAGTAGTATAAATTGATTTTTGAGAAACAAAATGCTCATTTAAATACTCAGGAGACATTTATATTTTACTTTAAATACATGACAAAGAAGTAGTCGCTCGACTCGCTTATTAACAGGTAACCAGTTATTTAACTTTCATTCTCCAGTACCAATATGACTTCAACTATTCAACTAAAGAACAAATCTCACTACTTTTTTGCGCCTCAGCAATACCGTTTTATCACGAACAGTGAGTGTAATGAATGTGACATTGTATTAAAATATTAAAAAGACACAAAAATCATTCATATTTGACCTGAAAATGCTCATTTTTGCTATACAAGAATTTTAGTCTAGCATTCCCCTTCTGTAAAACTGAACGAAATATATGTTCAAAAAATATAAATTGGTCAATATATACACCTAGGTAATTTTATTCTCTTACGGGTTTTATATCAGTTCCGTTACAACTGATATTGAGAGTTGATTCCTGACAAAGATTGTCGATAGCATGGTGGTGTTAAAATACCGACTTAATTGGCTTGCTAATAACTCCATTTGTAGAATACAACAGAGCATTGCGATTCCAATGATCTTTCCGGCACGGTAACTAATTATTTTAGCCATATATTAACATGTCTGCACGTGCACTCTTATACGACTTTATATAAAAGGATGCTTGCATACGTTTGATTATACTTGTAATACTCGAATGGAAACTTAAAAGTGTTCATACGTATTTAGCTTTGGATGTGTTAGTTCATGTAATATATTAGGTACAGTCGGTGTGACATACATTTATTCCGTGTTTGTATTTTTAGGCCAAAAGCGAAACCAGTTATGTTAAACCTTCCGAAAAGGTAGTACATGCGTACATCTGTTGATATTTAGTTTTCATTTAATGTGTACAGCCATTTTGTAATTACTATTTTACCGTTATTATACATTTATTTCATTTTGGAGATTGTGTAGCGTACTGTCCCAGTACCCCAGTTCCACGTTTCGATAATTAATGATTCGATTATGTACACATATTCTATTATTGTTATTCACTTTTAGATTTGTAATTCATGTATGGCTTTAATAGCATAATAACAGACACCGAAGCTGATTTTGTATAAAATCGTATTCTATGTATGTATAGAAAGACGATGAGACCATGTATGACGTAACTGCTAATCAAAATTAGATTTTTGCATATACTATCAGTTGTATGCATACACTCGTTGAAGTGATAGCATTTTCCAGTCCAAGTTGAATCGTTTAATATTTTTATAACAGGATACTTAGATCAATAAATGAGTATGACAAAGCAGGTAATCATTGTCACGTGTATGTGTTTACATATTGTATATCTTAAAAACGTGACTTTCTGCTAGTATTATTCAGTCTTCATAACGCCGTTAGCATACAAACCCACATGAGTGTTTTTTATATGGAACTTCTACTTTAAAAAAAAAGGAAATCACACTATTACTAGAAATTACTAGAAGTGTACATGCTGCACAAATAAATAACACTCTAGAAATACAACACATGCAGAATAAAGCGACTATCATATTTCACGTGGTTTTGGCAAATTAGGTGTCAAGCTTTATTTTAGACTTCGATAATGTATTTTAAATGGCAATAAGCAATAACAGCAAAGACATACCATGCTATTTGAAGATGAAACAATATATTTTACTATTTATGTTTAGGACATAGAGACAATAATAAATCGAATACAACAGATGCAGAAAAGGAACAATAAGACAATTGAACTTTATCTTAAACAGTCAATGAAATATGTTTGTACGTATTTAAGTTTCTATTAGCATGCATGTAGCCGCATATTCAAAATCAAATATCAAACACATATTTTTTTATAATGCAGCACTGGAGACGAAGAATACTTTGTTCGAAGTAAGTCGTTTAAACATTTTGGATACACCTAAAGCATGAGTATAACGAGTAATATTATCGAAAACGTTTTATTAATACAATGCAAATGTAAATGTGTTGAGAAGTCTGTATCTGGTGTTTTTTATTCATGCCGGTTTAAACCAGATATGATGTGCAGTCATAGTTTTTTGTTTACAGTGACAACCTTTATTTTTGCCACAAACATAATATTGCTATTTTGTTATATGCAAATACTTAAAGGCAATTGAAATAATCCTTACAATACGATAATCAATTGTTATGTATTATTAATGCATTTATATCCGTGTAAGTAAATTTTAATACGTGTTCGATTTCTTACGGTCAGCTTTTCATATCCCAGTGAATTGAATATCTGAAAAATACAAAAGAACAATTTAAAACTTCAAAAAAGGCTGAAGAAATGCATTTCCAAGACATGGAAACGTCCCTCAAAGAAATAAACACGGTATGGAAGCATGTATTCAACGTCTCGATGCAAATGCCAACAATAGCTTAGTCAAAAAGCTCGGGGGCCTTTGATTGCATTCAGAGAAAACACCAGGACATGGACCAAATAGACCATGAAAACAAATTAGCAGGTACGTATACCACAGCTATTACATTGATTGAACACATGTAGTTTTATTAAATAAATGTAATGATACATCCGAACAATGCACTCAAAAGTATTGTCCAACATGTATTTTGAGAACGCTTGAAACAACAGATCTGTATTTTTGAATAATGCTAGAATAGGCATTTATACAAAATGTATTGCATGGTAAACGGCATTAAGCTATTAAAATACATCATAAGATAAGTGCAATACTTTTATACAACAAAACTAGTTTTATTGTATAGTTATAGCTAAACAATATTTTCGATGAAACCAATCGTTCTGCCGGGACAAGATGATATCTGTCTTCCCTGCCAACGGTCACATACTGTACTGTTATAATGAATTATCAGTACACGAAATGAATCGTTATTGCCCTTTGCAGAGCTTTGCCAAAAACTGATGCAGTTTTACAACGATACTATGAGTCACAGGCATTTGTCCCATTTGACCGGACACATACGTCATGACACATTGAAACGGCGTAACGTCAATCCAACACTGCATAGAATAAACGTTAATAATTTTCCATGGTCTTTACGAACACATCAAAACGTTGCCAACGAAAACTTAGCTGAAATCATCAAGTACAATGACATGTTTTACACGGGGGCTATGAGGAATAGGCGAATATTCATTCAAGGTCAGGCTGGTATTGGTAAATCTACATTTGCTGAAAAAAGATGTGCTGGACTGGTGCCGATCAGTACAGTCGTCGTCACAATATGATAAACTTTCGAAGATCTTGAAACATTACAAACGTTTAAATGTGTATTTCTCGTTCAACTGGGAGATCCTTGGCGTCAACGTCAAATTAAGAACCTCATTAAGAACAGATTATCGAAAAGCTACATTTAGATTTAGGTCGCGAGGGAACACATACGTTCCTTCAACACATTATGGAAATAGACAATTGCATTGAAATCCAGGATGGCGTAAATCAGTGTACATACTATAAAGAGCTCCCTTGAATGACATCCGACTGTTATCAGTGTACACTTTGAACAACAGTTCGTCCCATGATACAGGATACCGAACATACAAATAATTATCAGATGGACTGTTTGTTAACGATGGGTGGAGAAAATGATGTCAACACTATGCCATACGTTCAGTGGCGTCGATGTTATAGCCGAAAAAGCAATAAATGCACATTCCTAAGCAGATCAGCGGTATTAAAACATAGATGTTAACATAATTTTTTTTATTTGCAGTGTGTTTACATAACTGCTAATTTTGTTTTATATTGTATTGATTGGTATGCAATGCAATATTACCTTGCTGTATGTTTCAATGTCTTTGTTTGATATGTTACTGTTTAATCATCTCAATAATTGTTTCACTTTTCATGGATCAGCATATTTGCCACATTTTAACGAGACAATGCACACATTTGATGATAATAGCAAAGTAAAAAACGCTAGTATGCAGTGCATATCAAGTCAAATTGCTAACATACACACATTTGTATACAACTACTATTACCAAACGCGATTCCATTTATATACATGTATATTCACTTAACGTGTTTCTTTAATATATGATCAATTATTCAAATTGATAAATTGGCAAGAGGTTCGCAAATGTTAAGCGAAACGATTAAATAGGGTTATTATGGTATCATGTGGTATTATTTGTATTAGTTTTGTTGTATTTCACGTTTCGACCGTTTAACGTTTAAAATAGGTGTTAACGTAAACTACATGTATAACTGTTTTGCCTTTTGAACAATTGATCGGTTTTGAAATAATATATTGACACATATTTCCAGTAAATAAGTGCAGCTCCTTGTGTTTTGTCAAGACAGTCTGTCTTGCGTATTTGAATGAGTCCTTTCACGATCAAATAAAGAACTTATATTTAATTCGTACCAACATTGAATAATATATCGTAGATAACTTCTGTTTTCACTGTTTATTATTTTAGTGCAGGCAAAGTTAAATATTGAAAAATAGTATATAACTAGATGTCAATACCGAATCGAATATATTTATCGGAACTGAACTTCAATATAAGTTTATGCTTCCATCAAGTTCAGTTAATATAGTCCGATGTAAACGATTAACCTCAATAACAATTGGATATACAATGTCAGTCGAGTAATGATACCTTTAACGTGTATGTTTGTGTGTGTATTTATGTTTCAAATACAGTAAACTATTGATTCATTTGTAGCTTTCGCTTTAGGTGCAGCAAACAAGTCTTATACAATTTTAATTTGTGTTGTCATTATTGATCATTTCAATTCCTTTTATTAAACTGATGCTGTCACCATTATTTAAATATGCCGTATGTTTTGTGTCATGGTCGGTTCTCAATACTGTACTGGTAATCGGTTGTGTGTGACTATTGTGTTGTACTGGATTCATAGCGTACTGCAAACGTGTAACCGTTTTGTTATAAATATCATGTATGTTTTACTCCAAAAAACATATCGAACGATAAGCAGTTTTGTGATAATTCCCGATGGATCTGCAAATATTATCCTTATAATAAGATGTAGTATGTAAATAGACTCTAACGACTTGCTTTTTTATACGTTTTACTTTCAAAGAGCAATTTTATTCTTCAGAAAACCAGACAAACATACTCAAAAATTCATAGCTTAGAAAATAATAATTACGAATTACATGAGTATGCAATAAATCAAATATTACGGTAATGGTATAATGTACTCATTTTGTATTCATTTCATCAGTTAGTTGTGATTCGTCTTGTAAACAATGTCGATAGTCTGTAATTACATCTACATATTTATGATGTAATGTCCTGTGAACTTGTTCACATATGTAGTTTGTACTCATTTTGTGTTCATTTCATCAGTTAGTTGTGATTCTTCTTGTAAAGAATGTCGATAGTCTGTAAATACAACTGCATATTTATGACGTAATGTCTTGTGAACTTGTTATCATATGCAGTGTGTACACATTTTGTATTCATTTCATCAGTAAGTTGTGATTGTGATTCACATGAATTATGTTTGTTATTGTAATACTATTTAAATTGGCTATATATTGGGATGCAATGAGAAAAACATGTATTAAAAATTACATATTTTGTATTGAATATGTTTAATAAAATAGTGTTAAAAAGGCTTGGACGATTACACAAGAATCCGTGTTATAGATCAGTTACCGCTAAAACCTGGATAACAAAGCATTACCATCCTATGTTTTAAGATTAAGAATAAGTCTACATGGATTTTCAGCACATATAATTCATCATATAGATAAATGTGTAACTGTAATATAAATGTTTACAGTTCAAAAAGCCTGTACAATACGTGACAAAAGGAATGGTAATTAGTTTTAGTCAGTTTTATAAGTCAATGATCACTACCGGAAACCTGGTTAGTCCTCGCATCCATTGTGAAATGCATTCCAATTTGACAGTTAATTTTCGAACTATAACTGACCATTGATAAGCTACGCGTCCCAGCCTAGTTATAATCCTCAACAGGTAACATTATATTGTTGTATGTTTAAACTATGACAAATTGTCCAAGAACATTGTATATTAGTTTGTCTCATGTTATATCTTGTTTTCCGTGTAATACAGCCATTACGAATAGTTTTATCTCACACATGTGTAATATAACATTTTGAGCGTTTTCATTGGGTAAATAGTCTTTGACTGACCAATCACATAACGTTATTCTGGCGAAATGACGTCGTCAACATAAAATGACGTCACTTCAGTACACAACTTTTAGGATTAATTAACATTTGTTGATAAAATGAGTTTTGTTTTTCGTTTAAAAGCATGTGATAAAAACGAACTGACACTCGTTGTCATTTCATAAAATATTTTATAACAAAATTCATAAACTCGTTTAATAAAGTATGGTATGAAGTGACAACACGTGTCAAGTCATATATATACATGCATGACTATGTCTTGTTTATTTTATGCTGTACATTTCTGCAATACAGATTGCACATTTTTATGATTTGTATCAAATTATTCCGATTCCTACCTTATTGTAAATCATCATTCACCATGCATGTTCTAGACATTAAACCATTTTGAATTTTACATATCAATTTTAAATCAGTTTTGACTTCTTAGTGTTTTCCAACTATATGTGTTATGTTATACACGTAAGACATGGTCTAAAACTTATACTGTGTAATAATTATGTGTTTTTTTCTTTGCTGTGTTTGTTGAAGATAGGTGGTGATTGTTTATTAGGAAAAAAAAAATGATTATTGTTTATCTGTTGCTTTTGGACGAATCATGCGATTGTTGTAATTATTTCATTTTCAAGCAAAGTACAATTACTCCTATAGAAAGCCTCCACATGTTGTATAGAATGTGGAATATAGAGAAATATATACTAATACAATTAATTAGGTGATACTTGTTTTACTGACTCTTCGAGAGATATACACTTTGTGAGTAATATAAATTGCGAACATTTACTTAGAATCGATCATTACTATATAGTGTATAATGCAAGGATGTGCTTATTTACAATGTGTGACAACGGAGTTATTACTAATATTCGTTATTAAGTTTGATTGTTGACCATTACTCTTAGTGTATCACAAACTAAATCATCACCGATGTATGGGCAGCACATTAAAACTTAATACAACGTAAATACAAACGAAATAAAAATTCAAATTTTAAATGTCTTGTAGTTTTTATTAAATGTGTTTATTTAAACAAATTATTCAGATTTATCAAAACGTATAAACATCATATAAGTTTATTATCTATTTTTTGTAATTGTTAACTGTGTAACTGACCATTAACAATACAGCCAAATGTAATTTTATACCATTGTTCCTATGTTATTTTTAATTAAGAAAATGAAGACAAATAAACAAGTATAGCGTTGTCGAACATCAGCAGATGTATGTGATTAGCACATAGTATTACATTGCACTTGATTTGATTGTAACATGTCCGAGAATTATATGAAATTAAGTTTAAATATAATGCATGCCTATGCTGTATATTTGTCTATATAATGGGTTTAAAAAACACATGCAAATTTATGTTAGTCAATGTTTGTTCTCTCTGTACATAGATAGACAAGAAACAAGACAAGAATTGTCGATAGCCAGTATGCTCGACTATTTCAATAATAAGTTCCTCTCATTAATAGTGGGTGGGGGAATAACTGTAATCCATATACCTAAAGCCATAGATATGTTTCTTAATAAAAGTTCTATCAATGCAGAATAGAGATGGCTTAGTTTAATATATACCATCGCTGTTAACAATAAGAGTCTATAATAAAATGATAGCTTCCGTTTCAATTTAGGCACAAATATATGATCTCTGTTGTTTGTAATGTAAAATTGATCAATGCAATATTCCAATTAAATGTATACTGTAATACTGAGTATACTTGAATTTAACCTTAAATTGAACTGTAATGATAACATTTTCATTGTATTATACCGGCCTTTGATTAGTAGCCTAAAAGCTGTATTGTAGACTGCATGTAAATCCCATGTTTCAAGAAACACAAAAAATGGCCTGATAGTATAAACAAAGGCATACGACTGTCTCGCTAGCATTATGCTGAAGTTAAAGACAATATTATATTCCAAGTTTGTAAACAATGTTTAAACTTGAAGATACCATACCATAAGTTTTGACTAAATTCAGATATAAGTTAAAATGGGTGCGTTGTGAATGATTATGCAATTAATTGCATTGAACTATTGTGAGGTAACTTGAGTTTAGTGGTTGCGAGGTGAGTTTAGAATAGTTAATGTGATGTGAGTTCAGAGTAGCCACTGTGATGAGAGTTATATACGGCTTTGGAAATGCAAGTTGATTAAAGCTGTTGTTATGTGATTTCAGTTTATCGTTTAGGAGAGAGTTTAGTGTAGCTTTTGTGAGGTGAGTTGAGGTGAGTGGAGGTGAGTTGAGTGCAGCTGTTGTGAGGCGAGTTAACTGTAGCTATTTTGATTATTTTTTGGTATAAATGTTAAGTAGTTACTTGAGTATAGATTGTGTGTGATAAGTTGTGTGTAGCTATTGCAATGTGAGTTGGGTGTTCAGAGACGAGTTGAGTGTAGCTGTTAAAATGTTAGTTGAGTGTAGCTGTTAAGAGGTGAAAATAGTGTATGTTTTCAGACGTGAGTTGAGTGTAGCTGTTACGAAGTGAGTGGAGTCTAGCTGTTAAGAGGTTAGTTGAGTGTAGCTGTTAAGTAGTGAGTTAAGTGTTACTGTTAAGAGGTGAGATGAGAGTACCTGTTGCGTACTGAGTTAAGTACAGATGTTGTGAAGTGAGTTTACTGTAGCTGGTGTGAAGTGAGTTGAGTGTAGCAGTTCTGAATTGAGTTGAGTGTAGATGTTGTGAAGTGAGTTGAGTGTAAATGCTGTTTGGTGAGATGAGTGTAGTTGATGTGAGGTGAGTTGAGTATAGCTGTTATGAAGTGAGTTGAGTGTAGCTGTTCTGAAGTGAGTTTACTGAAGCTGTTGTATGGGGAGTTGAGTGTTGCTTTTGTGAGTTGCGTTGAGTGTAGCTGTTGTGAGTTGAGTTGTGTGTAGCTGTTGTGAGATAAGATGAGTGTAGCTGTTAAGAAGTGATTTGAGTCTAGCTATTAAGAGGTGAGTTGAGTGTTGCTTTTAAGAAGAGAGTTGAGTGTTGCTGTTGTGAGGCGAGGTGAATGTAGCTATTGTAATTTGCTTTGGTTTTAGATGTTAAGTAGTTAGTTGAGTATAGATGTTGTGTGATTAGTATATTGCAAGGTGAGTTGTGTGTAAGCTGGTAAGAGACGTGTTGAGTGTAGCTGATAAGAGGTGAAATGAAAGTAGCTGTTCAGAGGTGAATTGAATGTAGCTAATAAGAGGTTTAATGAGTGTAGCTGTTCAGAAGTGAATTGAGTGTAGCTGTTAAAATATAAGTTTACTTTTGTGTTGAATGTAGATGCTAAGTGGTTAGTAGAATATAAATGTTGTGTAATTAGTTGATTGCCGCTATTGGGTGGAGGGTTAAGTGTAGCTGTTAAGATGTGAGTTGAGTGTAGCTGTTCAGAGGTGAGTTGAGTTAAGTGTAGCTGTTAAAAGTAGAGTTGAGTATAGTTGTTATGTGGTGAGTTGAGTATGAGTTGAAGTAATGATGAGTTAATTGATGTTAGTTTAGCTGTTGAGTGTTCAGTTCTGTGTAGTTTCTGAGTGATGTATTGTGTGCATCTGTTGCCAGGTGAGATTAATGCAGCTGTTGAGAGGTTCGATAATTGCGTTTTTTGTGAACAGAGCTCATTGCATATGTTTTAAGAAGGTTAAAAGTAGCATTTGTGTGGAAATTATACCAGGTATTTAGTTGAGTGTACATGTTATAAGGAGAGTTGAGTGTAGGTGTTGCTGAGTAAGTTGTGTTTACCTGTAGTGAGGTGACTTGAGTGTACTTGTTGTGTAGTGCGTTTAGTGTAGCTGTAGTGTGTAGCTGTTGTGTGTAGCTGTTGTGTGAAGGTGATGACTGGTGATTTGAGAGTTGAGTGTAGCTAGTGCGAGGTGAGTGTGGCTGCAATCTAATGTTTTGAGCTGAGTGTGGCAATTGTGTAGTGAGCTGAGTGTAGCAGCTGTGTGTTGAGCTGAGTGTAGCTGTTGTGTAGTGAGGTGAGTGTAGCTGTTGTGTAGTAAGCTGAGTGTAACCCTTGTGTAGTAAGCTGAGTGTAACTGATGTGGAGAGAGCTGAGTGTGGCTGTTGTTTAGTGAGCTGAGTGTGGCTGTTGTGCAGTGAGCTAGTGTGGCTGTTGCGTAGTGAGCTGAGTGTGGCTGTTGTGTATTGAGCTGAGTGTAGCTGTTGTGTAGTGAGTGGAGTGTAGCTGTTGTGTAGTGAGCTGAGTGTAGCTGCTGTGCAGTTAGCTGAGTGTAGCTGTTGTGTAGTGAGCTGAGTGTAGCGGTTGTGTAGAGAGCTGAGTGTAGCTGTTGTGTAGTGAGCTGAGTGTAGCTGCTGTGCAGTTAGCTGAGTGTAGCTGTTGTGTAGTGAGCTGAGTGCAGCTGTTGTTTTGTGAGCTGTGTGTGGCTGTTGTGTAGTGAACTGAGTGTTGCTGTTGTTTAGTGAGCTGTGAGTGGCTGTTGTGTAGTGAATGGAGAGTTGCTGTTGTGTAGTGAGCTGAGAGAAGCTGTTGTGTAGTGAGCTGAGTGTGGCTGTTGTGTAGTGGGCTGTGTGTAGCCGTTGTGTAGTGAGCTGAGTGTAGCTGTTGTGTAGTGAGTAGAGAGTAGCTTTTGTGTAGTGAGCCGAGTGTGCCTGTTGTGTAGTGAGCTGTGCGTAGCTGTTGTGGTGTGAGCTGAGTGTAGCTGTTGTGTAGTGAGCTGAGAGTTGCTGTTGTGTAGTGAGCTGAGTGTGGCTGTTGTGTAGTGAGCTGAGTGTGGCTGTTGTGTAGTGAGCTGAGAGTTGCTGTTGTGCAGTGAGGTGAATGTGGCTGTTGTGTAGTGAGCTGAGTGTAGCTGTTGTGTAGTGGGCTGAGTGTAGCTATTGTGTAGTGAGTTGAGTGCTGCTGTTGTGGAGTGATTTGTGTGTAGTTGTTGTTGAGTGAGTTGTGTGTAGCTGTTGTGTAGTGAGCTGAGTGTAGCGATTGTGTAGAGTTGATTGTTGCTGTTATGGAGTGATTTTTGTGTTCCTTTTGTCGAGAGAGTTGTGTATAGCTGTTGTGTAGTGAGTTGATGTTGCGGTTGCGGACAGATTTGTGTGTAACTGTTGTGGAGTGAGTTGAGTGTTGCTGTTAAGAAGTGATTTTGTGTAGCCGTTGTATAGTGAGTGGAGTGTAGCTGTTTTAGAGTGAGTTTTGTGAAGCTGTTGTGGTGTGAATTGTGTGTAGCTGTTATGTAGCGAGCTGAATGTAGCTATTTTGTAGTGAATTGAGTGTTGCTTCTGTGGAGTGATTTTTGTGTAGCTGTTGTGTAGTGAGTTGAGATAAGTGCTGTGGAGCGAGTTTATTGTAGCGGTTGTGTGGAAAGTTAAGTTTAATCGACGGAAGGAGAGTTGAATGTAGCTGATATGAGTTTAGTTTAGTTGAATCTAGATGTTGTGAGGTAAGTTCAGTGTTGCTGTTGTGAGGTTAGTTGAGTATAGCTGGTGAGGGGTCAGTTGAGTGTAGCTGTTGTGAGATGAGTTGAGTTTGGCTTTTCTGAGACGAGTTCAGCGTAGCTGTTGTGTAGTGAGTTGAGATCAGTTGTCGTGAAGTGAGTTGTGTGTAGCAATTGAGTGGAAAGTTGAATGAAGCTAATGTAATGAGAGGAAAGTGAAGCTGTTGTGTGTTGAGTTGAGTGTAGTTGTTGTGAGATGAGTTTAGCTGTTGTGATATGAGTTGTGTGTAGCTGTTGTTAGTTGAGTTGAGTGTAGCTAATGTGAAGTGAGTTGAGTGTAGCTGCTATACGATGAGTTGAGGGTAGCTTTTGTGAGTTGCTTTGTGTGTAGCTGGTGTGAGTTGAGTGAAGTTGAGCTGTTGTGAGATAAGATGAGTTTAGCTGTTGTGAGTTGAGTTGAATGTAGCTGTATTGAGTTGAGTTGAGTGTAGCTGTTGTGAGGTGAGTTGAGTATAGCTGTTGTATGGGGAGTTGAGTATAGCTTTTGTGAGTTGCGTTGAGTGTAGCTGTTGTGAGTTGAGTTGAGAGTAGCTGTTGTGAGATAAGATGAGTGTGGCTGTTTTGAGTTAAGTTGAGTGCAGCTGTTTTGAGATGAGTTGAATGTAGCTGTTGTGAGGTGAGTTTCAGCTCTAGCTGTTGTGTGAAGAATTAAGTGTGAAGTGAGTTGAGTGTAGCTGTTGTGAGGTGAGTTTCAGCTCTACCTTTTGAGTTGAGTTAAGCTGTTGTTGTGAGTTGAGTGTAGTTGTTTTGAGGTTAGTTGATTGCAGCTTTTGTGAGGAGAGATGAGTTTAGCTCCTGTAGGGAGTTGAGTGTAGGCGTTGTGTAGTGAGTTGAGTGTAGCTGTTGTGGCTTGTGTTAAATGCAGCTGCTGTGAGGTGAGGTGAATGTAGTTGTTGTGAGGTGAGATGAGTGTCGGTCTTGTGAGGAGAGTTGAGTGTAGCTGTTGTGAGGGGAGTTGAGTATAGTTGTTGTGAGGTGAGTGTAGTGTAGCTGACGTGAGTTAAGTTGAGTGTTGCTGGTGTGAGGAGTGTTGAGTGTAGCTGTTGTGAGGATAGTTGAGTGTAGCTCTCATGAGGGGAGTTGAGTGTAGCTGAAGTGAAGTTAGTTGAGTGTAGCTGTTGTGAGGAGAGTTGAATATTGATGTTGTGAGGAGAGTTGAGTGTAACTGTTGTGAGGAGAGTTGAATGTAGCCTTTGTGAGTTGAGTGTAGCTGTTGAGATGATTGTTGAGTGTAGCCTTTGTGAGGGGAGTTGAGTGTAGCTGTTGTGAGGGGAGTTTAGTGTAGCTGTTGTGGTCAGTTGAGTGGAACTTTTGTGAGGAGAGTTGAGTGTAGCTCTTGCGAAGGGACTTGAGTGTAGCTCTTGTGAGAAGAGTTGATTGTAGCTGTTGTGTTGTGATATGAGTGTAGCTGTTGTGAGTAGAGTTGACTGTAGCTCTTGTGAGGAGAGTTGAGTGTAACTGTTGTAAGGTGAGTTGAGTGTAGCTGTTATGAAGTAAGTTGAGTGTTGCTCTTGTGAGGTGAGATTAATGTAGCTGTTGTGAATTGAGTTGAGATTAGCTGTTGTGGTTTGTGCTAAATGTAGCTGTTTTGAGGTGAGATTAGTGTTGCTGTTGTGAAGTGAGTTAAGTGTAGCTGCTGTTAGGGGAGTGAGTGTAGCTGGTGTGGTTTGTGTTGAATGTAGCTGTTGTGAGCTGAATGCAATTATGCTGTTGAGAGGTGGGCTGGGTGTTTCTGTTGTGAGGTGAATTGTTAGCATCTGTTTTGAGGTTTATTGCGTTAAGCTGTTGTGAGGTGAGTTGATTTAAGCTGTTGTGGAGTGAGTTAATGTAGCTTTTGTAAGGCATGTTGTGTATGGCTGTTGTGAGATGAGTTGAATATAGTTATTTTGAGATGAGTTCAGTGTAGCTGTTATGAGGTGAGTTGGGTGTAGCTGCTGTGAGGTAAGTTAAGAGTAGGTTTTGTGTGGTAAGTATTGTGCAGCTGTTGTGATGTAAATAGAATGTAGCTGTTATGAGGTGAGGTAAGTATAGCTGTTGTGAGCTGAATTTAATTTAGCTGTTGAAATGTGTGTTGAGTGTAGCTCTTATGAGGTGAGTTTATTGTGGCTTTTGTTATGTGAGTTGAATGTAGCTGTTGTGATGCTACTTGAGAGTAGCTGTTGTGAGATGAGTTGAGTTGAGTGTAGCTGTTGTGATGTGAGTAGAGCGAAGCTGTTGTGATGTGAGTTGTGTGCGGTTGTTGTAAGGTGAGTTGAGTGTAGCAGTTGTGATGTCGGTGAGTGTAGCTGTTGTTAGGTGGTTTAAGTGTAGGTGGGTAGAGTTGGGTAAATATATGCGGTAAACTAAGTTGTGAGGAATACAAATAAATTTACTTGTAATTTGTAACATTTAGCTAAACTGCGTAAATCCGCTAGTGCAATCTACTCGTTTATGTATAACACTGTATAGTACTGTTCTCAAAATTATGATAATGTTCCTGCCTAAATATTAGTAATGCCCGATGTAAGATTCATGGAATCTTAGACAGCACAAGCGAATAAATTAATTATATCATACAACTGTTTTGTTAATGAACACAATATGCATGACAGCCAAAAAACATCACCATTCATAGCTTGGAAGTGCATCGCTATGCGAGTTGGGTATTCGGGCTTAGGTGTGTTGACGTTCGTTTTCAGTGTAATAAAACGTTATAAAACAACGAGCCGCAATACACACTACTCCTGTAAGTATGATGTTATTATTATTATTACTACTACTACTATTATTATTATTATTATTATTATTATTATTATTATTATTATTATTATTATTATTATTATTATTATTATATTGTATTATTTCTTTCATTATCAGTATCAGTATCAGGTGCAACAACATCAGCAGCAGCTGCAGAAGCAGTAGATTTAGTTGCAGCTGTAGTAGTATTTGTAGTAAATAAAAAAATTAATTGCATAGTAGGATCATGCTTAAATTGCTATTTGCCTTTAACATATTTCTAAATCTTATCGAAGAGGTTGCTTCAGTTTTAATATGGCGCACTGCAGTTGTGAACACATAATTTTCTGTTTTTATTATTATTATTATTTGTTATGGTATCTCACGGAATGTGCACTATATTCAGTGTTTTAATATAGTACCAATCACAGTGTGGTTGGAGTTAATGTACACATTTCTGTGCTAGGACCGGCGTGAACACGATGTGTTAGTTCGTCCACTATCCACTTGACATAAATTATGCGTTTTTTTCCTGTTTCCTTCGTAACGTCAATGATCAGCACATAGACTCACACTTAACAACTGTTTACACAGGAACTGTACACGTAAGAAAGTGGATGATTTGGCGTTGATTTTTTAGTTTTGAAAAAGCTACCCACAAAATGAATCGTATGATACCGTTGTGCGTAATGGCAGTGTGTGCCTCTGGTTACTCAAGTAAGTTTGTGTTTCGTTTTATCTGATAATAATACCTAAAGTTATGTGTTTGTTTTAGTGTAAGATCGAATTTTTATATCGTGAGTTGTCATATAAGCATATGTTCACGAGTGGCAAACTTGTGGCTTACTGACTGCGTTCGTAAAAGCAATTCGAAATGTGCATTCATCTGACGTTTAATTTCCACACACTGTTGTTAACATAAACTGAAATATGTTCAGCCGATGACTTTATACACGTACGCTACAACTTGGAAAGTAGTTCGACATAGCCTAATATTGCAATAATTGAATTTTATTATTCACATTATGACCTTTAGGGAAATAATCGATATATAATTCAGTCGAATGTTGCTCTCTTTCTCCGCGTAGTATGAACACAACTATGGCCTTGATAAAACAATAACCTGCATTCCATGTGTAAATTGTGCCATTAGAAACTGGTAAAGGTTTTTTAAGTAAGCATTTATGTCATTTGAGTGTGAAATGTTCATCTCTTTGTTAGATAAATTAATTGCATAGAGAGAACGTCGTTGACATGCGTTATAATTCCGAATCTCTTCACTGCAAATAAGGTATACCGTACGCATGATTTTACGGCATCCACCTTTAAAGTTGGTGTGCCATATTAGGCAATTGCATGGTTTTGCGATTCGAAAATTCATACGTTTAAAACTGATGAAAATCACAAGTTATATATCACGAATTGTCGTTCTATATAATAGAACGACAATTCATAATATATAATTGATGATGAATAATATAAATTATTATCTTATATATTATATCAGTCATGAACTTGGAGATTGCAAAAAAACCTTTCAGCGTCGCAAAACACATGGATCGACGTTAATGTGCTCTGTACGTCCACCGTAGAAGTTTCCTGCAGTATAGAGTTTCCTGGTAGTTACGGAATTTGGACAATTTACAGGGCTCGACCTGGTGAGCAAAGTGTGCACAATATGGCAAAAATAGTATTCAATGGAACTGAATGCAGTGTAACCTACCTCAAAGATATTAATTGGACGCAATGTACGTGTATACATGAAACTGGAGTCATTTGCATCATATCAGATGAAAGAATTGCTAACAAAGGTGACCAGTGGCAATGTTCGAGATTCTCAGATGGATCTATTACTTCCAGCGAAAAGCTTAGTTTACCCAATCAAGGTAAGCATAAAGCAGCAATATGTATTAGCTATAAGTTTTGTTTTGATTCAACGACGTCAGTCACTAGAGGCACTCAGCCATTTTTCTATGATATTGTTCGTCATACATGCAATGAATTGTGTCCACAACTATGTAATGCATTTTAGAAGTATTGGCGTTGGAGAAACAAACGCATGCATGATGACTGTGGTTGTGTTTAACTATTTCATGAAATAACTCCCTGTTCTGTATGCTAGAGATAGTCACATCACCAACATAACTTGATCATAATGTATTACTTTCACTATAAATGTATTACAGTATTCACAGTTCACATAAAAATCAGAATGATACAATGTGTGTACACTGCATTTCTATACTGAATGGTATTCATTGTATAGGCTTGTACTCATTGAGTTATATCTCACAATATTTAATACTCATTGTCTTATTTTATGTTCTGTTGATATAGAGAATAACAGCTTACTACCTGGTCTTGTGTAATATATCAGGTGAGGCATATAATAATATAACGGCGAGGCTTGCCGAGTTGTTATTTTATTCGTACTGAACCTGATATATTACACAAGATCAGACAGTAACCTGTTTTCCTAATTATCATACCACGGTTGTCTTAAAATTACACCAAACGAGCTGATATATATATATATTTATTTATTTAAAAACTAAAAGCAGCGTTTACTTTGCCGAGCCGGCTTTTACACGTTCATGTACATAAAGCTATGGATTTCTGTAAGTTGACAGGATAATACATGTACCTTATTATGAACATTTCGTAATGATTAATGAGCTGTTTTCACTACAAATACATATATTCCACAAACGTTAATATATATTATGTTGAAAATGCAAACAGTAATGGATTGCAACGATCAATTTCATCCGATAACACACAACGCCAAAACTTTAAGAGACGCCATTTTGGAGTTGTGTATTGAAGTTTACATTTTCAAGATCATGTCATTATTGACTATAGCGTTTTGCATTTTTTTGGTAAAAAATGTTTTTTTTTTAAATATGTTGAGGCACATTATAAACTGATTCTGTGTAGTGCATTTATTTGGAATGTATTGAAACAATTGTGTCTGTATGGTTGATTGTCCGATTGATGACGTCATTCCACTACCAAAGTGCAGGTTTATTTGAATATTAAAAACATAACTTATTGTGTTTTATGAAGATTGCAAATAATGAACTTTAAACGTTCTTGTTATCAAATTGTTTGCTTTATGGAATCGGATTCAGTATTACCGAAAATGTTGACTTTGAAGTTGATTTCGGGTAATATGATATACTTCCAAACATTGACTGATATAAACGACCTGATAAAACAAATAATAAGACAGCTTTGTATCAGGCCGATTTCAGCATAGTGATATGTTAAATTGATAATAATATACTTGACATCTTCTTCTATAAATGTATCAAACCTGAAAGATACGACTATTATGTTACACTTCAATTACCGGTAAATTATATGTTCGTGGTTTATCTCAGGACTCGATGTTAGTTATTTTCTGTTATCATAACTTAGACTAAGGTACATGCTATGCTTGCTTTCTAGAAACCAGAGAATGTACCACAATGTCATTTCCAGAGCACCTCACTAAGGAAGCAAGTACTCGCTCTACAATTTTGGACAATGACACGGAACCAGTTACAAAGTCGGTGGATAGATTTACCGATGATAAAGGTAATACATATATACACAATGTATATGTGAAACTATAATTATAAATGTGAAACATCTGTAACATCTGTCTACATTTGTATCTTGCGGGGCTTCATTAGATAACACTGTCCGGCTGAGAAAATACAAGTTTATATTTTCATTATTTTGCATATTCGTTTTATTACGTTTCCCACACAACCGCAACATATTAACGACCAAAAATAGATGCACGCAATGCAGCAAAACATAATTATTTAACAGCACATTGTGTTGTTGTCTTCAATGCAGCCACCGATTTCATGCAGGACTTCATGTAAATGGTTCACTAAGCATTATTTTTTGCATAACTCAGTACTCGTCGTTGAAAGCAACATGATGCCATTTTATTGATGCTTAAGCACGAATTCGAAACACACATTGTGTAACTGTTGTACTAGGTTAAATTCACGCCGTCGAATAAATGCAAACGTGTTCCCATTATTTAGTCATTATAAGCATGTTTAAGGGGAATATACAATTATCTTAATAATTCCCAGCACACGATACAATAACAGAAAGCATTGGCATTTCCACAACACAAAATGCGAACAATACATCTATAAACGTTAGTTTATTTGTTCGCTTTGTAGCACAGTCGAGGCATATAATAATATAACGGCGAGGCTATATATATCATTATCGATATATATTTAGAACGCTATGAAACAATGTTACCCCGGGGTGGGTCATTTTGCTATTTAAGTCTAATTAAAACCATGCGACACGGAGCTTGGCCAGTTTTGTCCCTAGTGGAATCATTTGAACAATCTGTGTAGAGGACTACTATACAATGTTATATACCAAATACGAAACCGCTTGTTCTTGCGGTTTCAGAGGAGGAGAAGATGTATAAGGAACATGCTATTTAAGTTTATATAAACCATGTGACTCCCGGGGCGTTGTCAGTATTGTCCTTAGAGGCATCATTATAACAATCCTTGTAGAGGACATATATTAAATGTTACATACAAAATATGAAACCTCTGGGCCTTGCGGTTTCAGAGAAGAAGATTTTTGAAGTCATTTTGCAATATATTCCATAAAATCTATGTGAAACCCGGAGCATGGCCCATTTTGACCCGAAGGCGTAAATTAAACAATCTTTGTAGAGGTCTACTAGAAAATGTCAAATATCAAATATGAAACCACTTGGCCTTGCGGTTTAAGAGAAAAAGATTTTTAAAGTCGTTTTGCTATATAGTCTATATAATCCATGTGGCCCCCAGGGCGTGGCCCGTTTTGACCCCAGGGGCATACATGTAATTTTAACAATTTTTGTAGATGACTACTATAGGATGATACTTACCAAATACGAAATCTCTGGGCATTACGGGTTTAGAGGAGAAGATTTGTAAAGTCATTTTGCTATATATTATATATTAAACACGTGTCCCCTGGGGCGTGTCCCGTTTAGACCTCGGGAGCATAATTTAAACAATCTGTATAGAGGACCACTATAGGATGCCACATATCAAATATGGAAGTTCTAAGCCTTTCGGGATCATAGGATAAATTTTTTGTTTTAAGTTTTCACTTTTTAAAACAATTTTTAGCTCTGGTGATCTACATTTGCAGCGGACCGGAAAGAGGTCCACACATGGATCATTCCTGTGCAGTTTGGGGAAAATCTGCCAAGTGGTTTAGGAGGAGATGTTGTTTGAATGAAAAGTTGACGTCGGACAGACGGACAGAATAACGCACGCACGCACGTGCGATCACACAGGCTTACCATGGGCTCTTTGTGCTTATGTGAGCTAAGAAGCACACAATAATGTTTAATCATTGTACAAGTGTATTTGCAAGTGATTCACGATTTGTGTTTACCTCTTCTATCTTAGTTATATGCATACTCTCTTCCCCATGATTTACCTATAATAAATAGAACAGTTTGCGGCATGGATTTATGATTTTATTAATCAACAAATCGTTATTTTAATACATATGTCAATGTCCTACTTCAAATAAATTTGAACACATGATAAACGTTAAATATATGATAGGCCGTCCTAACAAAGAAATCAGTTATAAGACAGACTTGCATATTAGTATGCTTCATGGACATTATGTTCATAAGTATTACCTCTGCCGTCGCACAGGTCACTTTTGCTTTCATGTTCCTGATTAAATAAATACAATATGTTACTCAAATTATGAATTAGGCAATGCAATAAAACATGGTAAGACGTATATATGAGTGTTTGAGAACAACTTGCATTTAAATGTCCACCTGTCTGCATTGTATCATCCGTATCCCTCGCTATTCTACCACAATCCATAATAGACACATATAATGCTTGAATTTATATATATTAAACATGTTGCTGATATTTTATCGAGACCTACCCAATGATGAATTGTACAGTATACTTCTATAGCCGTTAATATTAGAAGTATGTCATATCTAACACCTCACACTTGATTTAAAATTAAAAAACTACATTTGTAAATTATATCAGTATTTGTATATGTAATTGCACTGATTAAATTACATCAATTGAAAATGTACAATTGGAGAGTGGCAGAGAGCTAAACGAATAATATCGATAATTACCATCTCAAAAAACTGCATAAGATCGCTTTTCTCGTCGGTCATCTAAATATTAAATACAAAAAATAGTTGTGGTTGATTGCAATTCCATGATTTATAACTTTAAGTAAAAGATCATCTGCTGGTATGCGCTTATAATGTATAATGAATTTAAAACATTATAGTTTACATCTTGTGAGCTCTATTAATCATCATTGGTTTAATTTAATAAAAATGTTCATTTGAAGAAGCGAATATACAGGTACAATTATCTGAATGTAGATAGATATACACACACATTAACCGATTTGTTTATTACGAGTCTTGTGTTCGGTTGTATTTTTGAACAAAGCTAGTGTTAGTTTCTGATTAAAATAGATACATAAGTTTTTACCAACTATACGTGTTTAATAAATGGTGTTTCGCAGGTTATGTCCATTTTGGTCGACGTATATATTATATGTATGTTGATGTATCTTAATATATGGACAGATATCTTATAATACCATGCAATCGAACACTACGTTATGAAATGAACGTTAACTTTGGAGATGTATTAACAAATACTTCAACGTTATAACATGTATATTACTTACTTAATCATGTTCGCTCCCAGTGGAGCATAAGGCATCAAACCATTATTATATGCCCATACCATAAGTCTATGATCAAATATATGTGCTATTGAGACGTCAATAGGTGTTCCTATACAAATCACTTGATTGCAAACTTAATTGTGGGCTACATTGTAAATAATGAAACTACATAGTCATATCATTTGTACTGGGAACAACACATACGTGTAGCAATACATTTACATCGTATTTAGAAAAAACAACACCAGTACTTGTATGGGTGTGTCAAGCCCTTCTCAGCAGCATTCAAACAGCAACTGGAGATCGATCAAATGCTTACATGTACACACGCCTTCACATTGGCTTCCTTGTGGGTTTAATGGATATAAATTCGCGAGTGATTCAAATTGCAGCCACACCATAACAAGTTTTGAGTGTTAACGTGTGTTTTAAAAAGCGTAATATGTGCATTATTAAACATGATGTGAATTCATTAAACCAGCATCTGACTACATATGTTAAATCATACAAATTGTATTAACGCAATACATGCATATTAATACAAATATCCTAAAAACATATAACTGTATACTACTATTACTAAATAAGGCTCAATTGTACGTACATTGCATCGTTTCTTAACCAGTTTAGACATTTGATGGCATACTGGCAAACTTTGTTTTTTGGACGCTCGAAGTGGAAACGAAATTGAAATTTGCAACTGATACAAGCGATAGGCATGTATATATGTATATAATTGTTATATGCCAATATAATGCAATTTAACATATGAACAATGCATTTTTTCACAGAGATCTACACCACGCCTGAAACAGCAAATGCTTCCACAACAACGAATGTCAACAATACAAAGTATGTGGATAGCGAAGAGCCTCACAGCTTATATTTCAACAGTAAGTTAACAAAAAATAATAATATGCCAGTCTGACATCAATTGTTTTAAAATGCCGACATCCAGGAAACATCGTCAATCTGTAATAAACTTTAATAAAACACAAACAGCCTAATGTTTTTCTTGTAAATGGTTTACTTAGAACAACACCACAAAGTTCAGGCTATACATGTGTGAAGCATTACTTTAATCAGATTGCCGTCTATCTTTTGTACAAATAGACCGCGTCACAATAGAGGAATTCCTAAAGAACAGGTATATGCATCACTTCATGAAACGCCAAGTAACATACGACTGCAAAAACCTAAATCGTCTATAATACACGTATTAAAAATATTGTACAATTCTCTAACATAAATGAACTGTTTTTGTTTATGTCGAAACTTCTTAAAACTAATATGGCTGATTAAAACTAGCCTTATTTGTTTACCTAATCTCTGCTAAATACGCATGTACATTAACTAGTAATGCACATGTCAATATGTTAAAAAAAATGTGTTTCTGTATTATTACCTAACCACACTTTTATTTTAAGTATGACATGTCACAAAATGACTTGTCATGAATTGAACAATGCTGCATTTTGTTGAAATAATATAAGGTTAACTTAATTCTGGTCAAAGTGAAAACACGCAATTTGCTTTAAATCGTATTATAAGTATCGTTTTATACAACCGGTACTTGGTGTTTTATTGCCTACAATATTTAATTTGTGAAGATAATTGATTCATTTACACCTTTCAATATATACTTTTATTTTATGCTTTCCAGTGGTTAATAGGGAAATATCAGTGAAATAAAATGCATAATGCATTGTTTTAAACAGTGAAAATTACCACTTTGATACTTTTCACTATTTCACACCAGTTTCCGATTTAATACAGTAATTTAAACGGACATTAAACGATGTCGGACTCGAAAAATGGGAATGTCGCTTTTTTATTCGCTTGTGATCATACGAAAAATACATTTTCACGAGTGGCTGTGTCACTCTTGAAAATATAAATTGATATGATCACTCGTCAAATGAGTGTTATGTTATTTTCAGCACTTTCAAAGAGAGACTTCATAATCGTCATGGTTGTTGCGGGTTTAGCAGTTGTAATTGCAACAAATACCTCCATATGTGCGTATTGGAAAACGCGCTTAAGAAGTACGTACATGTTACTATATGATAAATTTTCTTATTCGAATAAATGTTAAGCTTACAATCAGTTTCTAGCTTACGAATTCTATATACACTACAGCTTGAGCGTACCCATCATATGTCGCGCTACGCAGAGCTTAGCTGATCGAGTGGTGGGCATCATCGGGCATCAACAATCCGAGTAAAAATACTCGGATTGAATGCATTTTGTGTTAGTTAAAAACCACCACTCCGAGTAACCCTGCATGGATACGTCAGTCAATAAGGCAAATCAAACAATTATACTTCGCGACGGCGAAACAAAATATGTGTGCCTGAGCTGAAGCGTATATCACTTAAAGATGCCTGTGAATTTGAAAATAAATTAGTGTCTATTCATATAGGAAGGTTATCAATATTTCAGTAGCCGATCTGCACAATCATGAAATCAACAATATTATTACAGATCTCCAATCTACGACGATGATGGAGGGCAACTTAGAGATGACCCCAGAAGAGAACATGCATGTGCATTATCATGAAATCGCGGATATACCACGTGAGTTTTTTGCTGACGGTTCTGCTTTCCCTAATACTCTGAGCAGAACGGGAAATAACCAAGCAAATATCTTAAATGCAATGGATCACTACGACAACATTTCCCTAACGTCATCAACGGAAATGGGCAATATTTCCAACATAAATACAATACCATATATAGACAACAACTACGGCAATTTAACTCTAACCACATCAATGGAAATGGATAATATTCCCTATATAAATACACTTCCTGCGATTGGCCACTACGACAACATTATCCTAACTCCACAAATGGAAATGTGTGATGATCCGCATATAAATACACAAGCAGCTATGGACCACTACGGAAATATAACCCTTAACCCATCAGTGGAACTGTTTAGTATTTCCGAGATGTTAAGCGGGACGAATGACAATCTATCAACACCCAGGAATTTCGCCACTAACAGAGGCCCAGGCGAACCGATTTCATTTATGGCCTTAGCAGAGGTGAATATGTCTGACGGTAAGGTGGCTGCATGATATGCTCGTATAACATGTCATTATGAAACTATTGTTGTATAATTGCAGCAAAAAAAACAACAGGGATCATATATATCTTCAGAACAACAATAACACAACAGCAACACGCATATTTATAATTATAATGAACATAATTATAACAGTAACACAAATAACAACATTAAGTATGTTGGTTCACCATTCTGTTTCAGCACGGTCGCTTTAACCTTTCCTGACACTATGCACATGCACGTATTAATATATCCTTTCAGGAACAGAGAGAGATTCGGAAATCAGTATCCATGCACCTTGTGAAAGGTTATTCTGAAATATTTAAACATTTTATTTCCAACTTGATTTTTTCAAAATATTCTTGATATCTTTCGTATTAACAAGCCAATGTACATGTACATGAACATGTTTTAACATATACCACGGGTAAAAAGTTTGTGATAATTAATTGGCATGTATCTTCTCAAACCTGAATGAAGGTCTAAATAGAAATATACTTGCATATTGATTTCAAACATAAATTCATAACGTTTCGACAAATGGTGGTTTTTGAAGCGAAAATATCGGTATTTCCCGTTTTGTTATAGAGCGGACGTGGAATGTGGACGTTACGAGGATCTAGATCGAACCAAACGAGAATATAAATCTCAGTACAGCGCACTGGTGTGAAGTTGCTAAGTTGAAAAAATGTAATGAGCACACAAAGGTTGACTCCTTATTCAAGTTTTACGAAATTTGTGTTTATTTTCTGTGTCATCGATAATTACCAAACCTATGCTACCAATACAATTTTTTTTGCTAGGCTGCCACTGCTACTCCTTATATTGCAAATTTTATATCCGTAACTAATTTCATTTTGAATCCGTTAATTTTCTACAACAACTACTCTATCTCTAGTACTACTGGTACTGCAACTTACACAGCTTCTACTTCAACCACCACCACCACTACTACTACTTATAATAACAGTAATTATAATGTATGAACAACTGCTCATTGTACTTATACGACTCTACTATTTTGTTTACTTCTGCTACTAGTGCGGTTTCTACTGCTGCGTCTCTGCATTCCCACTACCACCACTACATATAGAACTATTGCTACTAATAGAATCTAAGGTACGTCATATATTTTACAAGATCTGATATTTGGCCAGAAAAACATACCAAACACGTGCAAGATTTATTAAACACAGTGTTTCGTTTCGCAGAATACAACAATGCATTGTTAATATGCTTTATGTTTTCATATTCTCTAGCGTAGGCGCAGTTTGGTTATTTGTGTATGTTGTGTCTTTATTTTATCCCTTGGCATTGCATTATTAGTTTGTTGTTCTTGATCATACACTTGTTTCAACATTTTGTTTGTGTTTTTATGTATAAATATGTTTCTAGATGTGTATATGTAATATCATGTCAAATTGCATTGTGCAAAGGCCATTGTACGCTTGGTTAAAATATAGACATGTTGTAGTTTATTGTATGAACGATATGTTTTATTACTACTGCGAAGGATTGGCTGTTTGTGGTTCGTAAGTTTTGTGTCCATTATTGGCGAACACAGTTATGAAAGGATATACATGGAAATGATATGGGTGAATGAGCAAGTGATGGTATTGTGTTTGCAATCTCGATCACCGTAGGGATCCATACATTCTATATATGATCCAGTATCATTTGGAGATCGATCTGGACAATACAATTATAAGTATACATTTACTAGTCACTGCTTCAACGTTCTACTGCATTATGAGGGCACATGAATACGATGCTGTCAAACATTTCATTTCACATTGTAGAGTGACTTAGTTCAATGACCCAGACGTATTCAAGGCGACAGGCATATTCAGTCGTGATACCACAACACTTAAACACGAAACAATATATAATCTTAAGTTTCACTAAACAATCGCTTATTTTGTTGAGTCACTTACTTGAACAAACATTGGTAGATTCTCTCGTTACTCAGCAAGTGTGTATCTTGGGTCAGTTGATGAACACAGTCACATATAGATTTATTTTTATTATACACTTTTCAGTAAAATGAATTTTGATAAAACCAATGTTGGAACAGTGAAAATATCAACTACTATATTTTATTCATTATACAATTTAACAAAAATATAAATCAGTGGCAACGACGCAGAAAGTATGGAACCATTGTCTACTTCATAAATGAGTAACAATTTTTTAATGATTTATAATGTCATTTATGACGACATAATAAGAAACTGGATATGTTTACGCGCGCATTTTTATAATTTATTTATTTATGTCCAAAAGCATAAAATATACATAAAAATTAATTTATTTCGGTTAATGGTCGATTTTTATTTTCTTCGTGTTCATATTAAAATGTATTTCTTTTGTGGCTTAAACACTAGTGAACACATTTATTTATAACAACTCTTGAACTAAAATGTAATGATTAGCGAAATCAACAAATCTAATCTATGTGATTATATTTTTTTTTCAAGCCGGATTCCTTTCAATATTAAACTTGGTGGAAAATAATGTGTAATGGTTTGCACGTTTTAATTGAATACAAGACACTCTTTATTATATGTTGAACCTTTTTTGTTTATAATTGTTCATGTCTTTTGAATGCAACGCAAAGTGTGCATTCTGCCTTGACACTGTTAAACCAGGTGCGAGGTACGTTTTGCGAGTTACGTTTTTAACCCTTTGACATTTCACTACAGATTTGTAACACGAAACAAATGTCCAATAGACCAAGGATCTCATCGCCTGTTACATTTTGTTATTGCTTGTTCACTGTTTTACATTTTTTAAATAATTATATTTGCAGGTGGATAACCGGGTGCATACGTTGTTTAATATGCAACTCGGTTATCCACCTGCAAATATAAGTATTTAAGAAATGGTAATAAACAACTATAACAAATAAAGAAATATATTTGACCACAGACTGCTTTTCGCCACCTTAGGACTTAAAAGGGCCTATCTTACATGTGCAAAAGAAGTAAGGTCCCTGTAATACTAAGGTTGCAATTAAAATTATCTTTTAACGATCTACATTTATTCAAGTACAATGTTGCTGTATCGTTTTGTGATACTTGCGACAGTCGCAATAGTGCGGGAAATTGTGTACTGTCCACAACTGTGTTTTCAGAATATTGCTTTTTTGTTGTTGTTATGAAGCTTTAATTAGTATAAATATTATCATTTGTTAGTGTATAGTGCACACTGAATTAATAACAATACTAATTTTAAAATATTTTGTTCATAATATTCATAGCTATGACTGAAAGATATATGATAGTATAGTTTTAGTATTGCATATTATCAACGAAAGTCGCGAAGTATTACGCCTCAACTGAACAGTGTTGTCCTGGATGAATTGTTATACTAAGTGAACAATAAAAGTACCTTGTTAAACTGAGTAAACAATACCTGTACCTTGTTATACTGAGTTAACAATATACGTACCTTGTTATACTGAGTGAACCATAGAAGTACCTTGATATACTGTGTGAACAATACAAGTACCTTGTTATACTGAGTGAACAATAAAAGTACCTTGTTATACTGAGTGAACAATGCAAGTATATTGCTATACTGAGTGAACAATAAAAGTACCTTGTTATATAGAGTGAACAATGCAAGTATATTGCTATACTGTGTGAACAATAAAAGTACCTTGTTATACTGAGTGAACAATACAAGTACATTGCTATACTGAGTGAACAATACAAGTACATTGTAATACTGAGTGAACCGTAACAGAACCATAACGTCTTTTTACCGGTTTAGTCTTATTCAGTGGGTATTAGTTGTAATGAAATACTTATTTATTGGAGAACAGTGCTATCAACGTAAGTGCTTTACACAGTTTGCTAGTTAATTTTAGTGTATGCAAGCTTTATATTTGATATGGATAAAATGTAATGGTTGCTTGAAAAGAAAATGTTTCGAAATATATTGTATCGAGATCTTTTATTTTGACAATATACCTGTACATCCAGAAACTGGTTTGTGATTTTAAGGTAGCCAAATATGTGTTTTACAACAATTTATTCTTTTAAACTTTTCATACAATTTAAATCGAAATTAACGTTATCCGGATGGTTTCAATTTATGTCAATACATATGTTGTAAGATCGTGCATACACTCTTTAAACTGCGGTTAATTAATGCTGGTCATTGGATAAACAGTGCGACAGTTGACAGATGTTTAGTGACGTCGGTGTACCACCTTCGCTGAATAGGACAAGGGCATTTGATGCACCGCTCTCCATATGTATTTTAAATGCCGTATTGAATAGAAGTTCGATTTCCAAGTGTTTAAGTCTCACCAGACAATCGGTGTGTGGTAATAACCACTTTTATCCTGTTTCTACCTGCAACATTGAGCTAATAAAGTGGTAACCGTATACATTTTACTATCTCCAGTCAACAGGAAGTGGCAAGGTTTATCCAGTTAGTAGTGCATTCATACGTACCGAATAGCAACATTGTCCAAAATGAATATGCAAAAACTGAAATACACCTGTACTCACCCGAGTTTTTCATCGATAAAACGTCGTGTTATCTAGTTTTACAGAGATCCTAGCTTCCATATTGAGTTGTTAATCCGCACATGCATGGCATAATCGATGAAGGTGTAAACAACAGCTTCCTTCCATTCCATTTAAAAACACTTGATGCCAGCGGGTTATTCTTTCTGAATAGACTTTCTTCAATCAAAAACAAAGATACAATTCATTCAAGAAAGAAATAACCCCTAATATAAATTTCCGTTGAAATGTTATTAAAACTGAACGAAGAGTAGATCTACATCAATAAATTACTAAAATCTTTAAGTTGATCACAATGTGCTCCACCCACAATGCAGCTCACCGTTTTCCAGGCATATATTCCATACACTTTTTTATTTAAATGTTATTAATATAATTCACCCAAAACACTGAAATGCTAACAATTGTATTCCGATTGCTTTTGTTTTAAATTCCAATACACTCGCGTACTAGTTTGTACACTGTGTAAACTTCAAACGTTACCGAATGACGTAGGCTTGACGCATTAAATGATTATATTCATATATATATTCGTTGATTATATTCCTGCTTTTACATCTATATTGCTCATTCCAACAGAATAACATAAAAAATGCTGAATACCACTTTGTCCTAGCAATAGTGTCTTAACAAAAGTTAGTCGTAGTGTAAATTTAATCAATTCAATACTTCATGATGTAGTTTTGTATTTATAAATATTATTCTTTAGTATTATGTTTTAAAGTGCTCGATGCAGTTGCACGCTATAAACTTATCTTACATACATGCCTATTTTTTAGGAAAAAATATAATTGCTACTATATACTTATATAAGATTTCCTTGCTGGAAATAATGGTTTAAAGCGACCTGTTCCCAGGTTGGAAAATTGACGATTTTAGAAGCATTTGTCTTATATCCCAAAAATAATAATACATTATATAGACACTCGATATAACGATCTTAACAAAATAAAATATTGTAAATGCAGTGTCAATTTTTTTTTCAATTCAACCGCAATTGTTAACGTAGCAGAGTTTTTACATGTTCGGTATGTCAATTTGGCTGAATTTGAAAATAATAAGTCAATATAATCTGAACCAAGACGATTGTTTATAAAGATGTCACTAAACTTTCAACATCATGACTTATTTGTATCATGAACCCTGAAAATGCACCAGGTGCTAGCTAGTATACAGTTCTCACCACAACGTACATTCACGAAACAATTGCCGGGAATTTCATTGAACAATTGCTGCCTTGCGACTTTGGTATCGAGTTTCTGACTCAGCGGAAACATCTGTTATACATGTGCGTACATGGTAATATATGGCGTCTTATAAACGCCCTTGTGACTATACTGAATTATTGTTTCATAAAAAACTTTAAATGACAGACAGACAGACAGACACTTTATTTTGACTTGTACAAATTACATTGTCAACAACACATAATGATAACAGTTCAGCATGTCGACGTGAAAGGAGCAAACAACAATATATACATACAAAAAATCATATCTTAAGCGATTAAGTGGCGTGAGCACAAATTCTAAAATCAACATCAAACAAAAAGAGGATGAACACTATATATTATCTTCTTATACACTGTGATTCTTCTACTTAAATATTTATGAAAAGGCGGCCTAATGCAAAAACCTGTGTCAATATACTTTTGTTTTATTTGTAGGACACATACAAACAAAATTAAATTCTTATCCGATGTCGTTCGAATTGCAACACATACATTACATTTGATTCTATCCATTGTATGATTATGATATCGACCGGTTTAAATATGTAATGTATGAGCAGGCAGACAGTCCTAATCTACTAAAAAGGAACCTCAAGCTTTTTGGTATTATAAGTACGATGCATATTCAAAATTGATTTTGTCGGTGATATGTACATCCAACTTCGTGCTATTATTTAATATTCAGTTCTAATCCTTGTTAAAATAGTCGTAAACTCTTTGTTTAAATTCTTCAACTAATATGTTAACATCAATATTTCTTACATTGTCAAATGCATAACTGAAACAATAATCACATAACATTTTTCTGACATTAAAATCCAGTTACGACCACATTTGTTATAATCATAAACGGTCAAGTTATATACAGATTTCATAATTATATTTTTAGATGTACATTACTTGAACCAATACTTAAGAATACGAATATATTCGGCGTGTTTTGAGACTTTTGGTCCTTCTTCGGCAAGTCTCTTTTCGAGAAAACGTCGTTTGAAATGACGTCACAAGATTTGCACTGAAATAAGTTTTAATTGCCTCTTATTTTTTTAATTGAAGCATTTATCTTATTAAACAAATAAAAATATAAGCTAAAAGGTGCGTTGCAGTGAAAGTTCCTACTAAATGTGTTGACCTTTTGTATTGCGTTAAGGACTGATTACTCCCCTTTTACCGCAGTAGGCCATTGCCCCAAATAACTAGGTCTAAATATAATCACGTAGAGGTCTGACACATTTCGATATCGATTTTGACTAGATACGCATTATTGCACTTTGGATTTAACTTGTCTTCGATCAAGGTAAAGGTTTTCTTTTAATCACCATTACTGTTTAATGTTAGCATAACCGAATTGTTGTCAAATTATTTAAATGAACAGATACATGAACGAACCGGAATCGAAAGTAAACAAATGGCGGCCGTGACCTTGGTTTAGATTTAAATAAAATGTAGAATTTCGAGTAAAACGGTAATGTTTGGATATAACGGACAGTCATTTATCATCTGCAAGTTGAAGCACTGTCCTGTCTGAACTAATTTTACTGATTTTCAGTTGGAATTGGAAAAAAAGCTGGTGAACTCTATTAAAATAATTTTGGACAAAATATAAAATTTCACAACTGTGATAATTATGATGAATGCGATTCTTTTCCAACTGAAAAACAAAAATAAAGATTTCATTGATTATAATTAGTCACTTTTATTATTTCTTAAATAACTTCATAACTTATCAAATATAAAGATACATGTATGTGTGTTTGGGGTCTAAACAAAACAGTTCTATTGTATAACTGAAGATGCATTGAAGTCACACCAATGTACATGCATTGGAGGATACTGCGGAGACCGTCAGGGCATCATACCGCATTGAACACAACATCCCGAACCTGGTATAGGATCCAGAACAACCAGTCAAGTTCTACAATTGGACATACTTCCTGAAATGCCTATTACAGCCTGTCCCAAATATGCTGTCAAACCACCACTTCAGGTTTGCATTAATTGTTGTTTTGCACATTCTTGAAAATACTTATCACAGTGTATTATGCATTAAATAATATCAGTAAAGCACATGGCAATCATGTATAAATACAAATATTTATCATTTAAAATACCTGGGCCCCTATCCACAAAGCTTCGTAGTGAACAATTAAAATCATAAAATTCCTCAACTCTGTTGCAGTTTCAATTCATGTAAAATTTGTCGAATATTGCTTTTACTCTGGTAAAGAATCAACATATGTTTATTATTTTACCATACTTTAAATATATAATAGTGTTTTCACAAGGAAAATTGAATTTGAATATTTTCCTTAAACTAATATGACTCAGTATAGTCATTAGTGGCATTGTGGATACGGACCCAAGTACATAACGCATAGATTGTGAAGAAATGTTTTTTAAGTAAACTTATATTGATAAAATAATAGTGAAGTTCTACTTCCCATCAGTATGTGTGATCTTATTTATCTGTTTCATCTCAGAATAACACCAGACAAACCGGGCGTGGCCTGTGTCCGAAAGCATGCGTCTAATGTTAGGGAGGCTGTGACCATCTTGAAGAATTCGTTGTAATGCAGGACATGCACCAACTGGAGTCACTGGGCCTATCTGCTCAATGCCAATTTCATCTACACAAAGAAATGGAACCATTGTGCAACTCAAACTGTGCCAGTTCATGCCCGCTGCCCGATTTACCAAAGCCAAACAAATATATATATAATACCAGTCATTGTGATAACAGTATAAAGATGCATGACCAGTATTAATGTGACAATGTAATGTATCAAGGATGGAACAAAGATTTCACTGTCTCAAGAGTTCAGCAGATTTATGGATGCAATCTCAATGTAAAAGTCATTATATCTATACACAATTTTCCATTCTTAATAATTGTCTATTCTGTTTTAAAATGGATAATCTCACATTTCATTATGTCTAATAAGAACTACATCAAATAGTGGCATTTTTACATTTTGAAATGGCTGCCCTGGTAACTGCGATGTTAATTATAATCTATGTCATGTTAGTGTCATGTTCATTTACCTAACTTCTCATGTGCGAAATTGAAATTAATTATTTGATGAAATTGTCAAGATTGTAGTATGGCAATACGTTTCTTTGAATTAAAAGATTTAATAAAAAAGTATTTGTCAATAGTTACTTTTAGTCTGACATTGTCTGTCTGAAATTTTACTTCAGTGAGGATTAACGTAAGTGTTTGAAATTTTTAATTGCAATTCATAATTATTCAGTGAAGCATTTTGGGAAGGGTTATTGGAGAAGATAATTGTTTTTCACATCAGTTTATGTTATGTATGGTTGCATGGTTACAGTTCAACTGAAATCTGTAGATACTTTGTCAACTTCACTGTCTATATTAGGCAAATTCAGGTGCAAACTTTGAATCACCTCTGTGCAGTTTTAAAAAAGATATTTCATTTATGATAAATAGGTTCAAATATGTCAAATTTCAAAATATGTCATCTTTGATCATAAATCCAAGTCAATTGAGGTAAGTGTTTTGGGTTCGAATAATCCCAGAACAATCACTTTTAATTCTTTAAGAATTTAATGACGCCAAAGTTTTGCTGACACGGAATCGACATGTCATCAAAATCGATTCTGATACAGGTAGCTGCATTGATACAGCGAAACGAAGTTTTGTGATTGCTTGTTTATGTAAATAAAATGAATAGACTAATAAAAAAAGAAAACATTACGGAATAAAGAAAGCATATGTTGTGAGAATATGTGATGCTTAAGTAAAGAATGTGATAACACATACACATAAAAAGTGAATTGAAGTCTAAAACACTATCCATCTCGCTATTCTTCCTTGTTGATGAGTGCTTATTTCAATCTAGAAACACGTAAATGTTAAACCGATATAAATAGAACAGTCGAACGCTACGGAAGATAAATAAGTACCTGGTCAATACAATCGCAAAATATTCTTCAACACATGTAAACTTGATACATATCTGGTAAACATGTGTTCCCGTGGACAACACGTTTTAATATCGTGTGTATGTGTACGTTTACATAAAGAATTAATATATTTATTCCCATTGATTTCTTGATTTACTCGATGTTTTGTGCAATTCAAATACCTTCTGTGGCACGTGTTAAATAATAATTGTTCACGACACACGTAACATTTAGAAGGTATAACACTCATCGTGTCGCTTCTTCCGGGCTCATTTAATTGGTTTACGACACACGTAACATTTAGAAGGTATAACACTCATCGTGTCGCTTCTTCTGGGCTCATTTAATTGGTTTACGACACACGTAACATTTAGAAGGTATAACACTCATCGTGTCGCTTCTTCCGGGCTCATTTAATTGGTTTACGACACACGTAACATTTAGAAGGTATAACACTCATCGTGTCGCTTCTTCTGGGCTCATTTAATTGGTTTACGACACACGTAACATTTAGAAGGTATAACACTCATCGTGTCGCTTCTTCTGGGTTCATTTAAGTTGTTTTATTTCAAACCTTTCAACATTTTCCCTTTCATTTGAAATGGCTTTTCCATGTGTTTTATGAAACATATATGACGCATCATGAAACATATATGACGCATCATGAAACATATATGACGCATCATGAAACATAAATGACGCATATAAAGCCCGGTTGTACTTCATTGTTCATAACAAAACGTTCTAGTAATGTTGTATGGTTATTAATGATGTGTTTTATGAAACGTATATGACGCATATAAACTCCGTTTGTACTAACAAAACGTTCTAGTAATGTTGTATGCTTATTGTTGATGTGTTTACTTTGGCCAAAATAATTTTTTATTTATGAAAGTGTTCACTATTACCTGTTTTGTTTTTGCTATTTAACCGTTGTGTTATGTTAAAGGTATGCTCTTGCTAGCGTTGCTCTTTATAGAAACATAAGAAAGATGGCACGTTTCAATGTGGGTATATTCAATCTTTCAAAACAACTATTTTCAAAATAAGAAGAAGAATGTGACAATGTTACTAAACGCAGACATATAAAAAATAAACATTCGAAGGAAAAAATAACGTATTGACTAAATCAACTTTTGCAGCGTTTATTAGTGTTGTGTAACCTAAGAATACTATCGAATCAATGCATAAACATGCAATATTTACTCTTCTTCCATTTGAATTCATATTATATGGTCATAAATTGTATCGGGCTGGTTTTATGTCACTATGACTCTTGTAAAATCGTGCATACACACTTTAAACATCTATGCTATGTATCTAGACAAATACATGTATTTATACCGGTAACATGCAGGCTCTATGTGCTGTTTTGCCGTTTTATTCCATTGTTGGTCCTTGTTTTTTTTTCCTTTTTACCAGAGGTTATGTCTGTAAAACGTATGCCTTACTTCTTTGTTATATCTATGACAAATACATCTATACATGTCATTATATGTAGATGGCTAAATTGCCAAAGCTATGTTGTGCAACACACGTCCAATATTTCTACGTTTATGCTTTGAATATGTGAGATGACACTGTTGTGTATTGTTTGTAGCTTTGCCATATATGTCACGATTAGATTCTCCCTTCCAAGGAATTTAAAACTCCATACCTGTAAAGCATCCAACAACCATAGATAACGCCTTTTCGTGGCAATATCTTTCAGCTGGCTGATCGATTGTGTTCCGGTGTTTATCGCATCTTTATGTATGTAAGGTTGGACATGGCACCTCAGTACATGTTATATTATATACCATTCGGGCAATGATCGATAGTTTTCGTTAGCTTAAACAAATACAGTTACATACTTCAAAATGTATTTATGATACAAGCCCAACAACTATGATATGAGTCTCTATGTCTCAATAGGTAAGTTGGAAAATCACACCGGTAAGCCCGGCAACAGAGGTTCAAATTAAAACTGTTCGGGTTTTCTCTAATAATTTTGTTCAAGGAATGTTGTTTCTATCCCTAGTTTATCCGGGTGATAACTGTTATAATGTTTTCGTTGTTGTTGTTTTTCTATATTTGTATGCATTTTGTATTCCTACTATTGCATTATAAGACATGAAGCAAATATGCTATGGCTCTTTCCTAGCTGTTTCTGTACAATACCATCGCCATAATTACGTAATCTAAGATGATTTTCATGAGGTGCCAGGCCAAATATAAAGCACAATGCTAAAAGTATTTTAGTTATGTATCACTGTTGATCTTTGTATATGTGTCTGGCTATCGGTATTTTATAGTTTTTTTGTATATTTTCAGTGTGTTGTTATTGTCTGCAGCATACACATTGTATAATAACATGAACAACACCATTCATGCGGAATGGGATTGGGGTAGCATTTTTATTGAAACATCACGATGTCGGGGCACCATAATGTTAATGAGACAAGAATACAACTGTCATAATGTGCCCTGATTTAATGCGTAGTGAACTATGAAATACGCATTTTCAGAATGTGTAAGGATTTAACATTGTTTTAAATACGTAACTACTGTACAATACTGTGAAATTTAAGCCGATACAACATTGAGTTTAAAGATGCATAGATGTATCGATGGATCGTTTGTATGTAGACATTGCGTTCTTAGATGATAAGGAAGCAGGCTTTTTTATTAACTAGTTATCATTTTAATTGTTTAGTATCTGTTTCATAAATAACAGTAGACACATTCAGCAAACGAGCTTTAATCATGACAATATTGTGTGGTACATATGTTCGCCAATTGCATACGGAAATTTAACAGTTACAGTGCAAGTAGTTTATAATAATATTAACGCGGCTACTAAATGAATCATTATAACAAACGAAAAGGTGTACATGTGCATCTGATGTTTTACCGTTACTTAATTAATGATGAATATCCATTTAACTGTCGACCTTTTCCAATATGCAGTTCAGCAGTACAAATCGAATAGTAAGTAATACAATAAATACGAATTAACAATGTCATATTGATGTTATTTTGATTTATCGGCACATCAACAGTACGACAGTCGCGTTATAATCTATAAGACTGTATGCACATTCGAATCGTGACAAAATGGAAGTCTTTGTGTATATGATTTGCGAAAACAACATTATTTAAATTTTGATTTTCTTCTCGGGATGTTAACACGAAAACGTGTTATCGTCAATGTATACATGATAATATATCAATGGTAATTACTTTGTTCGTATACAGGGCGCTCGGAAAAATCTACATATTGTTTATCTACTAAAGGCCAGTTGAGTGTTGGAATGGAAAACTTGCGGTTATGTTTGTGTATCATATTTTCCAGTTGGCCTTTATTGGCAAGTCTTGGAATTCTACCTGTATTATAGGTAAATTTTATTGTCGCTACGTCATGAATTTATATTGGTTGAGCTTTTGGCTTCCAAAACGAGTTTCCATTTTCAATTTATAAATGTAATCATTTAAACTAATGTTGCGCATTGAAATACGATATTAGGAATATACTCCTGATTTAATTGGCAAATAACCTCAGTATAAACTACTGCTGTATGTTCAAAATGAAAAATGAAAAAGGTATTCGCTAAAGATATGCTTATTTGTTTTATGGTTTGCTCTTAAATGTCTAGTTTAATGATTCTTTACTTGACCCCCCTCCCATCCGGATTATAGTACTCCCGTGTATTGGCACCCTGCTGTACACACCGTGTGGTGACACTTATCAGCTGAGATCAATACACTGCTGCAATTGAAACAGTGCACTCAGCCATTGCTCAGTCAGCTGAGAGAAAATATTTCAAAATATGATTAAATATTGTATGATTGACCAATACACTGAGTGGAATAGCCCTATGGAGATGCCAGATATTCCTTAAACTAGGCCTTTACACTTCTGTACACAGTATTAGTTAATAAATTGCTGTAGTTTAGCTATTATATTACTATAATTGTTTTGATTCCCTTTAAACAAGAAGAAAAATGGAATAAGTTCACGCATGTCAGTTTCAGACTAGCAGCACTTGTATTGGTTCGATTGTTTATTGTTTTAGTTTAAATTATATTATACAAGTTAGTTTCATGTTCATATTCCTACTTTAAAACATGCCTTGCAGGAATATCTATAAAACTCTAGACGGATAAGAAGACTTTTGCTTTGATTGACCTTTATGATGATTGTTCGTTGCTATTTGCGTTTTGCGTTAACATTTGCGTTTACGTTAGTTTACGCAGTTTGCTATGATGCTGTACTGCGATTGTCCATCGGATCTCATTTCAAGCAACCTCATAGAGAACCTTTGTAGGTCTGCACAAATATTGAAATTAATGTAACATGTAATGTTTGTTAAATGGTTACTGTAATACATACGATACATCTTGTTGGTGTTTACACAAGATATAATATTCATTTGTTATGTATCAGAACACAATTGTTATGATGACTTCAAACTTTATTAAAATCCTATTAGATGTGTTTGGCATGTTAACGCACATATGTGAAATGTTTGGACTAGAGCTGCAACGATACTTTCGATGTATAGATAAATCGATTGTAAATGGCGCATTCGATAATAAAAATAGTTGGTGCTAACACAACTACTTCAGAACTAGTTGTACAAGCACCACATTTGTTAGTGTTCTCATTTATATTGATATTATTATGGCACACATAGTCTTTAATTAATCTTTACTATATTGCTAGTCATGATAATCTGATAAACGCGCAAACACAAGTCTGTACTGTGAAAAGGAAGAATGCATCAAATCAAACTATTTCAACTAAATAATGTTTAAAATCGTAATCGAATCGAATCGAGCTAGACTAAATCCGTGCAGCTCTAGTTCTGACTCGGTTTGCATTTTCTGCATCATGCTGTATTGAACTACTATTAAACACAACTTATAAGAAGTGAATAATGAATTTACATTCACAATGTTATGATCGAGAAGTCGCGATATACAAATATATTAAGCAATTATGTCCGTAAAATAAATCAACTAGTAAAAACATATGTATGCAGTTAGGAATCTGCTTCGGCGTCTGATAACAAATGCACAATAGTGTGAGTACAATATTATACATCTCGAACTACTTCATTAGTAGAGACACTACTAGCTAACATCCATTTCCTAACCCTACATTCATAGCAGTGTAGCACGTATACATTAAAAAATTATGCACACATGCACATGTCATCATATACTCAGATGCATATACAATATATTTTAATGTATACACGTGTATATGTATAACATATCTTATGTACCTATGTCGACGCAGCACTCATACATTTTACTCTCGTTAGAAGATGTAGCAGCGGCATTTGGGGAATCTGGGACAATTTCGTAATAATTGACACTTTCAGCGCTCGAGTCAATCCCAGATTCGAATACATTATCTAGATGTGTGTATCGTCTGAGAGAGGAAAACTGTCAGCCATAGGCGATAAAACCATCATCGGGATGCTTTCGTAGATTTCCACTGTTGACTGTCGACCTTCCGCTAAATCTTCGGACCTCAAGGCATTCGTGATTTGGGACGTGTTAGAAGTGTCATCAATAACAGCTTTCAAAGCATCTGTAGATCAATATAATAATAAGAAAATAAATTGCTTTCAGTCGAATCGTCCTTTTTATACCATATATATCTACCGATAATTTAAATATTTACAATGGATTAATTTGTATTAATAAGCGATTATATGTATATGTATACCTGAAAAATATATCATCCGTTAACAGCGTGTTGCATGGAAAATCAAACATATTTTGAATACGACCTGACATATAGTGATATTTCCTGTAGACGCAATTCATCAGCGAAGCCGCAATAAAGATCACAACCAAAGCCGAGGCACTGATGATAATTATGAACTTCTTATAGAAGCTATCTAAAAAATATTTCAATAAAACGCATTGCATGTATTGACCGTGCATCATTTAAATATACACACATTTATATTTAGAAATAAATGCGTATGTTTGCACTTCGAAAACTATATATATGTGGCTATGCTTGTGTATAACACTGCAGTGTGTTTATTCTAATTAGACTGACATACTTTGAAATAAACAGTGTTCATGCTACGAAAACATTAATCATGATTTAAACAACAAATATTCATTAGAATTTGAAAAACTAATATGAGCGTTACGCACAATGCAGACTCAACAAAAATTACCGTGCGTTATACCATAAGTTGAACCCGGTTTGTTGATAAAGATATTTGGTGTGTTCGAACTGCCGTCTGGCAGCGATGTTCTTGTTGTTAGCAACAGTTGGGCCCCGGACAAATACTGCAGCATTTGTAAAAACATTATTTTAGTGTACACTTTCAATTATAACAAGTTGAAACTGGAATCGGTCATTTACATATCTAGATTAATTCAAAGTTCAATCACATAAGCATTTTTCTTGAAGTAAAAAGCATAACGGAAAAATAGCCTCCTTCCAGCGCCTCAAACAAATGAGCGCGTGCGTGATGAGGTCACCCCCTCCTCATCCTGACAATGTCAGTTATGCATGGTTTGTTTACATATATATAATTATAAGGAATTCATACGAATTCCCGCAATGATCGGCTCAAGTTTAGCAAACCGAACAGGCAAATCAACTCTAGACCGGATAATTGTATTTTTGGGTTGATTTGACTGTTTTTCTGTAGTGGGCAAACAATTTGTACGACCGTAAAGTAGGTCGCTAACCAGTATACTAGCGGTTTTCTTTTGAGATACACATATTATAAAATGTATAATTTAAATAGTCAAAATGACATGACTAATTTAAATATTGAAGTGAAATCTGTATATAAGTATTTACGTTTCAGTGTCTACAAAACCATGGATTGACGTTCGAGTTTTGTGTGCATCATTATTGGAAGTTTCCTGCAATGGTGGTAGTGGTCGTTACGGAATTTCGACTTTTTACATAACTCGGCCTGATAAACATAGTAACCAATATATGGCGAGAGTCGTAACCTACCAAACCGAATGCCATGTAACCTTCATACAAACTATTAATTTAATTCAGTGTGTGTGTTTAGTTGGAACTGCAGTCATATGCAACATATCCGGTGATATGATTGCTAACTCCGGTGATCAATGGTTTGTTCGAAATTCTCAAACGGATCTACCGATTCCAGCTTAGCTAGTACTTTACCCAGCCAAGGTAAGATTTATATGTATATGGTTTAAACGTGCTGTTCACGATTATTTATTTAATTAACAATGCAAGAGATGACTTCTAGTTTTTACTTCAGTACTATTACAGTAACAATAAAGCTTTATGGTGTGAAACCGAAATGATAAAACAGGACGTTTTTTCTTTTGTATGATATACCCTTTTAGAAAAAAACATCCACATAACATGTTGCTTCTGAAATTAGTAATCTGTAACAAACTTTATTTCAACATATACATCATAGTAGCTTTTGCATAACTGTTTATTTAGAACAACATCACAACATCGAGGCTATATACCTTTGCGAAGCATTTATTTAGTTATAGAGGAATGCCTGAAATATAGGCACATGCATCACTTTCTGAAACGCAAAACAACATACACTTTCCACAAAGTAGATCATCGGTATAAATCCTGTAAAATTGCAATATTATGTTTCGAGTATTGGTTATGTTTGACTTCATTTAAATACTAATTGCAAAGCTCGTATCACGCTACGCCACTATACATAATAAACTATAAACAATAATACGGTATATCTAAACTACTTTTACAAGTTTTACTTAACCCTGCTAACTACACATGTACACTTATCAGTAATGCACGTGTCATTATGTGAAAACATGCATGCATGTTGTGGAATAAATATCCGGTTTACTTCATTTTGGTCTATGTCGAAATAAATAATAATTGAAATCGCATTATATGTACCGTTATATAACACGTTTAGAAGACGTTAAATTTTCAAGAACGACCGTATTTAGAAATTGAACATGCTACATGTATTTATTTTATTTATTTTTGCTTTTTATTTACATGTAGTAAATGAATATTATATTTCTTCAGCACTTTCAAAGAGATACTTTATAATCATTATTGCTGGCGCGGGTTTAGCAGTGGAAATTGCACACAAACGCGTCCATATGAGCATATTGGACAATTACAACACGGTGACGTTGCATGTAACTGATTCGCAATGAAACATGTATACATTTATCCTGCAAGCCGTTTTGTCGCGGCTCGCAGTGTTTATGTGATCGAGTAAGAAGCACATCCATTCACAGTAGACTGATACACAGGGCAAAATATCACCAGCACACTGTTTGGCATCGCCGGGCATGAACTGTCTGCGTTCGGAGCGACTGCGCCTGATTCCTGGCGTGTATTTGCCAACAATCTGCGTACCTCGAATCAAAGAGGTCCAAATAATTTTTTTATTTTTTTCTTACGTATTAGCTGTTTTGTGTTCATTGTCAAATATTTGTAAGAACAATGGCTTTTTAGTTGATATTCCAACGTAATCAATATTTCAGTAGTCAACCGTAAAATCTTTGAAGACGATAATATAACAAGTCAACAAACTATCAAAATATATCCAGGAGAGAACACATATGTACATTACCATGAGATATCAGAAATACCAAGCCAATCCTTTGCTGACGTTTCTAAATTATAAACTACTATAAGTAGAGCAGAAACCAACCGCGAAAATAAATTTGAAGCCGTAGACAACCGTGATAGTAACCCTTTAACGCCATCGATGGAACTGGGTAATGATCACCAGATATTATTGCTCATGACAGATGACGATGTACCACTATCCAGGACAGATGCCACTCGTAGAACAGCGCACAAACCGGTTTCATGTATGCCATTAGCCGACATTAACATTCCTGATGGTAAGCACAATCTAATCAACACAAGATGTTTCAGAGTACTTTTTGTGTGTTAAACTAAGAATACACATACTAAACATACCAACGATATTATTACACACCTGTAAACTATGTGTGCATGTTTGTGTTTATATTTGCAGTTGCTGTTGTGGATTCAGAAATGTATAGGCATGTATTTTGTCATGCTTATTGTGTGTTCTGAGTTAAACCATTTCTTTTCAGCTTTATATTACCTACTCCAAACTGTATGCGCGTGTTTTGATTTAATTTATCGTATCATACATTTAAGACTTGATGTTTTTGGCACCACTTAAAAAACTTCAAGTGATCACGAGTGACAATAAATCAAATGCCACAAATGTGTTACCGTCGAAGTGCACGGATTATACATCCTGTTCTTCCCAAATAATCCAGTCTTTAAGTTCGAACGATGTCAACTATTGAAATACCAACTTATCATAAATTCGTGTTATGCAAAATTGAGCAATTATAATTATAAAAAATGACACAAAAAATGGATACATAGAATAAGAAACTCTTAAATCATGGTACACGGAATATGCTTCGAGCGCCATGCGAAACAGTGTTTCTCAGCCTCGAATGCAACACATGATGGCAATCCAACACTTATATACACTTGTCTATTTTTACAACTACTGATACTTCAACTACTGCTGCTACTTCTACTATTACTACTACTACTATTACTACTACTGCTACTTCTACTATTACTACTACTACTACTACTACTACTACTACTACTACTACTACTACTACTACTACTACTACTACTACTACTACTATTACTACTACTACTACTATTGCTACTACTACTACTACTACTATTACCACTACTACTATTTCTACTACTACTACTACTACTACTAATTCGACTACTACTACTACTACTACTACTACTACTACTACTGCTACTACTCCTACTACTGCTACTACTACAACTACTACTACTACTACTACTACTACTATTACTACTACTACTACTACTACTACTACTACTACTACTACTACTACTACTACTTTTACTACTACTACTACTACTACTACTACTACGACTACTACTACAACTACTACTTCTACTACTACTACTACTACTACTAATACTACTGCTACTTCTACTATTACAGCCTCTACTACTTCTCGTGCTACTATTACTGATACGTCTACTACAACTACTCCTACTACTACTTCTACTCGTACTACTGCTGCTGCTACAGCTATTACTGCTACTGCTTCTAGTCGTATCATACTACTATTAAACTACTACTTCTACTTCTAATACTATAACTATTAGTACTAGCACTAGTTTACTACAACGATAAATACTACTACTGCTACTACTACTACTACTACTACTACTACTACTACTGCTACTCACTACTTCTGCTACTACTACTACTACTACTAACACTACTAACACTACTACTACTACTACTAATACTACTAATACTACTACTAATATTACTATTACTACTATTACTACAACAACAACAACAACTACTAATACTACTACTACTACTACTACTACTACTACTACTACTACTACTACTACTACTACTACTACTACTACTACTTCAACTACTACTACTACTATTACTACTACTACTACTACTACTACTTCTACTAATATTACTAGTACTACTACTACTTCTACCGCTACTACTACTTTTACTACTATTTCTACAACTACTGTTACTACTACTGATACTTCTACTACTACTTCTTCTACTACTACTATTACTACTCATACTACTACTGCTACTACTACTGTTACTGCTACTACTACTACTCCTACTACTATTACTATTAATTATTCAACTACTACTACTTTTACTACTACTACTACTACTACTACTTCTAGTTCTTCGACTACTACTACTACTACTATTGCTACAAATACGACATTTACTACTTTTGAAACAACTACTACTACTTGTACTTCTACTACTACTACTACTACTACTACTACTACTACTACTACTACTACTACTACTACTACTACTTCTACTACTACTACTACTACTACTACTAGTACAACTACTACTACTTCTACTTCTACTACTACTACTACTACTACCACTACTACTACTACTACTACTACTTCTACTACTACTACTATTACTACTATTGCTACTGCTATTGGAACTTCTTCTTCTACTACTACTACTACTTCTACTACTACTACTACTAATACTACTACTACTACTACTACTACTATTACGACTACTACTACTACTACTACTACTACTACTACTACTACTACTACTACTACTACTACTACTACTACTACTACTACTACTACTACTTTTTATGGCATATTTAATATTTGAAATACTACAACATCATTACATGATGTTGCAGGTGTTGAAGATGATGTATATAGACACATCAAGTTCGATAACATCGTTTTAAACGGAAGTAACAATTTGGCTCTCCATTTATTTTGGATCGTCATATGCTGCGACTGATTTATGAACTACTGAACATGCAATCAACCTTCAGTCCATGGTGTTTGTTTTTGTCATTAAAATGTTACAAATCAAATTGCTGTGCTGTATTCATGTAAAGTACAAGTGTCTGTATTGTGCTTAGTTTCCAATATGTCAATGAATAACATGTATAAATAATAATTACAAACATGTTAACTAATTGCGCTTCTTTCTTACTACATGTACCGTACTGAAAATGTACCATTTAACTGCGGTCAATTAGTGCTGGTCATGGGATAAACGGTGTACGAGTTGACATATATTTGAATAAATGAAGGTATCAATTTCGCTAAGTAGGACGCGTGCATTTGAAACACGGCGCTCCATTTGTATTTTACATGCCACATTGCTTTCAATAGAGGTTCAAAGTGTCAAAGTTTCATCAGATAATCGGCGTATGATAATAAATACTTATTCGTAATCAGAAGTCTTTCCACATCAGACAATGGAACAATTACTGCCATCAACATTTGATTCTGAGTCATACAGTTAACGGGACCTGTTCACAGATTGGCAAATTGGCAATGTTCACATATGTTGTAAAAGATTCCAAAATTAAATTACAAAACAGGCGAAATAGCACTCATGACTCAGAAATACATCGGAAATGTCGTTCTGTTTATGGATAATCATCAATCGAAATGCATAAAATAATTAGGTGTGTGTTACGTTTTTCATCGGTATTTTGGAAACACGTATATCCCTTACATAGCGTTAAACTATACATGTACAACCAAATGTATGAGTGAAAATGGCTGGCAGAGTGGATAGCGCATGATATTGTTTTATCTCAGAGGTCCCTTTTTTATATGTATAATATGTGTTTTAGATTATTCAAGATGCTGTAGTTTTTGCAGTTAAGATATTTCATTTCTGTTTTCAAAAACACGAAGAATATGTGAACCTTTCCGTTTAAAGGGATTATGTTTACGAAAATGGCAACCATTTAAGAAATTTAAATGCATGTATTAATATTGAAACATAATAACGGTTGACATATTAAACATGCGACGGAAAAAGATCTATACATTTTGACAAAAACAACAACATCATTTTAATATTTGTGTCGTTTTTGTTTCGCCCTTTTCTTGTTTACATGATGACATCATATTTGTGGGTATCGTATGTCACCGTAGTATTCCACTGTATTTTTACAAGTCAGAATAGCGTTGGTATTTATTTATTCAACAAATAATCATGGGCTTATATATATAAATATATTACATTTATTGATTATAAATGTATTGATTGTGTACGTTTACAGTGCTTGTTGTACATATTTGTTATCATTCTTTTAGTTTACACTGTCTTATTTTAGGGATAAATATGTGTTCGTTATTTATTAATATACGATTTTCTTGAAGCAAATTATGTTTTAAATTAAAGGAAGTAAATGTAGGTAAACGTCAAGTATTAACTTCCATCATGATTATCATGATGTCAATAAAACATTGCTGCCTTGCTTGGTGTGTCCATTTTGCTGGGTTTGAGAAAAAAAAAGTTATATAAGGACACTCTTATAACCACAGATGAAAGCTTGTATATAATTCTAACCATAATACACATACGAAACAATTGCCGGCAGTTTCATTGAACAATTACTAAACTTCGAATTTATCATTGACTCACTAACTTATAGCTGACATGCATGGAAACATCTTGATATCACATGAAAACAAGTGGTGATACCGGCGTGTTACAAACGTCCTGGTGCCATTGTTTCTGGTAAGTGACAGTTCTTTGTAGTACATGTGTTTATGAATTGCGTACAGAAATTTAACCATTCCAGTGAATGCCCTTTATATGATGCCATTTAATGTTTGTGAACGAAGACGTGTTCATATACTTCCGATTGTATTGATATTTAATCAGTGATGAATATGCAATCAACTATCAAACTTTGTCTGTATGCCGTTATGCGGTGCAAATCTACAGTAAGCATATGTACAAGGTCATATCTTTTATTATTTTGATTTAACGGAAAAATAAATCGACACTTAAATGCCGCTACAATCTAGTTAAATTAAGATTACTTTGTATTATTATACCTATAGTAAAAATAATTACTTGCACCGCCCCCAAAAAAAATTAATCATGTATCTATGTGCTATTCAGTGCATATGGTCAGTTGAGACTTTATATGGAACAATTACTGTCATATAATCATAATATCCCGTTCTTGCACAGAAATGCCCTTACTGGCGAATTCGGGAATGATACCAAAGCGGACTTAATGCTGCGACTTGAATGTGTTTGTTTAGCTATTGGCTTTAAACATTGATAATGATTTGGCTTACTAGATAATTTCAATTAATACATTCGACTACGTAAACTAACAACACGGTTTGAAAAAAAAATGTGTGATGCATTACTCTGCAATAATAAGCCAATTACAGTAATATGAATTATTTTTATTTGACAAGATTAATAATAAAATAATGCATTTGCCTTATATATGAATATGTGTTTCATTTTTTGTTTTTAACGTTTCTATAACAGTATAATTAAATATATTGCGTTTGATTGATACAAAGCATTTAGCTATAACTATAATATTAACATTAAATTATCGTTTAGCAATAAAACTTGGAATGTTTCAAAGTTCACATAGGTTAGTTACAGAACAGCAACATCTGTACTTGTTCAAGCGTTTATTGTGTTCGTTCAAATTTCATTTGTACATACAAGTTCATGTGAATATTGCTACTTTAGAACATGCCTAGAAGGAAATATATAAAATCCCTGACGGACCAGAAAGAGAGAAACTTTTCAAAATATTACCCTGTATATGTATATTTACAATTCACCCGTATATATACATATAGTGTTGCATTAGACACGACTTCAACGTTTGTAATACGTAATATAATATAACAATTAAACTGTTTTGAAGACCGTTATAAGATTACTTACTGTAAACTGTGCACGCAATAAATAAACGCGAATATGTCACACATAATTATCATCACATTATTATTCCATTAATAATACAGGCTCTATAATTTCAGTATTGCATGCAGCCTTTTATACCGCAAGGTCATGTATGTGTCAATGGTAGCTCATACAGAAAGGTCAAATTGTCTGGAACTTAAAACGCACGCATATTTGCTCTGTTATTGCTAATTACATTTTCATTTGCATGATATGACAACCGTATTTACCAAGACACGCTGACGTTTGCCTTGGCGTTTGTTGATGAGTTTGCATTGACCTAAATGTAAATATTTGCGTTGAATCGTAGATTGACTTCTGTGTTGATTTTTACGTCGGTAATTGTGTTAAATTGTGTGTCGACTTCTGCGTCGACGTTTGTTCTAGCTGCTTACTATGGTGTTGTATTGTGATTTTCCATCTATTCTCAATCCAAGAAGACTCTCATAGAGAACTTGTGCAGTTCTGAATATTTATTAAAATAAATATATCATTTATGCATTGTTAACAATGATCCAGTTTAAGGAAAACCACTAAGGTTTGAATGCTAAAACATGTTTGACATGGTTTTGAATCACACATTTTTTGGGAACTATTATCTTTAAATAAACATATTAAAGGCGAATGATAAAAACAATTTACTGAACATGGAAGTAAAGTCGCAATAGTAAACAATTGAATTTAGCTGTTTCCTTGTAACAAATCGAATCGTGAGTTGATACGGATGTGGGTCAAAAACCGCTTCGGCGCCTGGCAATAATAAAGAAAATAACAATAAATATTACGCTACTGCAATCATACCAGCTGTAGAGGCACTACCAATCAAACAAACACTTCTGTGTTTATGCCTTTCAGCACATTGTGGACTGCATTTTTCCAAAACCACAGACGCATCGTTGTGGAAGCTCACAACAGCAGATGTGTCAACAACGGTTTCATTGTCATAAACACATTTACATGACGATTTGTGAATACAAATCATAGTCAAATTAAAACATGCTTAATTGCACAAATGTTTAGTTCATACACCTTGATGGTTTATCATAAGATTGTTTTATCATTTAATGGTTGTATATACAAGTTCAAGTGCAGTTTACTTACCGTTTGATGATGTGACATCGACATTCGGGGATTCTGGGACAGTTTCGTAATAATTTACACTTCCTGCGCTCGACTCACTTCCAGATTCCAAAACGTTATCAAGAATGTGTGTGTCCCGGGAGAGAGGAAAACTGTCAGCCATAGGAGATATAACGGGATGCTTTCATAGATATCCACTATTGAGTGTCGGTCTGCCGTTGCATCTTCAAACCTCACGGCACTCGTGTTTTGGGTACTGTTAGCAATGTCATCAACCGGAGTAATAGCTGCTTCCAATGCATCTGTAAAACGGCATAATACGAACAACTAAAATGTTACTCATAGTAACACAGAGTTAGACACGTTATGCATGTAACATTATTCAGTCTCCGACAAAATGTTATGTTTGTATTTTTATAACTATGCAGACATATACGATCTGAGACGTGTTATCATTTCATACCATATTTTATTAAACGATTTCAGGAATTGTGTAGAACGAAATTTCAGGACGAGTTTAATAAGATATGAAATGAAAACGAATGTCAGATCTTTTTTATCACATACTTCTATACGGGCAAAATATAATCTAACCAAACATGTTGATAAATTCTAAAAGCTGTGTACTGACGATCCGTCGATAATCTTACCAAATATGTTGATAAATCCTAAAAGCTGTGTACTGACGATCCATCACGAAAATAAAGTAATACGATTGGTCAAGTCAAATAATGCGTAGCCAATGCAAACGCTAAATATCTTATATTGCACATGTGTAATATAAACAATATTCGTAATGGTTTTATTACACGAAAAAAAAAGTATAGCATTTCATTAATAAATATTTCATTTAGACTTAATTATGACTGTGTTGATAGGGTGAAATGTTGTTTACATCTTCGACCGATAATATAATTATTTACAGTTTTACCTGAGATTCATTTATTTAAAAAAGCGAGTATATGTTATGCGAATAATTCAAGTAGGGCAGTTGTTAGTTACTGGCATAGGTATGTGCACTTAGTACTGGTAAAACGCTTAGATCGACTAAGATTGGCCAGGAAAAGTGTATGTTAACTGACCGCCGTGATATGACTAAAATACCTTTAAAAACGGCAAAAAATCCAAACAAACAAACACACAAAATTACTTAGTCGTTAAATGTACTACATGTAAATGTTGGTATTCATATATCCAACCGTTGATTAGATTCTGAGATTCAGTTGTTACCCACAACTAAGCTGAGGTGTTGAAAGAGATGTTTGGATTTTTTGAATTGCCAATGATCATCGACATAACTCCATTATGCATTTACCCAACAAAACGTGAGGTGTTGATTAACAAACGGAAGTAAGGAGCCTATGAACAGATATTGACAATGGCACTACAAAAAGAAATTATGGTTGCATGTAGTAATTATACTGGTGATATAGGGTTGATATAGTTAATATGTTAATGTCAAAACATCTCAACTATAAGAATAATAAATCGTTATGCGTGAGATTCAGTAAAGATAGTGTTTTTCATACAAAATAAGGAATAATCGTATTCACCGTGTGCATTGGTGGAAATAGTGGCCTTGTATTTTGCATTTTCTAAATTGAACTTGTTTGTATAAATGCTTGTATGACCTTCGAACGGTAGTTTTGTAAAGTCAGAGGTGCCTCAGGGCAAATAAAGAATGTATTTATTCAAACATATCAGCGGTTTACACAAATTAATCAATGAAACTTTGGACTAATATACCGAGTCGTAAACATCATATCATGTTAATGTGTTGTATAAAACTAATAAAATATCGACATACTGATTATGTTTCAATGTAACACAATTCATCATTATATAAAATTATATGTAAAACTCTGATAATTATAGTCATAGTATCAGCTATGTGTACTTATTATATGCATATAATAAAAAAGAGCTGTGTTCACTATGCACATGGTTTACGTATGTATTATTTAAATATACTCATTTAGTATACGTAAAAGCCTGTTTGTTAATTATTTTATAAATGTTTTGTAATTATGATTTTGAAGGGTTTTGTCCAGGTGTGGGTTAATTATTAAACTTATTTAGATATATTAACAGGAACCTTTAAAATGTAAAACTAACACCAAATGTCATAAAACAAATATTTAAAATTGCATGTAACATATATGCAATAATACACAAATTAAACCTTATACAAAATAATATGTAACCTGTTTATATACCGTTATTGTTAAAGTGAACGTTTGCAATATTGCTGTATTCGGGCATGCTCGTTGGGAATGTGGCGCATTTTGATTTATCACCTTCATTGTGTTTGTCGGACACGTTGCATACCACTCGATGTGTTTCCACACACTCACACTGTACGGTTTCCGTAGGTAGCGTGGTGGATACCTCACATTGTGTAACAGTTTGTTTTACAGAACTGTTTAAATAAAATTATTGCCATGTACTCTGTAAATCCTTCTCAGCCCTGGTGTTTTATCGTCGACGATACATGACATTTTCAGTGTAGTTTCAGATACAATTCGATGGGTATTCGTGGCGTGATTTCATAAAAATTTGTATCATAAACATATACATATAAATATGTATTATAAATTATAAGTTTACTCATTAAGGATAGCATATGATATATAATTATGCAGAAACTTAAACATCATAATGTTGTTTTCTCAATCCATAAATATACATACCTTATTTAGAAAAAAAAAAAATGTAAAACGAAAACTATATTTTTTTACCTCTACAACAGACAATGGTAATTATAGGTAAGCTGTATAACATTTGCCATACCATCATATTGCAAACCACTTTCATAAACCCATTTTAAGTCTTTTTTTCTTCTTACCTGTGCATTATTGTTTTTCCGTACAGCACAGTTTATCTCGACAACTGATTTGTATTAATACACTCATGTTTTGTGTCATGATAGTTATTCTTTCTTATTTCTTCTATGCTTATCTACTCCGTATTACAAATGTCGCTAAATGATACAATTACTTATTTATATTATGGATGAGGATGATGTGTTTATATGTGCCTATTATGTGATCATTGTGAACATTAATGGAGATTAAAATTTATGGAACAACAACAAATGTTTGTTTTCTTTCAAACATAATAGTTGTGTGACTTACATCCAACAATTAACACTTTTCAACATATGTGAACGTAGCTTTAAAATGTGTTCAATCATTCAATCATACTTTGACACATCTACATTTGCTATACATGTAGATCTGGTGCATTGCAATAAATCTACGTTAAATATAAAACGTTTTACAATACGAACAATACATTTGTAGATGTGTATAACAATGTTATTCCTGTGTAGGACAAGTAATGCCCAAGCAATGCCAACTGGCTTAGATACGCCGTGTGGGTGCTATCAAGGACATGTTCATTGTATACGTCATCACTAGTGATGTCATTTATTTCAAAATATCTAGAATCTCTATTGCTTTTTTTTTCTTGTGGAGTTTTAATTTTGATGCGTCATGATCTATAATGCATTGGTGTTGATTTATTATAAGATTTGTGTAAAAAAAAGCTGACGTGTAAACGTATTCCCCTGTTGTGTTTAAAATCAAAAACAGTCTACAGGACCTGTTAAACTTTCAGCCTAGGAATTTTAATGTACACATTGTAGGACTGTAGACTAGGCCAGGAACATTCATGATGTGGATTTAGTCTAACTAGCAAAGCACTTCTAATGCTAAAGCATAATGCGAGTGATAGTTTTTGGTGCTTGTTGTCTTTATCTTCTGCAATAACAGAACTTATTGATGCCACATGCATTTTGTCTCTCTTTACTTTATATTTAAGTTTTGTGGCTATATGTTGTATCCAGTGTAAAGTAGTGTCTGCCATTTTAAGCTTCGAATTGGTGTTTGAAACTGCTATAAAACTGGTTCGAAATGTTGATTTTCACGTTGTTAACCATCATTTTCGTGAAGTGACGTCAAAGGCGCGCGTGCGCAAGATCGGCAAGATCATAATCTTAATAGCGGGGCACTTTTTTATAATAACATGCGAGGAGAAATAATTGGGATGGTTTACGTACAAAAATGTTACTATTTATAGTAACATATGCATTAATTACAGTTATTACATGTGTATATATCAGACAAATGTACATAGTTATGTTAAATACTATACTGTATGTATCATTAGTATTGCACATAGCGTATTCATGATACACACATGAAGTTACCGTAACATGAATGAGACTTCGACGTATTTACGAGACTTCTTTCACCACATTTTACTTAATAAAGATGCTGAACTTTTTTTACAACTTTAATAACATCTACTGGAGAAGTTGATAGAAAGGTGCAATTTAAATCATTCTTAATAAAACGCAACCATAAATCAAATATAAATTAACATGCACAGTAAGTTTATACATATACATTCCCCATTTATTGAAATTCTCTGATTTAGTATTATCCACACGCTAATTGATGCGTGTGCATTAACACAGCTTTACCGCGCGTTATTGTCAGAACGATTGTATAAATGGTACATTATTATTATTTGGTGTTTCATCTATGGTACAAAAACATCCTATCCGCGTTTTACGAAGATTACAAAAAATGGGTACAAAATAGTTGCAAAAAATGTTAACAATAAAACAAACAAGGCCCTTTTCGAACACTGACAGCCCTTTCCAATCTTACGAAAAATACAGCCTGCCCCTTTTCGTAGTGTTCAGCCCTTTCCGTGACTTTCTATGGTTGGACCTGTAAAATCCTTCATAAAGTCATTATTTCTTAATGATGGAATTGGATGAAAATTGTAAAATGCACACATTTTTACTAGTTGTTTGATATAACACAGGTATAGTTTAAAACAGGTTAAAAATAACACATACGAGGCCCAAACACTGAAAGCTCTTTCCGCGGAAAAGGGCCCTTTCCGCTTTTCAGTAATACCTCATTCAAGGGCACGATAGTCGGTCACAACGTACACTAATATTTTAACACAATGTTAAAATATTCGGAAATATAAGCTCCATCAAGTGTTCTAATATTGTTTTGCTTATTTATCAACACATACCAGACATTTACCACTTTTGCTTGTCACAAGAAACCTTAACACTATTGACAGGCTGACATACCGCGAGCTGAACAGCCAAACTTGTACGTTCTGACCGACTGTCGTGCCAATGAATTGTTGCATTATACTTGCTATTTATAGAGCTCGCCGATTATGTAAGCTAAACTGAAAAAGTTATTTCAGTAAGTGAATGAAAATAACATTCTTATCATGACATACAATGAGTAAAATTGTTCATAATTATATTCAGTTCAATAGTCTATGTCGAAGATATGTTTATAACTGAATTTTAACCACTTATGTAAACCATTAAGCAAATATTAATCCTCAAATGTATGCAACAGTTATTGGTATACATAAACCATTGTTGTACGTTTACATTCCCTAAAATAAGAAAATGTGCCCAATTCGTGATCTTAGTGATCTTAGAAAAGTGATCTTAGACAGCTACGCCGAATAATATCCAAAGATGGTGTAGACTCTTTTCGATTACAAATACGCAAGCACAAGCCGGTTGCAGCATATGTGTCTGGGTCGTAATATTCATCATATCAATATTTATTTCAATCATTACACATACAAGTCTGTTCGGTGAGACAATTAACTAAAATACGATACACAACAAATAAACGCTCAAAATGTTTAAAGTTCGCACATTTAGTTTTTAAAACATGAAATGTGTCTATAAAAAACAAGTTACCCTGGGGTTGTTTCCCTTAAATCATTTATACTCAATTTGATTGGTTTGTTGTTATTATAGCAACGTTATGTTTACAAATACTAATCTAAACAGACTGATTTAGAATTCAATTTTATAATGTTACACCAAACGGCAAATTGCACGACACGGTTAGCAATGGAAAAATATTGGTTTTGATTTGCTATTGTTTTCAGTTAAATTAAATGTATCAAAATCAATGTAATAATTAACTTGTATTCAAAGATTATAAATGTATACCTCCAATAAAATTGATACTTACAGTGAAACATTACCAAAAATACTTAGTAAAAAAGATAATACAACTATATGAGTACATTAACTAAGACATCAAATTAACCAAAACACTCATGTTTGTTAATACTCATTAATGCTGATAATTTTAACACAGAATATACAATGTGTTTTATTATCAGAAACCAATAAATCAAATGAAGGGTGCATATTTCAGAAAAAGACTACACACATCAGTTTTCTATTTCAATATGAATAATGCCGAATATCAGTGTTAAAAAAATTAAATATTGTAAATGTGAACTCTCAAAATTGATACAAAACATAATCCATATTACAAATGTGCGCCAAACCTATTACTTAGCCCTATTAATATTTTCCGCATAGCAATACAATTGCAGATACAACTAACCTTAGTATACTTGTACTTTCTAACACCAGCATTGCTGCATAACTTAATCGTTATCCAATGGACGGTGCATCAGTGTAATAGCACATGCCTTCCTTAAATTATCTATCACTATAATATATCATTAATTTTTTATGGAATTTGCAACCATGGAGCATGTATAATCTGTTAATGCAAAACATAGTTTTAAATGTCATAAATGCACGATCTTTATGAATTGTGTTCATATCTAAAGTTCTCTAGATTCTTACAAGTCGCTGAGCAGTAAAAGTCCGCTTGAGCAATGTCGGATTTCTTCTATTTTTCGTGGTACGAAAGGAAAATTGGCACACTCCAGTTTAATGTTCAAATAATCCATAGACAAACGATTAATATTCATAATATCAACATACATTTAATAGATTGTTTTTATTTTTATTTTATAGCAATATTTTATTAATAATGAACTAAAATAACTGGCTTACAATTCAATTTTTATCATGTTACACCCTGCGACAAATTGCTCGACACTTTTAGAAATCGGAGTTCAAACGGGTTTTTTTTTCTGCTGTATTTTCCAGTTCATTGAACAATAACTTAAATTGTATCATAATCAACACAATAATTGACTTGCATTCGAAGTTTTGAAATGTATAATTTCAATTTATGAATAATTAAATTTGATTTTAGAATTGAAACATTACATGCAATTTAAAACATTTATTTTCAGTTCAACAGACAATACAACTTTATCAACAAATTCTGTAAAATATACATGTATGTTAAAAATACATGAATACTAAGCAGGTACGCAAAGAGTGCATATTTCGAAATAATTACTACATATATTGGCTTTCTATTCAATATGGTCATATGGATATATATGTTAAAAACTGAAATATTGTGAAAGGGAAATCTCAAAACTTTACACATAACAGAATCATAATTTCAACTTGGCGCCTAAACTCACACAGTTGAAATACGAGCACACTTAAATATTAACCGCATATCAAGACAATTGCGTGACTTTGACAGTGACACCCCATCCATTCCCTATGTAATCCCAAGCCAGGCCTCCATATAAGGATGAAGTTATGGATGAAGTTTTATCAAAATAGTTCAACTCGTTCTCTTGTTAGAGAGCTGAAACCAAAAGTTGACACCGCCTGAAAATGAAAAATTAACAAAGGACAATAACTCCTGAATTATGAAGTGCAGAGTAACGATTTTTGTGTACTACACTTTTTCTCAATGAGATCTATCCACCTATGAAGTTTCAAGTTAATACCTCTTATAGTCTAAGAGTAATGTTCCAGGCAAAAACGAAGTATTAAAATTTACAAAGAACAGTAACTCCAGGGCCATGAAGTACAGGGTAATGTTCTTGTACACTGCACTTTCCATTAATGAGATATATCCACCCATGAAATTTCAAATTAATAGCTGAAACGGTTTTGAAGTTATGAAAGAAAAACATGAAACATGTGGAAGGACGGAATGACAGACGGACAGACAGGGTGATTACTATAGGGCGCCCGCAAAAATGTTGCGGGACCCGTATTATACTTCTTTCGATGTCGTCAAACGCAATGTACATCAGTCAATTCTTCGGATTTATGTGTCCGTCTCCTACAATGTATGTATATACATTCAGTTATGTTTATTTTGAAATTATTTTATAAATGTATCTACAAAACAGAATACAATACAAATGAATTACATATCTTCGCGCATAATAGACTATCAGCAGCAGCCAATTGTATAAACATTTCTTGCCGCGGTAAACAATGTTACCGCAGTAACCTGAACCCTACCATAGGTAAAACGGTTTGTATAAACAATTTCCAAAAAATTAACCACGCACTTACCGCGGTATATTTTTACTCACCTAGCTTACCCTGGTTGGAGTATTTTAACCACAACAAACATTGTGGACATTCATCTATGAATATAGATCAACGCATATAGATAGCCATACTTTAAACGTAAATTCAAGTATAAAGTTATCCAAATTTGCATCTTTAATTCTCCGGTGTACACTTCACGATTTCTACACGTCTACTGACCCAGAATAGATTCGATGACATCACACATTTTTGACAAATTGTACACGTCATCGTGATGGGTTTAATGAGTCTGAATCGGAATCATATTAGAGGCATCAAACGGGGTATTTCAATAAGAATTCCAATCTTTGAAATGTTAGTAAAGAGTGCTGAATAGATTTAATTCAATTTGCGTGAAATACATGCATATTTTTTAGTGTGAAATACTTGCATATTTTCAGGAGTTGTTTTCTGTACTCTGTTTATGTTTTTAACATGAAATGCAAGTTAATCCTTATTTTGTTTTTGTTTTTCTGAAAAGGACACACATTTAACAAGCAATGATTTTTTAATAATATACATGTGCCAAACTTCAGATAATGGTTAAAAGTATTTAAGTATGATTCATGTAAAAGGCTAGATACAGATTATAGGAGATATACAAAATTAATTCAAAGATTTACATTGTATTTATCTACAAATATATGAAGAAGCAGATCTACAAATATGTTAATAATAAGTTTAAATGTGTTGAAATATTGATGTGTTGAGTATCCTCATTTCAGTACAGTGCTTGTGTGTTTTTTCACAAAGTACATTTTTTTAAACATATTTTTGCAAATATATCATTGTTTAACATACGACTGTGTGAAGGCTTTTAATCAGATATCATGACTAGTATTTCTTTCCTTCAGGTCATTCATTTCGGCCATTTTGATTTCTTACTGTGATAGTTTGGAATTTTCCGCGTAAATAAAGATTAGGAATTCTGGGTAAAACAACCCAGGTAAAGATCGCTCAATTACCGTGGTTACGATACCGCTAGGTAAAAAGCTTTATACAAGTGAAAATCTACAGCGGTATCTTAACCAAGTGTTTATACAATTGGCTGCATATGAATATTTATATTATCGTGATATTTCACAATCAGTATTCGAATTATTCAACAACAATCGCCTAGATAAGACTAAATAACAGGCACTTACGTATTTATTACTGATATTTATTTTTTTTTAAAACAACATTTTCTAAACTACCTATGCATCCAGATCATTTGACATAGATCGATTGTCGTCAGTAGCCTTTAAAAGAGAAGCGTATGTATCAATATAGTACAAAATATATACACACTATATAAATTATCACAAACGTATTAATTAAACCGTACATATATTGTATGTTTACATGATCATATATTACTTTCACAGAAATATATTAGACCGCTTAACAAATATAAATAAAGAAAAACTCCGGTTGCGACAGCAGCCCGAGGTCCTTTATTTATGGCAAATGACCAATTGCCAACAACAATAAACAGGGCATCACAAATACACTTAACACACAAAACAACACACATGAATAAAACTGGGGTCACCGCCTTGGAACCGTCAATGCAAAGCAACATTGTATGTAGAAACTAAGACATTATATTTTCTATATAATTTTTAAAACTTATTGCGTAAATCATCGTGATCTAAAAAATCTTGTTTTAACAATTTCTTGATCAGTGTAAGGTTACGGTCGTTGAAATCTTTAACTAATGAGCAAGCTCTTGCAAATCTAACTAATTGCGAAATTTATATTCCATAGGAATACCATAAATCGAAGGCACTACAATTGAACGCCTGTAAAGATTGAAACCATTTGTTTTCATTGCGATAAAGTGAGTCCACGTTTTGGTCATGACGTTCTTGTATTCGAATATATTATACTATGTACAGCGCGTTAGACCAAAATCTTAATGTATCGATCCTATTTTCGTGTTTAGTAATGTATTACATTTAAAGACCTGTTTTTAGTGAGTATTATAATTGAGCCATGTTATTTCTATACAAACCCTTTTAATAATGATTCACTTAGGTGTTTTGAATATCAACTTAAAAAAAGTGTCCGATCAAGGTAAACATTTATTATTAATAAAGAAGGAAACGCAGCACATTGGTTCGATTAAATAGCGTTCTAAATCGCGAGTTGGTGTAAATGTACTTTTATATTAATATGTTGTATTTGGAAAACACCGTTGTAAAGTAAAAACAAGTTGTCGAACAATGTGTCACTTCCCATTGCCGATCGCATAGAAAACTGTACTACATGTACACATCCAACTATAAGTATAAGGTGCAATATGTTTTTATTGAATATTACAACATAATTAAACTTTCTAAAAGGTGAACCAGCCAAAAGCCAATACATATTTAAAACGATTAAATTAAGTTTCTTAAAACAAAGTGTTATGGTAAATCGAACGTTAGCGTACAAATACAGATACACGAAAACCAATTCCAACTTACAGACATTGGCAGCAAAGTGGTCTGTTCAGTCGGGGAGATTTCACCGTCTACAACCTAGTTGATATACAACATTTTTTCTATCATTTTATCAGTAGAATGTATGGAAATTTTAAACGTATAAAAATGCAATAAACAATACCCATTGTTTTACTGCTGGAGGAACTAAAAATGTTTTACTTATAAACATACCATTTGTATAAGAGAAAATATAATTTATTAGCATTGTATGATAGCCCATTTGTTCGTGTTTCAAATTTATGCTAACCACAATACAAGCTCTGATTCGGATATATCGATGTATGAACGGTCATCAATTTGTTGAAAAAGTGCCACAATTTGATCCAGTGTGCAAACGCACAAAACGCTTTGAAGTTCGGTTAATATATAACCATGTTCTGTTATTCGTTTGACGCGATTTCAAACTAATTGTACATATCAACATGATCTTTTAATTATATTGCAAAAATACCATGTTTAGATTATGTATGTTCATTGTGTATTATCTTTATTGAACTAATAGCTTTCCTCATAACGCAACCATTAACACTCGCGAAAATAATAGTGCATTAGCCATGAGCGTAAGACTCGCTTCTCATTAAAAACAACGCAGAATTTATTTACTATGCATAAGACCATAAAGTAAACTAAGGGTTTGCTTGTTAAAGCTAACCTAAACACACTCAAGCTTAATTATGATTAGCCATTAAGACAAGGCTCGCTACACATTAAAAAAACGCAGTGTAGTCTTCTTAACATTAGAACATCAAACGAAATTTTAATTGCATGTATTCTGTTTTATCATTAAACGGTATTTCCGTTAGATATATACCTAATGATATCACTTGTTATACTTTCCACAACCAGGATTAAGCAGCTTACATGTAACATTAATCGTTACACACTTGGTTTAAACGTGTAATATTGCTTGGTTACGGACAATTTATACTTTTATGAAACATCATATGTTGCACAACAATTAACCTACCCCATTAATGGGCTTTCACTAAGCAATATATCCGTTTTACTTGCAAGTGTTCAATGATTTGTTTAATTGTATGCATCCTGCAGCAACAAAAATATAATATGAATACATTTGATTATTTACGAGTCAAGTCATGCAACGTATTTCGTTCGTTATAGTGTTTATATTTTCAACGTGTACACAATACGTTTTACATGTTTTGTATAATATTTTATTTGATATCATATTGATCACTAAAACTTAAATACACCTTAACGTTCAATGTATAACAAACGAAGTATAGCATTTATGCGTTCTTCCCGAAAAATTAGTCCTCTCTTTCTTCAAGTCAATCTTCTAAAATTAAAAAAAATATATAATTTGCTGACACCAATAATTTATTCAAAAACAAAACTTAGTATACAGTAGCAACTGTAAACCAGACATGGATTTTTAAATAGTTGCATTGCGTCACGCCTACGTCATACGGTTATGTTTGAAGTTTACATAGTGTACAGACTAGGACGCGAGTGTGTTGGATTTTAAAATAAAAACAATCGGAATACAATAGTAAGTGTCTCAGTGTTTTGGATCGATTATGTGTATAACATTTAAATCAAAACGTGTATGGAATAGATGCCTGGAATTGAACCGGTGAGATTAATCCCTTTTGAATTTCAATTTTCTAGAGTGTACTCGGATTGTGGGTGGAGAACATCGTGACCAACATGCAGATTTTAGTAAGTTATAGATGTAGATCTACTCTTCGTTCAGTTTTAATACCATTTCAACGAAACTTTATATAAAGGGTTATTTATTTCTTAAATCAATTGTATCTTTGTTTTTGATTGAAGAAAGTTGATTTAGAAAGTATAACCCGCTTACATTAAGTGTTTTCAAATGGAATGGAAGGAAGATATTGTTTACAGCTGTATCGATTATGCCATGCGTGTGCGGATTAACAATTCATTATAGAAGCTAGGATCTCTGTAAAACTAGATGACACGACGTTTTTATCGATGAAAAACTCGGGAGAATATAGATATTTTTCATTTTTTGCCATGTCATTTTGGACAATGTTGCTATTCGGCGCGTAGGAATACACTACTAACTGGATAAACTTTGCCACTTCCTGTTGACTGGAGATAGGAAAATTTATACGGTCACCTCTTTATTAGGTCAATGTTGCAGGTAGAAAAGGATAAAGACATATTTTGACAGTCATAACAGTTATAACCTTTTTTGACACGCGACCAAGAGAAATTGACTGTCAAGTAGTGACCGCACTGACATTTTGAATGTCATATAAGGGGAAGTAACTGATTTTGTTAAACCAAATTATTGATTGTTTGCCTCCCTTGTCGATAGGTCATATAGTGGTGATATCGCTATTTAGTGAGTAAACAAGCGATTCCCTAACTGTCAGAAATAAATACGTCAAGATTTGCGAAAAATGCTGAAGAATAAAGAGTATGTATACGTTCACGACTCTTGATGCGCAGAATTAAATGATTTAAAGCATGCTTTTACCTTTTTAATAACGTAATTTTGTTCGATATAATAAAATAAATATCAAATGGCAGCGTGTGTGACATTGATATTGTTAATCCTCGAAACACAATGCCACCAATCGGCTTTCGCCTCGGGTATCATTCTGCTCTCGGGTTGACAATATCAATGTCACACAAGCTGCCGTATGATATTTAATGAATATCGAATTACTATTTGCGAAAAAACACATACAGTGTACACATGTACATATATTTATGTTAAACTATACAATGCCTAAAAGCATTCGCGCGCTTCAGACAATAATATATACCGTCGCGATAACTTATTTGCAAAACATAAATGGTTATTTAGTAATAAATACGCAACTGGGAAACAACAATAACAAAAACAAAAACAACAATGTATTTTAAAAGAAAAGTGTTAATGAGAATATCACGAACATAACGTATATACGAGCGATGATACAAAATAATGTAGATTATTTTCATATCTTTAAACATATAATAATTTCATAGGAAAAGGTACATTAAAATAAACTGGAATCTATATTCCACCAATTTACAAAATTTCAGCGATTTTACTGTTCCTTGCTAAAAATTGCAGGCAATTAAAATGAGGCACTATAGGCAACTCGTAGCACGTCAGTTGGAATTCATTGACGTCGTTAACGTCATTTTCTTCAGGAAAGATTTGGCGCAAAGGAAATGTTCATGTTTCAATATTATTATTGCACTATTATTCAATATTTCGGGATCTTTTAATTACACTATATTATCAATGAAACTTGTGTTGGAATCTCCGTAAAGAGGCCTTTCTCATCATGGTCTTGAGGAAATATGATAACCAGTCTCGCATACACTTGTACACAGCGCTTTATACCAATATACCAAGATATACAATATATTTAAAAACATTCTGCATTAAAATATGTCTGATTACATTAAACCTTTAGCATATAAACGTGTATAATGTTAACCTATGCAAACATTGCTTTACTGAGTCCAGAAAGGGAATAAAGAGGATCTACCTAATTTAAATAAAATAATATTTATGTCTTATTTTAAATCTGCATACACACTGACAATTAAAATAATAATGTAATTTGTCATTCACATTTTCTACTTATTTCTTACTTATCAAAATGCAATACTCATAGAGAAATAAACTGGGTTAGACATTTTGCATAGTTACTTGACCTGTGACTGTCGTGCTTATCAAGCTAATTTAAACTTATTGACGTCGTCATCGTCGCGTCTTTTTTACCTTATCCATACATGTCTCAATGCGTTAAATGCCATCTGAAAATTCTGTTCCACTATGTGAAAACACGTGCCTTACTCAAACACTGTATTCTATGCGGCTTGTTGATAACATCAAATGTCTCTATAGATGGTTTACAAATATATTTACTAGATTTCATAACCACCGAATTTAGAGTTGATCTTACAATTACATTTTTTCTCAATTGACGTTGTTCATCACCCTCGTATCAATATTGTTTTCATTAATAGGTAATCTTAAAATGAAGCCAACCTTTGGTATTATTTCAATGTATATTTATCATGCATTAAACCAAATTTTTTTTTAAAGTAAGTATACATATTTCGTACAGAATTTACAGTCAATTTACTGGTTGTGATGCAAATAAATGGCGTGCTCCGCTTAACGGGTAACGGAATACGCGCATAACACATTAATTTCACAATATTACTAATTAAACATGTTCCATTTGAATCATGATTCATTTTGATATAGGTTTTATTCAGTTAAGTTTATTTAGTTGAAAATAATATAAAAAGTCTACGTTATTTTTGAACATCCCTCGTACAGTGAACTTGGAGATAATTATATCATTTTCAATGTGCCGTCCAATACGGAACAGTATACGGTTAACAATTGGACGTTCACGTGGTACGAATGTCGACAGCTGACTTGATGACACAAATAGGTATACATATGTATAACATATAACGGATCTGTTTTAAATGACAACAAATAAAAAAAATTGCCATAGGATCATCTTAATGTCTAAACTGAAATGGAATTGATATTATAAGATTCCTATACAACAGTTTATATATTTTAAGAGAAATACACTTTGCTAGTTTAGCCGAGCAGGTGTCTTCTACAATATAATATAATATAATACATTCAGCATTACCTTTAAGCCTGTCTCACGCTCTGCGTAGCATCCAGCGTATAAATCCTGTAATTGAATCGAAGTTAGGTCATACGTAAAACACCCAATATTGTATAGTGTGAAGCAGATATTTTGTTAAATACTCGTATTGTAACTTAAATTAAAAAAAATTTGTAAATGCTAACATCTTTAATTTGTAGACTTTGAAAGGATTTTCAAATCCATTAAGCAGTTTGCTGAAAATAATGTTTTCCAACTGCTCAAAGTAAACCACATATAAATAAGCCGCGACACTGGTAACTATGTATAGTTTATTGAATCGCACTTTGTCTGGTAAATAAGAGGACAACCCGATAAAAGTTGTCTAAAAATATGCCAGTTACCTAAGGGCATTTAAAAAATGCAAGCACAGGAACAAATGACATAAAATAACCACTTGCTATCTGTATTATAATTGAATTTAATTCTGAAGATCGGTTAAACGGAGAATACTATTGAGGTTAATATTTATATTTTTAATTTGGCTACCTATGAAAGTAATACAACTCTACGTTATCTTTGTTCAGCAACTAATTCTAATCATACAACTAGGACTAGTAGTATGCATAGTCTATACTTATTCACATTATATATAATCTGATTAGAAATTACTGATACAGTGAAAGGTATATTCAATATAAATGAGCAATTATTACGGTATCATTACCCTAGAGTAGTTTTCGTTGGACATACGCTTTTATTACGGATACATGTGTTTGTGAATGTTAATTCAACAAGTTTGCAATGGTGGTTTCAACCTTTTCAATTATTGAAAATATTACCGTTAATCTTTGTATCGCCGTTGAATAACTTTCATCGTCTGTAGGCTATAAACAATAATATGAAATCATTCACATTATTTTTGAACAGTTGCATGTATTGTTAAGCATTCTGATTTAAATTGCCAGTAAAGATGAAAACAATCAACCATGAGCAACCATTATTTATAGCAATATTTATGGCATTTGAATAGAGTTGTGCAAGTGTTTGCAGTATCGAGCCCTGCTCTGTGTCATATTAATGTGAGAATTTAGAATCCTTAATTCAGCAAACAGAGCCAACTTTGAAAAATGTCACTAGAAATAACTAATCGACATTTAGCCCAGTTATACAATAATATCAGTGAAAACACTTGCTATAACATATTCATATACTACTACTACTACTACTACTAATACAACTACCTCCATCACTTTTACTACTTCTACTTCTACTACTACTACTAGTACTACTGCTACTACTAATACTACTACTACTACTGCTACTACTACTACTACTACTACTATTACTACTACTTCTACTACTACTACTACTACTTCTACTACTACTACTACTATTACATCTACTACTATAAGCTTTTAAAGGGGCTTATCAACGTTAAGCCGACAATAACATTTGCAAAAGAATTGTAGGCGTGAGCGAGTTATATTCCTACTGGATCCAAAATGTGTGTTTTGTTCGTCATTGTATATAATGTATTGTTAAAAGATCATCAATATATTGTACATTTTTGACAACTATATCCGATAAAGAAGCAATGTGTGCTGTTTTAAGATATGGCTATATGCATATGATATACGTTCGCTATGCCCCTTTAAGTGTGAAATTATAAAAGAATATCAGAATACGAAGATTCATGAAATTTTTATCAATATTATATACGGCAACAAAGGGAGACAATATATCAGAACTATCCTAAAAGTCAATGAAAACTAGTCAGCTCATTTTCTTCAATGAAATGATTTTAACCTGCAGACTTGACAGTTCTTGTTGTAAGAAAATCTTGTATACTTGTTTTTGACGCTTTAAACAGTTTGTTTGACTTTAGGATATCGCTTTGGTATTTGCATTCGATAATAATATTATTTTTTTAATATATTTTATTTCCAATGTATACTAGGCACAAATAATAAGCAAAGCGGCAAAGAGTTTGATATTTGAAATAAATCTTATTAATCATATTAATATTTAAAATACGACTTATGTGCCCAAAAATTTATTTCCCTTGTTAACAATATTTAGCGCGCAAACGGTCGTAACTGAATATTTTACAAATATTTCAGTAAACAACCATAACAATTATGTTTACTTCAAACATTTCAGTCTGTATTGATAAAAGCGAACAAAAATAGTGTTTCTATTGTTTTCTATTTTCCATAAAACGTTTAAAAAAGCCAGTTCTGACCGCTTTGCGGTCATCTCGCTAATTGTATGACTTCTAAACAATATCATCACTTAAATTGTGCATAAGAATTAAAATATATAGCAAAAGTGATTTTAGTCACAATTTCCAGGCTTGCCATGTAGGGTATGCACGCTACATTTGAAGGCACATTCAAGTCATTGTATAATTTAATTGCAATTTCCTTTCCCTGTAAGCCTGCTGTGTATATAATATGTAGATGAATACTGGTAATGATGTAAAATAAACATAAAACATCGTGTGTACGTTGTTATAATCATTCTGTGAAATCGCCGTCATAATATGTTCTACATAAACTTTAGTATAAACTTGCCATGCTCTCAACTGTCACTCAGAAATTACCAAACATATACGTATACACACATAAACATTGCATACTATTGACTTATGAATATTTTTTATTTGATATTTGACCAAGTCGAGAACACATTACGTCGAAACTAGGATATTGGTTGGTCACATGACTTTTATTTTTTTAAATCACCGTCATTATAACAAATCAATATCTCATACATACATTTTATTATAAAATTGTCATCTTAATGAGTAGACATAGCAAAATATAGAAAATATACAAACTACACAAACAGCGTGCAAAAAAATCAAGTCAAAGTCTAGACAAATAGAAAAGCTGACAATTACGAATTGTCAAACCATACAAACATTGAAGTATGAGCAATAAAAATCAGAATAGCCAATGTGAGTTGACATAAATACACTGCAAATGCAAATGTTGAAATGTACATAATAGTTTAAACCAATATATGTAGCTTTAATCTAAGCCTACCCTGTAATCCTGATTCAGAACAACGTCTGTAAAATTGCAGTGCGTTTGAGTGTGCACATAATGCTGATAGAAAACTCCTGCAATAAACCAACGTCCAATCTTTCGCACTGTTTCCGGTTTAACATCATATTTACTGGCTGATGTTGCCCCCGTGGGCCTTAACAATTTAGCTGTAAAGCCTTGCCTGGACAGACCTGTCTGAAATATTACATCGTCCAAAATTCGAGCAATCGAAGCTGCGCTAAGCACATCAAAAGATGCTCTCAATAAAATGAAAACGGCACCATAAGGGCAACGCTGATCCTGGGTTCCGTGGAGGCAATCACGCAACGATTTTGGGGGAATTGAAGCCCTTCTTAATACCGAACAGTGTGAAGTTTGCGCCAGTGTCAGTAAATGTTATCTGGTCCATGGTAAAGACTAATCGCACAGTGTATAAAATTCCCTTCGGTGCCGCGTTAAAAGGCCTGAAGGTAGAAACGTCCTAATTACTTCGGAAATACTCACAAAATATTGGTTAACTTCGGCCCATTCGCCACTATTCGTACATCTTATCGATCTGATACGAATGAGACATTATTTTCGCAAAATAAATATTACTTTTTTAATGTTGAGTTATTTTCAATTAAATGTGTAAAATAAATGATTATTGGTGTTTCAAGTTGAAGTAAAAATATAGTTTGAACAACAACAAGGTTCACTGGCATGGGGAATACCTTCAAATGACGTTATCGTTAGGAATTTCTTTTTACATTCAATCAAGACGTTTTCGCGATAGGTCTGGCGTCTTTCATAACACTAAAGTTAAAATACGTATAAATACACGTCCAAAAAGTATTATTATTGAACATAATTATTTGTATATAAAAACATATCTGCATTATTGAGATCCGTGCTCATCGCTGTGTAATAACATTTATTCACATGCAAAACGTGGTAAGGTGTCAGTCGAGATGGGTGGTGAGCGAGACATCGGGTGATCAAGTTTGGTGTTCCGTTGGATTATTTAAAATACTGTCCATTGTGTGAACTTTGGAGTTACACCTGTGAGTTTTGACGAGATCTACCGCTGTACAAATCATCTGAAAGGTATGTTTCGGCGAACTGGTGAGGATGGTCTAAGAGACACCTTCTTATCCAATAACAGTGACAGTTTACCAAGAGTCACACGCTTAAAGATGATTCCTGAAGGAAGTTATCCCAAAGATTTGTCTTCATTTTTTGAAAATCTTGTAAACCTAATGCAATGGAAATGTCAAGTAATTTTTTTTTAAACACACAATTATAAAAAATAGTATTTTCTGTATTTGGTAACCATGGACATGTGAACCCCAGCTAGATGTTCTTTTTATTTACACAAAGCACTATTTCTTTGACATTAATGCAAAAATAATTCATTTAATAATGCTATAAGATTAGAATGAGAAGAAAACTATATTTTAACTTAAAAGGAAAACTTTTGCTTTTTATTTTTTTGCTTTTAATAATTTTTAGTTTTTATAACATAGGATTGCCTTATTCCAAATGATTTACCTTGATATGTGTGTGGTGAACCTATGCCAAGTTACACCTTTTCCCTCTCAGATGAGGTTATATTATATTTTGGTTTTACTGATTTTGGCATACTATTGAATAAAGTAAAAAACGAAGGTAATTGGTGTTTGGCTTTTTTTACTGTTATGAAATCTGTTTTTAAAATAACCATATGCGTAGCCATATTTAAAATCATAAGTATTTATGGTCAACTTAAGTACTTATCATGGAAGTACCAGTTCTCGAACCTCTAAGCATGTACCCTGGCCTGTAGACTTTGTTGCAAAAGCATCTTGAAAACAACATTATAGATCATTATTTCAATATTTGTTGCACATTTTTATGCATTAATAGTGACAAAGATTCTGTATGTTTTAGAAAACTTACACCGTATTATGTCGCCACCCTGCTATTTCAAGTGTCATCGCGGCCTACAAATAACTGACCTATTCTCGAACCCACAGACATCAATAACAAACACATGGTGTATCATGATAATGATCATCACGTGTCTTTCCGATACAGCCGATAGGGGAACTCAAAGGGAGGTTTTTCTTTCAGAAAAAAATGCTTTTAATTTAAGAAATATGTACATTTATTTAAAATGCATCAAAAGGCATAGCGTTTTTAATAAAATAGTTTAACAAAACAAAATTATAATAGTAATTACATGTTTTTGATGCATATTTCCGATAATTGTGCGACGATTGTACAAATTATTTACCGTAGCACCGGTACACATAATCGGATGACGTCATACACACTTTGCTTACATGTAAATAGCCCACGAACGAAAGATTCGCAAATATGTGAGGTTCGAGAATAGGTACCTACACGATACGTTTTTTTTAATACTTGTTCAATACATACACTTTTAAGGTATCAGATAAAGCGATTCAGGAAGGAATAAAATACATTTCGACAATTTGTCAGTCAGTTTTGTAAGTGCACACCATAGATATTCTAGGTTGAAATAGAAAAATGAGGGGTGATAACAAAAATCGAATTTGTGTCAAAACGTGTGGTTATATTTTGTTTATATTTCACAGTTTTATCTCATATTATATTTAATGATTACAGATAGAAAGAATGTCAAGGTTTTAAAAAAAGTTCCCAATTCTACCTTAACATCAATGTCAACGCGAGAAGGCAAATAGCAATCATCCTTAGCTCTTTAGTCAACTTGTTATTAGTAGGCCAACGTAAATATAATTCGTGAATGTTTAACTGGCATAGCTTTTATGTGTTTCATACGGATAGTAATAACTTACTAAACCAGTAACAAGATAATGTATGTCTGGTGCCTCACCAATATTGTTAATACCAAGACCTTTGTATACGTGGCTCACTGCCGCCTACGCTGTCCGTAATAGTGTTTAGAGTTAATGACTTTATACATTGAAATTCTGTCCATGAGTATACAATACTTATTATACACACATATTTACAATTCTTCATTCACGTAACAAGTATGTAAATAAAGTACACAAGAAGTACATTTACACATAACATGAATAACAGCGAGAGGTATACACTTATACATGCAACAATTATGTGTAATAAGCATATCTATAGGATTATTAAAAAAGTTAATCGTAGTGCAGATTAAACAAATTTCGAGTTTAAAAGCCTTATTGACATATAATGCAAGGTTATTATTAGCTCGATTATTTTCGGGCTTCATTAACTCAACAAATGTATACGCATTTGTTATTTTTCAATAATAGTTATCAATATGCAAGTTTATAATTCCTGTAACGATTACACTGAAATACAAAGTTATACACGTCTTCTAGTAAATTACAACTTTTACATCGTCTCTCATCGATGGCATTGACATTGGTTTATGCCATCTTCCAGCCTCAACATTTAATCTATGTGAAGACACTCTAAGACGACTAAGGTCACTTCTAAACTTACATATTTTAACATTTGACAATAAAGGTTGTAATTTAAAATCACAAAGCATTGTATGCGTTCTAGGTCTAGACGAATTATTAAGCTCAGACAACCAATTTTGTAAAAATTCTTTGTTCAATCTTAACTTTATCGCAGGCAGAAACATTGTATCATCAGCGACACTTTGATTTAGCCATGCATATTGAACACCATGGGATAATTAACATACAGATTTAGCCCATTGTGTTTACATTTGTCTTTCTTTCCATTTCATTACACATAGTGTCGTACACATATTTATTATGTTTACATTCCTATAATTGAACAATTTTAGCCAATATTTGATTACATTTACAACACTCTTAGTACGGAGAGAGTTTATACCTAGTTCACCATACACAAAATTATTTTGAGTTTGCATCTTCACATTAAGAAACCTTTTACCAAAATGTAAATGGATCCTTTCTAACACAGTAACATTATGCAGCCCCCGAACGCCTGAACCATAATTCAATATAGGCAGTATTAGCTTATCAAATAAATCAAGTTTACATTTAACAGACATTGTAGGGTATTTAACAAAACATGAGTTTAGTTAATAAATTGCCTTTGATGCCTGTTCTGATAAGGTTTCAAAGGTAACTGTAAACGATCCACCAGTTGTGAAAACAATACTTATATATGTAAACGTGCTGACAATTATCAATGGCTCTCCTTTATAAGATAAAAAATAAAAAAAATTCAGTATCTTCCACCTTTCCTAAAAATTTCCTAACAAACCTTTCTTTAAATCTTGCCCGGTTTCAGCCATTATAACAATATCATCTGCATAAAGCATTAAAAATAACTTCAACGTGCCTAAATCAATACCGTTGAAAACATGCAACATATAGTATTATTCTTTATCATTTATGTACATAGAAAATAACAATGGTGATAATGCCACCCCTTGTCGAACACCAACATGACTTGAACAATATTCTTCTCTAATTACATTGCCCATCTTAACCCTAGATTTAACATTCATATACATAGTTTTAATTATGTTCAACATATTACATCTGATTCCAAGTTTAATAAGTTTGTACCAAATAATATATCTTCCCTAAAAAAGAAAGAAAAGCTTTAGTATAATCCACAAAAGCTGCATTCAATTTCTTATTATTCTGTAACGAATGATTTATCAAACCGTGGAGGATAAAAATATTATCAACAGTCTCCATATTTTGTTCTTTATTACAATAAACTGCATATTTAAAAAATAAACTTTCAATAGAAAATCAGGCCCAGCTTCCTTTCCATTGTTTAATTGTTAACAATTTCATCACTGGTAAAGGGTACATTTAATTCTTTATACACGATGTCTTTTTCATCTTTCATATATCTATCATTAAAAGAGACAATATCTTCATCTGGTTGATTGAAAATATTGGTCATTTACAGCTTTAAAATAGTCAAAGAAATATGTGCAGATAAACATTTCTTATTATAACGAACACAATATCCTTTTAACATTTTTCAATAAAGCTTAGCATTTGACAATCTAGCATTTTCTAATTACATACGTTGTTTTCATCATATATACATTTATGTTACACCTTTGTACACACTCCTGGATTCAGTCATGCGTTTCTCAATTAATGTCACAAGGATAGTTTCTATACATATTCAAATTGTTGTACTTACACTGTCTTAAATATCTACATTTACCATTAAAATATACAGCATTATTTGTCAAATCCTTATTACCGGTACATTTTTCATGTACATCTTCCATTATATCACACAAAGAATTTAAATCGTCATCTCTTGTCTGAGATGATTCAATATCACAATAAAGATCATCAAGCGTTTGTTGAACATTTTCACAATTCAATGACTCAGTTATATCATTTTCAATAATATCATCCCATACTCATATGACAATAACGAACTAGGACGATCGAAGTACGTGCCATATCACATAGAATATGCATAAGCGCCCCCGAATAAGATGGCGAAAACTGAAAACCGTTAATTTGACAAAATATGCGAAACATATTGATTACTTATTTGCACGAACACATTGTACAATTCGCTCAACAAATTCGGAAGAATTGACTCCTTCCGAATCATAGTTTAATCTAGGCCGCCATTTAACCTATAGGCATACAGGAGCCACTTCCGGCTTTGACGCGGTTCTGAAAGGACGCCCATCGCGCGACACATATATCTGTTGTTCGGTAAGTGTATTGGAGATGCAACTAAATTTTGTTTCAACATAATAAACCACGGCTAAGCTCTCCTCGCTGGAGCAATTACAATCGCGACCGAGTTTGAGCCTGCAAGACTTGTAACACCTGATGTATGAGACAAAATGACAGGTTTACATTATTGTTTTCTAAAGCCCAATTTTATTGAATCAACGCATCTACCCCTTCTGACTTTGGTTCCCATCACCAGCTGTTGAACCTTAACACATGTGTGTTTTGTCAGCTGGCATATCAGATCGATCGTGCTCGTGGCCGAATTAAGACACCACGTAATTTCTTCCAAAACTTTATCGGTAAGAGTCAGAGTATCTTCCCGTGATTGGACCACAATCTATGCGCGTTCCTTAAAAACAATGTCCCTGGTGTAACCTTCCACGCCACATACATACACTGACCGCATAGCTTAGCCTAGCTACGCGCGGTTATACGTTTGGAGTTAAGTGCCTTACGAATGGGCTGCTTTAATTTATTAACCCGTGAGTTTGTGCGCTTACGACAGTATTCGTTTTATCACTAGTGATAACGTAACAAAGGTATTTAATTTTCTGTGTATGAGCTAACGTTGACTCCTCAAAATTGACCTCAAATCCAAGGGCCGTTAACGTGTTAAGGACAACAGTCACAATGATCTGTTATAGTACTGGCTTCCGAAGCCAACATAAAATCTTCCACAAATAGGGATACACGAACACCTTATCAACGCAAATAACTAATAATAAACCGAATAGTCTTATTTACAAAATAAGGTAGAACAACTCATACCAAAAGATCAAACGGACCAACGCTAGTATTTTCCCTTCCATTGAGCTCCTTAATAATCGCGTGAAGCCACGTGTACTGGAATATGTGAAATATGTAACAAAATAAGCACATGGTTTTAATAGCTTTACGTCATCCCGTATGTCTTCATGTCTAAATTTAGTGACGTCGCAGTTGCGTTTATTTTTCTTAGATCTGTTATAAGCCAAAATGTATTGTGCTTTTTGGAACAAAACCTAAAGGGCTAACACACCTTGGCGTATAGTTACAAGGTTCAGTATAACCTAAAAGTAACAAAAAGTAACAAACGCTGAATTTCACTAAATAACATTGTAGAGTAATAAGTTTATAATTATCACAACGAAACATAACAGTGTCATTAATTAATGGAACACCACTATTTATCCAAAAAGGCACATAACTAGGAGTCTGAATTTGCTCCAATGCATCAAACATTTTCTGATAGATTTAGTCGCTTCATAAAGAAACATAACACAAGGTTATTAAAACGTTACTAAAATAAGCATGTGTAAAGTTCTGTGCGTGTCTGTCTAAACGCGTGCATATAGTGACTTTAGCACTAACAGTTCCAAAATGATAAATCACAAGTAATCCTCATCGTAAGTCACATCTGGGTGGCCGGTTTGACGGAAACGAACGCTGTGTAAAGACCTGGTACACGTCTGGTGGCTGTCGTCCTCTGTTTCCTTGGATACTACGGCTTCGTCCCCGGAAAGTCTGGAAATGGCCCCGTGACGATAAAATTAAAGGTCTGCTCACTGCTACTATAGCGGCAGCTGATCGAAGGGTCTCGAGACAAAACAAACTGAAACCGGGTGTTTTTCAGCAACGCTCTTAAAAGTATCGCCGAGTTGTTGTCGAACTTATTATTGACCGCAACCGATGCATATTCGTATGGTAAAAAAACGCTCTGTGCATGAGCAATTGTAATCAGTTGATCGTGCGTGTTAATTCAGAAGGCTCGATCATCAACAATAACTTGGTCACGGTTTCATTGTATTTGCTACACCTTGCAATCACATTCAACACGCTCTAATCACTACGTCCGATTCCCTGACGAGAATCGTTCACCTTGAGGTGAGCGGAAATCTGGGGCCTAGCAAGAGAGTCCCTCAAAGTTTGAAATTCCCCTTGTACATCCGAAATTCCTACCAGCAGCTCCAGCTGGTGCGAGACTGAAGATCACATAGCTTGCAACTAGCTCAGAATGAGCGAATTCCTCAGCCTGTACAAGTGGATTATGCATTAAACCTGACGGTTCCTTACACTGACGCGCTAGGGCATCGACCGTTGTATTCAACCCATCCAGTTTTATGATTAAATCCTAAATTAAAACCGCATTATTTTCCTTCACCGGATTTTAAAAAAAACAACGTGAATGACCAAGTCGTAAAAAAAGTACGTCGATGCCGAATCTAGGATATTGTTTGGTCACTTGCCTTCTAATGCAAGATTCATTGTAGTGGCAGTGAAGTTTGCCAACCGCGCACACAAATAAATATGTTATTTTGACACAACATCCGGACTTCCTCTGCACAGTTCAGGTGTAAAGAACAATACCAGGGTTGTGTCCAAACACCAAAGCTCCTTTCAGAACCACCAATCCTGCATCTGGAGGAACTATCAGATTTATTCTTGTAAATTCTTCTTTAAGCCTGTTTTGAACATATACAGATTCTGCAAATCCGCCGACTAATAGCATTGTGCTAACACCCTTGATGCTGTCGTTCTCCAATAAATCTCTAATGCATTCAATAAGACATACAATTGGTTTTTCAAACCATTTTTTCATCTCCGCTGAATCTATGCGATGTTTGTCCGTTTTATCGCGAGTGACTAAATTTTTCCAACCTTTTGGCCTCAGCGAAGGTTGGAGTCGATCAAAAAAAGGACGGCTCTGAAAAACAGTTTTTGATCGCTTTTCTTCTTCAAAATATCTGAATAATTCTAAATAATATTCGATGTGGTCTCTGCGCAATTCATCTAACAATCCAGCTCCTAGAACATTGTCTAAGTAATCAAAAAACTGCTGATCCACGTATGTACCACCCCAAGCCCCGCCGCTTGATTGGTGTATCACTTTGACGTTTCCGTTAGGTAATCCTAGAAATGCTGTTATATCTGCGGTTCCACCTGGTAAATATAAATAGCATCTACCAAAGTTATGAACTACTACAATCGCATTATACTTTCCAATATGCGCATCTTACGATAATTGAATATTGATATGTTGACTGCTCCCACCCAGTGCAGGGGAATATTTAAGTGCGTCATTATGAAATGTGAATATCTTACTACTTTGTAGACCAGAATATCAGCGCATTCCTTACCTCCTAGGTCTATAAGTAAACATTTGGACAATATGTCAATTGTTGGACCATCTCGGACGTATAACCATGAACACCAAATGGCTGCCTCCACCGCTTTCAATGTACACCAAACGGCTGCCACCACCGATTCAAAAGCCAGTTCCAGTCGTTCGCCATCAATTCCAGCCTTCAAATGAGATAAGTGTATGAGAATTCTGTAGTTTGTACTTTAGCTGTTCCCGGAAAGTCTGACTGTTAACAACGTTTTGCACATGCGTTTACGTTCCTATTCCCGAATTGTCTTGTTCTTTGTTGTTGTTTTACTCTTTTTGTAATGTTTTTTCTTTGAAAAAATAGCATTGTTAGGAATAAAAATTGAGCCATACGCTTTGATGTTACTAAGCGGGTGTGAGAACGGCATCCCCCAAAATCAGTTATTCCGCTAATTAATGTCTTTGTGGTTTACAGCTACAAAGCTGTTGCTTTCAGAACGCGAGTTAAACGCAAAAATATGCAAACTATTTTACACAATATTAATACATCTGTTTACAAAAATCACGAATTTAGGGTTATTTTCGCGTTTTACGCCGATTTTTCAAATCGCCCGGCAAGCGCGAGGCTCTCTATACATACGCGCACCTAGTTCGCAGTTACGTAAAATATATATAGTCTTTCCGGGGACCGCTAAAGTACAAGTGTTCCGATAAATGGAGACACATTTGTTTATTGTTGACATCAACATTTAAAATATGAGAAATACAAATAGGAGCAGGAATGCACTTCTATGCTTACTCGAAGTATTTCAGTTGTGTCAATTGTTTAAAATAGTCATGAGAAAGAAACCTAGAAACATATACTTGCTTATAAATACAAGTAGTACACCTTAAATGTACCTAAAACAATATATATCCATAGTTTAAGGGGTTGCTTCACATGATGCTAGAGTTGATCAAATGATACATTCCAAGTTTCAAGTGAATATATTGTACTGCATTGAAATAACAGGACTTTTTGAACTAAATTTATTATGAAAATCTATGTGAAATTAGAGTTATAACAAAGTTATGCAAGTTACTGCACCAGAAGCAGGAGTTGATGATACTTAAACTATTTTAAGTGAATAAAGTGTGACGGCTTGAAGTCAAAGACTTTTGAATATAACATTAATAACCTAAAATATATGCCAAAAAGAAATGTGGACCCTGTAAGTGTCACTGTTAGTTGATGACAAAGGTATATTCCAATTTTCATGCGAATAAAGTAAAAGTAAATAATTTATTTATCGAACTGTTAATAATAGTTTATCATAAGGTTGAACAAACGGAGCTCAAGTCATCGATCTCATTTGTTATTTATGATATACACGGGCATACATTTCAAAATGTTACATAATTGTTGTAGATTAAATAGCGCTCTTGTCACTAAACGCGACGTACGCGATCAATTACGATAAAAAAATCCGATTACTAAATGTTAGAAAAAGTGTTGACTACATTCGTGCGTAATGTGTATTACAAACTTGATGCAAACGACAACAACACATTCACCACCACATGGGAATGTAATTTGATTAAAGAATGTTAGGCAATTTGACTACATGCACAAACATGGCGGTGGCAAACGCGACACTGTAACCCACCTGTACAGCAGCCTCTCTCATGAACTGCTTGGCCCCAGCATCCCATATCGCCGGCACAGTGATGATGTACTGTATTTCGGTCTCATGCAATGAAGGTAACGTACGTTTTAAAGCGGCTAAGAGATGTCCATGTAGAAATTGTATAGCCATTGTAAATATTTCCATTGCGGAATATGGATTGCCTTCGATGTCGTCTATTGTGGTATACCGGGAAAGATTCTATTCAAATATATACCAAGAACGGTTTAAATATAAACAATTTTAGCCAGCAATAACAATGACTACAAACAAGCATTTGGGTCAATGTTTATCTCAAAGAGTGTTAAAAATCAGAAAATGTTACACCGATCATTTCCTTATGGTATTACTATACAGATGATGCATCCGAATTACGCGGCAATACGAACGATACCGTTTATCTTGTAAACAAGCCATGCAACAGAACATACAACGAAACCATTCAAATAAAATAATATACAAAAATAGATAAGTTGTTAAAGACAAGATGAAGTTGTCCGTATCTAAATCTATTTACAATTTCTTATATATATCTTACTTTGAGTAATCTTACCTTGTTATTATTCAGTATCATTTTAAAACGCCTGAACAACCTCCAGCCTCTGTGTTTATTTTCTTTCGCTAGCGAAACAAAATACTCTTCAGCCTCAAAACCAAATGAGTGAAATTGTCCTTTGTCATCAAGAAGAACGCTTGTTGGAGTTCTAAGTGATATTAGGTCTGATGGTTGGTCGCTATTGTACCAGTTGTTGTTCATGACCACGTTGGCCGGATCGTTTTTGTTCGAATAGGCATACCCGCTGTATGATGTACCAAAATCAAACGCAGCCACAACGAGACACGTCTTACTTCTAGACATGGTGTGTACATTGTGTAAGTGCTGTGTATGACAAATATAATAAGTAATTTAACATGTAATGCTAAATAGAGACACTACGTGGAAAACCAAATGTACATTTATTTATTAATATACAACTAACAAATTACGTGCGTTTATCATTACCTAGGATCGGAATTAAGATTGTATAAATCAAATAAAACAATATGTAGATCGTATTTAAGTTTAAGCATATTCTATTGTATTTGGTCTTATTGTCCGCTATTCGTTGTAATGTGCAGTTGAAAACTTGTTTTTAAGAAAAACAAACACAAGTTAAAATGCAACACGTATTCCTAAATATATGTGTAAAGTAACTGGGGACATTTATATATGCGTATCTGCAGACGTCCGCCGATTAATTATGACGGAATAAAAGCACAATTGAATCGTATTCAACTGGTCTGCCATTTACAGATAAGATACAATGTATATTAAATAATAGAAACAATTTAAAAATCACAACAAGGGCTCTTGAAATGGAATAATAATGTTGGTTAAATGTGGTTGGATCGGGAAGAACACACAATAACCATCAGTCATATAGTCATCTATGTGTAGGAACCGAATGTAAACGATAACAACCAACTAATTCAAGTATAATTACAACCAAAATGCAACAAAAACATTAAGGTCATATAAACGTCTTAGATTGATACACATACAACATTCTATTATATGAGATGCTACCTTAGGCTTAATCGTACTGCTTATTTAATTGCAATGACAATCTGTATAAGTAGCGATTCGGTGTCGGCATGAACATTATGTTTATATATATTTTTATACTGTATAAATAACAAGCACAATATTAATTAGATGCCATTTCGGATATTAATTTATTTGCAACACTGTACATGTCCTTGATGTTAATTGTTGTATTGTTATTGTTCATTTAAATACTCGTAATTATCAAAATGAGTCTGCACATTTTTGTAAGCCTGGCATTTTGATCTTTTTTTCAAGATGATATTCTACTGTTGTGTATTGTCGTTTAAAAATGATATTCAGGGGGCATTACAATCATTTCTTGAACAACAAAGTGTATGTGCGGTCATGCCGCCACTGTGACAGTGGTAATATACGTAATATTACGCTAGTCAATTGTTTCAAGCGTATGTATAAGTCGAGCGGCTTGTGTGAAATAACGCAAACCACGAGACTGAAACATACTCTAGGAACAATTGGCTAGCGTAATATTCGTTTTATTATGTATCACCATAAAGTTCAAAAATGAATTTAACTTATTGTATTTGTTTAAACATTCAAAAGTGGGTCAAATGGTACACCGTATTTTGATTTCGTACGACGTTTTAGAATAATTTTATTTTTATGACGTTATTATGTATACAAACCACGGAACAAAACACGGCATTTTATGAAATTAAAACGTGTCTGCTGTTAAAACAGTTTAACCACTGTAATGTAATGTTATGCAAGGTCTCATTCGTTTATGTGTTGGAGATTTGAAACGGAATAATTGAACATTTTGAGATTTCTGAGGATTGTATGGCAGTTTTCGAAGTTGCCGGTCAGTAGACTTATATATAATAAACATATGTTTTTGCCGTTAAGATTGATTGAAAACTCATTTAACGGTTGTGAATGTTGCAGACATTGTAGCAGACATTCAACTTGTTATCCGCATTTCAAGTCACGCGTAAGTTGACAGGAGGGCGACCGTATTCGCCACCGCGTAAGTTGACAGGAGGGCGACCGTTTTCGCCACCGCGTAAGTTGACAGGAGGACGAACGTATTCGCCACCGCGTAAGTTGACAGGAGGGCGAACGTATTCGCCACCGCGTAAGTTGACAGGAGGGCGAACGTATTCGCCACCGCGTAAGTTGACAGGAGGGCGAACGTATTCGCCACCGCGTAAGTTGACAGGAGGGCGAACGTATTCGCCACCGCGTAAGTTGACAGGAGGGCGACCGTATTCGCCACCGCGTAAGTTGACAGGAGGGCGAACGTATTCGCCACCGCGTAAGTTGACAGGAGGGCGAACGTATTCGCCACCGCGTAAGTTGACAGGAGGGCGAACGTAGTCGTTACCGCGTAAGTTGACAGGAGGGCGAACGTATTCGTCACCGCGTAAGTTTTAAATGTAAAAAAAAATTAAACAATCAATATGACCATATGAGCACTATCCTAATGTCCAAAATATAAGCCACAGATGTTGTGCAAATGTAAATTAAAGACTAAATATGATTATTGCCCATATTAAAACATCGAAGCTATCTACAAGAATCTATTTTAGCGTGACTTAAACAACTCAGAATCTAAAAATAAACCGTTGTTTAAAATGTAAACAAACATCGTGGCTCGTAATGCCTTCAAAACCTTGTTTTATTCTAACAGATATGAAACTAAATTTTTGTTAGTGAAGTTTAATTACAGGACCACACAATAGGCACGTTCAAATTTGAGAAAATAATATAAAAGCCCTCATACTAGCTGATAAATTCTTCAAAATCCAACAATATGTGCTTTTATTTAGGAATTGAAACCCTCTTTTTGCACTTCATCTATGTTTGAAGGTTATTTTTTTGGTATCTTACTTGCATAAAGCTGAAGGTATTTACTTTATTATATATCAATATCATATACCTATGTACATATATGCATGTCCAATTACTATTACTGTTATGTATTGAAACATCAACCAGTAGAAGGAAAACTAAATAATCACGTGACGGCGTACGGCTTGGTGAGGTTCATGTAAATAACAAACATATGTATCTTCAGAACAGAAACAATAGAAGTGTATATTTGGGTTACCCATTGTTATAAAAAATGACACCGAAATCGTAGCGGATGAAAAACTGATTTGTTCTTATTTTGTTAAATGTTTAAGACGATGAGTAATGCACAAACTTTAAAAATAGCGAATGCGTATGTTGTTTTCCAAAGAACACGCACTGTTGTTTGGTAAAATATTCTTACACTTACACTTGGCTTCGTTTCTCTGCATTCATTTTTTTGACCTCTTTGTTGGCCATTCACCTCCACGAGTTCTGCATTCTACATAAACAACAGACATGCCATTGATGCACTTTAAACTTTAACAGGTCAAAGTGGGTATTATTTGCATTTGTTTATCAGCCACAAAACGTGAAACAATGCGATTAAACTTGATTTGAAATAATTTAACCTTATTTGTTTCACTGAATATGCTAGAGAATGATAGCGAAATCAATTGTAATTAATTCGAAAAACAAACAAACTGTGTTATCATAAGAACTGTTGTATGGAGAAATATGCACACTTAAATAAGACATGTTATGTTTTAATACCGCATGGAAAAAAACAACAACACAATATACTATCGGTATAAATGCAGTTTTAGCTACGTTGGTTTAGAAAGACACCATACGAACGGACAAAATACCCAAAGTGTTATAGCTACCTGTTCTAATTCCGTTTCAACCTAAAACAAATATAACAATATGTTACCCAAACAAACAGATTTATTACCATTTGCTAGAACAATCCGCGTCATTGCTATCATGCATACCTCCAGTACGGTAGCGAATTAAAAACGGATTTGCTCTTATTTTGTTAAATGTTTAAGTCGATGAGTAATGCACTGAATTGTGTCATGGATTGAAACACATCAAACTTTAAAAATAGCGAATGCATATGTTATTTTCCAAAGAACAAGCTCGGTTGTATTGTATTCTGCTTGTAAAATCATGTTAATGATTGTACTTACACTTGGCTTCGTTTCTTCACATTCTTCATTTTGACCACTTTGAGGAACATTTTTCTTCATGAGTTCTGCTTTCTGCATAAACCATAGAAATGCCATGTATACACTTTAGACTTTAACATGCCAAAGTTGGTAGTATTAACATAAATGTTGTATAGAGAAATATTCACACTAAAATAATACCGCATGTAAAGCAACACAATACGGAAGCGTTATAAATGCAGTTTTAGCTGCGTATAGCGCTAGAAGACACCCTACGAACGCACACAATACCCAAATTGTTATAGTTACCTCTTCTGATTCCCTTTCAACCTAAAACAGATATAAACAATATGATACCCGAACAACAGCTTTATTACAATTCGCTAGAGCAATCCGCGTCATTTTTATTGAACAAATAGTTCGAACAACGAGTAATAGCGGCTTACTTTTTTACACGACGGGATAATTTTTGACAGGACGCTAAGAGACAAACATTACCTCGTGTGTCTGTTTGGAAGAACAGCACACTGGAATTAAACAAAAACAACAACATATAAAACATCGGAAACGGAGGTGAAAATCAATTAACAATTTACGTTCAAAACATGTACTAGTTTGTGTATACACAATTAGAAATGGTTCTACCTATATAAACAGGTGTCCTGTGGCATACTAATTATAGTTATTATTGCCCATTTAGTCACACTGGCTACTTAACAACACGTTTGATGATGTTTTTAGTATTAGAGAAACATGTACATACCTTTCTTCTTTATAATAACAATCACGCAGATGACAATGATTACCAGGGCGGCAAGTATAGGGAGTAGTATGTTCAACATGTTTGATGTATTATTTGTTCCGCTTTCATCCGAATGATTTGCTAAAACACACATTGTATTAGTAGTAGTTTATTATTGTGACATGTGCATATAACAACGGTAAATAACAACAGTAGTAATAATAGAGCACCTTGCCCCGTGGGTATATAAGTCAGCAAAATGATTATCTAATTAAAAAAACTGTTAACTATGTACAATTGTATATACACATTGATAAACGTAACAGTAAATACGAGTCATATATACAAAGAGATAAATATGGTTAATGGTAACACATTGAGAACATAATTTAAACATGCATGTTTAGGTAATGCGTAAAAGTAGTTCGTCCATGGTCTATAGGTAGGCTATTAGTGGTATAATACACTCTTTCTCTGAAGGTAAGCGCACACTAAGAATTTTGCTAGTTTTCAAGGATATACATGTATTGCATCAATTAGTTTGTTATTAATATCGACATTGTGCTGATTGAACATATTGTTAAACATACCAGTTCTAAAAAAGTTATAGATTGTATGTTTCTGTTACAATATAAATCAATAGAACCAATCAGACAATAGTAACAAATCATGAACATTTACACTGATTTGAAGTTAATGTGTAAACTATTTAAAGGCGCCTGACCGCGAATTATGCATGATTTGTATAGTGTCTAACAGTTCCCGGTATTTTATAAGTGAAGTATATGCAACATGCGCAAATAATTAGCAAAATCATAGAATATAAACATTGACTACACGTTACCTGTATTATTCTTAGTCACTGCAATAACAACATATGTAGCGTTATCCGATGCATCCATATAATGAGCAATGATGTCAATGCTGACAAAGTTGCTGGGGTTGTACGTTTCGCAGCATTTATACGTTCCATATGTTTCGTCGTCAAGACTGGTTATGCGCAAATTTCCCCCACGGCCAGTGTAGGACAGGATGTATTTGTTTTGCAAGGTATTATTAAACATATTACACGAGTTCATCATCGGGTCACATTCTGCAATTGTTACAGATTTGTTTGATTTATTGCTGATAAATTTGAATACAATTTCGACATTTGAAGCACATTCTACTGACGTCTCCTTCAGTGTGCCCAACACGATATGTCCGGAAATTTCCGCTGGTACTGAAATAATAAAACAACTGCGCACCTATAGAAGGCTATTACACGACGTACGTGTAATACCGTTATCATTACGATACCTAGTCCACCGCCCAACACATTATCATCATTCCCTATCTAACTAGTGACCGACGCGTCTTCTGGAAAAAGATATACTGTAACATCCATGTATGTGAACCAACGATATTTTAACACCTGATAGTTGTCACTGAAAACCTGCGGTAACCAATGTATTTATGAATAACTTTATAGTAATATACTTCTGAGACCTTAATGTAAGCAACATGTTATACTGAACAGTTGACGTTACTTTGTCACAGAGATTCGTATCACTTGTTTAGACGGCCATGATGTGCTCATGTTTAGTTTCATAAATTGTTTTATTATATACCTATCGTTTTTATATCATTAATACATGTATAAACTGTATTCAACAATCAAATTTAAACCGTATTCGCTACTAGCGTTTTATTTTTCCCTATCATACAAGTAGCCCGTATTAACACCAACACTCAGTCGAAATCGGCAATTATCGGAATATATATATATATGCAACTTCAATATTGTTGGATATAGATTTCTAGTTTGGCATATACCTTTATCAAATATATAGAACATAAATACAATCAATTGATTTTCTCAACTCCTGTTAACGTTTCTTCCTACATGCATCCAATACAGCATTTTTTCAGAAAATTTCAACAAATTCAGAAACAAACAAACCACACAACTTTACTGCTGTTTTATCACCATCAACCATTACGATTCAAATTTACCTTCGTTAAACCAAAAGCAAAAGAAAATAACAAACAGTTATTGCGATTTATGTGTATGACTCGTTGGTTGTGTAAAGTAGCTGCGCCTCCCGTGCGATACGACTTCACACAACCAACTCGGCTTATACAAGTTCTCAAAACACCATACCAGCATAATATTATATAACTATCCCATTTTCACGAAATAACACCCCGTGGGATACACTAAGCTGTATTTCACACTGGAAATATATTTGTCGTATGCACGGACTACGTTTTCTATTCCGTAACACGATACAGTCGCATTGCTAAATTTGGCCGATCGCATTTTCTGGTCAGTCGATATAAAGAAAATTTACATATACATTGTATTATATTTTAAAACACACAAACATGTTTCCAAAATAATCAGATTTAAAGTGCAGTCCCACATGTGATCCATTTCTGAGTTTTCGAAAACGAAAGGTCATGGTCATTTACGGTGTATTTATCTATTTATAGAACCTACATGTACAGTTGTGTTAATATATTCAAGAACTTGTTTGGAATGTCATGTTTAAGTGTTTTTGAATGTACACGTCGTTTGCGGACAACACTACCTACAGCAGCATTCGCCTGTTAATGCGATGAATATAGGAAATAGCTATTTGACAATACAAGCTAAGACTCCCTTATATCTAATCATCGTACCATGTCACCACAGCAAATCCGAAATAATATATTGTTTTAATATTGACACAAAACAGCGTCGTTTAAGATGATATATAGACAACGTCCTGATCAAATACGATATAACCTTTCCTCACCAACCGCGGGAAATAATGGATGGTTTGGCATAGAGAAACAAATCAAAAATGCCAATAATCTGTGAACATGTGAAACGTTAATGTCATATTTTATATCTAAATAATTACTTTTAAGGAAAATTCAACTTTTACGTTTTTAACATTTACTTTTTGAAGAAATAATAAAACTGTTTAAACTGTTTGAACCAAGTACGGTAACAAGCTGATCTAACTCTCTGTGCCGAATGCCCCATTTACTAATGTCTGCGATTTATACGACGGGTATAAAATAGGTAAAGAAACAAGCACACAGACAACCCTCTTTAAAAATATTAAATAAATGGTAAGACACTGTAAGAAGATGTAAGTGGGTATGTGTACATGTAGTTTGCGAGTTACAGGTTATATAACTTTGCGGGCTGTAATTGATAACTACGAACTCATGTTGAATGATAGTCATTATATACAGTTTACTTTAAGTTGTAAACAGCGCACACATTTTTGGAGAGGTAAACGCATGGTATTTGACATTGAGTTTGATGAAACACATTTACATAAAGCGGGGTTAATAATGCAGAATATGATATAAGTAGCTACGTTTTGTATGTTTCATAACTTAACCAATGAGATTCTTTCTAAGCTTTCATTATTTCCCAAAACTTCTAACCTGTAGCCGTCTTTAGTAGTGATAAATGTCAGTTATTTATTGTGTTTAACTAGTAAAGTATAATACCTTTAGTTAAAACAATTGGTCGGCCAGATAACACACTATCATTATTACGATAACAAAAGATGCCGCTATTTTCTGGGGTCATATTCATTATGCTCCTTAACGAAACCTTAGGAAACGTTCTTACATTCAAAGACATACAATGTTTAAGTCGGTGTTTATTAGTCGTTTTGCGTGAAATGTGAATATATCAGAGTTGTTTAGTATTGTGCCGTTGTGTAAGCAAAAATCATTGAATGGTATATTTGATATAACATTTACACTTAATTTTCGATTTCCTTATAGGAACTTGGTAAAAGCCTGCACTGTCCTTAGATAACCTACTACAAATGTAAATTGTGTGGTATGTAAACATGCACAATTGGTTTCGAACACTGATAACAGAACAGCGCATTACATGCAATAGCTATTTTAGTGTACCGAGTGTCTTGGATGTAGCGTTTTGAACGGCCTTGAATTTGATTATTGAAACACAGCGTTGGTATTGAACATGTTTACCATGTTAACACTAGTTGTCAAGATATAGGGAGTACACACACTAAAATAATGAACGATTAATGCAAGATTGTTTTCATTTTATTTCATGGCGTCCTGTGGACATTGAAGTGCATGAACGTAACTAAAAACAAAAAAAATCAACTATCGCCGCACTATACGACATGCATAATGTGTATAATAACGTGTTTGCTTTTGTTGATCAAATGTCTGTGTCCGTGTTCAATAGAACCTCGGTAATGTGCTGTCATACATAGTACATTTGAAATAATGTATAAGCCGCTTCGCCATACCTATAGAAACTTAAACTATTATTAAAACAGGAGCTTACACGTTGCCGTTTCATTAGAAGATAAAACACAGTCTTACAAATCTAAAACTAATGTTTAGTTTACAACTGTAACGTCTCCGGCTTGCAACCTTGACAAGTCAGATAAATTGATCATTGACTACATTATCGTTTGCAATTTAGTCTATTCGAGATAAACCAAGCGCATTTACCACTCGAACAGAAATGCTTTTCATAAACCGCACTTGTATCGACAATACATTATGCCAACATGTAATATAGTTTACTATTATAATATTTACTATACCCCGAAACATGACTGTGATATTTTTGTTATGTTATACCGAACACGAATACTGAAATTCAAAGAACAAACTAGTCGTACATTGTAAACTAAAGATTATTGTTGGAAAATTAAGCGCTCATCGACATTGATTTTAAACTACATTTTAATAAGCGCTTTCTGATCATTAGCTGATATGGGTTTCTCGGAAAAGCCGAGTTGCTAGTTTTATGCTCACGCGCGGGATACATTTCAATCAAAGCGGGGGGTATATTAAATATTATACCCCTCTCGGTGTATATTACTTTCCAACGCCATGACATATTAAAACTACACAGGGATGGGTATATGGGATTTTATAATTGGAAAACGGCGTGAGGTATAATAATTAAATGTGTACTTTCCCTCTAGTCATACATGCGCAACATATTATTATACACACTGCAAATACACACTCAACTATGTGAGCATTTATATTTTATATTAGTAATTGTATGTATGTTTTTATAACTGATATTACTATATAAAGTATATACTCATCAATTAAGTATGTTCTTTTTACCCGGCATATACAAATAAAATTTAAACTTAGAATGGTTAATCTGCTTGTCAATTGGTACCTCTTTTATTGTGTATGTACTCTTATTCTAACATTTTTGTCATGGTATGATGACATTTATCCTATAGTATCCAGCGTCAATTGTTATATTATTTACAACTATTGTTGTTTTTACGAAATTGCCAAAAAACAAACCGGTTTGATACGATCTGTCGAAAGCTTTACATTTTCATTAGACAGCCAAGCCCTTTTGGGGCACGTCTCTAACACAAAACGATATGGTGTTTTATCATGCATGTATCTTCATTATAGTGTTATTATGTAATGTATCAATAACTACTGTTTATAGAATTTGGGTCTCGTTGCAAACATACCGGCCATAACGACCACACAGGCTTTCTAGTAATTAAGGTCAGATACTGGCATATAATCAACTGTAGGTCATATATTAAATACCATCGTTTTATTTTGTAAAACGGATGCAATTGTTCTATTTAATTGCTAGTCTTAACATGAAAACTATAGTTCAAATATATTTTATGGTAGCCTGAGAACATTTTACTGTCTAATTTTAAACTAGTCTGCTTTCTACTGTTTGCTTAACGAAGGACTCTGATTTTAAAACTATGCGTATTTACTATTTTCAAAACATATTATGTCGCGTATATACATGTAATTTGTGTGGATCCTTACGCAGTTGTGTCTTTGTTGACTTCAGATATCGTGTTCATTGTTACTATTTGATTATATTGTGTAGTAGTAAAACAAATATATACAATACGTAAAAGTTGTTAACAACCTATGTTGTGTGTATTGCATTTCTAGAATCCCGGGACTACTTCTTTGTATTTAATACTAGTAAAAGTAGTTGTACTATTAGAACATCTATTCCACAGTTTGTTATACATCTATTTGCCTGTAAAGTTTGGATAAAAACATGATGAGATAAATGGAATACCAGGATTAATGTTATAGAGAATATTAGGTTACTCTGGGATATAGAGACGTTTTCGTGCTCGGCTCAAACATTAGAAGGCTCGCGGTTCCGCTGGTCTAAGCCTTGCACGATACACTTTTCTATGTTAAACACTAGCCTAGTATTCTCTAATACTCGACTATAATTTGGCTATAATACGTTTGATCATGTGTTTAAGACGTGTAATTATTTATTTAAGAAACTTATAGAGCAAATTAAACACAGTATTATATAGCAAAATAAATACACTATTAACTCGTTCACTTTTACTTGTATTTTGTATGCAGTTTAATTAAATGATTGTTTCACACGAACATTAAAGCACATAAATGAAAACAAATCCACATACCATTAATGTTGATTAGCTCAGGATGGACCTCGTCTCTATAATTTCCCGCTGTGACTGTATATTGCGATAATGTAATATTCGTGCTGACAACATTTCTGGGATTGTATGTTTCATAACATTGATATGTTCCAATGGTTTGTTCGTCTAGACTGGTTATACTCATAATTCCTCCACGTCCAGTGTAAGAAATTTTGTATTTGTTTTCGCTAGTCGTTGCCAACATCCGACATGATTTCATCATAAAGTCACACTCTGCAATCGTTAGAGATTTGTTTAAGGTGTTGCTATAAAATTTGAATGTGAGTTCTGTGTTTGAGGCACATTCTATAGTCGTCTCCTTCCTTCTGCCCACCAGGAAATTGCCAGCAATGTTTTGAACTGCTGAAACTACATAATAAGCATAGCTTGCTGTTTAAGAATGATATAACCTGGTCAACTACAGTTGTCTTGCTTTGTTTTGTTTTGCTTGATTGTCCTACTGTATATCACTATCGTGCTGTGTATGTGTTAATGCAACTTAATCACAGAGTTTCGTACTATTGAACACTCGTTAAAAGTCTTAAGCTTTTAAACTAACCATCTGATCAGGAATAAATGTAATAAAGACAAAATGGCAAAAATGATTGCCTTAAAGAGACAGCATTTTACAAGCATGAATTAGATCTGTATGTCAAAGGTCAATGTTATACAGAGATCAAAGTCGAATTGGCCTTTTGCTTGGTCTGTATTTAAACTTCTTGAATGGATCGTGAACGGCCCGTTCCGTAAACATCCACAAAAGCTCACGTGACACACTATCAATCCTATGTAGTAATACTTTATTTAAGGGTATGTTTATCAGGTTTGCTTCACACATGTATTGGAAACAAAATAACGCATTGTCTTATAACCAGAACGATTTATATTTTATAATACAAACATTATTTCAATGGATTATTGTTCATACATTGACTATGTTTTCAGATAAATGTCAGTACCTACGAAGGCATTACCATATTTTATATAAATGTTCTCTAATTTGAAAATATTTTAGAAATGGTAAATGTGTCAAACTGGCAATATGTCTATATACACATACACATATATGATATGTAATAGAATAGCCTGCTATTAAGATGCTCAATGTGATTAACTACTCAATAACATTTTTGTAAATGCTGCACGGCCCTGTTTCCGTGATTAGCTTTTTCGTAACATTCACGGCTTTCTATAATAAAGACTACTTTCATAAGTCATTTTAGAAGGCAAATGTTTCGTTTCATGTAAGTGCAAATGTGTATAGTGACATGTACTTGTGTTTATATTTTTATACTTTTTTACCTTAAACTTAAACATCAGTATACACAAAAGTGATTACCAAATAGGATAGTCCGAAGTCCACTCGACAGCTTCATTCTCTGAAATGACATAAAACAGCTTTATTTTTCAACGCAATATTTGTGTGAGATACAAAAGAAAAACACTACTGAACAGTTGTGTCTTCGTATATCAATGAAACTCACGGTCCGTGTTTACACCGCGATTACGTTTAACAAATAGAAAATAACAAATAAATTAATACATCAATCATGATCTATTATAAAGGTCTATACGTGCTACAAACTAAATAATCAAGACGTTTCGAGTGTCGGTTGCCATAATTGGGCATATGTAATTGTCGATGACAACGGAACTCATCACAATGCAATACTTGTTGTTAAGAAATACATTATTTTCTATGACGTATTTTACATACAATTCATGCATGTTGGTATGTCCGTATATGTTTTCCAAATCCAAACGTTGAAATGGTAAAATCATTCGTTTTATGAAATTAATTCGAGTTATTATTGTATCAATTAGTACTGAAGCAATGCAATAATAACATATATAGACCTTTGCCTCGATAATTGCCCTCGACACATGATTGATGTTAACACAGTAGAATCTTTTTCAGCAGTCGTTAAGCTACCTGTGAACATTTCAGAGAATAAAACGCAAACATTTCTGATGCTCTTCCAATTCTTAGTATGACAATTAAAAATATAATGCAGCAGTTAATTGTGATATTGTGTATTAAACTGGTTACAGTTCATTAAAATAGCGATTACACACCAGTTCTAAACATCACATATGAATTTAAAGCACGAATAAAAACGTCGCGTAATATGCAATACTGTCGAATTTAGCGTTGTCTAAGTCGTCGAGATCAATGAAAATACTTCGACATAACGATCAAGCATTTCTAGATTATCTTAATAAGAAGTATAGTTTCAAAGATCGCAATTCTAATATTGAACTTCACGGGACGTCAAAAGTACACTTACGTCGTGTTTGATTCGACGTTATTTTATTTGTATAAAATATTTGATATCATTACTAGTACCTACATGCTATGTCCATTTTTTATGCGTAAACCTAAACATATTCAAATGTTTCGATATCCGTGATCGCTGCGCAAGCGTCATGCAGTTTTTGCAATACCTAGCCATGCTTTTATGATAGAAACATAACCTTTTGTGGAAACGCAAACAAATCAAGCCGATATCAAATGCGGCTGTAGCTGATAATAATAATAAGTGTTACAATTAACAATTGATAGGTACACGTCAACAGGCGTTGGGACCGGATTAATAAGTTCGATATTATAGCGATAATTCAAAATAGCGGAGTTCGAATGAAACCTAAAAGTTCTAAGAAAAATAAGAAGGAAAAAATGGGGACCGAAAATATACTTCGAAATAACTAGGAATTCGTGTATCCAGGTAGAAATTTCGAACATTTCTGACAAGGGTAGTCTCTCGCTGACCATACTGACCAATTGTTACAGTTGACTGATTTTAAAACATGTTTAGTCAGGTGATTTCTTCCAACGTTTTTTTTTAAATATACATTTATTGTGTGTTGGGCAGTCAGAGTGTAAGCGGCCATGTTTGACAGATTTAATGTTGCAGATTCTTTAGCATTCACGAGTCCGAGTGTTGGCGTGAGGAAAATGAAGGCAGAGCAACATCATATGTGAAGTCCAAACCCCATTTTGTAGGTTGATATGTGATGTAATGTGTATGTGTGTGGGAGGAAAACAGTGTACTTTTGTATGTATTGTATAGCTGTGATGTTGCATTGCTTTGTAAATAATTATGTTATATGTATCTGTTGAAATGTAATTACATGTGTAAGGATTTTTTTACGTGGGCCACTAGATACAGTTTCTTATTGTTATATACGTAAAGATGAATAACTGTTTCAGGTGTTTTAAATGTGATATTTATGCGATTTGCTATAAGTCCGTTGTTGTGTATTTTCATGGCTTGATCCGTATTGATCATGATAATTATCTTTGTGATCCTTAGTGATCCACAGTCATTTTACATTTTGTGTACAGTAACTGTGAGACTGTGAGATATTATAACCCTAATAGAGAATATTATAAACTAAACTGGAGTTGTGTGCTTCACTACAGACAGTATAGAAATTGTTACAATATTTGAACGCATATCTCAGAGGAAATATATTACTTTCGGTTTAACGGTGTTAGAAATAACGGTACTATACTTTGACCTTTACAACCACAACCAACCTCACTTTGAACATAAAAACATCGATCAATACGATCAATGTCGTTGACAGAGACAGATCAGGCATTTTGATTAAGCTCATTTGTACAAGTCGGTGTCGATATACTTTATTAAAAACTTTTCTTGTTTTCGGTAGGAGATTTTTACACTAATTATACGATAGCACATTACTTGCACACTTGTAGGGGTTGTTGGTGGTACACAGTAATGTGAGCTGGTCGTAGCTGTTGACAATAAATACAATTTACCCAACAGGTTTCTTACCTTGGTCGATAACAAAAGGTTACGAGTTAGCCACTAAAGAATACATTACAATTGCAAATGCAGCGCATTAACCATCTGCGATATACTCAATTTAGAAAATTATATATGGTTATATAAGATACGCACATATCTGACGTTACATGTATACATTAAATTTGTCAAACATACACAACCTGAATTATATAATTATATTTTCTCTGTATGCATGAACACATGCTCCGTTATAGTTGCATTATATTTTGACGTTTATTATATGCCAATATTAATATATAAATTTAACTGCAGTTGCCCCTTAGGGGCCTTTTTGTTAAACCAGTCCCATAAATCTTCCGAGGCAAATCCCATTACATTTTATTACAAAACCAATCAAATTTTAGCTACGTAATGTTTTAATTGTGTATGCAAATAACTCAAATTCTTAATAGTATACTTTTAAAGCATGTCAATGAATACCACAGGCTGCCCTGTTGAATGCATCAAGTTTCAAAGTTTGTAACACTATCTTATCCATAATTAGAAGTTCTTAAAATAACAAACGGAAATAACGTGCAAATTGTTTATCAAACCATACAAGTTCACAGGTAAATATTAAAATTGTAAACACAAACGTATTATATATGTCGTTTAATGTCGTTCAGTTAGACCAAAGAAATGTGAATCAAGATTTACCATTATAGTGAATGATATATGTATAATTTTCATTTAAAGGTCAATATAATTATAGTATCACCGACTATGTAAAATCTCTTCCCAAATCGTCTTCAAAATAATGTCCTCTCCTGATGTATCTCTAAAGTCATTTAGTTAAAAAGTAAAATGTTTTCACTTTCGATTTCAAACAGATTCAATTCGGCTACGGTTATAAATATTGTAATACTGGTATAAACAGCGAAAAATCCAAACACACAAACATACAAACAAACAACTATACATTTGTATTCATTTAACGTCAGTTAAAAATTATGCTAAATTATTAAATAATAGTTTATTTTGATTATTCACGGTGTATTAAGAATTCGTTAACTATCACATCCCATCTGAAAATGGACACAGTATATTAACTGTAATCAATATCGCTCAGGTAAACGATGAGCCAATGGAATTTAAGTGTAAAATGGTTACGGCGTGAACACAGTGTTAATACAAAACACCGATTTATTGCGTGTTAGCATAGACGTGGTCCCTCATGAATATTCCGTTTAATTTAGTATCGGGTCTAAATTTAGATCGTAATAATCAGTCAAACGCGATACAAGTACATGTATTTTATGCGTTATTTGCAGAAACAAAGGCCTCTGGATGTCAGTTCGAATCGTGTATTTTACAATTTGTTGTTCTTATTTGTTGTCGGATATATGGTCATAAACGCGTTGTTTTTGTCGTTAATATACTGTTTTATGTTGAAATGATTTGCGTTTACATCCCTTGCTTTAATAGACCCTTTGACAGGAAGATTGAACATCTTCGTTAAATTTCGTAGAGCAAGTCACTTGGCGATACACCATGTGACACATCAGCCGATGCAATTTTGGAGCCAATATTTCACCAATGAAGGCTTCTTATTCAAGTTATTGTGGAATGAATGGCCTCAACATCTGTGTGAAAATCTTACAATGGTGAGCTTAAAAACAAGTTACCATATGTGTTGTGTTTCAAGAGGTAATACAGGACTAAATGCACAATTATAAAGCGTGTTATATGAGCTGTATTACAGCTTATTAGTATATAATGTTCGATATGCTGTGTGCATAGCCTTTATGACGCCTGAGTGTGATCTATTTCCAAAATTGTATATTTAGAATCAATGCGGCTTCTATCGTTTGTAAAGAAACCTTGTAAACACACGATTTACGTTATCATTATGTTTTTATCAACTCGAAACGTTAACAGGAAATCTGTGTAATTAGCCATTATTTCCAGATATTTGGGCGACCTTTTACTTTGCAAAAAGGTAGCTATTTTAAATTATAACTAGGATACATAGCAGCTCGGGCATGCGTTTTGTTTGTGCATAAAATCAAATTGCAGTTATCGGCGGCTCCGCTCAGCGATTGGTTGACCGATATATAGGAATGATTTTACTCGGAAACTTTTTGGAGCCTTACCATGCTATTCGGTGAAGATCGGTATGAAATGGTCTATAAATGTATCGAAGTAAGATGCATTCAAGATGCTGCACTAAACATATCGGAAGCTCCTTCAGCAAGAAACGAGAAGGTGCTGGTCGCTTACATGTCAAGCAATACAAGGAACAAAATGAATGCTCGTTAAAGTGGGGTCTGCAGAACACTTTTCCGAGAAATCAATTCGATAATAAAAAAAATATATACGTCAATAAGAAAACTAGCATAACAACACTGACACAATCGTAATAGACTGAAGATAAAATAGTACGGTCTCATGTGACAGCTGCGAAACAGACATTGCTTGAGATAGTAGTACTTCTTATTGAATATTACTTATTTATTATATGACTAGGTATGAAATCTAAACCACATACGCATACAAAACATACACACACATATAAAGTTATTGACCCAAAAAGAAACAGATATCTCATTGACTCGAGAAAGAAATAGCAAGACTAATGTAAAACTATTATTATCCCATGATAATGATGCGTTTTAAGAAATCGGCCGATGTCATTAACATTAGGATTGATAACAGAACACTATTTCGTAGTTTCGTCAACTAATGTTCACAAAAAAAGCCTGTAGAATTTTTATAAGTTTAAGTCAATTAAAGAATATGTATAGGATACTCTATGTACTGACACGTTTACCCGTCTGAGTTCTTACTACAACGTTGGGCTTGAACATGTGAATCACGGTTTTTGTACTCAATGCTTTTGCATCTTACCTACAGCGCCACAGAGGCGCAAAGAGTGGTTGCGCGAATTGTTTCATAAATTTACATTGTATAACTGTTCTCGTGTGTTTACTGTCGGAAACTATCGAACATTGCCCTAATGTCCTCAAAGATTAATGAAGTGCCAGGGCAAACTTAATGCACACTACCTCAATGGCTTCATATTAACCTAACGCTTAGTAAATAGTGAATATATAAGAGAAGACTTCATGAACTATGTTTTCTTTAAACTTATACTATGTTTATGCAATGCAATAGTCAAGCGCTTTTGCAAGGAGACAGTTGCGTCAAACTACATGTTTATATAACAGTATGTCATAGTATCCATGTATGCATCCATGAATCCATCCATGCATGGATGCATGTGTGCATGCATGGATGTATGCATGGATGCATATATGGATGCAGGCATGGATGCAGGCATTGATGAATGCATGGATGCAGGCATGAATGCATGCATGCAGGCTGGCGTGCATGGATGAGTGCATGCATGTATGCATGCATGCAGGCTGGCAGGTATGGATGCATGCATGCAGGCTGGCAGGCATGGATGCATGCATGCATGCATGCAGGGAGGAAGGTAGGTAGGTCAATTCGGCTGCGGACATCTGATCATTTTCCGATAGCTATAGTGTCTTAGTGTCATTGATTACGGATCGTACATACTAGAGGTACATTATTATTTCACAAAAGTTGTGTTGAAGTTTGAAGGTCAGCTGTCGATCGACCGATAAAAACCGGAGCATTTATTTCGAAATGCTGTACACGGTTTACACGCGCAACTAATATTTAACTCGTTGTATTATTGTGAACTGACCTAAAACTGTACTTATCCACATACAAACAATTTTGGAAAATACACTTAGTCATTATTTAATACAAATATCCTAACACATTATAATTTGTGAAAAATAAGCCTATATTTACAACAACGTAAGCTAATAAGTTCTTAAAATCATAACGAAACCAAAATAATTGGGACCACATAACTTCTGCCTTTAATTGTTAAATGTATAAAACTTCTTTTCGGTTTCGTCGAACAATTATGATGAATCTCCATAAAACATATGCATTCACGTTATTTGAAATTCATTCCAATCTATTGCGAACTGGCAACAAACAATCTCGTATTTATTAGCAATAAATATGAACGCTTTTGAGTAATAAACATGGATCGGATTATACATTTATGCGCAATGGGTTTGATTGTTGCAGCTTATGCCTGTAAGTTTTACGTTTTCCGGTTTCCTTAAAACAAATTAACCCTTTAATACAAACTACAAAAAATGAGTGTTTACATTATACATTTAATGATTTTGCGAATAAAATAAACGTATAGTCAAAATATTACACAAATGCAATTTATATATGGACAGGTTAATCAAACGTTAAAAATGTTACCCTACCTTTGAGAAGTGTGTTCACTTTTTCCATAATTACCTGTACTACATACTGTTTTAATTTCAGTTGTACCTCTTTGTACGTATTACTAAATCAAATACATACGAATACTAGCTTTAACTGCATGCGTATATTAATATACGTTTGGGCGTTTTTTTTTGGAAAGACTATTTATAATACGGTATGATGCGTATGTGTAATGTCAATGCTCGTAGTTCAGGTGCGGTATCCAGAAAGCTCAATAGAAAAACTTATCCTTACAAGTACTGTGACAAACTTAAGGTATAAAGGACAGTGCTAATTTTAAAGATCCGTACATACCATATACTTGTAGTATATTAGACATTACGCTGACCAACATTTTAATACAAAAGGAGTTTCACTGCTCGTAAACTGGGCTTTGCATTAAGACAGGCCATACAAGGGGACACTTGAATGGTTTCAACAAACTTACTCATGAGTTGATAGTAATGGGGTTTGTAGTGAAGCTTTTATTAATGCACGCTTACGAAAACCATGTACGATTGCGTTTTAACAAAATAAGAAATTAATGGTTTGCTTTGAACAAGCTTTTTGGGTTTTTAATTGGCGAGTGCATGTCGTTCATTGTTGATATAAATCCTTTGACTATATCATTTGTCTCAATACAGGTATCTTTGTAGGGAATGTGAGCCATTTAACAACTTAACAACATTCGAATCTAATTTGTGGGAGATTAACATTAAATGTGCGTAAAAAAATTTAACAAAACCAATCAATATTTTGATACATAATTATGACACGTTTATTAAAGGGGAGAATAAATGGTACACGTTTATGATGCCACCATGTAATGCAATCAAGTATATGCCACTTTCAGCTTGCTATTTGAGAACTATGTTGAACGAAGGTTTCACCTTTATGTTCAAAACATCAAATAAAATCATCGAATTTCAAATATATTTCAGGGTCACATAAACCATTAATTGACGTTCGAGTACTGTGTACAACAAACAATGAAGTTACATGCAGTGTTAGCAGTGGCAGCTACGGAATTTGGACATTTTACAGAACTCGAGATGGTTTGGAAGATATGCAAAATATGGAAAAGGTTGTTTACAGTGAACGCGAATGCCATATAACTTCCCTCAAAACTACTGAATCAACACAGTGTATTTGCATCGATGGAAATAGTGTCAAATGCAACATATCCAATGATATGATTGCTAAAATAGGTGACCGATGGCAGTGTGGTATATTCGTAAACGAAGTGTCATACCTAAGAACATCAATTATTGAACTCAGTCAAGGTAAGCTTAACAGCCGTATTGCAAAATGTATACATATACTTAAATGAAGTAAGATATAACAAGAAACAGCATGACTGACATTAATATACAGTATTGTTATTTCGCATTTCAAACAAGGATTAGATCATACTTTCCACAGGGATCATACTGATATTCTCTAACATAATTCAAGCACATTTGAAAGGATTTTGCATGACAAAAAATTCAAGTTTATTTTTTTTTATTTGCCATATTTACATTTCTAAAAGATTGGGAGTGTAACTATTGCTCATGTCTTACGATCGAGTACTCATTTACTAAAAGAATATTTTAAACAGTGTTCAGTACCTATTTGAAAACAGGCCTGGACAAACAAATAGTTGCAGGCATTAAAAGCACGTTCTTTGTGCCAATCATTTTGTTAGCAAATTATCTAATTGTTCAAAATATGTAAAGCAATTTTTAACCATTATACGCATAGTGCAAGCATTTTTAAATTACGGTGGTGTTATTAAAAACATTTCAAAAAGCTCTGCAAGTCCATTCTGTAAGTGTCTAGTTTTAGTTATACAAATTATTGACACGAATCTTTGTACACGTATGAGCTATATTTATTCTTAGTTTGGCTTCGGAGTCAACTATAAACATAAACATTCTGTTTACTTAACGTAAGCGTTATTATATGTATTGTCTTCATAGATTTGTCTTGCACACTGCGCCTCACAGAGCATACATGTATCTGTGTGTGAAACATGATCATTTCACCACCAATAAAAGGCATACATTTTGAAACATTCAACGCACACAAATACCAATCATGTCAATGATATACAAAACGATTCAGTGTTAAATATTGTTTTGGACAAATTAGGTATCCAAACGGTTACTCTTGATCGATCCTATACATCTAGTTAAACTCCAATAAAGCATAAGGTAACATTCAGTGGAAGTTACGTTTTTTTTCAAGCAATTAAGTTTCACAATGTCCAGCAGATACTGAATACGTGCAAGATTTGTAGTTTAAAACATACAGTTGGTTTCTTAGTTATTAGCGAATGTACAACACCAACGGTTCTAGAGCAAATCACCGATGAAGGAAGCTCCATCCGTACAACTTTGAACATTGGACCGGTAACAGTTACAGTTGTATCGAAGATGATCACAGAATCGGGAGGTAAGACAAATATACTTATTGTTGGCAATGTAGCGCTTTGAACGCACTGCAGGTTATAACAATAACAATTCAGGTATGCAACATTGATCGAGTTAATATCTTGTAAGTGCAATGTTTTATTTTATATAATTGTGCATCCTACTTTATAGACGTTTGTACTAGATTACGTAAACTTACGTATGCCCATGATGATGTAACAGTTTTTGTCCTAAAAAGCACCAGTAAACCTAGCATATGTATTGATATGCTAAATTCGGATCATATTAACAGAGTTACATGGATATACAATGGCCAAAAATGTATGTGCACTAACATTGTTCACAGCAATCAATGTCACAACAAAGGAAATAAGTATTTCCACAACAACAAATGTCAACAAAACTAAACCTATAGAAAAAGGAGAATCTGACAGTGAACATTTCAACAGGAAGTATACAAAAGCATTATACGATTAAACAATATACAATAGGGACAAAAGCCCCCCCCCCCTCGACAAAAGCATGTTTAATGTTTATATACGCGGATATAAGCCCGCTCGTAATTTTAATGACCAGAACAAAAGCCCGGTCGTTAAAGACGTTAATCTTTAATAATAATTACTGCCCACATTTAGTCGGTAATTACTTATAATTAACGCCTATTTACTGCGCATGTTGTGATTGAAAGAGATTATTATTGTTAACAAATTTTTGCATTATGCCGCTAAAAAATGTTACTTTTCTGTGTGTATATGATGCAACAAATGGATAACAAAACCCATTAATTAATTAAATAGTTCACCTGTTATTAATGAGAGGGTATTGGTCCGGGGATGTCAAAACATTGAGCGGGCTTTTGTCCGGGGTTGTCAGAAACATTGAGCTGGCTTTTGACCGGGGGTGGAGGCTTTTGTCCGGACACCTACAATAGCTATACAGCTGCATAACATAAAAAATAAACCTAGTACGAGACGTAATATGCGCGTCGCGCAGTATATTTAGCACGCACACCATAGTTCAGGCACTAGAGCGTCGCACAGTATATTTAGCACGCACACCATAGTTCAGGCACTAGAGCGTCGCGCAGTATATTTAGCACGCACACCATAGTTCAGGCACTAGAGCGTCGCGCAGTATATTTAGCACGCACACCATAGTTCAGGCACTAGAGCGTCGCGCAGTATATTTAGCACGCACACCATAGTTCAGGCACTAGAGCGTCGCGCAGTATATTTAGCACGCACACCATAGTTCAGGCACTAGAGCGTCGCGCAGTATATTTAGCACGCACACCATAGTTCAGGCACTAGAGCGTCACGCAGTATATTTAGCACGCACACCATAGTCAGGCACTAGAGCGTTATCAAAAGCTGAACGGTAAATATTCACAGATTAACACGTTGGCAAAGCTCACAAATGTTCTCAGAAGTTTCTAAAATAAATATAAAGAACAACACTCATGCAAATATATTTGCACAAAGAGGTCGCTTATTAATAATCAACTATTAAACGTCTCTTTCAGATTTGTCTTCGATATTTTTTGAAAAATATGTGTATCAATTACATTGGGGTAACACTTTACAATGATTCACGTTAGTATCATTGAACGAGTGTTTAGCGTGACAGGCTTTTGAGGAAAGTTCGATCTAAATAGTGCATATTTACGAAACCAAAACAGGGCGTCATAAAACTAATTGTTGATTGTATGTCTATCACATCAAACATACATTTAAAATTACACCATGAATGGTGCGGTGAAACTGGTCCGTGACCTATATATGAATGTGCATACATGTTCGAATCACTATACTCTGGTCAGTGTTGAATAATAATGAACGAAATAAACAGACAGATAAAAGGGATAGCAGGCAGAGAGTAGTGCAATGTTGTAACAACTAAACATGTATTTAATGCATTTTATGTTTTATATTTTGCAGCATTTTCCAACAAAGAATTTATAATCATCATGACCGCTGCGGGTGTAACGGTTGTTATTGCATCTAATGTGTCCTTCTGCGTATACTGGAAATTAAAAACACAGTCAAGAGGTATGAACATGAGCGCATATGTAGATTTAAATGCACACGCTATACCGAATTCAATTATCCATAGTTAACAACAACATTATAGGTTATAATAGTATGGAATTAGGTACGTGTTAAAAACAACATTTTGCTCGATTACCAGTGTTATCCATGTTTCAGGAATCATCAATAATGCTACTGAAATCGATAATATTTCACCCCAACAAACTACGATGATGATGGCGAGCAGTTTGGAGATGCCGCAAGACGAGAACACGCACTTGAATTACCATGAAATCTCAGATATACCAAGTCCATTTGTTGATGTTGCCACATTATCAAATACTATAAGCAGAACAGGATCTAACGATGAAAATGCACCAACCTTCGAAGACAATGATGCCAGTAACCCACCTAGGTCAGAAGTGGAACTAACTTCCCAGATAATGCGCGGGACAGAGGTAAATGAAGCAACGTCTCGGACTGGTGCCACACTCAGAACAGCGCAAGAACCGATTTCATTTTTGGCATTGGCCGAGGTTAATATGTCTGACGGTTAGCACAATCCAAACACAATGAGTGTATGGCTAAACTTATAATACAATTACTAACATGAATAACACAAATAATACAACTACTAACCTGCGAACTATTTGTATGCATATTTGTTTATATTTGCAGTTGCTGTAATGGATTCAGAAACTCATAGGCGTGTATTGTGTCATGTTTTCCCGAACTCATTAAAGCATGTTATCATCAGCTTTATACTACAGTTTCTTAAATAAATAAACGTATTTTTTGTGATTTATAGTATCATTACTTTTAAGTTGTAATGGTTTTTGGAATTTCGATGATAATACTTTCAAAAAAACATGCAGCCGTCCATATCTGCATACAGTTGGACTAGCTGTTTGATTTTGAATTACAAATCCATAATTATATATAAGTACATGCATAAGCCAGCGTTTAAAGAAGACTCAAACCAACCTTGTTAAAATGATTTCAACATACATGGAAATACTTGATACTTGCTTTACACAAAAACACTACACATTTCAATAACACATGTTTTCATACGTCAATATCTGTAGTTTTCTGTACAATGTAGAACTGATGTGAAAAGTGTTCGCTACGAGAGTTTAGATCCAACTGGACGGGAAGATAAATCACAATACAGCTCACTGGTTTGAAAATAGATGGAGCAAAGTAAGCTTTCTAAAACAGTTGAGTTTATTTAATAATAAATGTAAATTACTATTCACATTATAACAACAACTTATAGTACTACTACAACTACTACTACTACTTCAACAACAACAACAATAACAACTATCACTACTACTGCTACTACTACTATTACAACAACAACAACAACAGCAACTCCTACTACTACTACTAATGCTAGTACTTCAACAACAAAAACAACAACAACAAAAACAACAACATCCATCCAAGACACATTTCAGTTACGGTTACGTCTTTTAAGTACCTTAATGTCTGAATTAGTGTCTCGATTGTTATAAATTATTGTTAATAATAATAATAATAATAATAATAATAATAATAATAATAATATTGATACTACTACAACTACTACTACTACTACTACTACTACTACTACTACTACTACTACTACTACTAATACTACTACTACTACTACTACTACTACTACTACTACTACTACTACTACTACTACTACTACTACTTCTACACCTACTACTACTAGTTAACTTAATCTGTATTTGTATTAATTTGCAGGTATTTTGGAGTGACGGTCTGTAGAAGACAGATACACATGCACAAATTAATAGTGAATGCTGTAAAAGGTGTCTTTATAAACCGGAAGATACATTTTGGTCGCCATGAATGACGTATTTCATTTGTTTAAACTGTTTCTTTGTGTATGTGTTATTTTTTTAATAACATGAGTTTTGTTTGTGTTCCTAAAATCAAAGAGCGGTGAAATATTAGTGTTCTTTAATACCCTTACAATTGTTATAATGTGTAATGTGCGCTTTTTGTTAAATGTATGTTTCTAGTTTTTATATTTAATATGTTAAATTGCTGTGGTTCATTCATTTGAGCTATTTTGTCTACAAATGTTTGTTTTAGTTTACATTTGTATATAGATGTTTTGTAATAATAGCTTATGTATTCGTACCTTCTCGACTTACCTGTGAGATTAAGCGATGTGCATGCTTGATAAGCACTATTTTCATTTTGTGCCAATCACAATACAGCTCACCGGTTTGTAAATAGATGGATCTACTACTACTATTACTACTACTACAACTACTACTACTACTATTACTACTACTACTACTACTACTACTACTACTACTACTACTACTACTACTACTACTACTACTACTACTACTATTACTACCACTAATACTACTACTACTACTACTACTACTACTACTACTACTACTACTATTACTACTACTACCACCACTACTACTACTACTACTACTAATGAAAATAATAATATTACTGCTACAACAACTACTTCTACTACTACCACTACGGCTAGTACTCCTACTACAATTGCAACTTCTGCTACTAATTCAGCGACAACTTCTGCTACTACTTATTCTATTTGAAAATATATGTCTTTATTCTGCATGTATTGGAGAGTTTACAAATAGTCTTGTAAAATTCGATAAATCGCAACTGCTGTACAAAGCGTCTTCTTTACTGTGATCAAAATAATATAGTTGGTCGTTCTTTATTTGTATCTTCTTTTGCTGTCATTAACGCTTTTTGGTTATTTTTGCTATTGAATTAAGGAATTAAACATTTCGTTCAAACAGTTAACCTTACATCCACGTGTGTTGTGTGTGCTAATGTGTAAATTTGTTATTAGATTGTGTTATTTATGATATGTAAAATAGCTGTGCTGGGTTTATATAAAGGGCAATTGTATTTATTATACTGTATTTCCATTTTGTAATAAATAAACTTGTATGAATATTATATGTTTGATATAATTATAATGATAAAGAAGTTGGTTTAAACATAGTTTATTTCATGAACACATATGAGTATACAAACATATACTGTTACAAATAATTCGCAGGTTCAGAAAATGGATATGAACTTGAAGATAAAATCTTAAATGGTTCTTCTCCATAAATAGTATTTGCATGCAAGTATGTAACATTTCTATAAATGGCAGTCATGTGTTAGAATATTACAATTTAGGGTACCGGTTAGAAAGAGATATATGATAATATCCGACAGAATAATATAAATCCTAGAGAGTGGAGAACGACTTGTAAATGGTAGAGGTGAAACTTCGAATAGAGAGTAGAACGTAAATGAGGAATGGTTTAGGTTGAACAAAAAACACAACAACAATAGTTTAACATGAGATGAGTTTTTCGCTGTAACAGAGAGCTAGGTATCAAATCTTTTAATAGTTAAAAATACGCGTGTTTTTGTCATAGTCAATACTTTCATCTCCATATAAAAGTGTGTTTAGAGTTGGGGATGTCAGAGAAGAAATTGTTATGATAAGAACATCTCGTTGTTGCCTGAATAAGTTACAATCGAGAAAGTAATGGAATACTGATTCGACTGCACCACAGCTGCATTAGGGTGATTGAACAATATTGCACATATATAGATGTTGCTTAAGTGAGCTACATTTAGTTCTTTGTCTGCAGTGGAGCATCTGTTGGCGTCTGTCACCATAGTAATATAATACATTATATTTAATATAATCATTATTGAGTAACAATTTGAAAGTGTTTAGAGAATCAGCATTTAATGTTTCCAGAGGAAGGTTGTTCCATTCCATTATTGTTGATGGTACAAATGAATTTGAATATGTGGTTGTACGGGTTGTCACATTTCTAATGTTTGCTGCATTTGCCAATGGATACGGGTTATTAGCTCCGACTGTATCAGGCACTACAGATTTAAGGTACGTCGGCGTTAGATTTGAGGTAGTTTTATATATGAGAATAAGTTTATGTTTCTGGCGCAGCATATTTAATGTTCCCGACCCAACCTCTCTGTATAACTCGTTTATCGAAACAAGTTTGGTACAACCCGATACAATTCGCGCAGCTTCAATTTGAAATTTTTCTAAGTCATCTTTTTCAAATTGACAACAATTGTCAAATACTACATCAGAATATTCAAGTATAGGTCTTATAAACGCAAGGTATATAACTTCTAAGGCGTTTCGATCAATAGTATATTTAAGACGGCGCATAATAGTTAATCGCTGCCATGCTTTGTCTTTGATATGGGCAATATGTTCATGCCAAGTCAAGTCGTTGGCCAAATAGATTCATAAGTGTTTATGGACGCTGACTTCTGGAATGGGTACGTTTTGAGGTGGGTGGATTTGTCTGTTTTGTTTTCGAGATATTATTAGAGATTCTGACTTTGCAGGATTAAATTTTACCAACCATGTATTTATTCGGTCAATATCAGCTTGCATTACGGTTGCTGTCTGATCGGGAGGATTTACTGTAATGTATAGGCTTATATCGTCTGTAAAGAGGTTTACGCATGAACGTATGTTCTAAACAATGTCATTTATGCATATTAAAAACATTAACGGACCGAGAATAGAACCTTGGGGGACACCTGCACATATATTAGCAAAACGAGATTCGGCGCCTGGAAGCACAACTTTCTGTTTTCTAAACGACAGGTAGTTACTTATCCATTTTAAAGAAGTTTAAAAGATGGGCCATTCGCAAATACCTGTACTGAAAACCCACCATTAAACTGCGGTTAGCCAATGCTGGTCTTGGGATAAACAGTCCAAAAGTTAACAAATGTGTTGTAAAGTCAGTGTATTACTTGCTGAATACGAAAAAAAAAAAAAATGAATGTGAAACACGGCGCTTCATATTTAAACATGGACGAATCGATTCATGTAAATCAGTTTAAAATGCAGACGAATACAGTGTGTTTGTAAAAAGAAAATCGAGGTTCTCCCAGTATGTTAATGCAATTGCTTAACCGCTTATTAGGTTAGTTTTCTGGGTATTTCTTGAAATGAGATGGTCCGGTGGTGCTGAGGTGGTCCGGTGGTGCTGGGTTGGCTTATGTTAATAAAACCGAAAGTAGAACAGGTACACATAACTAAAGCTTGTCAAGATTCATAAACGTCAAGTTATTGTGTTGTTTCTTCCTTTTTCGGTTTTTGAAGTGTTCGTATATTAAACAACGGTGTCGCTAAATCAACGTGAAAGGCTAAAACATATTGTGTTTCATCGACTGTATCTATTTTTCCTAGAGTAAGTAGTTCTATAACAGTGTGCTCTATTGTGTCACCCATTTCGCCATTGACACGTATTTTTTTCTTTTTTTTTTATCTCCTCTACAGTCTATAAATATCCGAACGTTATAAGTAATTTGACTTTTATGAATCGTGACAAGCCCTTGATTGTGTCTACAAATTATATTTTCGGTTTCATGAACATCAGCTAACTCAGCACCAACGGACCACCTCTGCACCACCGGACCACCGCATTTCAAAAAATTCCCAGAAAAACTAACCAAAACTACAAATTATTGCAAAACATGTAATGCGTATGTGAAGACATGTATGCGATCATCGTCAGTCGCCACACACTTCATATTGGGTTTTAGTAAGAATTCAGACGGGTACACATGCCGGTACATAGAGTATCATAGCCATATTCTTTCAATGACTTCAACTTATTTTAAATCAGAGAGCCTTTATGTTTGTACTTTATTTAACGAAATTACAAACGAGTGTGTTTTTTTTATCATTTCTACTGGTAATGACATTGGCCGATTTCTTAAAAAGCACCTTTATCCTAAGAAAATAATACAAAATTGGTATGTCATACATTTTTTTGGCACCGCCGTATTACCTCAGAGGTCACCTACCGGACAGTTTCGTAACGCCTCGAAATGGGGTGGTCCGGTGAGTATCCTAACAGTGAACTATCTCATAACGTAGAATGTTCATACTGTTAGTACACGAATACTAAATATGGCTTATACTCTGGTGGAAATTCTTAAAGACACTACGGGTTTTATTTTACCCTTCTACTTCTCTAATCAGTAAACTAAAAAGTTGTCTTGTTTAAAGTAACGGCAGTATAGCTCGACAAAATTAACCTGACACTGACCTTTATGCATGCATATTTAAAAATCCCATTACGAAGAATATATAAGTTGCCGTACCGCAATCAATTAAAATACATACCCGAATATCACACACAAATACTGTTATGGTATCTTTAAGCTCAAGAAATAGGTTCACGAACAAAACCAAGTATGACTATATGAAACAATTCAAGTGCGTGTAATGCTAATGGAGTTCACGAGTATCAGGTTTATGTTGGCGAGCTATATATCACGATACTGTTATATATCGTCAAAATGTATTCCTACGCGTCCAATAACGTTAAATATTTTGACCTTCATATTGAAATGTGGAAAATAATGCATGCATAAAACATTACAATATATTTCCTAAGCATTCCATAAATCGTAATACTCAGTCTTCATTTACGTACTAATCGTAGAGAATATGAAAGAAACATTGTGAACTTTAACGCACATTCATTTTAATTTTATTTTACATTGAATTTGACTATAAGGTGTGGTTTGTTATGTGTCCAATGATTGCACTCCAATACTATTGTAATATACGTTTTCCAGGCCAATTGTTGTAGTTTTTAACTTAAAAGCAAACATAATTTTTCAATTAGTTACTTATTAATTTGAAGAACAATGTCTGACTATAATAAACCAGAATTAATCCAAGAGTATTTTACTTAATTTGGGACAATATAATGAATGTAAATGAGGAAGAAACTAATTTTCACAAGAAAAACACTGCAATAATTGGGCAAAATGTACAAATATGCATAAACCGTTAAACAGAATTGCATGCTAGTCTATTCAATGTTCAAGTGTTGTAAAACAGTCAGCGCAATGGGAATGATTGTCATGAAACAACATAATCAACTTGTATTGTACTTCATCCTCCAATAACAACACACACCACACACACATGCTGTTACAAACAACTAAGTAACTAATTACTAAAGAAGAAGAAACAGAAAAACTCTCGCAAGCTAAATATAATAGAAAAAACAGCTAATGGGTGGTGTGAACAAGATAAAAAAATATTCCTCACGCATTAGGTAAAAGGGAGATCCATGAAATGGCACCGTATGTGCTAGACTGGTATTTATATCACATTGTGTACTTTCAGTAAGAAACAATGACGCCTCTGAATTTGAACCAATATAAATCACTGCCAGCTGATAAGAGATGCCTGAAAGGCAACCACAGAACGCTGTAGAAAATGGGAAGAGGAACTGGTCCCATAATTAACGAGGAGATTTAAATGTTGAACTACGTGATATGCTTTGGGCAACATTACCAACAGTGATGGCAAAACATCGTTAAACGGATTGTAGTTTAGGAGCCTCTTTGGGAGGAACTACCTTTACCCGTAATATATGCAAACTATGTAATTAAACAAAATTAAACATATGTGAACCATTCTTACATAACCAATATATATTGGTTATTGTCAAAGTGTTTCCGTGTGAGACAATATCAGAGAAATACCTATAATTCTAATTCGACGCAATTTTAACTTCAACTTCAACAGTATAAAACAACATGGTAACAATGACTGGAGTCATATAATGACAACGCAATGTATAAAAAACGCGTTGTACACGGAAGTTTAAACCTGAAAAATATGAAGTATCTCATTGATAACAGCTCATACTGGCTCATTGAAAACAACTCAAACTGTTTCATTGATAAAACCTCAACCTCAACCTGAGGAATATGAAGTATCTCATTGATAACAGCGCAACCGGGCTGGGTTAGCCATAAAAAAAAAACGTGCAAGTTTATATTATATTAATATTGTTTTAAAGTTGAACGGTAACTACACTTAATCTTTACAATCAGCGAAATACTGGATTGGAAAACCTTATTCACCGACTAAGAAACATGAGATCTGCAGGGCTATCGCTTGCATCAGAACGGGATTTCCCAATGTGGAACAGGTTGCACAAGTACAATATATAGCTAAGAGGTGTGCACCTGGTTGCTATAAAATAAGGACGGATTGACATTCTTTCGAACGCAAACACTCAAGCAATGCTAAAGTACGAGTTGATTTGCACAAATAAAGCCTTGACATAGCTTACTACAGGTTTTAAGCCTGGCGGTACGTTATCAGTTGACAATCGCATACATACGCGACGGTTGAGTACACTTTGTTTAAGAAATTGTGTAATATGATGCGCGCGATAACACTTATATAAAGGGTAGCTATTATTTTGTATTTGAAATACAAACATATACACGTTTATTCCCCATTTAAGTTTTTGTAATTGCACACGGAACGGAGAGACTAGATTTCCACCGTTAACATGCAATACTTTTCACAGAAATGGCAATGTATGTTTTATAATAAATACAGGTGTAAACTCTGAAAACGATTATTAAAGCAACATTAAAGGTGGCAATTTACAAATTTATAATAAACGATTAAAACATACATTTAAATGTCTAGTATAATTGTATTATTGTATGTTTAAGCTTCTGTTATATCCTGCGTCAGGAAACTATTTGATTTTTGGATACAGTTTCAAATAAAAACACCGATCCTTTAAGTAAACTGTTTATAAACACTTGCTTTGTTTATTTGCTATTGTCGTGATTTTTAAAAGTTCCATGCTTTTCATAAATAACAGTACTTCTAACAGTAATATCAAATGATATAAACTGGACAAGTCATTTAGAGGGCCGTGTATAAAACATTTGGAACAGTATTTAAAGTTTGTAATTTATAATACATTCAACAATTTACAAACTAAAATTCGCTTGGTAAGTTTCAGACCACTTACACTTTAATTTGCATAAATAAACCGTGTTGCTTTGTTTTGACTTACCTATGTTTTCTCAATTTGTTGTACCAAGGTATTCAATTTTCGGTACTAGTATAGGTTTATTAGAGGACCCTCGAAATTGAAACACTTCACTGAACACAATAACGGGATTTATCCATGCAAAAATCGTGCATAGGATTAATATTCCTTTTAATATTAACAATAAAGTGTTGGAATAAAACTAGTCAAATTCCATTTATTTTAAGAAAATGTAAAAACAGTGTTTGGTAATATTTATTTAATGTGTTCGTAAAAAATTAATTGGTGGTTGTCTTAACTTGCAGCACCTTGTGTATGCCTTTATGCAAATGCTTTCGGAAATCCTTAGCTTATTCGCGCAGATCCATTTGAAGACATTCCTAAACTTGAATAAGCAAACCGTTGGAAGGTTTAGAAAACGAATTGAATGTAACTTACGCCGAATGTGCAGACTTCTGGCGCCTGTCATGTCACATAAATAATGAGAACCACAATTAAACAGACTAGCTTAGGATTCTAGATCTACAGTCGAACGACACAAGGTACTTGTATTGTTAAAATACAATAAACTGGTAACATATAAACGCGTTCCATTACTATACTATTTTTTACATCAAAACTGCCGATACGTTTTAGTTAGTTTATAAACTGTGTTAAACTCTAATAATAAATTATTAATTATTGTTTGTTGGCAATTAGAATGGAGCTCCGATATATTGTTTTTTTTTTCTCAAAACTTAGCTTGACTATTGAATATTAATATGTTGTTTGGCGGACAGTGTTGTAGTGTTGATTTGTCGTTTGTATTTTCTGAAACAATAACTTTTGCAAAACGTAAACAGATCACTAATAACACGAACGTATTGAGACTGTGCTTTATTTCATTGGGACTCAAGTGACTGTCATTTTTGTTAAACAAAGAGAACGACATGTGTCATTTAGTGCATGTATCAACCACTTTAGTTTTTTTTCTAAAAAAAATCTGAATCGACATTATATTTATATACTCATTATGTCACTTTACAATTGTATGTTATAGTAGGGTTGTTCAAAAAAAAAAGTAGATTGTTGCTATTAAAAAGTCACTGTTATGAGGACATACATGTATTATACATCAATGTAATTCGCAGTTATAGTAGAAATAAACCGTAAGATTTTGATGATTATATCTGTATTATACGCACGATACAAATCTGTTTGGTAACTGTGGCTACGCACAGGCGGTGCAGTTCGAATGTACTCGTATAAGCTGCGGTTTGTGACCTTAAAATAATACGGATTAGCTTAATAATCCGCGCAAATATGGCACTACGTATCCATGACGTGTTGTGCAATGTTGACGTCATTTAAACGTTCCAACATTGTTTGATCATTGTGGGTATCGTCGCTAACATCACTAAAATGTCGGTATTGGACCATTTTGAGACTCGTGCCATAATTACATTAATTTGGGATTGTTGAAAAACAGGTTGTGTGTCTTGACGTCATTCTATGTTGACATGTTACAAAGTGTTTTTCTCTGGTTTATATTAAAAAATAAAGACAGAAAATGAACCAAGGTTCACGGTTCAGGTTTTATAAGACTCGCAAATTTTTTTTTTTTATTATTCAACACTAGTCTAGTAGTTTTTAAAAAACGTCCCAACATTTATTGTGAAATAATGATTTAACTGATTTGATATGAACCGATACTGACCTAGTGTGGAATAATACACGGTCAGCACGGGACCCGGCTTAACCAATGAAAAGCGAGTATTCTGTACGAGGTCAGATACTAACGTATATACTACTAGAATGTTACTCAGTTTCAATCTAGCAAATGTGTTATATAATGCGCAGTAGCTAAATAGTAAACAATACATATTTGATTTATTAACTTCTTTGTCTTTTCATGCATATTTTACTTGTAATAGTTTAGTTTATACCTATTTATTTTACGTCGATTACTTTGAAAGCCTTAGCCCTATATATACACTTTCGAGTCCGTTTCCTGGGAAGAACCAGTACTTGGTGAGTTTGAATAGATCTTAAGAGCGCTCCATGAGAGGGGATCAAACCCGGGACTTCCCGTTCTCAAGTCGGATACCTTATCCACTTCACCATTGCGACCTCATGAAACATTGTTATTCAATTTCGATTTCGAAATATGTTGATTCATCTACCAGTTTAAAACTTGGTATTTGAATAATAATAAACAAAACCGAAAAAAAGAGAATTGAACTACCATTATGTCCATACCTATCACAAGTCAGCTGCAAATCTTAATATGCAACTTTTGTGTCTGAAATTGTAACAAATATTGCATAGTAGTTGTAGTGGTAAACGCTTTACAAATTTAATCAAGTAGCTGTCTAATACATGTTAGGAAATTAATAACACATCTTTGTGAATGTCAGAACAATTCAAGAGTTGTCACGTTTACCATTCATTAAGAATAAACAATAAAGAATTAATTTCGCAATTTTGTATTACAGTAGGTTAAATGTGTTGCACTAATTGATCGAAGTTTGTTTAGGTTGCTGCAAAACGATATGAATAGTTTCAAAGTACGACAGGTCATGTCTACAGTCTATGGTATTATCCAAATAAATCAAACACAACTACAAATGATCTAATTTATTGGCATTTGGGCAATGGTTGATTTAAGGAAATGCAGCACATGCATTTTGAATATTTTGGCTGGACACCTTGTTGACACTAACATGCATTGTCCGTATAGTATAAAGGTTTAATTGACACGCCGTGGATTTCTTGCGATCCACTATGTGAGAAAACTTCATGTTTTATTGTGTTCCTAAATCTTCATGTATAATACTATTGTGGTCATATTTTGGCTGGACACCGTGCTGACACGAGCATGCATTGTCCGTATAGTATAAAGGTTTAATTGACATGCCTATACTTAACACCTGTTTGCATATTTCGTATTTTAATACGTGTTGACGGCAAAGCCGACACAATACTTTGTACATCGTGTAAATAGTTTCAATTGTTCGATCGGTCGTTTGTGAGTGACCAATGACTTCTTAGATAACTTAACAACCTTCGGACAAAATGAGTTTGCTATTTTTGGAATTTAATAGTATAATAAATCACAGATCATGAGCTTGTATTTCGTGTAGTGATAAAGTCGTTTAGCAAAACATTTTGTTTTATTAGTCTGCCATGCTTGCCGTTGGTATTCAACCGCCCACAACCCTGACTAACTGTACCACGTGGTTAGTGTGTTTAGCCATTTCTTACAGAAATTAATCATTACAGTGCGAACAGTTTATAAGATGGCGTTGAACGCGGCAGCTTAATGAATCATTTTAGTACACGAACACGAGTAAATGTGCATTTGATTGTTTATAGTTACGTTATCCCGAATATCTAATCAACTATCGTATTTTGCATATATGCAGTTATACGGTGCAAATCTAAGAATAATAAATCAAATAAATAATAAAATATACAATGACATATCTATGTTATTTTGGTTTACCGGCAAACTAGCCTTACGCAAATCCCGTTTCAATCTAGTTAAAGTGATTGTGCACACCCGACGTCTGGTAAAATTTAACTCCTAATGGATATGGTTTGTAAAAACGGCATTATTAAAACAAATCTGCTAGGGATGTCAACACGATTACATATTATCGGTAAAAAGTGTACACTGCAACAATTATCACAACGATCGACTCCAGTTGAATAGTAATATAATACAATACCAATACCAATAACGGGTGCTTGAACAAATATACAGTGTCGGTACTTAAACGGTTTGGGATCACATATATTTTGTTTCAAATATGTATACATGAATGGCAGGCATTATTGCATTGGTTTATAAAATGTAGAGAATAATCAATAAACTGGTTTATAAAAAGTAGCAAATAAACTATCACAATATATATGCAATTATCGTATTTATATGTTTGATATTATGCAGCGAGTGACGCATACCCTGATCACAAATTCGCAAGATCGGGTTACTGTTAAACGTACTACAAACATTGATCGCGCGTATACCATTGTACCAATTCATAATATAACAGGCGAGCTTATTTAAAATAAGAGTTGTAGTTTTTCACTGCACTCCAAACCACTTGAATTAGGAATGTTTACACGACACTCATCCAATAATGTGTTTGTATTTCATAAGGTTACCAAATAATATATAGTATAACATCATTATGAAGGCATGCAACTATATAACCTCACTCACTAGTTCTTTATTCGTTTGTAGAAAACAACGTGTGCGTCAAAATAGTGTTTTTAATGATTTAATAAATACACTTTCGTTAATATCTAAAACCTGTAAAGGAGCATGCACTTGTGTTTGATAATAAAACACCAAACCTCATGACCTGACGTGATATTCGTATTTTGTGTTTATTTTAAACAGACGAGTGTCGAATCTTATAAATATCGTTTCTGCAAAAAAGCAGCTTGAAGGTAGATATATATAGAACGAAGATACAGCAAATGTATATATATATAGTAAGCATATATAGTAAATGTAGGAATTATAATGGATTTTATTTTCTTTCGTAAATACCAAACATGACGTAAAGTTAAACATTAGATTTATGTATATAACAATAATACTTACAAAGTGGTTATCTGCAAACATGTATTCCCACAATTACTACACAACCTGCAAACACGTAACTTCTTTAATGTTCACCGGTTCAATTATATATGCATGTTTTCAGAAAATATCATCAAGTATTTATTCAACAATCCAAGAGTAGATGTTAACATAAAGTGCTTAATTTTCAGATGTCAATAAGTCAAAACAACATTAATCATAAACGCACACACGCCCACTGTAAAGCGAAGGTTGTGCTAAAACAGAAACTCGGATAGTTTTATATGGGTATCTTACGGTTTTACATTTGGAAATCGTAGGGGAATTCCCTAAGGTTATGCAGTGATACGTTGAAACAGAAAATATGTTGATATTGTCGTATTTTATATCTGAATAGAAAAGCCAAATCAAAACATAGTTTAAGCTTATGCGGTATATACAGTATTTTACATAAATACAAATAACTATAAAGACAATAGTCGTTCTTATTTATATAAACTATTTTTTCGAGTAGCGACAGCATGTTGATGAAATCGTTAGAGCAAACTAAATACAAAGGCAACATATTTTGTTTTGGATGCACGGCTCCAGCAGGATTCTATCTCACGTACACAGTCCAACCTCCGCGCAGAGATTTTACTGGTTCCGAGCATAGCTCTAATCAAATCCCTGCCGTCATAACAAACCACGTGACGATAATCAATTTAAATCTTCTAGATATAATGGGGCCCTATCTGAATTGGATTTACTGGCATCTAACCTTGAATTTTCACACGAAACGAAAGTGAAAGTAGCTTTTTAAAATAAACACGCTAAACAGCGTTAAACACGAACTACTTTTATGTTAACTAATATAAACATATTCTACTATCAGTATCAACTGAATATTTGACTCATTCATGGTATCAATAAAGTCATTACATGACACAACTTGCATACGCGGGATTAGTTCATGCGTAAGCACATTTCGCTGTTTGGGTTAAGTACAGAGGTTTGGCGTGTGACGTCATCCTCTGGGTATAGAATGCACAGAAAGGCTAACAGCACATGTCGGCAAAACGTCCCCCATGGGTTTAAATTATGTTCATAATCAGGGGATAAACAATTTACTGAAAACAGGGTAATCGTGATTTGTTGTTTAAACACATGCAAATAAAATGTACTTCGTCTGAATTTATCGTTATCGATTCGCCAATGATTAGAACGATTGCTACTTGCAATTCGACCGACTATACCTGTAATCAATATCGCAAGGTCAGGTAAACAATGAGTCAATACTTAATTTGGTTTTAAAAATATGTACAATAAATCAAATCATTTTATTTATATTGTCAATCGGTGTTCAATAATGACGTTCGATTGTTAAGGTTTAAATGAATAACAATGAAATGTGAAAATATTTAAAATGATAGTTGCTTAAGTATGCATACATGTAGTTTAACATGTTGCATTAACTGCTATTGCATATAAACTCTATGATAATGAATATAACTGTGCTTTACATTCAGACAAAGAAAATAGTTTGTTTGTGTGTAGGCAAAGTTGATCAGCATGTGTAGTCTTGCCGGTTTAACTAGCGTTTAAAAACAAGCTGATTACAACACTGTGTACGCCTTCAATTTCGAGTGGTTATATATTGCTTGTTAGGTGTGTTATTATTTCGTCCCATCTTGAGTTATTTGAATGCTGATTAGTTTTTAAACATGACAATCAAGTCATTTTGCATCCTACACTTATAATATAAACATTTTTAAAACTGATATGGGTGTGAACGAATGCAGCTAATACTAGTTTCTCTTCATTTCATTGTGCCTCATAAAGTTGCAATTATGTTGCTCTGGTGAAGGATAACCGATTAGTAATTAAACTGTTATTCAGTTGACTAAATATGATCTTTTATAACTATTTAATTTGAATTGAAATTATATGAGGTTAAATTTTGCAGAATGTATTTTCAACTATGTTCATTGTGATTAATTGTGGGCCGAAAGGGAGCTTCCGTATGCCTTTAAACAGATTTAAGGTAAGCGTATTTAAAGAATAGTTATCGGCTGAAACCAATTTACAGCGATCGTGACAGGGCGGTGACATTAGTTTTATTCATTTCATGTTTTGTGTTTTGTATTTGTGTATTGCACGGTTCGTATAGGAAATTGGAAACATGTCTAAAATAAAGGCCAGAAGGGTGTTAATTAGGGGTTCTCTCCTGCTGATGTGTCTGTGCTTGCATTTATCTTATATTGTATTATGCTCATTACGAAATGTAACCAACTGTCATTTCATTAGAAATCAGGTCAACGAAGTGCGTCGCTTTTTATCATTTACTTACGTTTAACGGCTCCAACTGTATGCATAAGACTGACATTGTTATACACAATTACATAATTATATGCGTCATATCGTAATGTTATGATATAAATTTACACAAGTGCGTACATATTTTCTAATATCCAAACCTTAAACGTAGCTACGACGTCGAATCCGCAATGATCAACTTTCGATTTACCTTTGTCAGAAAGGGAGCAAATCGATTAATGAGTGAAATTCCTCAGGTCTGCATGAATTATGTCCCTATTATCTCGCAACAATCCACGTGCCATTCGTTGCTTAAAGCTTAGCAAAATCGACATAAGATGTGTATTGCAAGTGTACCACTTGAGAGACGCACATCTTCTCACATGAATGATATTGATCAAAAAAGTAATATAAAGCCTGCATTGCAAGGCGATTGTTACTAAGATAGAGCATCGGTTTACGCTCAATAACTCGAGAAGAACTGGATGTTTTGCAACGACACACAATACATAATCATTGGCTGAGATTGCAGATGGGCTGTGGGCTCTAGGTTAAGGTGGGCGATTTCGAGTGGGTTATTGCTACGGAAAAGCATTGTGCTAATGTTAAAAGTATAATTACGGGTTATTGAATACGGGTTCTGATCTTGTTTGTATACTAGTATTAATAATTAGATTGTGTACTAATTTCTGGGTTATACAGATCAGCATAATTAGTTAATCTAAACTACTTTACACTTGCTTTATAATTGATTTGATCTAATATTGTTGGTAAATTATTAAAATGTTTGAGTTCGGTTTTCAAAACAAAGCAGTAGCAATAGGTGGGAACCGATTTGTTGCTTATACGAAGCAATCGTAAATGACATTTCAGGACGAAAGTTCGGTACAGTAATACGCGTGACATTTTTAACAGCTTTCTGCTGAATAAATAACACTTGTGATGTATTTTCTTCAATAAACTAAAATAAATAACACAATCGATCAATTCAATTTATTATCGCGTATATTAATCCAAAGCAGAATATGTCTAAAGCTAAATGTTTTTTTAGCAAAGTTGTGAGTACGTGTGTTCTTTATGAAATATTATAACCGAAAACTATTTAATGCCGCCCCATTTGAACCAACGCACATACATGATTGTATATGGTTTCTACTATCAATACACTTATTTTGCAGTCAATGCATATCACTTACGATTCATGGTTTAATTTCCGACTAGGCACCCTTCAGGTGGCATATTTACCTCTTGTCTTTGACAACTGGTATCCAAGGGACTTTATCGTCAACGCATTCATACTTGTATATACCGTGTTAATTATGGATTAATGCTACTTGTACAACTTACATTGCGTATACTTAATGCTGTTGATCGTTTAGATATATACATGCATCTGTAAATAAGATTCATGGCATTGTTTTATCTTCACTTCGATTGCATAATGTGCATAATGATAAAAATAGCCTTAATGCTTGGAAGAGAATGCACATGCACACCGAAATTGTTGTTGGGTCATATAATGAATAGTATTTTAAGTGTATGTTTTATTTCCAAATGTATTGTTTGTTTTTATACACAAATTTACATCAAGATTACCCTGAGGATTAGTGCAAACATGGTGGTATCGCAGCTTTCAATGTGTATGCTTTCCAAATGAAATTGCAAAATATTTCACCAATACATAGGATAATTAGGTTATGAAAGCAGAAGCAAGAACAAAACCGCTTCCCAAACAAAAAAGATCTGAAATAAAAGTTTAACATAAGTTAAATTTGTTGCATATGAATTATCAAAACTTGATATAATATATATATTATTTCTTTTATTTATTTATATATTTATTTATTAATATAAAGCATTGCATTCCATCTTCATTAAATGGTGTTTCAAATCGATTTTCATCTTCAGTGACTTCATCCGGAGCATGGTCGGCATCTGTGGCTATATTAACTTTTAATGTTGTTAACAAATAAATTATTTGCCCAAATCATACTAAAATTATGAAATAAATAATAATTACAAGAAAATGGGTAAAACGGATGGATGCTCCCCGATGCCGCATTGACCTATACTCGTGGCATTGTCCTTAAACCTATGAACCTCACTCATACGCCGGTACGTTGTCATGTTGAGGCTAACATGTGTGTAAAATTTTAAAATCCATTCAACAAGTTGAAAGTCCGGACAGAAAAGCATACACAGGTAAACGGTCAAAGTCGACCTTTGACACTTAAGTATGACATTGACTTTTTGACTTACATATCTATTTCATAAGCGCAACCTGCTGTCTCAACCTTTTTTAAAAATTTAATTAGAAAGAAGCTCAATCTATGACCCAAGTTATAGTCTGGATTAAATAAAAGCTAATGTTGGCATTTGACCTATACGTGTGACCAAGGCCTTGACAAATGGACCTTGCATATATGCACTTCATGTTGTATCATTGAAACAGGCTAACATTGGCACCGGGTCGTTTTTAAAATCCATCCTGGCAAAGTGTCATTTTTTCCCTTTGACCTCATCAGACCGGAACGAACTCACAATATGCTCCTGTCCCCTTGGTAGGGATGCTGCATATCATGTTTGTTTGAATTCCAGTTGTAAGAACCTGAGATCTCGCGCTGAAAGATAAATATTCCATGGAAATGCACTGTTTTTAATACAAAAAGGCAATAACTCCCTCAACAAGAACTGTCAGAGGACAGCGCGCTCGACTATTAGAAGTATTTCAATTGGTACATATTTTCGATAGTGAAAGGGGCATACATTTGTTAGAAGACAATATTTTTAAGTGGAGCCTTGAATAGTTTATAAATTTGTGGAACAAAAACTTTAGCCACAAAGTCTATGTAAAAACTGGACTAACTCTGTCAAAATACAAAACAGAGTTATGGGTAATGTTGTCCCTGATACTAGAGTTGATGACAAAGGTTAGTTCCAAGTTTTAAGTGAATAACTTATGTAGTTTCGAAGTTACCTAACTTTCGAATATAAACTTTAAACGGATAATCTAAGTAAAAAGGAGACATAACCGTGACACAATACAAAATAGAGTTATGGGTAATGTTGCCTCTAGTACTAGAGCTGATGATAAAGGTTAGTTCCAAGTTTCAAGTAAATAACTTATGTAGTTTTGAAGTTACAAAACTATTGAATATAAACTTTAAACAGAAAATCTTAGTGAAAAAGGGACATAACTCTGTCAAATACAAAACAGAGTTATGGGGAATGTTGACCTTGATACTGGAGTTGATGACAACGGTTAGTTCCAAGTTTTAAGAGAATAACTAAAGTAGTTTTGAAGTTACAAATTTTTTGAATATAAACTTTAACCAGAAAATCTAAGTGAAAAAGGGGCATAAATCTGTCAAAATACAAAACAGAGTTATGGAGAATGTTGCCCCTGACACCGGAGTTGATGATAAAGGTATATTCCAAGTTTCAAGTGAATAACTTATGTAGTTTTGATGTTACAAGACTTTTGAATAAAAACTTTAACCAAATTCAGATGTGGACGCGTACGCCGACGCCGACGCCGGAGGTAGTAGGAAAGCTTACCTATTCTTCAAAAAGTCGAGCTAAAAATCATAACACAGGATCAACCTTACAATATGCGCATGTCCTCTTGGTAGGGATACTGCATATAATGTTCCATCGGGGAAATTTGTTTCACACCCGGACAAACTGAATTATTGTGGAATTCGAATTCGGACCGACGGACAAAGCGGCGACTATATGCTCCTCCATTCGCGGAGCATAAACATAAATAATTATCAAATATACTTAAAATGTATTGTATTAAGTTAAGTTAATTTAAGTTAAATTAACTTAAAATAACATAAAGACGGAAATTATACATAGTACTAACAACACTTGGTAACAAGGATATCAATAAAACTGATACATGCTCCACAATGCGTTTTGTTGTGTCATACATTCCATATTTTGGATCTTTTCCGAGACTGCACGCGAATTGCCGGTATATTTTATTGATTTTCCGAGTTATAATACCTGTGTTAATTATTTGTCCATGTAAGCGTTCTTATTTTTGCGGAAAATCGTTTTGGCGGGAAATAGGGGCGTGTTTTCATAAAGAACAAGCGCAAGTTCAATTCATGTTTAAAATACATATTAATTCCAATCCAATGCAATGTTCTTTCAAAGTTCCTTCACTACGACGTTTTTTGTTCATAGTTGGCGCGTCTATATTTAGCAAAGCACATTGTCGGTACACGCACGCTTTCCATGTGTGGAACGTGACGTCGTTGATGCTAGCAGACGTTTAGCGCCATTTTCTATAAAAACAGATGCACGTTGATATTTTAATATGTTTGCTAAAAATCTTTTAACAAGCGTAAGTCAGATTCTCGAACAACGTGCGACACTAAATCAATACACTTTGAACGGATTGTCGCGTTTTTTTTTGCGTGATACAGGCAGGACCTTGATAAATCTTCAATGTATGCAATACGGGTGAAAAAGTATATCAACAACATGTCAGTATATTTATAGGTTAATACATGGCTTTAGGCCGTATCAGCGCACGTTCGTCAGTTTTGGGACCATTTCAACGCCTAACGCTTTCTGTATGTACTGGTTGAGATATATTCTTATAAAACTTGTACTCGTTGAAACCGTTTAAAACATCAGTACAAGCTCCGTTTTCAACCATGGCTGCACTTATTTGTATGTTATCAACTTACATCTCCATTGCATAATAATTATATAAAATAACATTGGTTATGCGACATCAAATATAGATATAGCATGTTATAATAAATCGTATCTAGTTTGTATATTAAGTATTTCATGGATGCATAAGGTGAACATGTTTAGCTTTTGATTCCTGTTTATACATAATAAATCATTGTCAGCCAATCACGATTAAATATAAATTATCCTCAGTCACTGAATATAAAAGAATCATTGCTACGCCCCTTTATACAGTACAACTATATTATGACGTAATGGAATCGTCACAAGTATTGAAAAGTATGACGTATATCCTGTGAGTTTAAAAGTTTAACAAAACGATATGATATTTATATCTAAACATACATGTACGCAAATTGTGACATAGATTTTTTAATATTAAAAAAGCTAACACTGATAAACGTTTAAGCTTGTGTGCATTTGTTTAAATATGGAATCAAATTGGATTTGTGTTAATGTTATAAAAGAAAAACGTGTTAACTTAACAGAACAGTGTGTGCAAGCGTGACCTGGCTTCGATACGTCCTAGTTCCAGCACAGCCATGGAATTGGATTTATTTTAATTTTATACAAGAAAAAAAAGTGTGTAGATCTAGTCTAACTTTAACAAAACAGTGCGTGAATCTATCTTAATGTTATAAAAGAAAGAAGTGTGTAGATCTAGGTTTACTTAAAAAAAAGTGTGTACAAGAGCGACCTGTTTCCGATACGTCGTAGTTCCAGCACGGCCAATGAATTTGGAATTGAATGTGCTGGCAAATTCAGTATTTGGAGATAGGTCAATTATATACGCTTGGTGCTATTAGGAAAGTGTAGTAGAATCTGCTGAACCTTGTAAACAGGAAATACTTTTTAAACGTTGGATTTTGCTGCAAGATGCAGATATCAGGTAAGATTTTAGTTGCAACTTTTGCGAAGCAATATACACCCGCTTCTTCGAATAGTACATCTATGCAAATTCAAAATTGTAAAATATTTTCAGTCAACAATTCTTAGAAGCGACCAACTGTATGACGCAATAGAGTTTACACTAACGTAGCTGGCCATAGTTTGATTACGAATGGTAAACGATACAGTATATAATAATTATTTTCATTTAAATGATACAAGTTACAATGTTTTAGAGTAATACTATTGACAATATAACATTTTGGAGAATATATTTTCATTCTGAAATAATAGTTATTTTGTAAAACGGTATGTCCATTTATGTATCGTAGCTACGCCACTGTGGATGATTTTAAACGCCAAACACGTCATCTTCATTCTGTGATGTCATTTTGATGACAATGTGTACATTCATGATAACCTTTCATGTTATGTTTTAATATTATGAAATGAATTATATATCTATTATTTTGTGTGTGTGTGTATGAACATCGCTTATCATATCTGTGTTGTGTTGTGTTACAAAAGATGGATTAACTTGGATTTAAAACTTTCGAGGTAAGACGATTTCCGAATCATAGACAAGCAGCAACAAGCCAACATTCAACCTGCAAGTTAATGTAGACTGTTGGATCTAATTTTTCCAGCAATGCACCCTCATTAATTATATATGATCGGTGCTTGCTGTGTTCAACAGACAAAATAACAGTTTCCTGATGGCACAGGTACTATTTGATTGTTTTAAATTATTTTTACTGTTATACACGTTTTAAATGTCTTAATAACGCTTTGCATATGAGTTGACATGAGGCCAAACATTAAAATTAACTTTGTTTGCCATTGCCTACCTACCCGACGAAAAGGTTCCTACTCAACGTTTTTTTCTTTGTTAAATCAAACCAATGTTTCCGAATATGTTATGTTTTCTTTGGTTAAATAAAAGCCCGCTATTCTTTCATTTCGGTTGTTTTCCATTGGGTTAATAAATTTACTGTATCAGCTAGGCCCTTGCTTATAATAGGCCATATCAAAATACAATCAGTATCATGTTTTATCAAACTTGTGAAAACAACAGGCTGCTTGTTAACAGTTATTGTCTAATTAAAGATGATTGCTAGCAAGCTCTTGTTATATTAACAGACACATGATAATATTATCAAAAGCAAGGTCTCTGTTATATGCTATATCTTGAGGCTAAATGGATCATTCGTATATATGCATATTAGTTCCAAAAAAAAAATAATAAATGCCTACCTACAAATCCGTTAGCAGCAACCATGGGTCGGCAATGGCAAACACACACTTTTTTAAGGTTGGCCTGAAGTAGCGCGCGAAAATTATGTTACGTAGCACAAGGTCACGGATGCTTCATGAAAAACGTGCGTGTACTGGCCACGTGCTAAGTTGCAGTGTTTCTGTAAACAAAATTAAGTTTGACGCCTTTAAATTGTGTTTTAAATTGAGGCTCTATATTACATTATTCGTTTGCATATTTTTGATTGTCAATTTGTGAAATGGATAAGAAAATTACCGGGATAAAATAAAAAGTTAAATATATTAATCAAAGGTTTTAAAATATCTGTTCACTTTTCCCGGCAAGGCTAGCATTTGTTGTCGAACACTTTTTTAGATGTAAGTAAGGTCTAAACTCCACCCTAAAAATCGCCGTATTTGATTGGCTAATGAGATCCTTGTAGGCGGGACTACACAGTTCAGTCACTTGTTAATCACACTGTTGGAAGTGAGACCTTATCGATCAATACGGCGTTCGTTTATGGTCCAGCGGTTAACGATCTGTGTAATAGATAAAGAGATTAAGGGTTGTCGCTTTGAAAATTAAAGCAAGTCGGCGATATTTAAGCATGTCGGCAAATCACTAACTGCTTTGAAGGCATGTCGGAACCGACAAGCGAAACAGGCCTGCGGGAAAGATATTCTGCAAAAAAAACGCATATGTTACTTTACAGTTTCATAACTATTTATACGACTGTTTATTGGATATTCAACTCATTAGCTGTACATTTTGTTAATCTTAGAAAACCATGCGCTTGTGCATGAGCAAAGGTTGGGTTGGTCCATGCGTGCATGAGCAAAGGTTGGTTTATCCATGCGTGCATGAGCAAAGGTTGATTTGTCCATGCGTGCATGAGCAAAGTGGGTTGGTCGATGCGTGCATAAGCAAAGGTTGGTTTGTCCATGCATGCATGAGCAAATTTTGGGTTGGTTCATGGGTGCATGAGCAAATGGTTGCCTTAGGTCATTGTTTTTAATATCATAATTATTAGCATGGTCTGACCAAGCAACTAAAGCTAAAGAAGCCCATTCCAGAATTGATGTCGTATTCCAGCTTTACATAATATAGTGTTATATTAATGTTGGAATTTATAAATAATAAGAAAACACAATTTTTGTCATAATTAATCTCAATTTTTAATGAAAAGTCCGACTGATTCAAAAGTGATATATTAATAGTTATACAAAAATCCTCGACTATACATTAAATTGCCACCACTGAAAGCAGTCAACTAGTATTCCAATTACGATTACAAATATTGATTAATATATGATGATTAAAATTTCATTCAGTTGCAGTTATTGCAGTTTGGACAGTATGAATGCACTCAAAAGGATATTAACAAATAGTACAATAAAACAATTTTATAAAATGTAATATAAATAATATGCCGGGGCTGGCTTTTTTAATAGAATGAGCTACATGTATTGCAGCGACTGATATTATATTTATTTTGTATCAGAACATTACTTACGGACAAGCTATATGATTAATTAAGAAACTATAGATTATTTAGACATTTTATAATATTAACAAAGCCAGACAACTGTAAAGAATCTTATGATAATATTGGTTTCCGCAGAAAAAGGAGCTGACAGTGAGTACACTTGTCTATCTTGTCAAATCTTCGTTTTACACTCATATGTATAAACACAACGTAAATAAACAGGTACTGAAAGAGTTAAACGTTAACTTCCTCCTGAGTTAGTATATATGCTGAATTGTTGTTATGGGTATTCCAAAATAAATTGTGCGTTAAAAAAAACAACATCCTTGAGTGCTTACCAACATAATTTTAATGTAGGGTTTCGTGATTATTACTGCTAATTTAATATAATCATTATGCTTTATATCTCATTTTGTGTGGATATAATAATTAAACATTCTATTAAATTATACTGAACTGTGAACTAGAATACAATACATCGATATTGCCCAACTAAATATAACATTATATATAACTGTGTTGCATTGTTGACTATTCTGCTGTAGAATAATGTAGATTATTGTACTTACACTAGTGCGCGCTTCTTCAAATTCACATTTTTCTGAGTTATTTAAACCCAACGGAACGAGTGGTTTGGTCTGCTGCTAAACCATAAATATGTCATTATACGGACTACAATACGCCAAAGTCCGTATGTTTAACAACTTCAATACATGTAAAACTACGAGTTAACATGATTTGAAATCATGTAACCTTATTTTTACGCTATATGTGTTAGAGGTTGTCACTTGTATACATGCATATCAACTCGAATAACTGTGTCATAATGTACATGCTGTATTTTTGCTAGTGAAAAATGTCCATTAAAAAATAACCATATAGGATCAATACAATACCCTATCGTAATAAATGCAGTTTTGGCTGCGTATAGCGCTAGGAAGACACCTTACGCAAGCACAAAAGCTCCCAAATTGTTATATTTACTTCGTCTGCTTCCATTTCAACCTATAACAATAGCAAAAATAGGGTACCCAAAACAACAGCTTTATTACAACTTGCTAAAACAATCCGCGGCATTGTTATCGAACAATAAGTACTTGTAATACGGCCAACGACTCCTATAAATGTAAGTTTAACAAATAGTACAATAACACAATTTTCTGAAAGGTCATAAAAATAATATGCCAGTGCTGGCCTGTATAAAAGAACATGCGACGTGTATTCCAGAGACTGATATTAGATTTATTTTGAATAAAAAACCTTAATTACCGATAAGCTACATGATTTATTAAAAAACTATTGGTTATTTATACATTTATTATATTAACACAACCAGAAAACTGTAAAGAATCGTATGATACGATTGGTTTCCGCAAAAAAAGAAGCTGCCAGTGTGTTCACTGACAAATTAACGTTATTTAAAGAAAATAAATAAAATAAAATGTCTGCACTATTATAATTATGATGTACTTAAGACCGTAGGCCAATATTCGAAAACGTTTACTAGCGACATACTCGGATAATATTATTGTATTCAAATGACTGCATATTGACACGACGCTACAAGTAAACTATTACCTCTTGGCTCTGTTTGCGAACACAGCAGACTGGAATTGAACACACAAATACAACATTCGAAACGAGGACGAAAATCAATTCACAATGCACGTTTAACTATTATAATGTGTGTATTCACTATTCGAAATTGTTCTACCTATATTAACTGGTGTACTTTGACATTCTAATTATAGTCATTATTGCATCTAATATTGCCCAGTTAGTCACACTCGTTACTTATCAAAACTTTTCATGATGTTGTAATTATAAAAAAAAAAAACGTGCACATACCTTTCGTCTTTATAATAACAACCATGCAGATGCCAATGATGACCAGGGCAACAATTATAGGGAGCAGTATGGTCAAAATGTGTGATGTATTATTTGTTCCGCTTTCATCCGATTGATTTGCTAAAACACATATTGTATGTTACTGTTTCAATATAAATCAATAGAACCAATCAGACAAGAGTAACACAACATGAACATTGTGTAAAATGCTCAAGGGTGTGTAACCGCGAATTATGCATGATTTGTTTAGTATCTAACAGTTACCGTTATTTTATAAGTGAAGTGTATACAATATGTGCCAATAATTAGCAAAGGCATAAGTAACATATACGAATGAAACATTGGTTACAATTTACCTGTATTATTCTTAGTCACTGCAATAACAACATATGTAGCGTTATCCGATGCATTCATATAATGAGCAATAATGTCAATGCTGACAAAATTGCTGGTGTTGTACGTTTCACAGCATTTATACGTTCCATATGTTTCGTCGTCAACACTGGTTATGCGCAATTTTCCCATATGGCCAGTGTAAGACAGGATGAATTTGTTTTGCAAGGTGTTATTAAACATATTACAGGATTTCATCATCGGGTGACATTCTGCAATTGTTACAGATTTGTTTGATTTATTGCTGATAAATTTGAATAAATTTTCGACATTTGAAGCACATTCTACTGACGTCTCCTTCAGTGTGCCCAACACAATATGTCCGGAAATTTCCGATGGAACTGAAATAATAAAAAAACTGTGCACTTATAGAAGGCTATTACAAGACGTGCGTATGATACCATTATCAACACGATACCTAGTCCACCGCCCAATACATTGTCATCATTCCCTATCTAACTAGTGACCGACGCGTCTTCTCGGAAAATATAGACGGTAACATCCATGTCTGAAAACCAACGATATTGCAACACCAGATAGTTGTCGCTGCAAAAAAAACTGTTGACGTTACTTGTTCACAGAGATTCGTATTACTGGGCGAGACGGCCATGATTTGCTCAACAGTATGTTTAGTTTGATAAAGTGTTTTATTATATACCTATCGTTTTTATGTCATTCATACATGTATATACTGCATTCAACACTCAAATACAGGATATCGTATTCGCAACTAGCGTTTTTTTCCGTATCATTCTAGTAGTCCGTGTTAACACTAACACTCAGTCGAAATCGGCAATTATCGGAATGTATATATATGTAACTTTAATATTGTTGGATATAGTGTTCTAGTTTGGCATATACCTTTATCAAATATATGGAACATAAAAACAATCAATTGCTTGTCTCAACTCCCGTTAACGTTTCTTCATACAGACATCTTGTTTGTGTTGTATTTGTATAAAGTCTTTTTAGGAAAATTCAACTTTAACCTGTTGAATATTTATCATTTGAAGAAATAATAAAACGGTTTAAACTGTTTGAACCCAGTAAGGTAACAAGCTGATGTAACGCTCTGTGCCGATTGCCCCATTTATGTGATTTATACGACGCGTATAAAATAGATCAAGAAACAAGCACACGGACACTCTTCAAAACTTAAATAAATGGTAAGACACTGTAAGATTAAGTGGGTATGTGTAGATGTAGTTTGTGAGTTACAGGTTATATCATTTTGCTGGCTTTCAATTATAACTATGAACTCATGTTGAAGGATAGTCACTATATACAGTTTACTTTAAGTTGTAAGCAGCGCACACATTTTTTGGACAGGTAAACACATCGCATTTGACATTGAGTTTGATGAAACAAATGTGCATACAGCGGGGTTAATCATGCAGAATATGACCGAAATAGTTACGTTTTGTATTTTTCATAACTTAACCAATTGGATTATTTCTAACCTTCATTATTTACTGAAACCTCTAACCTGTAGCCGTCTTTAGCAGTGATCAATGTTAGTTATTTAGTGTGTTTAACTAGTCTAGTATAATACCTTTCACTATCATTATTACGATAACATAATATGTCGCTATTTTCTGGGGTCATATTCACTATGCTCCTTAACGAAACCTTAGGAAAGGTTCTTTCATTCAGACATACAATTTTTAAGTCGGTGTTTATTAGTCGCTTTGCGCAAATTGTGAATAGATCAGAGATGTTAAGTATTTTGACATTTTGTAACCACAAATCATTGAATGGAATATTTGATCTGAAATGTACACTTAATTAACGATTTCCCTATAGGAACTTGGTAAATACCTGCACTGTCCTTAGATAACCTTCTACAAATGTAAATTATGTGGTATGTAATCATGCACAATTGCTTTCGAACACTGATAACAGAACAGCGCATAACATGCATGAGCTATTTTAGTGTACCGAGTGTCTTAGATTACGCGTTTTAAACGGCCTTGAATTTGATTATTGAAACACAGCGTTGGTATTGAACGTGTTCACCATGTTAACACTAGTTGACAAGATATAGGGCGTACAACCACTAAAATAATGCGCAATTAATGAAATAGCACCTACTAGATTTATAAAGGCACTTACAATGGAAGGTGTGTGCGCATCGCCTTTTATAGATTGTGTTAAAGTAAATAAATACTTTTTGTTTTCATTTTATTTTATGGCGTCCTGTGGACATTGAAGTGCATGAACGTAACTAAAAGCAAAACAATCAACAATCGCCGCACTATACGACATGAAGAATGTGTAAAGTAGCATGCTTGCTTTTGTTGATCAAATGTCTTTGTCAGTGTTCCATAGAACTGCGGTAACGTGCTGTCATACACAGTGCATTTGAAAGCATTCATAAACCGCTTCGCCATACCTATAGAATCTTAAACTGTTATTAAAACAGGAGCTTACACGTTGCCGTTTCATAAGAAGATAAAACACAGTCTTACAAATCTAAAAGTAATGTATGCGCCTTTAGTTCACAAACTGTAACGTCTCCGGCTTGCAAGCTTGACAAATCAGATATATTGATCATTGACTAGATTTATCGTTTGCAATTTAGTCTATGCGAGATAAACTACGCCCGTTTACCACTCGAACAAAAATGCTTTCAATAAAACGCACTTGTAAAGGTAATACATTATGCCAACATGTAATATAGTTGAATAACAAAAAACTTGACGTGGCAGTATTTACTATACCAATCAACATGCCTGTGATATTGTTTTTATGTTATACCGAAAACAAATACTGTAATTCAAAGAACAAACTAGTCGTACATTGTAAACTAAAGATTATTGTTGGAAAATCAAGGGCTCATCGACATTGATTTTAAAATACATTTTAATAAGCGCTTTCTGATCATTAGCTAATATGGATTTCTCGGAAAAGCCGAGTTGCTAGTTTAAGGCTCACGCGCTGGATATATTTCAATCAAAGCGCGATGTATAATAAAAATCATACCCCTCTCGGTGTATAATACTTTCCAACGCCATGACATATTAAAACTATACAGGGATGGGTATATGGGATCTTACAATGGGAAAACGAAGTGAGGTATACTAAATAAATATGTACATTCCCTCTATAAGTCATACATGCGCAACATATTATTATATACATTGTTAATGGTGATTATTATGTGAGCATTTATATGTTATATTAGTAATTGTATATGTATTTATACGTGATATTACTATAAAGTATATAATCATCAATTAAGTCTGTTCTTTTTACCCGGCATATACAAGTAAAATTCAAACTTAGAACGGTTAACCTACTTGTCAATTGGTATTTCTTTTATATTGTGTATGTGTTTTTATTGTAACATTTTCTTGTCATGGTATGATGACATTTATGTTAAAGTATCCAGCTTCATTTGTTATATTATTTACAATTATTGTTGTTTTTACGAAATTGCCAAAGACAAACCGGTTTGATACGATCTGTTGGAAGCTTTACCTTTTCTTTAGACAGCCATGCCCTTTTGGTGCACATCTCTAACACAAAACTATATGGTGTTTTATTATGCACGTATCTTCATTATAGTGTTATTATGTAATGTATAAATAACTACTGTTTTCAGAATTTGGGTCTCGTTGCGAACATACCGGCCATAACGACAACACAGGTCTTGTTATTAAGGTTATATACCGGCATGTAATCGAATGCAGGCCATATATTAAATAACATGTTATTTTGTAAAAAGGAGGCAATTGCTCTATTTAGTTGCCAGTCTTAACATGAAAATAATATAGTTCAAATATATTTTATGGGAGCCTGTGAACATTGTACTGTCTAATTTTAAACTAGTCTACTTTCAGACTTGTTCGTTTAACGAAGGCCTCTAAAATTTTAAAACTATGCGTAATTACTATTTTCAGAACATATTATGTCGCGTGTATACATGTAAGTTGTGGGGATCCTTACGTAGTTGCGTCTTTGTTGACCTCAAAGGTCATGTTCATTGTAAAATGTACTATTCGATTATAGTGTGTAGTATTAAAACAAACATATACAATACGTAAAACTTGTTAACAACCTATGTTGCGTGTATTGCATTCTTGAATCCCGGGACTACTTCTTTGTATTCAATACTAGTAAAAGTTTGTTATACATCTATTTTTTTAAAGTTGGTATAAAAACATGATTGGATAAATGGAATACTAGGATTAATGTTCTAGAAAAAATTAGGTCACTTTAGAATATAGAGATGTTTGCTTGCTCGGCTCGAACATTGGAAGGCTGGCTCTTCCGTTGGTCTAAGCATCGCACAATAAACTTTTCTAAATTCAACAATAACCTAATATTCTCTATTACTCGACTATAATTTGACTACAATACGTTTGATCATGTGTTTAATAAGTGTAATTATTTATTTAAGAAACTTATGAGCAAAATAAATACAGTATTCTATAGCAAAATAAATACACTATTAACTAGTCAATTTACTTGTATTTTTTATGTAGTTTATTTAAAAGTGTGTTTCACACGAACAACAAAGCACATAAATGAAAACAAATCCACATACCAGTAATGTTGATTAGCTCAGGATGGACCTCGTCTCTGTAATTTCCCGCTGTGACTGTATATTGCGATAATGTAATATTCGTGCTGACAACATTTCTGAGATTGTATGTTTCATAACATTGATATGTTCCAATGGTTTCTGCGTCTAGACTGGTTATACTCATAATTCCTCCACGTCCAGTGTAAGAAATTTTGTATTTGTTTTCGCTAGTCGTTGCCAACATCCGACATGATTTCATCATAAAGTCACATTCTGCAATCGTTAGAGATTTGTTTAAGTTGTTGCTATAAAATTTGAATGTTAGTTCTGTGTTTGACGTCTCCTTCCTTCTGCCCACCAGGATATTGCCAGCAATGTTTTGAACTGCTGAAACTATATAATTAGCATTGCTTGCTGTTTAAAAACGATATAACCTGGTCAACTACAATTGTTTTGCTTTGGTTTGATTTGCTTGATTGTCCTACTGTATATAACTGTCGTGCTAGTGTAAGTGTTAATTCAACTTAATCACAGAGATTGGTACTATTGAAAACTCGTTAAACGTCTTAAGCTTTTAGACTAACCATCTGATCAATAAACAAATTAATAAAAAAAAAGGCAAAATATTTGCCTAAATGAGACGGCATGTTACAAGCATGAATTAGATCTGTAGGTCAAAGGTCAATGTAATACAGAGATCAAAGTCGAATTGGCCTTTTGCTTGTCCTATATTTTAACTTCTTGAATGGATCGTGAACATCCACAAAAGCTCACGTGACACACTATCAATCCTATGTAGTAATACTTGATTTAATGGTATGTTTATCAGGTTTGCTTCACACATGTATTGGAAACAAAATACCGCATTGTCCTATAACCAGAACGATTTATATTTTATAATACAAACATGATTTCAATGGATTATTGTTCATACATTGACTATGTTTTTTCAGATAAATGTCAGTGCCAAAGAAGGCATTACCATATTGTATATAAATGTTCTCTAATTTGAAAATATTTTAGAAATGGTAAATGTGTCAAACTGGCAATATGTCTATATACACATACATATATATGATATGTAATAGTGCAGCCTGATATTAAGATGCTCAATGTGATTACGTACTCAATAACATTTTTGTAAATGCTGCACGGCCCTGTTTCCGTGATTAGCTTTTTCGAAACATTCACGGCTTTTCTATAATAAAGACTACTTTCATAAGACATTTTAGAAATTTCTAGGAGGCAAATGTTTCGTTTCATGCCAGTGCAAATGTGTATAGTGACATGTACTTTTTACGTTTATAATTTTATACTTGTTTACCATAAACTTAAACATCAGTATACACAAACGTGATTACCAAATAGGATAGTTCGAAGTCCACTCAACAGCTGCATTCTCTGATATGACATAAAACAGCTTTATTTTTCAACGCAATGTGAGATACAAAAGAAAAACACTACTGTACAGTTGTGTCTTCGTATATCAATGAAACACACGGTCCGTGTTTACACCGTGATTACGTTTAACAAATAGTTGTCCACAAATGTAATCAAATGCTGTTGAATGCAACGCTGAAATCTTTATCTCAAATACGTTAGATAATTGCCTAATTATAGTTAATTAATGATGAGTTGATATGCTAACTAACTCTAAATTAATACATCAATCAGAACTATTAGAAAGGTTTATTCGCGCTACAAACTAAATAATCAAGACATTTCGAGTGTCGGTTGCCATAATTGGGCATATGTAATTGTCGATGACAACGGAACGCATCACAATGCAATTCTAATTGTTTATAAATACATTATTTTATATGACGTATTTTACATACAATTCATGCGTGTTGGTATGTCCGTATATGTTTTCCAAATCCAAATGTTGAAATGTTAAAATCATTTGTTTTATGAAATTATTTCGAGTTATTATTGTATCAATTAGTACTGAAGCAATGTAATAATAACATATATAGACCTTTTCCTCGATAATTGCCCTCAACACATGATTGATGTTAACACGGTAGAATCTTTTTCAGCAGTCGTTAAGCTACCTGTGAACATTTCAGAGAATAAAACGTAAACATTTTGATGCTCTTCCAATTCTTTGTATGACAATTAAAAATATAATGCAGCAGTTAATTGTGATATTGTGTATTAAACTGGGTACAGCTCATTAAAATGGCGATAATACACCAGTTCTAAACATCACATATGAATTTAAAGCACGAATAAAAAGGTAGCGTAATATGCAATACTGTCGAACTTAGCGTTGTCGTAGTCGTCGAGATCGATGAAAATACTTCGACATAACGATTAAGCATTTCTAGATTATCTTAAATAGAAATATAGTTTTAAAGATCGCACTTCTAATATTGAACTTTTCACGGGACGTAAAACGTACACTTACGTCGTGTTTGATTCGACGTTATTTTATTTGTATAACATATTTGATTTCATTACTAGTACTTACATGCTATGTCCATTTTGTATACGTAAACCTAAACATATTCAAATGTTTCGATATCCGTGATTGCTGCGCAAGCTTCAGGTAGTTTTTGCAATACATAGCCATGCTTTGATGATAGAAACATAACCTTTTGTGGAAACGCAAACAAATCAAGCCGATATCAAATGCGGCTGTAGCTGATAATAATAATAAGTGTTAAAATTAACAATTGATAGGTACACGTCAACAGGTGTTGGGACCGGATTAATGAGTTCGATACTATAGCGATAATTCAAAATAGCGGAGTTGGAATGAAACATAAAAGTTCTAATCAAAATTAGAAGGAAAAAATAGGGACCGAAGATATACTTCGAAATAACTAGGAATTCGTGTAAGAAGTAGAAGTTTCCAACATTTCTGACAAGGGTAGTCTCCCACTGACCATACTGAACAATTGTTACAGTTGACTGATTTTAAAACATGTTTTGTCAGGTGATTGTTTCCAACGTTTTTTTTAAATATACATTTATTGTGTGTTGGGCAGTCAGAGTGTAAGCGGCCATTTTTGACAGAGCTGAATATTTTTACATGTAAAGTAAATATTAATTCTAAAGGTTAGTAATAATTGAATTGTTCAAACTGTGTATTATTTATGTATAACACGTGATTTACAAATGAGTTATGCTATGTTTGTAATTATTTTGTATTAAACTGTGTGTTCAGTAGAACCTGTCATCGATGGCATTGTTCTTATTTTGGCAAAGAAAGTACATATAAATCATCACTTTCTTTATATTGTGCGCCATGAATTTAATGTTGCAGATTCTTTAACATTCACGAGTCAGAGTGTTGGCGTGAGGCAAAGGAAGGCAGAGCTACATCATATGTGAAGTCCAAACCACATTTTGTAGGTTGATATATGATGTAATGTGTATGTGTGTGGGAGGGAAAAAGTGTACTTTTGTACGTATTGTATAGATGGATTTTGTATTGCTTTGTAAATAATTATTTTATATGTATCTGTTGAAATGTAATTACATGTGTAAGGATTTGTTTACGTGGGCCACTAGATACAGTTTCTTATTGTTATATATGTAAAGATGAATAACTGTTTCAGGTGTTTTAATGTGATATTCATGCGATTTTCTAAGTCCGTTATTGTGTATTTTCATGGCTTGATCCATATTGATCATGATAATTATCTTTGTGATCCTTAGTGATCCACAGTCATTTTACATTTTGTGTACAGTAACTGTGAGACTGTGAGATATTATTATCCTAATACATAATATTATAAACTAAACTGGAGTTGTGTGCTTCACAACTGACAGTATAGAAATTGGTACAATATTTGAACGCATATCTCAGAGAAACTATATAACATTCGGTTTAACGGTGTTCGAAATAGCGGTACTATACTTTGATCTTTACAACCACAACCACCGTCACTTTGAACATAAAAACAACGATCAATGCGGTCAATGTCGTTGACAGAGACAGATCAGGCATTTTGAATAAGCTAATTTGTACAAGTCGGTGTCGATATACTTTATTAAAAACTGTTTTTGTTTTCCATTGGAGATTTGTACACTTATTATACGATAGCACATTACTTGCACACTTGTTTACTTAACCTGAGTGTTTGCCAATTGTATCATAAACAACGCCAAAAATGTAGTGGTTGTTGGTGGTACACAGTAATGTGAGCTGGTCGTAGCTGTTGACAATAAATACAATTTACCCGACCCGTGTCTTACCTTGGTCGATAACAAAAGATGTTCCAAGGAGGTTATCCAATGTTATTCATGTGTGTTTTGTGTTTGTGTATTGTGCTGTGTTGTTTTTGGCAATTGGTCACTGCCATAAATAAAGAACCTCGTGCAGCTTGAGTGTCACATTGTTTATATTTGATTGCACCTGTCATACAACACTAAACATAAGTGTGATCCATGTCCTCGGATTATCGAATTTGAATATATATAGACCGTATGATAAGACTTACATCTGCGATTCATTTATTGAGTTATCGATGCTAGATTTAAGTAATTGAACATATTAATTAAAATCTTATTGGTTAATTTACTGAAAACATAAGCTACATTTTGATTGGTCGTGAGCATGTATATCATCAGAATATGTGAATAATAGATATCCTTATATGGTATTGTTTACTGCACATTCTGAGAAGGCGTGGTTCCAATTAGCCAATCAAAAGCCAGAAATAAGATCCGTTAAGATCATGTTCTTGATGATTAAATCGTACATTTAATGCTTTTATCTGACATCTGATTGACTGAAATTGTACGTTATATTTTAAAACTTTCTTTATATGATATTATATATTTCGCTGGGGTTTTGAGATTGTATCGATGCTCGTGTTAAAGAACTGAACATATACATTTAGGTACATAGTTAGTGGTGGTGTGCATGTATGCATCCATGTTAACTGATGTGGCCATATAGCAATCAGACTGGTCCTATAATGTAATAGTTCAACTTAAATAAGTCATTGTTTTGGATTTATTTTTAGTCGGGCATGTTAGCATTCCCTTTTTCATTGTTATAAGTCTATATGATAGTATTATACATGTAGTTATTAATGCACGTCTCTGCTAGTTCACGATACTATTTTATTGTGTGTTGTTTCTTTTAATAATATTACATTTATGAACCGTTACCTTGTGATATAAATTGATTGTATGAAAACATTGTGATTTTTGTTTTGCAGAGGATAATTATCACGAGTATTGGGGTGTTTTAACATCCGCCGTACACGGTGATTACAACGGTCCACCGTGGACCTGACTGATATCGCTTCCACGGTGGTTACTAGTTAAAATGAAAAAAAAACTAATAAAAAATTAGTAAACGTAACAACGCATGGATTTTACGTTGTTCACGTTTTTTATCATGTGCTTGTCCACGATTTTATTTTGCGCCGAGTGTTTGCCTATGATCATGTGGAACTTTTTGCAGGCAGGGATATAATGAGGTATGCTCGGACACAGTTAAATATCTGCGCGGAGGTTGGTGATAAGGCTATAGTCCGACGGCGACCTGTGATGCACCAAAGAACAGCACAGTCAATGTGAAGTTTAATTGCAATTTAGTTTTGAGTTAATAAGCGGATACTCTAAGCGGATGTTCTAGCTTTATTAACTTGATCTTCACCTTGACAATACCCGACCTATAAGCCTTGATATTAGTTATATATATTTGAATTTAAATGATACTGGCCTTCAGAAGATAACTGTTTACGTATAAGGACGGTGTAGTACACATTGTGGTCGAAATTGAGGACACATTCCTATCGAGTTTCAATAGTTCCAGTGTTAAATGGGAGAGAACTTTTCCGAACTTGCTGATATGACATTTGTCTTCCAAACGTGTGAATGAATTTGTTTTCCAATATAACATTTAATACAAAAATCTAATAGTTGTCCCGAATAAATACAATTTGTGTTTATTTACAGTTAAAAAATGATACTTTAATGAATAATTGTGTATTCGTTTTGTGACATCTGTGCGCGAAACAATAAAAAAAAACAATATCAGCAAGTAGCTTAAAACCTGGATAAAGACAAATATTACGCCATTTTCAAAATGGCTTTACTTTAAAAGGAGTTCGATGGCATATAACTCTTGGTTAATCGTACAATAGTTGTAAAACAGGGTTTATGATGGTTTCTGTTTAACATTTATTGCATTCACTTTCGATTTTGAACATCTGCAATTTCGCCTTGCTGTTAAATATATTTATTACACCTCAGCTAATATATTGATGTTAAATAGTTTGAACTAATAATACTCACGGTGTATTATAACCTCCTTAAGTATAACAACACACCTGAATATGGACACTTAAATCTTTATACAGTATTACATGTAACCAATAACGCACAGGTGAACGGGGAGTCATGGGAATTTCCGAAAAGATTTACTTCATATCCGATTTACCACAGTACCATTATATAACACTACGCCTGATAAATAGTGCATTAATTCGCTTAGCCTGTATTTATGTGTGAGAAATACAGTCATTATATTAACGTGTTGTTAGAAACACCTGCAGCACATACCATCAACAATGCCCACTTATGAATATTGCACGAAGACATTGGCCATTGTCTTCGGATGAAGGTCGGTGTGTAAGGAGGTAGGTGTGTAAGATGGAGGTAGGTAGGTAGGTAGGTAGGTAGGTAGGTAGGTAGGTAGGTTGGTAGGTAGGTTGGTTGGTTGGTTGGTAGGTAGGTAGGTAGGTAGGTAGGTAGGTTGGTAGGTAGGTTGGTTGGTTGGTTGGTTGGTTGGTTGGTAGGTAGGTAGGTAGGTAGGTAGGTTGGTAGGTAGGTTGGTTGGTTGGTTGGTTGGTTGGTTGGTTGGTTGGTTGGTTGGTTAGTTGCTAGATAGCTAGTAGCTAGGTAGCTAGGTAGGTAGTAGGGGAGGTAAGTAGCAAGGTAGGTATTATTATCATTATTATAATTATTATTTTATTAGGTTTAAATACACAACTATTACATAAATGTGTGTATTATTTTGAACTCTGCAACTATTTTACCGTACCACATTTGAAAAAAAAACGAACACAATTTTTGATAAACATACTCCATTTCATTATAATCAGAAAATATTTATCCAATCAAAATAAAGCAAATTAATTAACAGTATGCTGAAGAATATGCATAAATAGCACGCCTATAGTTTCAAAAACGTAAGCGTATTACTTCTTAACATCAATACGAAACCAACATAATCTGTGACCACTTAACTTCTTCATTGTTAAAGCCATGTTTCCGGTTTCGTTGAACAATTATAATGAATTTCAATATAGTAAATATATTATATTCACGTTATTTAAAATGCATCCCAATGTATTGCGGACTAGCAACGGTCAATTACTTGTTTATGTACACGTGATATAAACGCTTCCGAATGATAAATATGACCCGGATTTTACAAGTATGTGCATTGGCTTTGATTGTTGCAGTTTATGCCCGTAAGTATTACGTTTTTTTTTAATTAAATAACATTACTTTTTAAAATTATACGGAAAATATAAAAATGTGTAATAAATAGTAAGGAGAATTAACAGTATAATGTTGTTGTATATAAATTGAAATCAAAACAATGTAGACATATCATTTGTGTTAATATTATTAATTATAATACTATGCAAATGTTAATTTAACGTTAAGTTGTAACCCTGCTTTGAAAATGTAATTGACTTGTTGTATAAATAAGGTTAACCGTTTTATCCTATTAATATATGTGTGTGTACATGTACGTTTGACTTAACGTTTATATACATACATGCTATTAGCTTGTACTTCATATGCATATCACTGTACCGTTGGGTGTTGATTATTTCTATACAGCTAGCATACCGTATGATGCGTTTATGAAATATCTATATATTATTCGTAGTTTGGAGGCGGTAAAATTATCATAAGCTGTGTTTGACGAACATAAGGTATAATACTATTGAAGATTTTCTGTACTCAATCATTGTATATTAATTATTTCACGTGTAAACATGTTAAATAACTTGATAGAAAGAAATATTCACTGCAAGTAAAATGTGTTCAGCGTGAAAACAGGCCATACACGGGGGCACCTAAATGGTTGTTACAAACGTGTGTGTGAGTTTATAGTAATCGGAGTAATAGTGAAGCTCTTATTTATATATTAGTTTCTCCCTCACTGCGTTCGTCCGAAAATAAATTATTTCCTTACTTAAAACAAATGAAGCATCTTTACAACCATAAAAGACAAACACATGGTTCTTTAGGAGGCGGTCCGCTTTTCATTTATTTGTCTATAACACCGTTTTACTGTACAAATATATAATGCATTAGTATAAATTAGTCTGCATATCGTTCACGCAAATAAGCTAACTTGCTACGCACAAAAAGAGTAACAAAAACAAATCCCTAAAAGAACTAAACACACTAAAAAACGCATAAACAAAACTTAGTAAACTACTAATTAAATGTAATTCTTTAAATAATTAATGTAAAGTGCAACGTGACTCGCCCAGGAAAAACCAGAGATTAAACCCTTTGAACTGTATTTGGGAAAAAAACTCTGGAAACCTGTGCCCGTTTGTCAAATGTCACATTGCAGAGTGTCGGGCCTAACCCATACTAACAATAATAATCATCACGGATACATCTTATACATCGAGAAAACCAGTTACATTGCAATTTAATCAATTTGTATACATTATTAAACAGAAAGAACAAAATGAACAAACCTATATTGATATACATACCAACGTCATGAACAACAACAACTAAAGAACTGAAAACAGACATACATATATTTGAATATACGTTTTATCTCCTCGTTCCCATATGTTTTTTAAGTTGCTTTAGCAATTAAAAAATATGCCGAACCACGTGTTAACTCCTGTGTAAGCGAACCTCGAATGACTCTTCCCGCCAAATCGAACGAAAAACTCGTGCAATGGGAAATACAGAATGCTTACAGAAGCGTTACGAAAAGAGTAGCAATTCTTAGGTACACATGTACATATGCGTTTATATGACAAAAAAATATATATTGCGTCTGAAAAACACACACACAAAGGAAATAAATTAAAATATGTAATCGATATTTTGACTCCTAAAACATGTTACGGCCACCTATTTACTACGGTGTGTGAGATTGAGTGCTACAAAATCGAAATGAAATGCAAACTTGTTTCTGCCACTTGCAGCTTGCTTGTTGATTTGTATGTCTAACAAAGGTATTATATTTACTTATATGTTGACATAATATAATTTTCGGATTAGCATTGGTTACGACGGCAACCCGTTAAGTTGACAAATATCTGCCATTAATTGGGAAATAAATGCAAAGTTATTGTGTTCTTTTTTAAATGTTGGATCCAAATGCAAACATATTGACTTTGTTGATATTGTCGTTATTGCAAATAAACCTTTCTTAGGATTAGGATGATAGGAAAGTTGATTTTTTAAAAATAAGTATTGCAAAGCTATTTTTTAATTCTGCAAGTACACCTATACATCGGCATTTCAATCTTTCAAAACTGTATAGCTTTATACAACTGATTTCATTATATCCTGTGACCAATATTAAATCATTGCGTTTCGAACAGTCCATGCGACCTTCATTTATGTACACATGTTGAACTGCAAATTGGCCAAGAAATTTAAATTACATTTCAGGGGCACACGAACCACTAATTGACGTTAGAATGATGTGTCGATCAATCATGGAAGTTACATGCAGTATTAGTAGTGGTAGCTACGGAATTTGGACATTTTACAGAACTCGTGATGGTTTGGAAGATATGCAAAATATGGGAAAAGTAGTTTACAGTGAACAAAAATGCCAACTAACTTCCCTCAAAACTACTGAATTAACACAGTGTATTTGCATCGATGGGAATCGTGTTATATGCAACATATCCGATGATTCGATTGCTAAAACAGGTGACACATGGCAGTGTGGTAGATTCATAAATGGAGCATCATCTTTAAGCACACCGATTATTGTGCTCAGTAAAGGTAAGCTTTAAAGTCGTATAACAATACATTTAATTAAATAAATCAGTTCATTGCACTATTAGATCATATTTTACACAGGGTTTATATAGATACTCTCTAATAAAATCCAAGCACCTTTAAAGCAGGTTTTGAGGACAGAAGAAGATCGATTCTCCAGCATTTGTTTAGTTTGTCATATTTACATTTTTGTAAATATTCGGCTGTAATTATTGCTAATATTTATTGATGTAGTAAGCATTTACCAGAATATTTTAAACAACTTCGTTTTTAACGCAAACATTTAAACACACTTTGCTGGTGCTACAACGTTGTTATTATTTCTGTCACTCTGTCATTTTGCATAATATTGTAAGCACTGTTTAACCAAAATAAGCATTTTTCAAGCATTTTAAAGTTGTTGAGGTGTTATTAAGCACACTTAAGCAACACTTTAAGTGCATTATGAGCACCTTTCAAGCAGCTTGGAAGGATCCGTATGAAATCTGATCCAACTGTAGTAATTTCAATATAAATTGTATGCCATTTAATCAGTCAATTTACGACAACCTTCTGTGTACTTGAATATAAAATAACAATAATTGCGTACGTTTGTGCCAGTGTGCATGTTCAGTTACATACATTATTGTCATGAGTCTTTTTACAAGCATATAATATATTTAGCTTTTGTTTTGCTTGTTTTGTTAAACATAAACATAAGTCATGTATTCACTTAACGTAAGAGTTATTATGAATATTCTGTATAATTATTCTTCACACGGCGCCTCACAAAACACATCTGCGTTTGAAACTGGAACTTTTTAAAAAACTTTCAACGCCCACGAATACCAATCATGCCAAAACAATCCAGTGTAAAATATTAAACTGGATACATTATATATTTAAACGGCTGCTCTTGATCCATCCTTAACATCTAGTTTGACATAATCAAAACACCAGGTAACATTTAGTAAAAGTTCCGTGTTTTCCCGTCCATTGAGTGACACAATGGCAACATAAACTTGCAAGATTATTATTTTTAAACATTCGCTTTGTTCGTAGAAACCAGCGAATGTACAACGACCACTGGTCTAAGGCACGTGACCGAGGAAGGGAAGACCTTTACTAACATTATAACAAGTTTGAACATTGACACGGTAACAGTTACAGAAGTAGTAAAGATGTTTACAGAAGCTAGAGGTAAAGCATATATACCCACTGACAGTAATGTAGCGCATTAAACACACTACTTGTTATTCACAATTCATTATGTAGCATTGATTTAGATCGTTTCTTGTAAATGTAATAGTTTTATTCAATACAATAACGCATCCTACTTTTATAGAAGTGTTTTATTTCATGGCGTAAACGTACGTATGCCGATAATGAGTTAACATTTGTTATCTTTTAAAGCACACTAGTAAACCAAGCAGGCCTCTTGACATGTTAAGTTCAGATCATATTTAAATGGTTTACATTGATGTATAATTGCCAATAATATATGTATAATAACATTGTTCACAGCAATTAATGTCACAACAGAGGAAGTAAGTATTTCCACAACAACGAATGCCAATGAAACTAAAAGAACAGATAGCGGAGAATCTGGCAGTGAACATTTTAACAGTAAGTATACACAGCAATGTATGATACCCCACACCCCCTTTATTTTATGGATCATAACTACCGACCATACAACTTCATAAATATAGCTTATACGTAAACCAAATATAGACATAATACGTGTGCCGCATTGTATATTAAACGATGTGCACATTGGCAAAGCTGACAGATGTTGTCAGCAGTTTCTAAAATAAATCTACTGTATACAAATAAATAAAACTGTATATCACCCCTGACACAAACTATAATTGCATATATGTCTCTGA
>CM051026.1:31945601-32265601 GCA_027627225.1 Congeria kusceri
CCCCGAAAAAACATGTATATATGTGCTAGTCTGTGTATATGATCAGTTGAGACTTGATATGGATCATGTTGTATAATAATGTCCAGTTCTTGCACAGAAATGTCCTCATTAACACATATGAGAATGATACCAAAGTGGATTTGTTGCTACGACTGGAATGTGTTTTGTTTAGTTATTGACTTTAAAAATTAATAATTATTTGGCTTATAAGATATGTTCAATTTATAAATTTGAGTACGCAAACTAACACCACGGTTTGAAAAAAAATATGTGTGATGCATAACTCTGAAATAATTAGTTATTACATGAATATGAACTATTTGCATTTGACAAAATTAATAATAAAATAATGCATTTGCCAAAAATATGAATATGCGTTTCATTGTTTGTTATTAACATTTCTGTACATAGTACAATTTAATATATTGCATTACCATTGCTACAAAGCATTTAGTTATAACTATAATTTAAACTTTAGATTCTCGTTTAAAAATAAAACTCGGAATATTTCTAAGTGCACGCAGGTTAGTTTCAGAACAGCAACATCTGTACTTGTTCAAGTGTTTATTGTGTTCGTTCATATTTCATTTGTGTATACAAGTTTAATGTGCATATTTCTATTTTAACACAGACCAGAAGGAGAGAAACTATTATTAATAAAATATTACCCTCTATATATATATCTACAATTCACCTGTATATATACATGTATTTTGCAATCGGCACAACTTCTCTGTTTGTTATACGTAATCGAATATAAAGGTAAACTGTTTCGAAGGTTACATACTGTAAACAGTGCACACAATAAATACATGCGAATATGTCACACATAATTATCATCACATTATTATTCCGTTAATATTACATTATCTATATTTTCATTATTGCAAGCAAACGTTTGTACTTTAGGGTTATGTGTGTGTTTATGGTAGCTCATACAGAAAGGTCAAATTGTCTGGAATTTATAACGCTCAAATCTTTGCTCTGGTATTGATTATTACAGTTTCAGTCGCGTACTATTACAACCGTATTTAGCAAGAGACGTTGACGTCTGCATTGGCGGTTGTCGTTGATTTTCGCATTGACCTTTATGCTTTGAATTTTGGACCGACTTCTATGTTGATTTTTACGTTGTTATTTGCGTTTTGCGTTGCCATTTGCGTTGACGTTTGTTCTAGCTGTTTGCAAAGGTGTTGTACTGCGATTTTCATCTGTTCTCGTTCCAAGAAGACCCTCATTGAGAACTTGTGTGTGCAGTTCTGCAAATTTATTAAAATAAATATATCATGTATGCCCTGTTTGCAATGATACGGTATAAGGTCAACCACTAAGGTTTGAATGCTAAAACATGTTTGACATGGTTTTGAATCACACATTTATATGGTCAAGTTTCTTGGAATATACATATTAAAGGCGATTAGTAAAAGCAATTTACTTAACATGGAAGTAAAGTCGCAATAATACATAATTGAATTTAGCTGTTTCCTTGTAACAAATCGAAACGAAATACATACGGATGTGGGTCGAACACCGATTCGGCGCCTGGCAATAATAAACAAAACAAAAAAACGAGTTAAATAATATGCTACTGAAATCATATCAGCAGTACAGGCATAACTATTTATGTATACACTTTCGTGTTTATGCCATTCATCGCATTGGGGACTGCAGTTTGTCCAAAACCAAACTATTATCTTTATAGAAGTGCACAGCAGCAGATGTGACAACAACGGTTTCATGTTCATAAACACATTTGCATTGAAAATATGTGCACACATATTATGTACAAATTAAAATATGCTTAACTGCACAAATGTTTAGTTCATACACCTTGATATATTAGCGTAACATATTTTATAGGATCCAATGTTTGTATAAACAAGTACAAGTGTCGTTTACTTACCGTTCGACGATGTGATATCAACATTCGGGGAATCTGGGACAGTTTCGTAATAATTTGCACTTCCAACGCTTAATTCACTCCCAGATGTTTTTCTTTTTAATTACTATGCAGACATATAGGATCCGACACGTGTTGTCTGTTTATACTTAATTAAACCTTTTCAGGAATTTTGTTGAAAGTGTTTCCTGGACGAGTTTAATAAGATATGAAATGAAAACGAAAGTCAGATCTTTTTAATCACATACTTTTAAACGGGAAAAACATCTAATTTAACCAAACGTGTAGATAAATCCTAAAAGGTGTGTACTGACGAGCCGTCATTTCACCAAAATAAAGTAATGCGATTGGTCAGTCAAATAATACGTAGCCAATTAAAACGCTCAAAATGGTATCATGCACATGTGTAAGATAAAAGCTATTCGTCATGGTTGTATTGCACGGAAAACAAAGTATATCATTTGATAAACACATATTTCATTAAGACTTAATTATGACTGTGTGGGTAGAGTAGAATGTTGTTTACAAATAAATATTTACAGTTTTACAAGGGATTCGTTTATTTTAATAATCGAATATACGTAAAACGTATAACTGTACAATATATCATGCGTTAAGGTCGTTTTGCACTAAAAATGAAAACCCATAGTTTGACTACAACCTGAGAGATGATGATATTTCCTGTAGACGCAAAACAACATCGATGCTGCAATAAGGACTAAAGCCACAGCCGAGGCACTGATGATAATTATGAACTTCTGATAGAAGTTATCTGAAAAAAATGAATTGTATGACCGTGCTTTAAAAAAGTCATAAAGATATGTTTACCTGTAGAGATACAACTGTAATATAATAACGAGTTAATATACATGAATTAAATGAAAACAATGCATACGTGTACTTGCGTCACTCTTGTAGAACACTGATGCTATTTGCAATATAGTTATTCAACAAAAATGATAAATAAGCAATCGCCATGTCACCAACATAGATACCATAATTAAACATATGCATTAGCATTCAGAACTCACTTATATACAAACGTGTAATACGCAGCAATGCGGCTATTTGGTATAACACCATTAGGTAATGTTTGAGACTTGTTTGATTCCAAATTGTCATCAGGCTTGTTTGCATAAATATTTTGCTTGCTCGAGATGTGATGTAGTAGCGATATGTTTGGTGTTCCATTCGTTCCTGCACACCCGTAATTGTTTCATAGTAAATGAATCCGTTCTCCTCAGTACCACCTTACTTTTCAAAATATGTCAACTCGACATTGCATGCAACAGTTAATAAAACTACGTATGGTCATAAAATAAAGATACTATATTACTTGTCGTTGAATTTACTGCATGTCACTGTTGGTAGTATACCCTACCTTTTATTAAATTCTGAGATTCCGTTGTAACCCTCAACTCATCTGACGTGTCGAAAGAGATGCTTGGATTTATCGAATTGCCAATGCTCATGGATACATATGTTATTTTGCTGTTCCCTGTGATATTTAAAGAAAACATGTATATTCATGTATCCCTATATTATTAGTATGTGTTTAAGTTTAAAGCATTTATTTTACTCTTTCTCTGACTCTTTTTTTCTACACAACTACATTATGCATTTACCCAATACAAATAGAGGTGGTGATTAGAAAACGGTAGTAAAGTGCTTATCTATAGATATTGACAATGGCACTACAAAACGAAAATGTGGATGCTGATAACAACATGTACTTGTAGTCATTATACTAGTGATACAGGGTTGATATAGTTAATGTGTTAATTAAAGAACATCTCAAATATAAGGATAATAAATGGTAATGCGCAATTTTCAGTTAAGATAGCGTTTCATAGCGCAAAATTGATTTACACAAAATAAGCAATAATCGTATTTACCGTGTGCATCGGAATATGAGGCCCTGTATTTTGCATTTTTCACATTGAACTTGTTTTAAGAAATGCCTGCAAGATCGTCGAATGTATAATCAGAGGTGCCCAGTATAAATAAGAATGTAAATATTTACAAAGAGCAGCGCTTTACAAAAATTCATCAAACAAATGTTGGACTAATATACCCAGTCGTAAATCTCATATAATGCCAGGGACAAATGAGAGGTTTATAAATGGCGGCGCGGGGGCATGGCTCAATAATAGCCATAATTCAATCAATTTTCTATAATAACATGTGAGGAGAAATAATGGGGATGTTTTACGCACACAAATGTTATAACATATTGTAACATATGCATTAATTAAAAAAGTTATTACATGTATATATAGCAGACAAGTGTGCATAGTTATGTTAAATAATATACTATATGTATTATTAGAAGTTAAAGTAACATGAATGACATTTCTACGTATTTACGAGACTTCTTTCACAACATTTTACTAAGTAAAGATGTTGAACATTTTTACAACTTTATTAACATCTACTGGAGAAGTTGATGGGAATTTGCACTTATAAATAATTCTTAATAAAACGCAACCATATATCAAATATAAATTAACATGCACAGTAAGTTTATAAATATAAATTCCTCATTTATTGAAGTTCTCTGATTTAGGAATCTCCAGACGCTAATTGATGCTTGTGCATGAACACAGCTCTACCGCGCGCTATTGTCAGAACGATTGTATTAATGATACATTATTAGTATTTGTTGTTTCACCTATGGTACAAAAACATCCTTTCCGTTTCTGACGAAGATTACGGAAAATTGGGTACAAAATAGTTGTTAAAATGTTAACAATAAAACAAACAAGGCCCTTTTCGTTCACTGAAAGCCCATTCCGTTTCTTACGAAATTTACAGCCTGCCCCTTTTGGTAGTGTTCGGTAGTGTTCGGCCCTTTCCGTTACTTTCTATGGTTGGACCTGTAAAGGCCTTCATAAAGTCATTATTTCGTAATAATGGAATTGGATGAAAATTGTAGTATGCACATATTTTTACTAGTTATCTTATATGATACTGGTATAGCTTAAAACATGTTAACAATAAAACATACGAGGCCCTTTCCAAACTCCGAAGAAAGGGGCCATTTTCGCAATTCAGTAATACAGCGCTAGAATTAATTCATAGGCACGACAGTCGGTCACAACGTACACTAATATTTTTACACAATGAATAGGAAATATAAGCTCATTGACTCATTAATATTGTTTTGCTTAATTATCAAAAAATACCAGAAATTTACCACTTGTGATTGTCACAAGAAACCTTAACACCAATAACATTAAGACGTGACGCGAGCTCAACAAGCAAAACTGTACGTTGTGACCGACTGTAGTGCCCGTGAATTGTAGCATTATGTTTATAACTGTATTTTAACCGCTTATGTAAACAATTAAATATTAATCCTCAGAAGTACAACCATTGTTGTAAGTTTGCCCTCCATAAAATTATAAAATGTGCCCAATTCGATTGGCAATCACTTTTTCCGCTGCATAATTATCGCAAGAAATCTAGGTCAAAAGTGATCTTAGACAGCTACGCCGAATAATACCTAAATATGGTGTAGACTATTTTCGATTGCAAAAACGCAAGCACAAGCCGATTATAGCATATGTGTCTGGATCGTAATATTCATAATATCAACATTCATTTTGAAGTATTACACATAAACATATGTTCGGTCAGAAAATTAACTAAAATACGATACACAACATATAAACGCACGAAATGGTTTAAGTTCACAAATTTATTTTTTAAAACATGAAATGTTTCTAAAAACAACAAATTACCCTTAATTATAATCAAACAAAACTTATTCCAACTTGTTGAACTATGTACAAATTTAAACTGATGGTTCTTGTACGCGTATTACGAAGTCAGGTAGGATATGTACTGATGTTCGAGGAGTAAATGTTTGGGTTGTTTCCCTTTAATCATTTATACTTTAAATGGTTTGTCATTTTTGTAGCAACGTTATGTTCTACAAATACAAAAGTAAACAGACTGATTAAGAATTAAATTGTATAATGTTACACCCAACGACAAATTGCTCGACACGGTTAGCAATGGGAGAATATTGGTTTTGATTTACTATGTTTTTCTTTTAACTTAAATGTATCAAAATCAATGTAATAATTAACTTGCATTCGAAGTTTAAAAATGTATACCTCTTATAAAATTTGATTCTTAAAGTAGATCATTACGAAAAATAATCCGTAAAAAATATAATGCAACTATATGAACTCATTAACTAAAACATCAAATCAACTAAAACACTAATGCTTGCTAAAAGTCATTAATGCAATAATACAGTTCCCTAGATATCGACAAGTCGCTAACCAGTAATATTTCGCTTGAACTTTTCTATTTTTCGTGATACGAAAGGACATTTGGCACACTCTAGTTTAATGCTTATTCATGCATAAACAAACGAAAACTATTCATGATATCAGCATACATTTAAAAGCATTACACATACAAGTCTGTTCGGTCAGACAACTAATTAAAATACGATACACAACATATAAACGCTCAAAATTCATTAAATTCACAAATATATGTTGTAAAACATGAAATGGGACTTGTTTCTAAAATCATCAATTTACCCTTAGACATAAAATAAACTAGTTCCAACTTCTGGAACTATGTCCAAATTTAAACTGATGGTTCTTGCACGTAAATTACGTAGTCAGGTAGGATATTTACCGATGTTAGAGGAGTAAATATGCAAATTGTTTGGGTTGTTTCTTTTTGATCATATATACTTAATTTGATTGTGTTTTTTTTTTACTTTTTTAGCAACGTTATGTTGTATGAATACTAAATTAAACAGACTGATTTACAATTAAAGTTTCTACTGTTACACCCACAGACAAATTGCTCGACACTTTTAGCAATGGGAGTTTAGTTGGTTTTGATTTGCTATATTTTCCAGTTAAGTACATACTAACTAAATGTATCAAAATCAATGTAATAATTAACTTGCATTATATACTGTTTTAACTTAAAATGGGATTCCGTAAAAAGAAAACTGTTTTAAAGTAACACAGTCAGTGTACGCTAACACAATGTTTCAACTACCTAAGATAATCCTCCTACCAATAACAACTTGCTATGCAACATCAATCGTTTACATATCAGAGCAAATTTATCGCGCCAATGTTGTTGATTTTGAAACAAAAAATGAATTTATCTGAAGACGCTGTTATTTACAGTGGTCACTTCAGTTTCAACATTGACATTTTTGTATTGTGAACCCATAGCAACCTCTCTCGCCAGCAAGTATATAATGCTAACAGCAATTCATATTTACGAAACAATCGCCGTGAGTTTCGCTAAACAATCACTGCCTTTCGACTTTGGCATTGAGAAACCACTGTACTGTTAGCTGTGGATACAATCCACTTAAATGCAAGTGGTAACTATTAAAACATGGACAAATCGATTCATGTAAATCAGTTTAAAATGCAGATAAATACAGGTCGTTTATAAAAAGAAAATTCAGGGTTATCGTAGTATCTTCATGCAATTGCTTAACCGCTTATAATCAACTCGAAATTACAACTCAATTCTACATATTTACGCCCAGAAGATTATAGTGCGACATTGTTTCATAAAACCCATCAAAGGGGTGGCATTTCCAAACTTAAGAGTAACTCTACAAATTTCTTAGCATGATACACGATCTCAATTGTTAAGAAAAACAACATGTGTTCTCTTTATTTACATCTAAAGGTCCAATATAGTGTTTTTCTCTGTTCCATATTCATATGGTTGTACTGAATAAGTTGTCAGAAAAAGAACTTACCTGCACAACATACCCACTGTTAAATGTGTGTCCATATTTGTTCTACTTTAACTTCAATAGCAGTATGGTGTACTACACATATACCATGTGGCAAAAATGAAAATTATTTGCACAAATGCACACGATGCTTAAAATTTTGGTGACATACAAGTTGTATGCTAAATTGTTTGCAAGGCGCTTTTACAATTGGCAAACAACACACGTGATTTATTTGCACCTGTTAACAGTCTAAATCACATTCCAGTGGAAACTCTAGAGTATTGATTTATTGGAAGAAAACGATCTAGTGCAACGCTACAATATACCACTTCCGCGTACTGTACAGGTTTATCACGCTTTCGGCAAATTAAAGACTAGTGCATATCGCTTGGTTTGAAGTTATACATAAGTATTATTCCAATGATTAAGAAACCATTCCTTTTAACTAGCTTTGCTTTCAAATTACAGCCCAAAATACATTACACATACTACTAACCTTAACCAACGTTATAATATGTAAAAACACATATCAAAATGTCTGTGTTAAATATATGTTTATGTTATACGTAAAGTACAAAAATCATACATTTATGCTACATATGTATATGTGGACGCGTGTGTTGTGAAATAAAGAGACGTGATGTAACGTATGAATTGCCTGAATCGTTAATTGACTGGCGATGAACACAATGGTTTAAAGGATTTGCACAAAAAACATTATAATTACCATCATAAGCACAAAGACTTATATGAATATAAAGTTCAATACCTTGCCATCATAACTGTTATTAAGACATCGCTGGTACATTCGGTAAGACTGCAAGTGAGAACCATTATAAACATGGACGAATCGATATGTGTTAATCAAACAATTTACAAATCCCGAACTTAGTATTACATGGGTAAATCTGCTTCGTTTAAATGATGTTAGATATGCCTTTGCAATCCTAAGGTGGTGATATACATACAATAATAACGCGTTTATACACACGATTCCCCCTATTTTCGGTAAATGGCTTATCTTCTCATTACAAACACAATGCGGACCGACTATCCATCATTGTTATCATAGCTAAATAACATAACCACTATGAAGTCACGTTCGTGTCCTCTATCGTACTCAGCACCATCGGACCACCTCTGCACCACAGGACCACCTCATTTCAAGAAATTCCCAGAAAAACTAACCAAAACTACAAATTATTGCAAAATATATAACGCGTTTGTGAAGACATTTGTATTTATGATCAACGTCAGTCGTCACACACTTCATAATGGGTTGTAGTAAGAATTCAGACGGGTAAACATGCCGGCACATATTCTGTCAATGCCTTCATTTTATTTTAAATCATACAGCCTTTATTTGTGTACAAACGAGTGCTATTTTATGATTTCTACTTGTAATAACATTGGCCGATTTCTTAAAAAGCACCTTTATTATAATAAAATAATACAAAATTGGTATGTCATACACTATTTTTGCACCGCCGGATCACCTCGGAGGTCACCACCGGACAGTCTCTTAACACCTCGAAATGAGGTGGTCCGGTGAGTCTCCTAACCGCGAACTATCTTTACGTACAATGTTCATAATGTCAGTACACGAATATTAAATATGGCTTATACTCGGGGACAATTCTTAAAGACATTACGGGTTTACATTTTACCCTACTACTTCTCTAAACAGTAAACTAAAAAATTTGTGTCGTTTAAACTAACGGCAGTATAGCTCGACAAAATTAACCTGACACTGACCTGTATGCATGAATATTTAAAAATACCGTTACGAATATGATATTAGTTGCCGTACTGCAATCAATTAAAATACATACTCGAATATCACACTAAATACTGTTATGGTATCATTAAGCTCAAGAAATACGTTCACGAACAAAACCAAGTATGACGCTAGATAACAATTTAAGCGCGTGTAATGCTAATGGAGTTCACAAGTATCAGGTTTATGTTAGGGGGCTATAGATCACGAAACTGTAATATATCGTCAAAATGTATTCCTACGCATCCAATAACGTTAAAAATGTTGACCTTCATACTGAAATGCTGAAAATAATGCATGCATAAAACAATACAATGTATGTCCTAAGCATTCCATAAATCGTAATACTCAGTCTTCATCTACAGTACGTACCACGCGAAACCAAAAAAGTTCTCGAAATGCGACGAGCCGATTTGATCGCGAAGCAAAGACCGCTCGCTGGCGATGTCACGAAATTTCGCTATTTCTCGCAACACAAATTTTCGATTATTCGCAAACTTGTTATTGTATAAATGAAAAAAAACAGCATTCAAAATAAACGTAATATTGTTCGTGTGAAATTTCGAAATGAGTATGTAAACTATACAAAAAATATATACATGCGAATCTGGCATACATAATTTTCATTACATTATTAATCAGATAACAGTGCATTATCTATATTTCAAATATCAGCGTTTTATATCGCAAGGCAACGTGTTTGTCTTTGGTAGCTCACACATAAACGTAAAACAAACGTATTGTTACTCCATGTTTAAAGGTGTTTGCTCTGCTATTTCTAATTACAGTTTCAGTTGCATACTATTGCAACCTTATTTAGCAAGACACACTGATGTCTGCAATGGCGTTCGTGGTTGATGTTCACATTGATCTTAATGCTGACCTGAGCTTTTAATTTTAGATTGACTTCTGTTTGATGTTTACGTAGGTCTTTGCATTTTGCGTTGCCTTGTGCGTTGACGGTTGTCGTTGATGTTCGCATTGACCGTTATGCTGACTTTGCTTTGAATTTTGGATTCACTTCTGTGTTGATTTAAACTTTGGTCTTTGCGTTGTGCGTTGACTTGTGCATTTACTTTTTTCGTTGATTTTCTCTTTGGCCTGCATGCTGACTTCCTTTAAATTTTGAATTTACTTCTGAGTTGGCCTTGACGTTGGTCTCCGCGTTATACGTTGACCTTTGCGTTTAATGGTTTGTTTAATTTTTGCATTGACGTTTGTTTTAGCTGCTTGCTATGGTGTTGTACTGCGATTTTCCATCTGTTCTCAGTCCAAGGAGACTCTCATAGGTAACTTGTGTAGTTCTGAAATAATATTCAAATGTATTATCTATATTGCGTTAACATTGATACTGTTAAATGCTAACCAATAAGGTTAGTATGTTTAAAAATGTTTGACATACTTGTTTTAATAATAAATTTCTGTGGTGAAATAGCCTTATATACACATATTGAAGGCAAAATAAGTTCAATGTGTTGATCAGTAAAGTCGCGATAATGAACATTTGAATATATATATTTTCTTGTAACACATACAATCGTGAGTACATACGGATATAGGTCGGAAACCGCTTCGGCGCCTGGCAATAAATGAACACATTTACGAGTACAATATTATGAGACTACAATTACAAAAGCAGTACAATGTGGAGGTACTTCAATTTAAGAATACAGTCTTGTTTGTTGATGGTAATGTCATTAATTCAGTTATGTTGTTTTACGTCATTAAGTACAGAGTGTACTGCAGTTTTTCCTTATTAAACCAGAGACACTTCATTATGGAAGCCCAAAACAACAGGTGTATGCGACAACATCGGTTTCATTGTGATACACACCTACCAAAAAACATGTACCAAATTTACAGTGACACTATAATTATGCATACAGTCATATATATATAAACAGATGCTTTATTGCACATATGTTTTAGTTATTTTACCTTGATATATTAACAAACCATATCTAATATGAATCTATATTTGTATATAAAAGTACAAGTACTATTTACTTACCGGTAGATGATGGGACATCGACATTTGTGGAATCTCGGACAGTTTCGTAATAATTTACACTTCCAACGCTTGATTCACTCCCAGATTCCAAAATGTTAGCTAGTATGTGTGCGTCGTGTGAGAGGGGGTAACTGTCGGCCATAGGCGATATAACCATCATCGGGATGCTTTCGTAGATCTCCACTGTTGACTGTCGGCTTTCCGCTAAATCTTCAGTCCTCGTAGCATCCGTGCTTTGGGCAGTGCTAGCGTTGTCATGAACTGGAGTAGTAACTGCCTCCAAGGCACCTGTAAAACGACATAAACTATCAAAAATCTACTCATAGTAACACAGAATTGAAGCGATATGGATGTCACATTATTCATACTCCGACAAAATGGCATGTTTTTTGTTTATTAATATGCAGACATAAATATTACATTTACACTTTCTTATGACTGTGTGGATACTGTAGAATGGTTTTTACATCTTTGATCGATAATATAAATATTTACAGTTTTAACATATATAATATGTTATGAGCGGTTTGCATTAAAAAATGAAAACCCATAGTTTGAATACAACCTGAGAGATGATGATATTTCCTGTAAACGCAAATCATCAGCGAAGCTGCAATGAGGACTACAGCCACACCCGAGGCGCTGATGATAATTATGAACTTCTGATAGAAGTTATCTGAAAAATAAACATTAATGAAATGCATCGTATGACATTGCTTTAAAAAAAGTCATAAAGAAACATTTACCTGTATATATACCACGGTAATATAGAAGGATAAATAATGAATTAAATGAAAACAATGCATTCATGCAATTGCGTGATTTTTGCAGAACACTTGCGTCAATTTATATTTAGTTAACCATTATCAATGCTAATTAAGCTATTGAAATGTTGCCAAAATATATTCAATAATTTAACATTTGCATTAGCATTCAGAGACCACACACACACATATATACGCGTTAAGTCAAAACAACAAAAAGGCTATTTGGTATCATACCATTAGGTACAGTTGGATACTTCTTTGTTTCCAAATTTTCATCAGGATTGTTTGCATAACTATTTGGCTTGTTCGAGATGTGATCTAATAGCGATGTACTTGTTGTTCCATCCTTCCCTACACATATATAATTGTTTAATAACAATTTACGTAGTAAATGAATGCACTCTCCACAGTACCACCTAACGCTTTAAAATATCATATAACTCAGCAGTGCATATAGCAGTTAATAAAAATACTAATTGGCATAGATTATAAATATACACTATTACTCAATCGTTAAATTTACTACATGTAACAGTTTCTATTCATATATCCTACCGTTGATTAGATTCTGAGATTCCGTTGTTACCCACAACTCAGCTGACGTGTTGAACGAGATGCTTGGATTTATAGAATTGCCAATGATCGTCGATACAGATGCTGTTTTGCTGTTGCCTGTGGCATTTTTATAAATGTGTATATACATGTACTTTACCCGGTGCATTAATCCCTATATTAGTAGTATGAGTTCAAATTTAAAGCAGTTAGTTTACTCTTTCTCTCACTCTTTTTATCTACTTAACTAAATTACGCATTTACGCAATACAGATCGAGATGTTGATTAGAAAACGGAAGTAAAGTGTTTATCAATAGATAATGACAATGGCACTACAAACAGAAATTGTGGACGCTTATAACATGTACTTGTAGTCATTATACTGTGATATAGTGTTGATATAGTTAATGTGTTAATTACAAAACATTTCAAATATAAGAATAATAAAAGATAAGTGCAAAAGCTATGTATGCAAAATAATGAATACTCGTATTTACCGTGTGCATTGGTGTAAATAGTGGCCTTGTATTTATCATTTTCAAAATTGAACTTGTTTGAAGAAATGCTTGTTAGATCCTCGAACGGCAGTTTTGTATAGTCAGAGGTGCCTCAGGAAAAATAAAGAATGTAAATATTCACACAGACCAGCGGTTTACAAAAATTCATCAAAGACACTTTGGACTAATATACGGAGTCGTAAACATCATATAATGTTAATGTGTTGTAAAAAACTAATAAAATATAGACACAATTAAAATGTTTCAACGAAAGAAAAATCTTAATTATATATACGTAAATGGATAACTATGATACTTATAATCATAGTATCAACAATTTGCAATCATAATATGCAGATAAAAAAATAAAATAAAAGCTGTGTTTGTAACATGTTTACATACCGTTATTGTAAACGTGTACGTTTGCAATATGGCTGTATTCGGGAATGCCTTTTGGAAATGTGGCGCATTTCCACAGGTCACCTTCATTGTGTTTGTCTGACACGTTGCAAACCACTCGATATGTGTCCTCACACGCACACTGTACGGTTTCCGTTGAAAGCATGGTGGATACCTCACATTGTGTATCAGTTTGTTTTACAGAAACTCTTAAAATTAAGTTAGTGCCATGTACTCTGTAAATCCTTCTCAGCCCTGGTGTTTTATCGTCGACGATACATGAAATTTCCAGTGTAGTTTCAGATACTAATTTGATGGCTATTCGTGGCGATTGCGATGCTGAAAAAGTTGCTATTGTGGATGTAACATAATGCTATTTCATAAAATGTGTTTCATAAAAGTATACATTTAAATACATATTATAAATTATAAGTATACTTATTAAGTATAACATATAATATATAAGTATGCAAAAACTTAAACATCATAAGGTTTGTTTTCTTTCAAACAATAGTTGTGTAACTTACATCCAACAATAGAAATCCAACATAGCAGTCCGTATATTGCAAACATAATTGTGAATGGTAAATATACAGTATACATATACACATTCACTGTAGTTGTGTTAGTTTGACGTTCAGGTTTATTGAAAACACAAGCACAAACATGGAATGTTCATAACAATTCATTAAAAGTCTTTACTGTATCTGCACTTAAACGGTTATTCAGTGTTACAATACCGGGAAAGAGAACCAGGACAATTATTTCACACTCACAATACATTCATTTCCTACGTGATACTTAGCAATTTTTGCTTTTTAATTAACAAACATCCACCTAGTCAGTGCTCCATGAGATTAAATGTGGCCTTAAACCAAATGGCATTTACATTGATGACGCCTTTACATTTACATATACAACAAACATGAATAATCCATGTACGAGTCCCTGGTTAATTATGTATCGGTGATATTAATTATCAAATAATTATTAAAGCGGAACACGACCCAATTCTAACGAGTTTCAAGGGAAATTTCAAATTTATAATTGAAATAAAAATCTGACAAATAAAAAATATGAGTATATGCGTGAAGATGGTATATACCAAAAAACGCCTTAAACCCACTGACTTAAGAATTTAGCAGGATTTCAAGAACTCAACTTTGTTTAAGTTAAATCTCAAGGTTCTTACTAACTAACCTATTGGATTATGGCGACATTTACAATTTACTCTTTTTTTGTTTAAACAATAATAAAGGTGGTACATCATTACTATGATCAATGATGCTTATAAAATATATCAAGATAATGGGAGCGAACATATTCAAGCGGCTAAAACTAAAATAATACCCACTGATTATGTAGACTCTTTTCGATTACAAAGACGCAAGGCGTAAGCCAGTTGTAGCATATGTGTCTGGGTCTGGGTCGTAAGCTATGAAAACTGTTGTGCTTGTTTGTTATTTTAAAACAACACGCGACAAGTTTTCGCATTGTAAAAGCTTACATGTATCGTTTAAAACGACATGTCGAGTGTTAATTGTTGCTGGACTGTACGTAACTATTATACATTACAAAACCACACGTTTACATGTAAAAATGTGTATTTAACAACAAACCGTAGTTTACTTTTTTTTATAATAAGAATGGCTGTTTGAAGATTTTGCCATTTACCAGATAAGACAATACGTGCTAATTTTGACATTTTGTTGAAACGTGTGATACGTTAACCATATTGGAACACCCAATCGTGCAGCCCTGGCTAGTGCTTTCCGAACTGCGCTTACCTGACCGCAATATAAATCCACCCCTCTAGTGGTCAAGTTCATGTTGTGACATGAACACCCACTCACATTTGAATTCGTCCTCAGATACAGGGATGTTTAACATAATTATAACGGGCCCTCGATAACGCGGTGGTCACGCGCTGGGCACCATTTTCGGGATCATGATTTTTGTGGATTGAATTAAACTACAATACACAGATGCAATGTGTTTTAATTTACGTTGTCCTTGATTGATGTGTCAAATACAAGAATAATTTGAAATGAATGTTTAATAATGTATAGACAACGAATAATATTCATGATATCAAAATACATTTCATAGCATTACGCATAAAAGTCTGTTCTGTGAGACAACTAACTAAAATTCGATACAGAACAAATAAACGCTCGAAATCCATTAAGTTCAGAATTATTTTTTTTAACCATGAAATGGCACGTGCTCCTAAAAACAACAATGTACCTATAAACATTAAAAAAAACTAGTTTTAACTTCTGGAGCTATGTACAAATTTAAACTGATGGTTCTTGTGTGTGAAATTACGAAGTCAGGTAGGATATTTACTGATGTTAGAGGAGAAAATATGCAAACTGGTCGGGTTGTTTCCCTTTGATCATTTAAACTTAATTTAATGTGGTTTGTTGTTTTTATGGCAACGTTATGTTGCATGAATACTTAACTTAAATAACTGACTTATAATTCAATTTTATAATGTTACAGCCAACGACAAATTAGTTGCCACTTGTTGGTTTTGATTTGCCTTATTTTGCATTAACGAAACATCAAATCTACTTAAACACTCATGTTTGTTAAAACACATGAATACTAATAATTTTAACACACATTATACCATATATTTTAATGTCAGAAACACATGACTCAAAAGAAGGGTGCACATTTAAAAAAAAGACTACACATATCAGTTTTCTATTTCAATATGGATATATTCAGAAGATCAGTGTTAAAAAACTGAAATATTGTAAATGTGAAATCTCAAAATTGATACAACATAGAATCCATTTTACAACTGGGCGGCAAACCTATTACTTAGTATATCGATATTAGCCGCATAGCAATACATAGCAAGTGTAAATACAACTCAACAACTTAGTATACTTGTACTTTCTAACACCAGCAAGGCTGCATAACTTCATCGTTATTCGATGGACGGTGCATAATGCATCATTATGATAACACATGCCTTCCTTACATTATCTATCACTATACTCTATATGAATTACATGTTTTTTTCCTTTTTTTTCTTTTTTTTTAACGGAATGTTCAACCATGCAGCATGTATCATCTATTAATACAACACATATTTTTAGATTTCATAAATACACGATCTTCCTGGCTTGTGTTCATATCTATACTAAAGTTCCTAGATACTAACCAGTCGCTGACCAGTAATTTTTCTCTTCAGCAATGCGTCGGATTGCTTCTATTTTTCGTGGTAGGAAAGGACATTCGGCACACTCTAGTTTAATGTTCATTAATGCATAAACACACGAAAAATATTCCTGATATCTACATACATTTCAAAGCATTACACATATAAGTCTGTTGTGTCAGAAAACTAATTAAAATACGATACACAACACATAAACGCTCAAAATTCATTAAATTCACAAATTTATTTTTTTAAACATGAAATGGCACATGTTTCTTAAATTATCAATTTACCCTTAGAATATAAGAAAACTAGTTCCAACTTCTGGAATTATGTTCACATTTAAACTGATGGTTCTTGCATGTGAATTACTAAGTCATATCTGATATTTACTGATGTTAGAGGAGTACATATGCCAACTGTTTGGGTTGTTTCCCTTTAATCATTTATACTTATTTTGTTTGGTTCGTTGTTTTTATAGCAACGTCATTTTGTATGAATACTAAATACAAATAACTGACATACAATTCAATTCTATAATGTTACACCCAACGATAAATTGCTCGACACTTATAGCGATGGGAGTTTAGTTGGTTTTGATTTGCTTTATTTTCCAGTTAAGTACACACTAACTAAATGTATCAAAATCAATGTAATAATTAACTTGCATTTGCAGTTTTTAAATGTGTATTTCCAATAAAATTTGATTTTAAAATTAAAACATTACCAACCATAGTCAGTTAAACAGATAATACAACTATATGAACACATTAACGAAAACATCAAATAAACTAAAACACTCATGTTTGTTAAAACACAGGAATACTAATAATTTTAACACAAATTATGCAATGGATTTTAATATGAGAAACAAATGAATCGAATTGTGCATATTTCTAAAAATAACTACACACATTATTTTGCTATTTCAACAAGGATATGCCGAACATCAGTGTTTAAAAAACTAAAATATTGTAAATTTGAAATCTCAAAATGGTTACAAAACAGAATCCATATTACAACTGGGCGCCAAACATACTACTTAGCCCTGTCGATATTAACCGCATATCAATACAATTGTTGATACAACTAACCTCTGTATACTTGTACTCCCGAACATCAGCATTGCTGCATAACTTAATCGTTATCCGATGGACGATGCATAATGCATAATGCATCAGTATGATAACACATGCCTTCCTTACATTATCTATCACTATACTCTACATGAATTTGTTTTAATGGAATTAGCAGCCATGGAACATGTATAATCTATAATAATTAATACAACACACATTTGTTAACGTCATGAATACACGATCTTCATGAATTGTGTTCATATCTATAAATAAAGTTCCATTGATACTGACACGTCGCTGACCAGAAATGTTTCGCTTCAGCAATGTGTCGGATTGCTTCATTGTTTCGTTGTGCGGAAGGACATTTGGCACACTCTAGTTTTCAGAGCAATACATTTATATCTGCAGGAAATCACTATTATGTTCAGCAACCCGATCTTCGGTTTTATATGTCCGTCTCCTGAAGTTGAATTACATACCATCAGCTATTTGCATATACTGTATTTTGATAATACATTGGAAAATAAATGAAACTGAGCTTTATGCATAAATCACAAAACTAATTGGAAAACAGTGGTATTGGTCGGAGATGGGTCGTCGTATGTAGCCTGTAAAACAAAAGCATATTGTTTAGTATAGTGTAAACATATAAATGAACACTGCATGAAGGGACATGTCCCTATTTAACTATCGTTCTTTGTAGCACGTGTGGTAAACAATATTATATTGTTTATTAAACGCAACCACTCTATATGATAGCAAATGTTTATTTCGCAATGTACTTTTTGCACACAAATTTAGTGCAATCATTTTAACTATATACTTATCACTACTTGTATTATGTTCGTTATTAATGTGTTTTTTTTATTGGGGTTATTTTGTGACGCAATTAACAGTTTAACCCTAATAACCGCACACTGTTTTCAAACATTGACACACATTGAATTCTTGCTTAGTAATGACCGCAAAATGATAATGTATATAAACACCTACAGGGCAGAGCAAGACGTGTTTTAGTTTCTGATGAGAGGATTGCTGAAATTTAAATTATATAATCGTTCTCCGCTAAAGTTTAATGTATTGCTTCAGGAACAAAAACACTATTTAAACCGCCAATATGCCATTTTTAACAGTGTCACTTGTCACAAAAGGCCCATTTCCCAAGTCAAGCGTCATGCCCCTCTTCCCTTGTAAATCAAACACTAATTAAACACTTTTTTAACATCTAAACACGTCGGTAGTCGTGCGATTCTATGATCCGAAGTATTTTTAGTTGTAAGTAATTGCATATTTTTATTTGAGTGTACAATGTCATCTACAGTGCGTGAGACCCATTTCGATGTCTCATTTCGTGTATTATGTTTTTGAAAAAGAAATGAACTAAATACCACGTGCCTGTTTTTAATAGCCAATAACAACGTTATTAACTAAATGTTTTAATAATGAACTTTGGTGGGTTGAACTTGTGCTAAAAATATGCAACGCCTTAATAATAAATTGGCGTCACACATTGGTTGTATTCAATGACATTCGAATATCATGGATTGACATAAAATTAGTATTATATTAATAAATAGTAAACACCGCTATTAAGTGTATTCAAGTTGTCAAATAATGTACCACACTGCAGTGATCGATACGCTTTGAGAATTACAGCCACAAATACCTAGTACAAACGCCGCCTAACACCGTTAACAGTATACACATGAATTCACAAGATAGGTCTAGCAAACAATTCAGTCCTAGATTTTAGATTGGCTAAACACAGTGTGAATATCGTCGCAAGGCCAATTGCTGACCTTTTGCAAATATTGTTCAGCCCATTTAACTTATATTTATTAGAGGCCACGTTTATTAATTGACTAGTGTAACACATACTACACTTTCCAAAAACGTACATATACACCAACAGCAAATACATATTTAAGATTATAGACACCAACAACACATACATATTTGTATGAGCACGATTGTGTCGCGTTTACACTGTTCAAGTAAAGTTACTTGAACAGTGTAAAGGCGACACAATCGTATTCATACAAATATACTATTAGGGTAATACAAAAGCACAACTTACTATCATTGACAACAACGGGGTACGTTCGGGCGGGGAGTTTCCATCACGTTGAGCCTATTAAACAATTATCATCTTATCAGTGAAATGTATGTGCAATTTAACCATTCAACAATAGAGTAAACATTGACCAAAATTTAACTGCAATCTTTTAAAAAAAAAACACCGCTATATTAGAGACATAATTTTAATTCCCTTACTAAAACATTTTAATTTGAAAAATATAAATCATAATAAACTAGAAATATCGCTAAAGATATATAATATCTTCACATACCACTTGACGAAGATGAAGAGTTTTACAGTTGTGGTGCTTTGATACAGAACAATGTTTTGACTGCAAAAATGACCTGCGTAGGAGGGACAATGCGTTGTGGTATTTAACATGATTTTGTTACATTTGGCCTTAAATTGTCACTATTGAAATTAAGGTTGCCATTTGGTTCTTCCGCGCGACACACCGTGTCATATAGGTAAACATTTGCGCTGAGTTATTTCTAATTCATTCAATGCATGGGACAGTTACTTTCAATCGTTATTTTGACAATAAAGCATTTTGTTTTTACTTTTGACTTCATGAACCTGACCTCTACGGTATCCCGGACAAGCAGTATTTTAATAATAACGCTTTCTTTTTTTACCTTTGACCTTAACGTATTACATTGACCTTTCAGCTTACGGTTCTTGCGCGGGACACACCGGCGTCTCTTACAGTTTAACATGTGTGCGAAGTTATTTTGAAATCCTTCAATGCATTGGGAAGTAAAAGCTCGGAAAAGAGCTAGTTGGACAAAAACACACTTTGTTTATGTTTTTGTATTTTACCCCGAGGTACGAATTTGACCTTAAAGTAAGCCTTACAATTATTGTGTTTCACACACTGTCTTTTCTAAGTTACAAATTATAACAAATCCTTTCAAAATAATTCCATGCATTGGGAAGTTATGACCCGGACTATATGTATTTTGACAATACACTGCTCTGTTTTGACCGTTGACATCAAAGTATAATATTTAATGTAACCATTAAGTTCTTGCGCGCGACACACCGTCTTATTTTGGTAATCCGTCAATGCATAGGGAAGTAAGAGTCCCGAAAAGTGTCAGGATAGAATGACCAACAGGAAGATAGGTTGGCGGACAAAGTGATTCCTATATACACCCACCCCCATAATAAAACCCCAGAAATATCAGCAGGAGAGAAATCTTTATTATCAGGATTGTTTAGGTAAGTGACCAAATGCCTGTGTTATATAGTGGGAATACCTTATGCCATATCACCATTCTACAGTTTTGTGATAAAGGTATCATTTGCTAGTATTCGTTAATTTATGCATATTTGTACCTTCCTAATATTCCTAAATAATGCATATTAAACACTACAATTCATTATTAACGTTTCATGCAATGTTTTTCTTTCAATAAATGTTTATGACATGTTTTCAACTTGTATATAAGATGTTGAATGTACATGGTTTGTATGTTAGTTTAAATATGAAATGCATTACACATTGTAACACCATCAAGTCTAACAGAACACTGGTCAGTTTTACATTATATTCTCGATAACTATATACATCTTCTTAAACTTAGCAAGATACTAAAATACAACATTGCAGAAAATATACATATTTACAGTATTTGATATTTTCGGAAACCGAAAAAATAACCCACACAAACAAAACAAACACTTGCCTTGTGATTCTCTTTCCCCGCTTTTAAATCCTTTAATATAACATTGATATTATTTATCATCCAACAATAATAGCATGTCATAATTAATTTAAAAATCGAAAATTACTTTCGATATCACATTCTTTAGTATTTCTATATGTATTCCATGTGATATAAATGTATATATGTATAACTGCAACAAATATAACGCACGCTATGGCGTTCAATCAGTTTACTGAATCATAATATTTTTGTTCAGTATCCAAAAAAATGACTTGCCTGAATGTGAAGGTCATTCGACGCTGGTTCCTGTATATCCTTAAAAAAAAAGAAAACGATTAGACTTTCCATCTTGTTTTATATGTAAATATTGTGATAGTGTTAAGTGTCTACAGCAAGGCTATCTCATAAGATTGATACACTATCGCTAAGTATAAATTTACTTATCTAGCATTATTCAGTGAAACACATTAAGCACATATTTTAGTACTTATCAATTCGAGTGAAACATATCAAATATCAATACGAAGGTATTTAGTATGCAAGGACTAGATTTGTATGTGTAAACGGTGTAATCTGTATACTTACAACAGGTGTAGTAATATACGGCCGAGGCCGGTCCTGTAAAATAACATAAAGCCCGCACGTTATAATCTTATTACCAAAGGCATGCACATACAAACTAGATTAACTATATTTTGCAAAATTTATATAACCCAGGTGTAAAACTACAGCTAAGTGTCTCCGACAAGGTGTTATTTTGTCGATGCCGGTTTAATGATGAGATAATAACCTTTATTTAGACATAAATAAGAAAACTATTTTAGATTTTTTTTTTTTTAAAACATGTTTTGATGTGAATATGATCATGACACGAGCGTTCGTTCGGAGCACTCTGACATGTTCACTGGTTTAACTTTGGACCGTCCAATATTAAACAAAACTTGGGTCAGTATTGATCAAGTGGTACGGACATGGCAGCTGATTGGAGGAAATGAATGCTTTTTATTATAAATCGAATTATTTTCAATTGATCGAAACGACAAAAATAGACATCAGATTAAACTGGATTTTGCTTATGTTGGATTCAAGCTTTATTACATTACAACGAACGCGATTTTTAACTTCAATGAATGCCTTATTATATTCGTTACAGAATTAAGGTTCGCTGTCGATTCATTTTCATTATTTCAGAGATGTACATTTTGTAATTTGTGTTCAACAGTTCTCTATTAACGATATGAATCGTTTAGCATTACCCTCAAGATTTGAGCAGGCATTGAAGAGCAGTCATCGTCCGAATCCTGTAATAAATACAAAGATCATATCAGAACGGCCACCGGAAAATCTTTGCGAAACCGAAATTTCGAAAACTTAAGTCTACTTTTTCTTTCAGATATTACTATTTTACATAAAGTATGCCTTAAAGCGTTTAATTGTGACAGTTCGATTATATGTTAAACGCTTATAGTGTATTTGAGTAGCAGATATGTATTTTTTGCATTTCATGTATTGGAATCGTTTTAAAAATATACGCCTGCGTTTTATTTTGTAATATGTTCACAGACATATGTTTAATCGAATACTTTATTAATAATGTAATGCAGAACTCTATGTTATTGGTACTTCAAAATTATCATTAGCTACTAGTGGTGACGGAAAAGAACATTTTCAAAATATTAAATATAGCCATGTTTGAATAGTTCGCGATCCTTGGAGTCAATTACAGGTAATCGCAATAAATCTGGAAGACGCCAGACATTAATTATTTTTTTAAATAAAGAAATTCTGATAAGAATGATGTTTTGTTTGCTAAAGTTGTCCATAACGTAAAATATTTGGGTAATAACAATCACAAGCTTATTTTTAAATCTGTACAAAGGATACTACTCTAGAAGTAACTATTAACCGCTACGGTACGGCTACTTATCTAAGTGATACATGCATACGTCAATATTGTTCAGCAACTCATTTTAACCCTAACCTTGCTGAGCAAGTATTGGTGCTAGCTGAACAAATATACTTATATAGTATTGATGTATTATCTCTACGTATGCACAACATGTGTAATCCGAACCGATACAGTATTAATGATTATATCGTAATTCATAGTATTGAGCAGTTATAACGGTCCCAAAAGACCACGATTTGAGTTCGAGTAGTATTTTTACGGACGTATGAGTTAATGATAATTGAACAAGTTTGAAACCTAAGTGTTTCTACATTTTGCAATATCTTAACTTATTACCGTTACGCTATGTACCGCCGTTGCAGGGCTTTCTGCATCTGCAGCCTTTAACAGACCATTTAAAATCTAAATATAGAATTAAGCACAGTATTCATCAACGATTGAATTTATGGTCATGCGTTTGCTTTCAAATTACCGGTGCACATGAACAACAAGGACACCAGTAAAACTGATGTCCCGATGCAAAGTTAAGTAATGTGAAAGCAATGAGAAGGTCATATATATTAAAATAAATAAAATCACTAGAACTGCAGGAGCAATAATGTTATGGAAACCGCTTAAAATCATGGTACACACATATATTACGGGCGTGCAATGGATCACACTTGTTAGCGGAACAATTAAAGTCGCATACATTTGAAATAAATTAAGTGGTGAAACAAAACTGTAATGCGGTCATTATCCGTGTCACTTAACTTTTCATATACAATGATTCAAGTATTTACTATATGGCCATTGGACGTGGTCTGATGTTCACTGGGATAAACTCCTCGGTCAGCATGCGTTTCACTTAGTTCACATCATACCATGTCAAATGAGCATCTAGTCAACACATGTTTGTTATATAATCTATAAATAGTTTTGCTAGCTAAATCACCAAGCAGATAAACTTATTATGATCCAATCTGTAGTGCTAATTATCTCAGCACATTATGACAAAATTCGAAATACTAAATCAAACTGAACACCTACAATGCCGTCACAAAAATCAACAAATTACGTCATTGATGTATGTAAACAGAAAATAACGCTGTGTTGTTTTCACTGTTACTTGTACAGTTTTCAGTACACATGTCGGGAACCAATGGACACATTTTACAAAACTATTTATAGCCCATATGACATTAATTTACTTTCTGGTTCCTGTTGCTGTGGGTGAGTTTTTATGTGCAAGTCGGGTACACATTTTTGGAAATCCACCAATCTATGTTTTGCCCATACGGCATGAGCTTAGGCCATGCGACACTTTTATATTCAGTCAACGATGACTGTTCGGAACAATAGGAAAGCGTCTATTTATATATTATAAAACAATATTTCATACAGCATTTCCAGACATATAGACCTGACATAATTGTGCACCGCATATTAAACTCAGCAATATTAAAAAAAACATACATTGAAGCGGAACATCCTGACATGTGCACTATAAACTTATTTAAGCAAAATTCTAAATACCATAACTCCATTAGAGCAGAATGTCCTGGTATATTGCACACCTCCACTTGGTACATGAAATGAAGCTTGCCATATAGTTTCATTGAAATTCGACCAGTAGATGTTGAGAAATAGCCCTGACAAAAACGGGACGAATGGACGGACGGAAAGACAGGCGGAAGAACGGACGGACAATGGCAGCGACTATATGCTCCCTCGGCATACAAAAACAATGACGATCAAGCATTGTTAATAAAATTTGTCGGCACTTATGCAAGTGTTTGCACTACTGTGCATAGGTCTTTGTTGTATTATACAGTTATTTAGAGTCCATAATTATTTAGTGAACGGAGTCACTTAATATGTAGTATGCCACTAGAAATAACTAGTCGGCAAACAGCTCAGTTGTACACATTGAGCAATAATGTACACATTGAGCACTGATCAATCAATACATTTTCTAAAGCATATTCATATATAAAATATCATACTGTTGGTGCCGAAGGGACTGTTCCTTGATTTACGTCAGAGCCAGAACGTCTGTTCGCGTCCTTGTACGAGATCAAAGTTATAATAGGAAACTTGTTATTCTTATGAATACTCGACCAGTTGATGACATGTACTATTGCCATACTAGACAAATAGTTTGATAGCTCTATTTGTTCAGATTAAAGAATGGAAGAATGTAGTTCCATGCTGCATGTGATGTCTTTCTTCTTGTTGACGTTCTATAATTGAGTTATAACATCAACATTTGCAAGTGTCTACTCTTCATGCTACAATTCAGAATTTGTTATAATATATTAATTAGATGAGGAATTCTCAGTCCATTTCTACTTTTTAATCAATAATTGATTTCCTAAATTGAGGTTATGCCAAACATTCCGCAATATTAGAAAACAAACACACATATATATATATATATCTGTGTCTATGAGTGTTCGTAACAGTGTAAAACGTGCCCCTGACTTATGTGACGTACACCAGTTGTTTTCCAATTTCTTGGACGTCGTACACAGGTGCTCTACATGTACATCACATTGTGACAGGGTCTTTGTGTCGATGTGTTTGCAGCATGCAATTATGGACAATTCCATGACAAAATAAAAATATGTTAATTGCTTTCATATTGTTCCCCAAGTCGTTCAAATTGTTCAAGTCGCTTGTTTGTTTCGAAGCTGCTGCGTCACAGATAATGTGAACTGAGGCCGAAATTGTTGTTTGCAATGTAAATGTCACGATATTCATCAAACGTTATCAACAAATGACCACTAAATTGAATAATAACAATGCAAATTATAGCGGACTTTAAGACTCGTTTGGGAAAGTCCTGTTTAAAATAGATACCACTGCTGGGTGTGTGATATTGCATATGCGATGTTAATTCTGCGGCACGTAGTTATTGAAATTTCATTGGAATAAAAAGTGATGAGAACTCTCGAGAGATTTAACCCGGGTCCTCAGCGTGAGAGACGGATACTCGAACCGCATCGCTTACTATATTATTTTATTTCTTACTTGACAAGTTATATCCGCTACTTGTCGTTTCGAGAGTATGGTTTGTAAACAAAGGACTTATGGAAGTGAAATCGATTGGCTAGTTCGGTCACGTGGTAATTTCATAACGATAACCTATGAATAACAAATAGTTTAAAAGCGTCTCAAAACGCGTATGAAATCGTGATATTATAATCCGTTAAAATGATTATATCAGCGTATTTTGAACGTTTGGTTATGTGTCAAAAATGATATTTCAGTCAAGTTTATCTAATAGGATATTACTTTACTTGATTTTGATTTTTTTTTCATTTTTCCAATCTGTGACCTAGCAGTTTTAATTTACAATGAAGCGCGTATCTCTGTCCAGAGAGATAGTTCTCAGACAAAAGAAAATACAATGTAATGACAAATACCCGTGTCGAGAAGGGCGTTTCCGGTTTGTCGAGCGTCAGAGGCAGCCTGTTCTGTACATCGTCCTAAAATGCAGTTTAAGCTTCATCAAGACCGACAAAGAAATGTTAAACATTTGACAAGAACATAAACAACTATTTTAACAATTGTGGACGTTTTGAGCACTATAACGGAACCATCTGAATAATTGTGGTAGAGAACCACCTGACGAACATTTTTGTAAAATTATTTGAAAATCTAGCGATGGTGTAAATGTTGTAGATCAACCTGGTTTACATTCTATTTTTAGATATGGGACCATCGTGAACAGTGAAACAGAAACACCAGTCATGTTTTTAAAAGGACAGATCAGATACAAGTGTGTAGACTTTAATCAATATCGACAAAGAACTTACGAAAATACGACGCAACTAACAATTGCACGCAACCTTTTTTTTTTTTTTTTTTTTTTTCCGTTCTATATATTTTATTTTCCTCGTCAATAGGTGTGTGAGGGTCGAGGGCATCCCCCTCCACACCGTACATCATGAGTATTGATAATAGTTCAACATGCATGATATATAATATTACAATGAAGACAAGTGCTCACAATTGCATATTAACAATAATATCATAATTGCTTAAACAGCAATATACAAATTGATACACATATTGAAATTTTGAATATACGGATAAAATATGCAAGTCACAATGTTCTTAACGATACAGATTTAACAAAATGTCCCATGTAGTTATTAAGTTAGAATCTAAATTGCAGAAGAAGTTCATTTCCTTCTAAATATGATACTGGATAGAAAAGAATGATCTTGCCGCGATAACGGTAGGTAATGTTTGATTCATTTTACAATTATAAATAAACCTTTTAGTGAGAAGGAATGTTAGATTAAGAGGACTACTTGTGTTTTTATGTCCTAACATGAAAGAGGGTGCATTTATGAAGTCAGCGAATACCTCAAAACCTTCAAACAAATCAGCAATAAATTTTTTAACGTATTTACATTCCCAAAAAATGTGCTCAATTGTTTCCGACATATCATGACAGAAAGAGCATTCAGCTGACGATTTATAATTGATTTTATACAAAAAATAGTTGGTACCAATAATTCGGTGTATAATTCTATACTGGAACCATTGTAGCGTAGAATCTTTGGTTATACAAAATGGCATACTAAAGATATGGTTCCAGTCTTTTAAATCAATATTTTCAAAAATGCTCGTCCATTTTGACATACAGACTGGTAAAGTGTCATTTGTTTTAACAATATTATACATGGGTTGGGTACCTTTTTGATATTTTAAAATGGATATCACTTGAAGGGGAACAAAAGGCTTAACAAAGTCAAAATCTGCAATCGTATTCAGAGCAGATGTTTTATCGAACAAACCATATTTCTTCAAGTATTTAGTAACTACATTAGTAATACCTATGTAATGCAAGTAGTTTGGATAGAAATTATATCTGTTACACAGTTCTTCATAGCTATATAATTCTAACCCATCGTTGTTGTTGATCAAATCGCAGATAAAATGCACGCCATTTTCAAACCATGTTTTGAGGAATACACTTTTATTACCGATCGTTATATCAGGATTATAGAATATTGGGGTTTGTAATATGTATTTTATATTTAATGATTCTGCTTTGCGGAAATCAACCAACGATTTTAAAGTGTCTTTCCAAAAAGCATTGCCTGTTTTATTTATAAGGTTTTCTGGATAGTGAACACCACAGTTGTAAAGTTTTTGGGTGTCTATTATCATTTTTACAATATTAATCCATTTACCATTTCCTGTGATGATCCTTCGTATCCAAGAACATTTCAACGCTATTATAAATGAAAAGATGTCGACCATATTAAGACCTCCTTCAGTATATTCTTTAATAAGTACATTTTTGTTAATTTTTGAACTCCCATTCCACACAAAGTTTAAAAAGAGATCATTAAGTTCAACCAATATTCTATGTGGTGGATTGGGAAGTGAAACAAATAAATGGTTAAGCACTGGCAAAGCAATCATTTTTATTACTTGTATCCTTCCAATGGGAGTTAATATCCTTCTGGACCAGTTTTTAAGCAGCGTTCTAATTCTATACAATTTATCCATATAATTAAGATCTATCATCTTATCAAGATCGACATGAAATGTTAAACCAAGCATATCAAAAGTATGCTGGTTCCATTTTAACTTCCATCTAGTTTTTATGCTTTCGGAACTGAATTTATGCTTCCCTATCCAAACTACTTTGGTTTTGTCGAAATTTACCTTTAAGCCAGAGCACAATGTGAAATGCGACAAATCATCTAAGGTTTCATTAAGGGATTCTGCAGAGCCATCCAGGAGTATAGACGTATCATCAGCAAATTGCGATAACTTATATTCAGTATTATCGATTTTGATTCCTTTGATTTTGGGATTTGCCCTGAGTTTAAGAGACAAAATTTCAGCGCATAAAATAAAAATATAACAACTGAGGGGATCACCTTGACGACAACCACGTTGTATTTGAAAAAACTCAGATAACGACCCACACTGCGTTACTGCTGAAATGCCATCCTTATATAAAACGTTAAACCATTTTTTCATGTCAGGACCGAAATTAAACAAGGAGAGTGTTTTGTGTACAAACCTCCATGACAAGGAATCAAAAGCCTTTTCAAAATCTATATGTAGGAGAAGTCCGGGAATATTATTTTCCTCAGTGTATTTCAAAATGTCGTAGATTAGTCGAGTGTTTTCACCTATGAACCTGCCTTTGATAAAACCAGTTTGATCATTATTTATAAGTTTGTTAATGTATTTTTTTAATCTATTAGCAATACTTCCAGAACCAATTTTATATACAGTGTTTAACAATGTTATTGGACTGCAGTTTTTTTAAAATTGTCTGGGTTTATCACCCTTAGGTATGCAAGTAATTATCCCCTGTCGTTGTGTTATAGACAAAATGCCGCTATCGAATGCGTGATTTAACGCTCTACAAACAAACGTACCTAATTTGGGCCAAAAGACTTTGAAGAAATCAATACTAAAACCAGACGACCCAGGGCTTTTGTTGTTTGCCATGTTTTTTAAGACAAAAGAGGCCTCACTTAGTGTTATTGGCCCTTCTAATAGTTTTGACTCTCATACGACAGTTTAGGTATGTCAATATTTGCTATTAAAAAAAAGCTATTAAAATCATCATCAATGTTGGTATTGTCGTTATTTTGATACAATGTTTTATAAAACAAAGCGGTTTCGTTCAAGATATCAACCTGCTTGTCTAAAACAAGTCCGTCATCAGTTGTTAGGCTAGTGATAGTTTTTGTTGTATAGTTATATTTTTCGAGGTTACAAAAAAGTTTTGATGGTTTTTCTCCAAATTGTATCCATTCGGCTCGCGATCTTATTAAGGCTCCTTTTAATTTCTCTTCTTGTATTTTCATTAGTTCATCTTTTAATTCAAGTATAATTTGCACGTTACTCTCGGTCAACAATTTCTCGTGTTGTTCAATTTCAGCTTTTAATTGGTTTTCGCGCTTGTTACGCGATTTTGTTTTATACGAACTATATGAAATAGCTTTACCTCTTATTTCCATTAAAACTGTATCTAAAAAAAGTTGATCGTTTATTAAAAACTGTATGTCTTGGTCAGGTATTGTATCAATGTTATCTTTATTGTATACAGGTAACATATATTGTTTCTTTATTTCGGTAATTGTATCATTTATTGTGTTAATGTAGTTGATGTCGCTAAGAAGCATGTTATTATGTTTCCACAGACCTTTTCCGTGTTTAAAATCAGTAAATTTTAATGTCAACGTTACACTCGAATGATCAGATTGGTAACTGGGCAATATATTAATGTCGTGAAAAAACGGTGACAAAAATGACGATAAAAGATAAAAATCAAGCCGGGCTTGTTGTATTGGATTTGTTCTTCTCCATGTATATCGTCTAGAGTTAGGATATAATATCCTAAAAGGATCTGTAAGAACACGATCTTCCATATTTTTAAAAATAAATTCTCTTGCATTTTTATTATTTATTGATTTGTAGTTTTGATAATCTATATTTGGGTCTAGAACCAAATTAAAGTCGCCACAAATTAAGTAGGAGTCATTCCCAATATTGTCAATAATATCAAAAATATTGGTGAAACATTCGGGACTGTCAGAGTTCGGTCCGTATATAGAGGCAAGTGTGAGTCTAGTTTCACCAATATTTATATCCAAAATAATATAGTTACCAAATTCATCATATTGTACATTATGTATTTTATACTCAAGTATTTTCGACAAAAGTATTGCTACACCACGCGAATTAGAAGAGCCATAACTTAGGAAACACTCTGATCCCCATTCTGAGTAAATGGTTTTAATCTGTTCGTTAATAAAAGTGTGTATCTTGAAGGCAGTAAATATCACATTTTGTTTCTTTTAAGTATTGAAAAACTTGTAATCGCTTCTTTTTCCCCTGAATGCCTCTGCAGTTGACAGATAAAATTTTAAGCTCGCTCATAGATAAGCAAAACTAAGGAACATATAAAATGTAGCACTTGCATGCATAGTAACAACACAACATACCTTGTAGTACAGAACGGAAAAAGTACAAAATAATAATAGGAAAAAAAAAAAAATACTAACATGAAAGGAAAAAAAATAAGTGAACATAATAAGGTATCTTTTTGTTAGGAAAATTAGAACCGAGTCAAAATAGCATATACAAATCAGTAAATGTTTTCATTAATAAGCTTATCACTAGGATTAATGAACAATGGCAACATCTGAAGATATCAATAAATAGCTATCAGTATTTAATAATATGTAGAGCTTTAATAACTCTATGTATTTGCTCTAGTGTAAATTATAATTTGTCTAAGTTTAGAGATATATTGAACATAATCTATATTATATATTGTATATTAAATAGAAAAAAAAAAATAAAAATAAAAAAAAAATAAAAAAATGTGTATTTGTCCCTGTTTACTTTATAAACAATAAGAGGAAACAAAAAGATGCAGACTTGTGGCAACAAGTGTTGTATTTTTTTTACAAGAGATTGATACTTAAAAATATATATTGAACATAATCTATATTATATATTAACTAGAGAACAGTGTGTATTTGTCCCTGTTTACTTTATAAACAATAAGAGGAAGCAAAAAGATGCAGACTTGTGTCAACAGGTGCTGTATTTTTTTTACACGAGAATGATACTTAAAAACATCAATATTTACATACAGGATTTTACAGAATAACTCAACATTATATATTATATATTAACTAGTAAAAATGTTGTATTTGTCCCTGTTTACTTTATAGACAAGAGGAGAAAAAAAAGAAGCAGACTTGAGGCAACAAATGCTGTATTTTTACAAGAAATTGATCCTTAACAATATCAATATTTACATACAGGATTTTTATATGTATTTACTCTGAATAGATACAAAGTTTTACCAATATGTACATATTTACAAGTATATTTTTTGTTTTTGTCTACGTTTATTTTATATAAAAAAGGAGTAAGCAAAAAGCTGAGTGGTAGCAACACAATGGTGGTCTATTACAGAAACTGCTAGACTTTAATCATCATTTTTTTTATACTGATTTACTATAAGTGTTTTTACTAGTTTAAATAATCATTCAAAGTCAGAGATAAATTGAAAAATATTTACTAAAAAAGTTTTATCTATATCTACGTTTTAACAATATAGGTTACTATAATTTTCAATATTAAAAATATTATATATGTTTATATTATAAATTTTAACAAGTATAAATAGTTGTATTTGTCCATGTTTATTTAATAAATAAAAAGAGGAAACAAAATGGAGCATAGTGGTACTTCATACTGAATTACTATATGTATTTATTCTAATGTAAGTAGTAATTCAACCAAAATCAGAGATATCTACATCTCAGAAGTGGAGTTTTATCTAAATTTACATTTTAACAGCATTATTTATTTAATTTTCACTAATACAAGGTGACATATATATCTAATGTAAATATTAATTTAACTAAGTTCAGATATCAGCTGAACACTATCTACATTTCAAAAAGAGGAGTTTTATCTAATTTTACAATATAACAGCATTATTTTATATAATTTTCAGTAATACAAAGTTTAATATATATCTAATGTAAAAAAAGTAATTTAACTAAGTTCTGACATAAATTGAACACTATCTATAGATCAAAAAGTGGAGTTTTATTTGAATTTACATTTTAACAGCATTATTTTTTAAAATTGTCAATACTACAAAGTTTAATATGTATCTAAATGTAAATAGTAATTCAAGTAATTTCTGACATAAATTGAACACCATCCACATATTAACAAGTGTAAATTTTATCTATATATATATTTAAACAGAATAATGTTATATAATTTTCTATAGTACATACTGGGTATATACAATATATATATATTTATATTTATTTTATATACTATATATTAACAAATTTACATTATTACATTTGTCCATGTTTATTTTATAAACAAAAAGTGGAAACAGAAGGAGGCCATAGCAAATAGTGGTAACAACAATAGTCCATGTTTATTTTTTAAACGAAAAAGAAAATACAGAAAGATGCAGTGTAGTAGCAGTACCATATTATTTATATACATTTAACACGGTTAAAGTTCATACTGATACTGCATTTTGTTCAATGATGTATTATCAGATATTTTGTTGAAAATTAAAACAACAAACAATTATCAACACACAACCACTTTAGTAGCCTTAAACACTGGAACATTATGCACAACCATATGATTTATTACACTTAACAGTGTTATCCACTTACGAGATGCCATCATTTTATTAACATTATGTTTGAAAAGGGAAAAGGAGTTTTATAATTGTGTATGTGTTGCTATATATTTACAGAAAATACCAAAAATTTGAGTGTCATGTTTTGTTACATAATGAGTACATTATGGCTATAAAATTAGAGTTGATCAATAATTTTGACTCAGGACGGATAAAGACTAAGACCAAAAGAACTAGCATTATAAGACTTTCAATGCAGGTCAACTATCACACAAGATTTATGCGCCTTTTCAACTTTTTGAATAATATCTGAAATTTTATTGCTTTTAGCATAATCATTCACTTAACATTTTAAAGAGCTTCGTATGAAAGCGAAAATGAAGCAATTTGGGTGAGAAGATGTTATTGAAAATACAGCTTGTATTTGTTAAGTGGAGAATTATATTATTTTCACTTCACAACCTTTATTTTTAGCTCTAGCGACAATTGTGTGCTGTGGACCGGAAATATTCAAATACGTTCGCTAGAGAACATTTGGATACATATATTCGAAACTAGAAATATCTTTAAAAATATATTCGGCGTATGTTGCACATGTTTGTAAAGGGTGAAAATGAAATATCCGACATTAATACTTAAAACTGATGCATATGGTGATTTGGTTTATAAACGAACAGTCTCGTGTCTTCATAGATCGTCATTCTACAAGCATTTAATATTATTTTTAGATATAATTTAAAATAAAATAAAAGAGTAAATTTTCATTATTAAATAAGGAACTCATATTTTCATGGTAGCTCTTGAAACAGTAGTATTCAATGTTTCTATATTTGAAATAAATAACAAGAATAGCATTAGTTTAGATGTTTTAGATCAGTGGTACATGTAATTGAATAACCCAAATAAGTCAGACTCATCTATATATATTTGAAGCGTTGTTATTAAATTATTTTAGTATACAATGCATTTATTTAGTCTATATAAAGACAATTTTTATGTGTAGATTGAATTGCCTCAACCTGAGAATTTGGTAGACACATCCGTATTTCACAAGAAAAACAATGATTCTGAGCATCACAAAGCGCAGTGAAACTATGAAAAGTCCATATGTTTAAGATATCTTCATTATGTTTTGTCCGTACAATTAACCGATATTACAGCCTCATATTTTTCATCAGTTATTATTTTTTTAATCTAAACAATTTATATAGTATTTGTCAGGGAAATCAAAATTTAGAAGTTACATTGTTCATAAGAAAACAGTTACGAGAATGAATCAGTCTTTATCAGATTTGCTATGGCATGTTGTAAAACAACATAAAGCCCGCACTTTAAAATCTTATTACCAAAGGCATGCACATACAAACTAGATTAACTATATTTTGCAAAATTTATATAATCCACAGTGTAAAACTACAGCTAAGTGTCTCCCACAAGGTGTTATTTTGTCGATGCCGGTTTAATGATGGGATAATAATCTTTATTTAGACATAAATAAGAAAACTATTTTAGAATTATTTTTTTTCAAAAACTTGTTTTGATGTGAATATGATCATGACATGAGCGTTCGTTCGGAGCACTCGGACATGTTCACTGGTTTAACTTTGGACAGTCCAATATTAAACAAAAATTGGGTCAGTATTGGACGGTCAAGTAGTACGGACATGGCAGATGATTGGAGGAAATGAATGCTTTTTATTATAAATCGAATTATTTTCAATTGATCGAAACGACAATAATAGACATCAGATTAAACTGGATTTTGCTTATGTTGGATTCAAGCTTTATTGCATTACAACGAACGCGATTTTTAACTTCAATGAATGCCTTATTATATTCGTTATAGAATTAAGGTTCGCTGTCGCATCATTTTCACTATTTCAGAGATGTACATTTTGTAATTTGTGTTCAACAGTTGTCTATTAACGATATGAATCGTTTAGCATTACCCTCAAGCTTCGAGCAGGCATTGAAGAGCAGTCATCGTCCGAATCCTGTAATAAATACAAAGATCATATCAGAACGGCTACCGGAAAAACTTTGCGAAACCGAAATTTCGAAAACTTAAGTCTCCTTTTTCTTTCAGATATTACTATTTTACATAAAGTATGCCTTAAAGTGTTTAATTGTGACAGTTCGATTATATGTTAAACGCTTATAGTGTATTTGAGTAGCAGATATGTATGTTTTGCATTTCATGTATTGGAATCGTTTTAAAAATATACCGTTGCGTTTTATTTTGTAATAAGTTCACAGACATATGTTTAATAGAATACTTTATTAATAATGTAGTGCAGAAGTCTATGCTATTGGTACTTCAAAATTATCATTAGCTACTAGTGGTGACGGAAAAGAACATTTTCAAAATATTAAATATAGCCATGTTTGAATAGTTCGCGATCCTTGGGGTCAATTACATGTAATCACAATAAATCTGGAAGAAGCGAGACATTACTTTGTTTGATAAATAAAGAAATTCTGATAAGAATGATGTTTTGTTTGCTAAAGTTGTCCATAACGTAAAATATTTGGGTAATAACAATCACAAGCTTTTTATTTTTAAGATCTGTACAAAGGATACTACTCTAGAAGTAACTATTAACCGCTACGGTACGCCTACTTATCTAAGTGATACATACATACGTCAATATTGTTCAACAACTCATTTTAACCCTAACCTTGCTGAGCAAGTATTGGTGCTAGCTGAACAAATATACTTATATAGTATTGATGTATTATCTCTACGTATGCACAACATGTGTAATCCGAACCGATACAGTATTAATGATTATATCGTAATTCATAGTATTGAGCAGTTATAACGGTCCAAAAAGACCACGATTTGAGTTCGAGTAGTATTTTTACTAGTAAGTTTGAAACCTAAATGTTTCTACATTTTGCAATGTCTTAACTTATTACCGTTACGCTATGTACCGCCGTTGCTGGGATTTCTGCGTCTGCTGCCTATAACAGACCATTTAAAATCTATTTATAGAATTAAGCACAGGATTCATCAACGATTGAATATATGGTCATGCATTTGCTTTCAAATTACCGGTGCACATGAACAAGAAGGACACCAGTAAAACTGATGTCCCGATGCAAAGTTAAGTAATGGGAAAGCAATGAGAAGGTCATATATATTAAAATAAATAAAATCACTAGAACTGCAGGAGCAATAATGTTATGGAAACCGCATAAAATCATGGTACACACATATATTACGGACGTGCAATGGATCACACTTGTTAGCGGAACAATTAAAGTCGCATACATTTGAAATAAATTAAGTGGTGAAACAAAACTGTAATGCGGTCATTATCCGTGTCACTTAACTTTTCATATACAATGATACAAGTATTTACTATATGGCCATTGGACGTGGTCTGATGTTCACTGGGATAAACTCCTCGGTTAATAATGCGTTTCACTTAGTTCATATCATACCATGTCAAATGGGCATCTAGTCAACACATGTTTGTTATATAATCTAAAAATAGTTGTGCTAGCTAAATCACCAAGCAGATAAACTTATTATAATCCAATCTGTAGTGCTAATTATCTCAGCACATTATGACAAAATTCGAAATACTAAATCAAACTGAACACCTACAATGCCGTCATAAACATCAACAAATTACGTCATTGATGTATGTAAACAGAAAATAACGCTGTGTTGTTTTCACTGTTACTTGTACAGTTTTCAATGCACATGACGGGAACCAATAGACACATTTTACAAAACTATTTATAGCCCATATGACATTAATTTACTTTCTGGTTCCTGTTGCTGTGGGTGAGTTTTTATGTGCAAGTCGGGTACACATTTTGGGAAATCCACCAATCTATTGTTTGCCCATACGGCATGAGCTTAGGCCATGCGACACTTTTATATTCAGTCAACGATGACTGTTCGGAACAATAGGAAAGCGTCTATTTATATATTATAAAACAATATTTCATACAGCATTTCCAGACATATAGACCTGACATAATTGTGCACCGCATATTAAACTCAGCAATATAAAAAAAAAAAAACATACATTGAAGCGGAACATCCTGACATGTGCACTATAAACTTATTTAAGCAAAATTCTCAATACCATAACTCCAAGAAAAAGCATTAGAGCAGAATGTCCTGGTATATTGCACACCTCCACTTGGTACATGAAATGAAGCTTGCAATATAGTTTCATTGAAATTCGACCAGTAGTTGTTCAGAAATAGCCCTGACAAAAACGGGACGAATGGACGGACGGAAAGACAGGCGGAAGAACGGACGGACAATGGCAGCGACTATATGCTCCCTCGGCATACAAAAACAATGACGATCAAGCATTGTTAATAAAATTTGTCGGCACTTATGCAAGTGTTTGCACTACTGTGCATAGGTCTTTGTTGTATTATACAGTTAATTAGAGTCCATAATTATTTAGTGAACGGAGTCACTTAATATGTAGTATGCCACTAGAAATAACTAGTCGGCAAACAGCTCAGTTGTACACATTGAGCAATAATGTACACATTGAGCATTGATCAATCAATACATTTTCTAAAGCATATTCATATATAAAATACCGTAATGTTGGTGTCGAAGGGACTGTTCCTTGATTTACGTCAGAGACAGAACGTCTGTTCGCGTCCTTGTACTCGATCAAAATTATAATAGGAAACTTGTTATTCTTATGAATACTCGACCAGGTGATGACATGTACTATTGCCATACTAGACAAATAGTTTGATAGCTCTATTTGTTCAGATTAAAGAATGGAAGAATGTAGTTCCATGCTGCATGTGATGTCTTTCTTCTTGTTGACGTTCTATAATTGAGTTATAACATCAACATTTGCAAGTGTCTACTCTTCATGCTATAATACAGTATTTTTTTATAATATATTAATTACATGAGGAATTCTCAGTCCATTTCTACTTTTTAATCAATAATTGATTTCCTAAATTGAGGTTATGCCAAACATTCCGCAATATTAGAAAAAAAAACACACACACATATATATATGTGTGTGCCTGTGAGTGTTCGTAACAGTGTAAAACGTGCCCCTAACTTATGTGACGTACACCAGTTGTTTTCCAATTTCTTGGACGTCGTACACAGACGCTCTACATGTACATCACATTGTGACAGGGTCTTTGTGTCGATATGTTTGCAGCATGCAATTATGGACAATTCCATGACAAAAGAAAAATATGTTAATAGCTTTCATATTGTTCCCCCAAGTCGTTCAAGTTGTTCAAGTCGCTTGTTTGTTTCGAAGCTGCTGCGTCACAGATAATGTGAACTGAGGCCGAAATTGTTGTTTGCAATGTAAATGTCACGATATTCATCAAACGTTATCAACAAATGACCACTTAATTGAATAATAACAATGCAAATTATAGCGGACTTTAAGACTCGTTTGGGAAAGTCCTGTTTAAAATAGATACCACTGCTGGGTGTGTGATATTGCATATGCGATGTTAATTCTGCGGCACGTAGTTATTGAAAATTCATTGGAATAAAAAGTGATGAGAACTCTCGAGGGATTTACCCGGGTCCTCAGCGTGAGAGGCGGATACTCGAACCGCATCGCTTACTATATTATTTTATTTCTTACTTGACAAGTTATATCCGCTACTTGTCGTTTCGAGAGTATGGTTTGTAAACAAAGGAATTATGGAAGTGAAATCGATTGGCTAGTTCGGTCACGTGGTAATTTCATAACGATAACCTATGAATAACAAATAGTTTAAAAGCGTCTCAAAACGCGTATGAAATCGTGATATTATAATCCGTTAAAATGATTATATCAGCGTATTTTGAACGTTTGGTTATGTGTCAAAAATGATATTTCAGTCAAGTTTATCTAATAGGATATTACTTTACTTGATTTTGATTTTTTTTTCATTTTTCCAATCTGTGACCTAGCACTTTTAATTTACAATGAAGCGCGTATCTCTGTCCAGAGAGATAGTTCTCAGACAAAAGAAAATACAATGTAATGACAAATACCCGTGTCGAGAAGGGCGTTTCCGGTTTGTCGAGCGTCAGAGGCAGCCAGTTCTGTACATCGTCCTAAAATGCAGTTTAAGCTTCATCAAGACCGACTAAGAAATTGTAAACATTTGATAAGAATATAAACAACTAGTTTAACAATTGTGGACGTTTTGAGCACTATAACGGAACCATCTGAATAATTGTGGTAGAGAACCACCTGACGAACATTTTTGTAAAATTATTTGAAAATCTAGCGATGGTGTAAATGTTGTAGATCAACCTGGCTTTCATTCTATTTTTAGATATGGGACCATCGTGAACAGTGAAACAGAAACACCAGTCATGTTTTTAAAAGGACAGATCAGATACAAGTGTGTAGACTTTAATCAATATCGACAAAGAACTTACGAAAATACGACGCAACTAACAATTGCACGTAACCTTTATTTTTAGCTCTAGCGACAATTGTGTGCTGTGGACCGGAAATATTCAAATACGTTCGCTAGAGAACATTTGGATACATGTATTCGAAACAAGAAATATCTTTAAAAATATATTCGGCGTATGTTGCAAATGTTTGTAAAGGGTGAAAATGAAATATCCTACATTAATACTTAAAACTGATGCATATGGTGATTTGATTTATAAACGAACAGTCTCGTGTCTTCATAGATCGTCATTCTACAAGCATTTAATATTATTTTTAGATATAATTTAAAATAAAATAAATGAGTAAATTTTCATTATTAAATAAGGAACTCATATTTTCATGGTAGCTCTTGAAACAGTAGTATTCAATGTTTCTATATTTGAAATAAATAACAATAATAGCATTAGTTTAGATGTTTTAGATCAGTGGTACATGTAATTGAATAACCCAAATAAGTCAGACTCAGCTATATATATTTGAAGCGTTGTTATTAAATTATTTTAGTATACAATGCATTTATTTAGTCTATATAAATACAATTTTTATGTGTAGATTGAATTGCCTCAACCTGAGAATTTGGTAGACACATCCGTATTTCACAAGAAAAACAATGATTCTGAGCATCACAAAGCGCAGTGAAACTATGAAAAGTCCATATGTTTAAGATATCTTCATTATGTAATGTCCGTACAATTAACCGATATTACAGCCTCATATTTTTCATCAGTTATTATTTTTTTAATCTAAACAATTTATATAGTATTTGTCAGGGAAATCAAAATTTAGAAGTTACATTGTTCATAAGAAAACAGTTACGAGAATGAATCAGTCTTTATCAGATTTGCTATGGCATGTTGTAAAACAACATAAAGCCCGCACTTTAAAATCTTATTACCAAAGGCATGCACATACAAACTAGATTAACTATATTTTGCAAAATTTATATAATCCACAGTGTAAAACTACAGCTAAGTGTCTCCCACAAGGTGTTATTTTTGTCGATGCCGGTTTAATGATGGGATAATAATCTTTATTTAGACATAAATAAGAAAACTATTTTAGAATTATTTTTTTTCAAAAACTTGTTTTGATGTGAATATGATCATGACATGAGCGTTCGTTCGGAGCACTCGGACATGTTCACTGGTTTAACTTTGGACCGTCCAATATTAAACAAAAATTGGGTCAGTATTGGACGGTCAAGTGGTACGGACATGGCAGATGATTGGAGGAAATGAATGCTTTTTATTATAAATCGAATTATTTTCAATTGATCGAAACGACAATAATAGACATCAGATTAAACTGGATTTTGCTTATGTTGGATTCAAGCTTTATTGCATTACAACGAACGCGATTTTTAACTTCAATGAATGCCTTATTATATTCGTTATAGAATTAAGGTTCGCTGTCGCATCATTTTCACTATTTCAGAGATGTACATTTTGTAATTTGTGTTCAACAGTTCTCTATTAACGATATGAATCGTTTAGCATTACCCTCAAGCTTTGATCAGGCATTGAAGAGCAGTCATCGTCCGAATCCTGTAATAAATACAAAGATCATATCAGAACGGCCACCGGAAAAACTTTGCGAAACCGAAATTCGAAAACTTAAGTCTCCTTTTTCTTTCAGATATTACTATTTTACATAAAGTATGCCTTAAAGTGTTTAATTGTGACAGTTCGATTATATGTTAAACGCTTAGAGTGTATTTGAGTAGCAGATATGTATGTTTTGCATTTCAAGTATTGGAATCGTTTTAAAAATATACGGTTGCGTTTTATTTTGTAATAAGTTCGCAGACATATGTTTAATAGAATACTTTATTAATAATGTAATGCAGAACTCTATGCTATTGGTACTTCAAAATTATCATTAGCTACTAGTGGTGACGGAAAAGAACATTTTCAAAATATTAAATATAGCCATGTTTGAATAGTTCGCGATCCTTGGGGTCAATTACATGTAATCGCAATAAATCTGGAAGAAGCGAGACATTACTTTTTTTTTTAAATAAAGAAATTCTGATAAGAATGATGTTTTGTTTGCTAAAGTTGTCCATAACGTAAAATATTTGGGTAATAACAATCACAAGCTTATTTTTAAGATCTGTACAAAGGATACTACTCTAGAAGTAACTATTAACCGCTACGGTACGCCTACTTATCTAAGTGATACATACATAAGTCAATATTGTTCAACAACTCATTTTAACCCTAACCTTGCTGAGCAAGTATTGGTGCTAGCTGAACAAATATACTTATATAGTATTGATGTATTATCTCTACGTATGCACAACATGTGTAATCCGAACCGATACAGTATTAATGATTATATCGTAATTCATAGTATTGAGCAGTTATAATTGTCCAAAAAGACCACAATTTGAGTTCGAGTAGTATTTTTACTAGTAAGTTTGAAACCTAAATGTTTCTACATTTTGCAATGTCTTAACTTATTACCGTTACGCTATGTACCGCCGTTGCTGGGATTTCTGCGTCTGCTGCCTATAACAGACCATTTAAAATCTATTTATAGAATTAAGCACAGGATTCATCAACGATTGAATATATGGTCATGCATTTGATTTCAAATTACCGGTGCACATGAACAAGAAGGACACCAGTAAAACTGATGTCCCGATGCAAAGTTAAGTAATGGGAAAGCAATGAGAAGGTCATATATATTAAAATAAATAAAATCACTAGAACTGCAGGAGCAATAATGTTATGGAAACCGCATAAAATCATGGTACACACATATATTACGGACGTGCAATGGATCACACTTGTTAGCGGAACAATTAAAGTCGCATACATTTGAAATAAATTAAGAGGTGAAACAAAACTGTAATGCGGTCATTATCCGTGTCACTTAACTTTTCATATACAATGATACAAGTATTTACTACATGGCCATTGGACGTGGTCTGATGTTCACTGGGATAAACTCCTCGGTCAACATGCGTTTCACTTCGTTCACATCATACCATGTCAAATGGGCATCTAGTCAACACATGTTTGTTATATAATCTATAAATAGTTTTGCTAGCTAAATCACCTAGCAGATAAACTTATTATAATCCAATCTGTAGTGCTAATTATCTCAGCACATTATGACAAAATTCGAAATACTAAATCAAACTGAACACCTACAATGCCGTCACAAACATCAACAAATTACGTCATTGATGTATGTAAACAGAAAATAACGCTGTGTTGTTTTCACTGTTACTTGTACAGTTTTCAATGCACATGACGGGAACCAATAGACACATTTTACAAAACTATTTATAGCCCATATGACATTAATTTACTTTCTGGTTCCTGTTGCTGTGGGTGAGTTTTTATGTGCAAATCGTTTACACATTTTGGGAAATCCACCAATCTATGTTTTGCCCATACGGCATGAGCTTAGGCCATGCGACACTTTTATATTCAGTCAACGATGACTGTTCGGAACAATAGGAAAGCGTCTATTTATATATTATAAAACAATATTTCATACAGCATTTCCAGACATATAGACCTGACATAATTGTGCACCGCATATTAAACTCAGCAATATTTAAAAAAAACAACATACATTGAAGCGGAACATCCTGACATGTGCACTATAAACTTATTTAAGCAAAATTCTCAATACCATAACTCCAAGAAAAAGCATTAGAGCAGAATGTCCTGGTATATTGCACACCTCCACTTGGTACATGAAATGAAGCTTGCAATATAGTTTCATTGAAATTCGACCAGTAGTTGTTCAGAAATAGCCCTGACAAAAACGGGACGAATGGACGGACGGAAAGACAGGTAGAAGAACGGACGGACAATGGCAGCGACTATATGCTCCCTCGGCATACAAAAACAATGACGATCAAGCAATGTTCATAAAATTTGTCTGCACTTATGCAAGTGTTTGCACAACTGTGCATAGGTCTTTGTTGTATTATACAGTTATTTAGAGTCCATAATTATTTAGTGAACGGAGTCACTTAATATGTAGTATGCCACTAGAAATAACTAGTCGGCAAACAGCTCAGTTGTACACATTGAGCAATAATGTACACATTGAGCATTGATCAATCAATACATTTTCTAAAGCATATTCATATATAAAATATCGTAATATTGGTGTCGAAGGGACTGTTCCTTGATTTACGTCAGAGACAGAATGTCTGTTCGCGTCCTTGTACTCGATCAAAATTATAATAGGAAACTTGTTATTCTTATGAATACTCGACCAGGTGATGACATGTACTATTGCCATACTAGACAAATAGTTTGATAGCTCTATTTGTTCAGATTAAAGAATGGAAGAATGTAGTTCCATGCTGCATGTGATGTCTTTCTTCTTGTTGACGTTCTATAATTGAGTTATAACATCAACATTTGCAAGTGTCTACTCTTCATGCTATAATACAGTATTTTTTTTATAATATATTAATTACATGAGGAATTCTCAGTCCATTTCTACTTTTTAATCAATAATTGATTTCCTAAATTGAGGTTATGCCACACATTCCGCAATATTAGAAAAAAAAAACACACACACATATATATATGTGTGTGCCTGTGAGTGTTCGTAACAGTGTAAAACGTGCCCCTAACTTATGTGACGTACACCAGTTGTTTTCCAATTTCTTGGACGTCGTACACAGACGCTCTACATGTACATCACATTGTGACAGGGTCTTTGTGTCGATATGTTTGCAGCATGCAATTATAGACAATTCCATGACAAAAGAAAAATATGTTAATAGCTTTCATATTGTTCCCCAAGTCGTTCAAGTTGTTCAAGTCGCTTGTTTGTTTCGAAGCTGCTGCGTCACAGATAATGTCAACTGAGGCCGAAATTGTTGTTTGCAATGTAAATGTCACGATATTCATCAAACGGTATCAACAAATGACCACTTAATTGAATAATAACAATGCAAATTATAGCGGACTTTAAGACTCGTTTGGGAAAGTCCTGTTTAAAATAGATACCACTGCTGGGTGTGTGATATTGCATATGCGATGTTAATTCTGCGGCACGTAGTTATTGAAAATTCATTGGAATAAAAAGTGATGAGCACTCTCGAGGGATTTAACCCGGGTCCTCAGCGTGAGAGGCGGATACTCGAACCGCATCGCTTACTATATTATTTTATTTCTTACTTGACAAGTTATATCCGCTACTTGTCGTTTCGAGAGTATGGTTTGTAAACAAAGGAATTATGGAAGTGAAATCGATTGGCTAGTTCGGTCACGTGGTAATTTCATAACGATAACCTATGAATAACAAATAGTTTAAAAGCGTCTCAAAACGCGTATGAAATCGTGATATTATAATCCGTTAAAATGATTATATCAGCGTATTTTGAACGTTTGGTTATGTGTCAAAAATGATATTTCAGTCAAGTTTATCTAATAGGATATTACTTTACTTGATTTTGATTTTTTTTTTCATTTTTCCAATCTGTGACCTAGCAGTTTTAATTTACAATGAAGCGCGTATCTCTGTCCAGAGAGATAGTTCTCAGACAAAAGAAAATACATGTAATGACAAATACCCGTGTCGAGAAGGGCGTTTCCGGTTTGTCGAGCGTCAGAGGCAGCCAGTTCTGTACATCGTCCTAAAATGCAGTTTAAGCTTCATCAAGACCGACTAAGAAATTGTAAACATTTGATAAGAATATAAACAACTAGTTTAACAATTGTGGACGTTTTGAGCACTATAACGGAACCATCTGAATAACTGTGGTAGAGAACCACCTGACGAACATTTTTGTAAAATTATTTGAAAATCTAGCGATGGTGTAAATGTTGTAGATCAACCTGGCTTTCATTCTATTTTTAGATATGGGACCATCGTGAACAGTGAAACAGAAACACCAGTCATATTTTTAAAAGGACAGATCAGATACAAGTGTGTAGACTTTAATCAATATCGACAAAGAACTTACGAAAATACGACGCAACTAACAATTGCACGTAACCTTTATTTTTAGCTCTAGCGACAATTGTGTGCTGTGGACCGGAAATATTTAAATACGTTCGCTAGAGAACATTTGGATACATGTATTCGAAACAAGAAATATCTTTAAAAATATATTCGGCGAATGTTGCATATGTTTGTAAAGGGTGAAAATGAAATATCCTACATTAATACTTAAAACTGATGCATATAGTGATTTGGTTTATAAACGAACAGTCTCGTGTCTTCATAGATCGTCATTCTACAAGCATTTAATATTATTTTTAGATATAATTTAAAATAAAATAAAAGAGTAAATTTTCATTATTAAATAAGGAACTCATATTTTCATGGTAGCTCTTGAAACAGTAGTATTCAATGTTTCTATATTTGAAATAAATAACAATAATAGCATTAGTTTAGATGTTTTAGATCAGTGGTACATGTACTTGAATAACCCAAATAAGTCAGACTCATCTATATATATTTGAAGCGTAGTTATTAAAATATTTTAGTATACAATGCATTTATTTAGTCTATATAAAGACAATTTGTATGTGTAGATTGAATTGCCTCAACCTGAGAATTTGGTAGACACATCCGTATTTCACAAGAAAAACAATGATTCTGAGCATCACAAAGCGCAGTGAAACTATGAAAAGTCCATATGTTTAAGATATCTTCATTATGTAATGTCCGTACAATTAACAGATATTACAGCCTCATATTTTTCATCAGTTACTATTTTTTAATCTAAACAATTTATATAGTATTTGTCAGGGAAATCAAAATTTAGAAGTTACATTGTTCTTAAGAAAACAGTTACGAGAATGAATCAGTCTTTATCAGATTTGCTATGGCATGTTGTAAAACAACATAAAGCCCGCACTTTAAAATCTTATTACCAAAGGCATGCACATACAAACTAGATTAACTATATTTTGCAAAATTTATATAATCCACAGTGTAAAACTACAGCTAAGTGTCTCCCACAAGGTGTTATTTTGTCGATGCCGGTTTAATGATGGGATAATAATCTTTATTTAGACATAAATAAGAAAACTAGTTTAGAATTATTTTTTTTCAAAAACTTGTTTTGATGTGAATATGATCATGACATGAGCGTTCGTTCGGAGCACTCGGACATGTTCACTGGTTTAACTTTGGACCGTCCAATATTAAACAAAAATTGGGTCAGTATTGGACGGTCAAGTGGTACGGACATGGCAGATGATTGGAGGAAATGAATGCTTTTTATTATAAATCGAATTATTTTCAATTGATCGAAACGACAATAATAGACATCAGATTAAACTGGATTTTGCTTATGTTGGATTCAAGCTTTATTGCATTACAACGAACGCGATTTTTAACTTCAATGAATGCCTTATTATATTCGTTATAGAATTAAGGTTCGCTGTCGCATCATTTTCACTATTTCACAGATGTACATTTTGTAATTTGTGTTCAACAGTTCGCTATTAACGATATGAATCGTTTAGCATTACCCTCAAGCTTTGATCAGGCATTGAAGAGCAGTCATCGTCCGAATCCTGTAATAAATATAAAGATCATATCAGAACGGCCACCGGAAAAACTTTGCGAAACCGAAATTTCGAAAACTTAAGTCTCCTTTTTCTTTCAGATATTACTATTTTACATAAAGTATGCCTTAAAGTGTTTAATTGTGACAGTTCGATTATATGTTAAACGCTTATAGTGTATTTGAGTAGCAGATATGTATGTTTTGCATTTCATGTATTGGAATCGTTTTAAAAATATACGGTTGCGTTTTATTTTGTAATAAGTTCACAGACATATGTTTAATAGAATACTTTATTAATAATGTAGTGCAGAACTCTATGCTATTGGTACTTCAAAATTATCATTAGCTACTAGTGGTGACGGAAAAGAACATTTTCAAAATATTAAATATAGCCATGTTTGAATAGTTCGCGATCCTTGGGGTCAATTACATGTAATCGCAATAAATCTGGAAGAAGCGAGACATTACTTTTTTTTTTAAATAAAGAAATTCTGATAAGAATGATGTTTAGTTTGCTAAAGTTGTCCATAACGTAAAATATTTGGGTAATAACAATCACAAGCTTATTTTTAAGATCTGTACAAAGGATACTACTCTAGAAGTAACTATTAACCGCTACGGTACGCCTACTTATCTAAGTGATACATACATACGTCAATATTGTTCAACAACTCATTTTAACCCTAACCTTGCTGAGCAAGTATTGGTGATAGCTGAACAAATATACTTATATAGTATTGATGTATTATCTCTACGTATGCACAACATGTGTAATCCGAACCGATACAGTATTAATGATTATATCGTAATTCATAGTATTGAGCAGTTATAACGGTCCAAAAAGACCACGATTTGAGTTCGAGTAGTATTTTTACTAGTAAGTTTGAAACCTAAGTGTTTCTACATTTTGCAATGTCTTAACTTATTACCGTTACGCTATGTACCGCCGTTGCTGGGATTTCTGCGTCTGCTGCCTATAACAGACCATTTAAAATCTATTTATAGAATTAAGCACAGGATTCATCAACGATTGAATATATGGTCATGCATTTGCTTTCAAATTACCGGTGCACATGAACAAGAAGGACACCAGTAAAACTGATGTCCCGATGCAAAGTTAAGTAATGGGAAAGCAATGAGAAGGTCATATATATTAAAATAAATAAAATCACTAGAACTGCAGGAGCAATAATGTTATGGAAACCGCATAAAATCATGGTACACACATATATTACGGACGTGCAATGGATCACACTTGTTAGCGGAACAATTAAAGTCGCATACATTTGAAATAAATTAAGTGGTGAAACAAAACTGTAATGCGGTCATTATCCGTGTCACTTAACTTTTCATATACAATGATACAAGTATTTACTATATGGCCATTGGACGTGGTCTGATGTTCACTGGGATAAACTCCTAGGTCAACATGCGTTTCACTTCGTTCTCATCATACCATGTCAAATGGGCATCTAGTCAACACATGTTTGTTATATAATCTATAAATAGTTTTGCTAGCAAAATCACCGAGCAGATAAACTTATTATAATCCAATCTGTAGTGCTAATTATCTCAGCACATAATGACAAAATTCGAAATACTAAATCAAACTGAACACCTACAATGCCGTCACAAACATCAACAAATTACGTCATTGATGTATGTAAACAGAAAATAACGCTGTGTTGTTTTCACTGTTATTGTACAGTTTTCAATGCACATGACGGGAACCAATAGACACATTTTACAAAACTATTTATAGCCCATATGACATTAATTTACTTTCTGGTTCCTGTTGCTGTGGGTGAGTTTTTATGTGCAAGTCGGGTACACATTTTGGGAAATCCACCAATCTATGTTTTGCCCATACGGCATGAGCTTAGGCCATGCGACACTTTTATATTCAGTCAACGATGACTGTTCGGAACAATAGGAAAGCGTCTATTTATATATTATAAAACAATATTTCATACAGCATTTCCAGACATATAGACCTGACATAATTGTGCACCGCATATTAAACTCAGCAATATTTAAAATAAAAAACATACATTGAAGCGGAACATCCTGACATGTGCACTATAAACTTATTTAAGCAAAATTTTCAATACCATAACTCCAAGAAAAAGCATTAGAGCAGAATGTCCTGGTATATTGCACACCTCCACTTGGTACATGAAATGAAGCTTGCAATATAGTTTCATTGAAATTCGACCAGTAGTTGTTCAGAAATAGCCCTGACAAAAACGGGACGAATGGACGGACGGAAAGACAGGCGGAAGAACGGACGGACAATGGCAGCGACTATATGCTCCCTCGGCATACAAAAACAATGACGATCAAGCATTGTTAATAAAATTTGTCTGCACTTATGCAAGTGTTTGCACAACTGTGCATAGGTCTTTGTTGTATTATACAGTTATTTAGAGTCCATAATTATTTAGTGAACGGAGTCACTTAATATGTAGTATGCCACTAGAAATAACTAGTCGGCAAACAGCTCAGTTGTACACATTGAGCAATAATGTACACATTGAGCATTGATCAATCAATACATTTTCTAAAGCATATTCATATATAAAATATCGTAATGTTGGTGTCGAAGGGACTGTTCCTTGATTTACGTCAGAGACAGAACGTCTGTTCGCGTCCTTGTACTCGATCAAAATTATAATAGGAAAATTGTTATTCTTATGAATACTCGACCAGGTGATGACATGTACTATTGCCATACTAGACAAATAGTTTGATAGCTCTATTTGTTCAGATTAAAGAATGGAAGAATGTAGTTCCATGCTGCATGTGATGTCTTTCTTCTTGTTGACGTTCTATAATTGAGTTATAACATCAACATTTGCAAGTGTCTACTCTTCATGCTATAATACAGTATTTTTTTATAATATATTAATTACATGAGGAATTCTCAGTCCATTTCTACTTTTTAATCAATAATTGATTTCCTAAATTGAGGTTATGCCAAACATTCCGCAATATTAGAAAAAAAAAACACACAAACATATATATATGTGTGTGCCTGTGAGTGTTCTTAACAGTGTAAAACGTGCCCCTAACTTATGTGACGTACACCAGTTGTTTTCCAATTTCTTGGACGTCGTACACAGACGCTCTACATGTACATCACATTGTGACAGGGTCTTTGTGTCGATATGTTTGCAGCATGCAATTATGGACAATTCCATGACAAAAGAAAAATATGTTAATAGCTTTCATATTGTTCCCCCAAGTCGTTCAAGTTGTTCAAGTCGCTTGTTTGTTTCGAAGCTGCTGCGTCACAGATAATGTGAACTGAGGCCGAAATTGTTGTTTGCAATGTAAATGTCACGATATTCATCAAACGGTATCAACAAATGACCACTTAATTGAATAATAACAATGCAAATTATAGCGGACTTTAAGACTTGTTTGGAAAAGTCCTGTTTAAAATAGATACCACTGCTGGGTGTGTGATATTGCATATGCGATGTTAATTCTGCGGCACGTAGTTATTGAAAATTCATTGGAATAAAAAGTGATGAGAACTCTCGAGGGATTTAACCCGGGTCCTCAGCGTGAGAGGCGGATACTCGAACCGCATCGCTTACTATATTATTTTATTTCTTACTTGACAAGTTATATCCGCTACTTGTCGTTTCGAGAGTATGGTTTGTAAACAAAGGAATTATGGAAGTGAAATCGATTGGCTAGTTCGGTCACGTGGTAATTTCATAACGATAACCTATGAATAACAAATAGTTTAAAAGCGTCTCAAAACGCGTATGAAATCGTGATATTATAATCCGTTAAAATGATTATATCAGCGTATTTTGAACGTTTGGTTATGTGTCAAAAATGATATTTCAGTCAAGTTTATCTAATAGGATATTACTTTACTTGATTTTGATTTTTTTTTCATTTTTCCAATCTGTGACCTAGCAGTTTTAATTTACAATGAAGCGCGTATCTCTGTCCAGAGAGATAGTTCTCAGACAAAAGAAAATACAATGTAATGACAAATACCCTTGTCGAGAAGGGCGTTTCCGGTTTGTCGAGCGTCAGAGGCAGCCAGTTCTGTACATCGTCCTAAAATGCAGTTTAAGCTTCATCAAGACCGACTAAGAAATTGTAAACATTTGATTAAGAATATAAACAACTAGTTTAACAATTGTGGACGTTTTGAGCACTATAACGGAACCATCTGAATAATTGTGGTAGAGAACCACCTGACGAACATTTTTGTAAAATTATTTGAAAATCTAGCGATGGTGTAAATGTTGTAGATCAACCTGGCTTTCATTCTATTTTTAGATATGGGACCATCGTGAACAGTGAAACAGAAACACCAGTCATGTTTTTAAAAGGACAGATCAGATACAAGTGTGTAGACTTTAATCAATATCGACAAAGAACTTACGAAAATACGACGCAACTAACAATTGCACGTAACCTTTTTTTTTAGCTCTAGCGACAATTGTGTGCTGTGGACCGGAAATATTCAAATACGTTCGCTAGAGAACATTTGGATACATGTATTCGAAACAAGAAATATCTTTAAAAATATATTCGGCGTATGTTGCACATGTTTGTAAAGGGTGAAAATGAAATATCCTACATTAATACTTAAAACTGATGCATATGGTGATTTGGTTTATAAACGAACAGTCTCGTGTCTTCATAGATCGTCATTCTACAAGCATTTAATATTATTTTTAGATATAATTTAAAATAAAATAAAAGAGTAAATTTTCATTATTAAATAAGGAACTCATATTTTCATGGTAGCTCTTGAAACAGTAGTATTCAATGTTTCTATATTTGAAATAAATAACAATAATAGCATTAGTTTAGATGTTTTAGATCAGTGGTACATGTACTTGAATAACCCAAATAAGTCAGACTCAGCTATATATATTTGAAGCGTTGTTATTAAATTATTTTAGTATACAATGCATTTATTTAGTCTATATAAAGACAATTTGTATGTGTAGATTGAATTGCCTCAACCTGAGAATTTGGTAGACACATCCGTATTTCACAAGAAAAACAATGATTCTGAGCATCACAAAGCGCAGTGAAACTATGAAAAGTCCATATGTTTAAGATATCTTCATTATGTAATGTCCGTACAATTAACCGATATTACAGCCTCATATTTTTCATCAGTTATTATTTTTTTAATCTAAACAATTTATATAGTATTTGTCAGGGAAATCAAAATTTAGAAGTTACATTGTTCACAAGAAAACAGTTACGAGAGTGAATCAGTCTTTATCAGATTTGCTATATCATGCTGTAAAACAACATAAAGCCCGCACTTTAAAATCTTATTACCAAAGGCATGCACATACAAACTAGATTAACTATATTTTGCAAAATTTATATAATCCACAGTGTAAAACTACAGCTAAGTGTCTCCCACAAGGTGTTATTTTGTCGATGCCGGTTTAATGATGGGATAATAATCTTTATTTAGACATAAATAAGAAAACTATTTTAGAAATATTTTTTTTCAAAAACTTGTTTAGATGTGAATACGATCATGACATGAGCGTTCGTTCGGAGCACTCGGACATGTTCACTGGTTTAACTTTGGACCGTCCAATATTAAACAAAAATTGGGTCAGTATTGGACGGTCAAGTGGTACGGACATGGCAGATGATTGGAGGAAATGAATGCTTTTTATTATAAATCGAATTATTTTCAATTGATCGAAACGACAATAACAGACATCAGATTAAACTGGATTTTGCTTATGTTGGATTCAAGCTTTATTGCATTACAACGAACGCGATTTTTAACTTCAATGAATGCCTTATTATATTCGTTATAGAATTAAGGTTCGCTGTCGCATCATTTTCACTATTTCAGAGATGTACATTTTGTAATTTGTGTTCAACAGTTCTCTATTAACGATATGAATCGTTTAGCATTACCCTCAAGCTTTGATCAGGCATTGAAGAGCAGTCATCGTCCGAATCCTGTAATAAATACAAAGATCATATCAGAACGGCCACCGGAAAAACTTTGCGAAACCGAAATTTCGAAAACTTAAGTCTCCTTTTTCTTTCAGATATTACTATTTTACATAAAGTATGCCTTAAAGTGTTTAATTGTGACAGTTCGATTATATGTTAAACGCTTATAGTGTATTTGAGTAGCAGATATGTATGTTTTGCATTTCATGTATTGGAATCTTTTTCAAAATATACGGTTGCGTTTTATTTTGTAATAAGTTCACAGACATATGTTTAATAGAATAATTTATTAATAATGTAGTGCAGGTCTCTATGCTATTGGTACTTCAAAATTATCATTAGCTACTAGTGGTGACGGAAAAGAACATTTTCAAAATATTAAATATAGCCATGTTTGAATAGTTCGCGATCCTTGGGGTCAATTACATGTAATCGCAATAAATCTGGAAGAAGCGAGACATTACTTTTTTTTTAAATAAAGAAATTCTGATAAGAATGATGTTTTGTTTGCTAAAGTTGTCCATAACGTAAAATATTTGGGTAATAACAATCACAAGCTTATTTTTAAGATCTGTATAAAGGATACTACTGTAGAAGTAACTAATAACCGCTACGGTACGCCTACTTATCTAAGTGATACATACATACGTCAATATTGTTCAACAACTCATTTTAACCCTAACCTTGCTGAGCAAGTATTGGTGATAGCTGAACAAATATACTTATATAGTATTGATGTATTATCTCTACGTATGCACAACATGTGTAATCCGAACCGATACAGTATTAATGATTATATCGTAATTCATAGTATTGAGCAGTTATAACGGTCCAAAAAGACCACGATTTGAGTTCGAGTAGTATTTTTACTAGTAAGTTTGAAACCTAAATGTTTCTACATTTTGCAATGTCTTAACTTATTACCGTTACGCTATGTACCGCCGTTGCTGGGATTTCTGCGTCTGCTGCCTATAACAGACCATTTAAAATCTATTTATAGAATTAAGCACAGGATTCATCAACGATTGAATATATGGTCATGCATTTGCTTTCAAATTACCGGTGCACATGAACAAGAAGGACACCAGTAAAACTGATGTCCCGATGCAAAGTTAAGTAATGGGAAAGCAATGAGAAGGTCATATATATTAAAATAAATAAAATCACTAGAACTGCAGGAGCAATAATGTTATGGAAACCGCATAAAATCATGGTACACACATATATTACGGACGTGCAATGGATCACACTTGTTAGCGGAACAATTAAAGTCGCATACATTTGAAATAAATTAAGTGGTGAAACAAAACTGTAATGCGGTCATTATCCGTGTCACTTAACTTTTCATATACAATGATACAAGTATTTACTATATGGCCATTGGACGTGGTCTGATGTTCACTGGGATAAACTCCTAGGTCAACATGCGTTTCACTTCGTTCTCATCATACCATGTCAAATGGGCATCTAGTCAACACATGTTTGTTATATAATCTATAAATAGTTTTGCTAGCTAAATCACCGAGCAGATAAACTTATTATAATCCAATCTGTAGTGCTAATTATCTCAGCACATAATGACAAAATTCGAAATACTAAATCAAACTGAACACCTACAATGCCGTCACAAACATCAACAAATTACGTCATTGATGTATGTAAACAGAAAATAACGCTGTGTTGTTTTCACTGTTACTTGTACAGTTTTCAATGCACATGACGGGAATCAATAGACACATTTTACAAAACTATTTATAGCCCATATGACATTAATTTACTTTCTGGTTCCTGTTGCTGTGGGTGAGTTTTTATGTGCAAGTCGGGTACACATTTTGGGAAATCCACCAATCTATGTTTTGCCCATACGGCATGAGCTTAGGCCATGCGACACTTTTATATTCAGTCAACGATGACTGTTCGGAACAATAGGAAAGCGTCTATTTATATATTATAAAACAATATTTCATACAGCATTTCCAGACATATAGACCTGACATAATTGTGCACCGCATATTAAACTCAGCAATATTTAAAATAAAAAACATACATTGAAGCGGAACATCCTGACATGTGCACTATAAACTTATTTAAGCAAAATTCTCAATACCATAACTCCAAGAAAAAGCATTAGAGCAGAATGTCCTGGTATATTGCACACCTCCACTTGGTACATGAAATGAAGCTTGTAATATAGTTTCATTGAAATTCGACCAGTAGTTGTTCAGAAATAGCCCTGACAAAAACGGGACGAATGGACGGACGGAAAGACAGGCGGAAGAACGGACGGACAATGGCAGCGACTATATGCTCCCTCGGCATACAAAAACAATGACGATCAAGCATTGTTAATAAAATTTGTCTGCACTTATGCAAGTATTTGCACAACTGTGCATAGGTCTTTGTTGTATTATACAGTTATTTAGAGTCCATAATTATTTAGTGAACGGAGTCACTTAATATGTAGTATGCCACTAGAAATAACTAGTCGGCAAACAGCTCAGTTGTACACATTGAGCAATAATGTACACATTGAGCATTGATCAATCAATACATTTTCTAAAGCATATTCATATATAAAATATCGTAATGTTGGTGTCGAAGGGACTGTTCCTTGATTTACGTCAGAGACAGAACGTCTGTTCGCGTCCTTGTACTCGATCAAAATTATAATAGGAAAATTGTTATTCTTATGAATACTCGACCAGGTGATGACATGTACTATTGCCATACTAGACAAATAGTTTGATAGCTCTATTTGTTCAGATTAAAGAATGGAAGAATGTAGTTCCATGCTGCATGTGATGTCTTTCTTCTTGTTGACGTTCTATAATTGAGTTATAACATCAACATTTGCAAGTGTCTACTCTTCATGCTATAATACAGTATTTTTTTATAATATATTAATTACATGAGGAATTCTCAGTCCATTTCTACTTTTTAATCAATAATTGATTTCCTAAATTGAGGTTATGCCAAACATTCCGCAATATTAGAAAAAAAAAACACACACACATATATATGTGTGTGCCTGTGAGTGTTCGTAACAGTGTAAAACGTGCCCCTAACTTATGTGACGTACACCAGTTGTTTTCCAATTTCTTGGACGTCGTACACAGACGCTCTACATGTACATCACATTGTGACAGGGTCTTTGTGTCGATATGTTTGCAGCATGCAATTATGGACAATTCCATGACAAAAGAAAAATATGTTAATAGATTTCATATTGTTCCCCCAAGTCGTTCAAGTTGTTCAAGTCGCTTGTTTGTTTCGAAGCTGCTGCGTCACAGATAATGTGAACTGAGGCCGAAATTGTTGTTTGCAATGTAAATGTCACGATATTCATCAAACGGTATCAACAAATGACCACTTAATTGAATAATAACAATGCAAATTATAGCGGACTTTAAGACTCGTTTGGGAAAGTCCTGTTTGAAATAGATACCACTGCTGGGTGTGTGATATTGCATATGCGATGTTAATTCTGCGGCACGTAGTTATTGAAAATTCATTGGAATAAAAAGTGATGAGAACTCTCGAGGGATTTAACCCGGGTCCTCAGCGTGAGAGGCGGATACTCGAACCGCATCGCTTACTATATTATTTTATTTCTTAATTGACAAGTTATATCCGCTACTTGTCGTTTCGAGAGTATGGTTTGTAAACAAAGGAATTATGGAAGTGAAATCGATTGGCTAGTTCGGTCACGTGGTAATTTCATAACGATAACCTATGAATAACAAATAGTTTAAAAGCGTCTCAAAACGCGTATGAAATCGTGATATTATAATCCGTTAAAATGATTATATCAGCGTATTTTGAACGTTTGGTTATGTGTCAAAAATGATATTTCAGTCAAGTTTATCTAATAGGATATTACTTTACTTGATTTTGATTTTTTTTTCATTTTTCCAATCTGTGACCTAGCAGTTTTAATTTACAATGAAGCGCGTATCTCTGTCCAGAGAGATAGTTCTCAGACAAAAGAAAATACAATGTAATGACAAATACCCTTGTCGAGAAGGGCGTTTCCGGTTTGTCGAGCGTCAGAGGCAGCCAGTTCTGTACATCGTCCTAAAATGCAGTTTAAGCTTCATCAAGACCGACTAAGAAATTGTAAACATTTGATAAGAATGTAAACAACTAGTTTAACAATTGTGGACGTTTTGAGCACTATAACGGAACCATCTGAATAATTGTGGTAGAGAACCACCTGACGAACATTTTTGTAAAATTATTTGAAAATCTAGCGATGGTGTAAATGTTGTAGATCAACCTGGCTTTCATTCTATTTTTAGATATGGGACCATCGTGAACAGTGAAACAGAAACACCAGTCATGTTTTTAAAAGGACAGATCAGATACAAGTGTGTAGACTTTAATCAATATCGACAAAGAACTTACGAAAATACGACGCAACTAACAATTGCACGTAACCTTTTTTTTTAGCTCTAGCGACACTTGTGTGCTGTGGACCGGAAATATTCAAATACGTTCGCTAGAGAACATTTGGATACATGTATTCGAAACAAGAAATATCTTTAAAAATATATTCGGCGTATGTTGCACATGTTTGTAAAGGGTGAAAATGAAATATCCTACATTAATTCTTAAAACTGATGCATATGGTGATTTGGTTTATAAACGAACAGTCTCGTGTCTTCATAGATCGTCATTCTACAAGCATTTAATATTATTTTTAGATATAATTTAAAATAAAATAAATGAGTAAATTTTCGTTATAAAATAAGGAACTCATATTTTCATGGTAGCTCTTGAAACAGTAGTATTCAATGTTTCTATATTTGAAATAAATCACAAGAATAGCATTAGTTTAGATGTTTTAGATCAGTGGTACATGTACTTGAATAACCCAAATAAGTCAGACTCATCTATATATATTTGAAGCGTTGTTATTAAATTATTTTAGTATACAATGCATTTATTTAGTCTATATAAAGACAATTTTTATGTGTAGATTGAATTGCCTCAACCTGAGAATTTGGTAGACACATCCGTATTTCACAAGAAAAACAATGATTCTGAGCATCACAAAGCGCAGTGAAACTATGAAAAGTCCATATGTTTAAGATATCTTCATTATGTAATGTCCGTACAATTAACCGATATTACAGCCTCATATTTTTCATCAGTTATTATTTTTTTAATCTAAACAATTTATATAGTATTTGTCAGGGAAATCAAAATTTAGAAGTTACATTGTTCATAAGAAAACAGTTACGAGAATGAATCAGTCTTTATCAGATTTGCTATGGCATGTTGTAAAACAACATAAAGCCCGCACTTTAAAATCTTATTACCAAAGGCATGCACATACAAACTAGATTAACTATATTTTGCAAAATTTATATAATCCACAGTGTAAAACTACAGCTAAGTGTCTCCCACAAGGTGTTATTTTGTCGATGCCGGTTTAATGATGGGATAATAATCTTTATTTAGACATAAATAAGAAAACTATTTTAGAATTAATTTTTTTCAAAAGCTTGTTTTGATGTGAATATGATCATGACATGAGCGTTCGTTCGGAGCACTCGGACATGTTCACTGGTTTAACTTTGGACCGTCCAATATTAAACAAAAATTGGGTCAGTATTGGACGGTTAAGTGGTACGGACATGGCAGATGATTAGAGGAAATGAATGCTTTTTATTATAAATCGAATTATTTTCAATTGATCGAAACGACAATAATAGACATCAGATTAAACTGGATTTTGCTTATGTTGGATTCAAGCTTTATTGCATTACAACGAACGCGATTTTTAACTTCAATGAATGCCTTATTATATTCGTTATAGAATTAAGGTTCGCTGTCGCATCATTTTCACTATTTCAGAGATGTACATTTTGTAATTTGTGTTCAACAGTTCTCTATTAACGATATGAATATGTATAAGATGTATCCGTGATGATTGTTATTGTTAGTATGGGCAAGGCCCGACGCTCTGCGATGTGACATTTGACAAACTGGCACAGGTTTCCAGAGTTTTTTCCCACATGCAGTTCAAAGGGGCGAGTCACGTTGTACGTTATATTAATTATTTAAAGAATAACATATAATTAGTAGTTTACTTTGTTTTGTTTATGCGTTTATTAGTGTGTGTATTTCTTTTAGGGATTTGTTTTTGTTACTCGTTTTTTGCGTAGCAAGTTAGATGTTTTGCGCGTGAACGATATGCAGACTAATTTTATACTAATGCATAATATATTTGTACAGTGAAACGGTGTTTTAGACAAATAAAAGAAAAGCGGACCGCCTCCTAACAACTATGTGTTTGTCTTTTATGGTTGTAAAGGTGCATCGTTTGTTTAAAGTAAGGAAATAATTTATTTATTTTCGGACGAACGCAGTGAGTTAGAAAATAATACTAGATATTTGACAACGACAGAAACAGGCTTTTAAATATCGACGGAACAACTACAATATCCACTTGGCATGCTTTCTCATTAACTTTTTGTTCCTGCTTCGTTACATCAGCGATCAGCTCTGAAGTGCAGACATAATGTAAATGCGCATGGAACATTCAGCATAGCATGTTTTTGCTGTTAATTGTTAAAATGAATCGGATAATACCTTTCTTCGCATTGTTTGTGCATGCTGCTGGTAACGCAAGTAAGTTTACTTTTTTTTTGGACTAAATGAATGCTTCTAAAATTCTTGCTGTTGTAATTGTTTCCATCGAACTATGGCTCATCCGTTAGTGTTGTGTGGTCATATCTTGTTCGAAAGTTAAAGCGACGAATCTTTTGACACACCACGATAGATGTATATAGTCTCTCGTAATGCTGCGTGCTTGTCACTATAAAATTGGTTTTGTAAATTATTTAACCTTTACCGGTAGACAGGCTTTTTACCATTTCCGACCATGATTTTGTATTTTATTTCAATTTGTATATTTATGTCATTTATGAATATTCGTTGTAGAGAAACACGAGACATTTAAACCGAATCCAATATTTGACATTGTTTTCCAAATAAATGTTCATGTTAATGTATTGTACAGACAAATATTGATGTAAAGGATTATATAACACCAATAAATGATAACGTAAATCAATATACACTAAACAACAGTTATAATCCGACACTTACACAATTCGTGATAAAGGTGTTAATCTTCGAGAAATTGCTATTAAAATTGCACAACGATCAAATTAATGACATCAGCGTTCGCCTGTTAAATTTTATTTTTTCAATGTTATGATGTAACCAAAGAAATTTAAACAAACAGTTGAAAACCAAACTTCGCCAAAAGCCTCGATCAAATCTGGTGGAATTGAAGGAGGAGCCTTCAGATACATAGAGAGGAATAGTAATCATTAATTAATTTATTTATTATATGAAAGTTAACACGCTTCGCCATAGTTAAATATTTTTCAGTAATTTGATCGCAGCATTTTCCGTTTTTTTTTATCGACCGAATTTTTTAGTGTTCTTGGTTTCCTCATAAGTTGTGAACTAAACACATTAAAATTTACAGACTTAAACTCGTCTGATGAATTTTTTCTAAGGGCAAGTCTAACCATATTTTATTGGAGAATAACCGATTTTGTAAGTGTCAGGTTAGGAGTGCTGTTCGGTATATAACTTTATTGAACAGTTTGATTACGAATTTGATTTAGATTGTGGACCATTATTATTTACGTCGATATAATGTCAAAACTACTTATGTGAAAATAACGAAAAGATTATAACATAAATTAAATTTGCTTTTCAGATTTTCCAGAAACATGGATTAACGTTAACGTGTTCTGTCCATCAACAGTGACAGTTTCATGCAGCGATTGTACTGATAGGTACGGGATTTGGAGTATCTACAGAGATCGACAGCAAAGTATTCAGAATATGGCAAGAATTATATACAATGGTAGCACATGCAACGTGATTTCCCACACATCCCTGCAATCAATACACTGCGAGTGCCAAAGTGGACTATGGGTTATGTGCAACTTTTCTGATGACATGATTGCTTCAATGGATGACAAGTGGCTCTGTTCGAAGTACAGAAATGGATCTTACTATTTAAGCAACACGTTTATTGTACAAAGTATCGGTAAGCACCGATACGTATTTGGCCGTAAAGTATTACAAACTTTAATGTTATTCACAATCTGTTTTACACACGATGTATATTTCAATTTCCACTACTCACTTGCGTCTCTTTATACAAGATTTAAATATCAATGTACCACTATATCACTACACTATTCACACACATATATCTGACGGTCTAAATGTATCTCTGTGCATTGATAACACTAACCTACGAAAAACTTTCTAGATTTTTTTTTCTACATTCCATTCAAAAATGATTACTTCACACAATTATTTGTTAAATTGTTTTATATTTCCGCCAAGATCTAATGTTTTTGGCTGCGTTTATTTTTTGTTGGTCTGTTTGGTGAATGTCAACAAAACGAATACCTGTTACATGTATGATTGGCATTAATTTTCTGGGTATGTGTGGAAATGGAAAATTCAATACTTAGCCTAGGTTACATATTTTGAGCTTCATGTTTGTTCACTTTTTACTGATGGTGTTGAAGTGTTTTACATTGCATCTAAGTGAATATGGATTAAGAATACACCAAGTATGTTTGGCCTTTTCATACGTCATCTAACATAACTTTCATTTCAACTTTTGATGTCCGTGTGAACACGATAAGAACATAATTGCAATACTTAATACTGTTTTGCTCCTCCACCAGAATTGCAAGCCGATGATTAGAAATGACACCTTTTTTCAGAAATTGCATGTGTTGCTCATCTACTGATTCGTTATGTAATTTATACAGATAACGTTGCGTATATGAGGCTTATGTATCGTTATCTGCAATACGATTCAGCGTGTTATTTAAAATTGGAATACCGGTAACATAAAGTTGTTTTTGTATACAATGATCAGCTTACAAAATCAGCAATATGGCCGAATGCCCTCTACCGAAACTTACACCTTAATGTATTAAACTACTAATAGAATGTGCATATATGAATGTAAAATGTAAAATATTGTCATCGTAAAGATTGTAAAGATGTCTGACAAGCCTCTTACAATACAATTTGCATTTTCACTAGAACCCACTGAGTGTGCAACAAAATAGGTTATGAACCAAGTCTCGAACGAACAAAGTACATTTCCAACTGCTTTAGACAATGTCACAGAGAAAGTTACAAAGATACCGGATACGTTTACATATATGTCAGGTGAGTCATTTGCAGACTTCCCAAAAACTGTCGGTCCGACGGACATGACCGGCAAATTTTGAGTGGGATCGATATTTCTGTCCTAAGAATCGGTCCGACCGTCCGAAAGCTTTTTCAAGACTCATTCCTTTATATTACTGGATAACAAAATACCAAATATCGAAGCAATTGAATACAGCTCCGCTATATCGCGATTTCCAATACATCGCAAATCGGCGGTGGATCACGAATTTTTGTTTTCATGCTCTTAAATGATTTTCTTATTACACCTACTGCCGTATATAAACGCCGTTTGGTCTGGATTTTAGCGCCTGCATCGCTTCTTTTCTCAATTAAACTAGTGTTGTGCGACAAAGTATAACCCGACCTGCGAACCATCAATGGGTAAGTTTGGCGTCACCAGCGCACATTGAGCATGTTACCCATGACAAGGTGCTTTCCAGTCAGTCGCTGTAATTAGCAGCCCAATTACAAACGTTTTTACACGTAATAGTATGGGTCGTGAAATAATGTGCTGCACGGCGTCCACGTGGTGTGTTTTAAAAGTAACTGTAAGTCATAGACCTTAATGACAACACTATTCTCGATACCGCGTAATTGCTTTCGTGTTTAATAGGTGTTATACTGGTCAACAAACGATTGAGTAAAATATGCGGCATCCATACAGACACTTAATAATTGTGTTGTTTTGCGCTTCGAAACTTTCATACAAAAGTAATGACTTCACAGTTCTTTGCGCTAAAAACTGTTTTATATAACGGTCAATACGTCCACGCTTTCCATGCGGATGACATAACGTTGTGATTGTCAGCATGATTTTCGAGGGCTTTTTAGCAAACCACGGGTTTTACACGAAAAACATGCACACGTGAAAAGCAAATCTGGACGGGTGTTTCGGATTTTATTTTTTATTATGCGCGTTGTCATATCGTAAGGTGATATAAATTAAAACAATAATGGCAACGGTGGGTAAAGTATGCTTGCTTTTTAGATCGCGAACATACGTCAGTGTATACATGTATACATACTTGGACGAATGTTTCAATCCGGCAAATTGTATTTCGGTCCGACTACTTTTGACAGGTTGTCAGACCAAATGCCCGACACTTTTTTGAGCTTTCGGGAAGTCTGCATGTGTCGAAGTATAACCATTTAAATAAACACAGTGATAAAAAAATATAATCTAAGATGGTATCTTATAAATAATCCACATTTATCACTGCATTTTATCATTTTCCGTTTTACGTATAGTTTGTTATTTCGAAATATAAATCCGTCTTATTTAATAACTGTAATGGAAATCTTACAACTAACATACTTTAAATTGTGTCTATGTGTAGTTCATTTGTTTAATTTGTTGACCAATAAAACCGCAATAATTTGCTAGTGTTTCAAACGCTCATAAATGAGCGTGTTGATAGTCTCAATTATGTTAAATCCTCATATTAAAATTTTGATATATTTAACATCCATTGAAGTGCATATATGAAATCACGTTTATATTAAATGTTATATTCCCCAGCAAGCTAAATTTTTACAGACACGACACCGAATCCCACAACACAAACTGACAATAAAACTAATCCGGAGAATGAAGAATCTGCTACGACTCAAGAGATTTTACATTTCACCAGTAAGTTTTCTTTCTTTTTTTTAATCTGCAAGCACATTATTGTACCGATGCTTCCAAATTCGTATGCAACCGTTTCGTTGCTTCAACAGCTACACAGTATATTTTCAAATCTGTGTCATACCAATAAAAATTAAACATAGAATTATTGCTTTGTAGTATATTTCCACAGCTTATCGAAAAGGACCTCAAGGGGGCAATTTCTTTTAAAATTATGAAATCTAGATATTAATAATGGCGTATAATAACGGTTAAAACATGGTTAATACAATGGGACAAGAGTGTGGGCATTCTGAGATTAAATTTATAATATGTGTTGTGTTTGTTTGGCCCTTCCCGTGTTTACAAGTTTACGTCAGAATTGTGAGAGTTTTGTATAACCATAGTTTGCATACGACTCTTTCCTAAGCATGATAGCGTAGTTGGTTCAAGCGCTGTCAACTGCTATTCTGTTCGTATGGCTCCTTAGTCGTAAGTTCGATACCCCCCTGTGGTTCTTTTTTTTCAGATTTTTGTGGTGATTTGTTTTTAATCAAATATCTTATTGTGTTCTATTTTACTTATATTTATTTAAAGCACATGTCTTAGTAACGCGCATTTCTATCAAATAACATAATTTATAGTGCAAACAGAAGCCATTTTTTCGTTGACATAGTCTCTTTAAATATTGAAATGTGAATATATATATATATATATATATATTTATTTATTTATTTATATGCGTGTTTAAGGCACGGAGTCATTGTCCTTATCCATCAAGCGTTTTAAAGTCACGAAGTCATTGCCCTTATACATTCGTGTTTAAGTCAATGGGGCATTGTCCCCAAACATAAAGCGTGTTTAAGTCACTAAGTCATTGTCCATATCCATCAAGCGTGTTTAAATAACTGAGTCATTGTCCTTATCCATCAAGCGTGTTTAAGACACTGTTTCATTGTCCTTATCCACCATGCGTGTTTAAGTCAATTGTAAATTAAGTAATTGTTCTTATCCATTACGCATGTTGCACTTGGAATTTTCCATCATACGAACTTTCTCTCAAACACAGTCCTACCGCGGCGTAATAATTACATCACACTATATACTATAACATATGAAACTACTATAATAGCGTATTTTTATTCCTCATGTTAATACCCCATTATATAATACAGTAAAAGTATTAGCAGAACTTGTCAAAATCGTATATGTTTACTAGATTTTTTTATTGTTCACTGTGTAAAAGGCATATAGTAAAGTGTTGGTGGACGGAACAGAAATAATACATAAAGCATGTTCGCCTTTGTTATTTTTATAAATAAGAACTTATTAAAGGAAAGCCGAAGCCGGAAGTGGTTATTGGCACGATACACCTGTACTAGCACGAGGGCTTGAGCCCGAGAGCTAATAAAGGTTTGCGGTGCTTATAACCAATGCCAGGCACGGTATGCCGTTTAATGAGATGTTTATTATATACCACCGCTATTATCTTGTAAAACATAAACAAAACCCGTGAGACCTAATTTTTAAACCCGTGCAAACCGCAGACAAGAGCGCGCGCTCACGTCATGATAATATGACGTCTTGATAAGTTACTTCCAAAAATATACAAGTTAGATTTTCTTGATAGTTCCGCGGTTAAAAGTTTCTCAAAAGATATATAAGCACGTTTTAAATTTGACGAATTATTAATATTGTACGCAGGTAAATTAAATTAAACTTTTATTCAGAAAAATGAGATTGCGTCAATACGCGCAAGTGAGTTTTGGCGAGTTATTTTGCAATTCTGAAAATAACCGGAACTAACTGAATTGGCACGATAGCTAAAGTTATTTTTTTCTGTACAAATGTGTAACTATTTATGGTAAGATATATTATAATGAAAATAATAACACATACAAAATGTAGCACTGTCAAACTTCAGCAAATGTAATATATTAGTGCAAGGTTTAATAGTGCATTTGATGTATTTGTAACACGCTAGTGCATTATATGAAATACAATATATGACTATGTTGTATATTTAAGAAATAATTGACTAGTAACTGTTGATTATTACGGTAATAACCAACGGTTTGGATTTCCAATGCGTATAAATTAAACCACGAGGGCGGTATGATAACTATATTTATATAAACTCCGCCCGTTTTCAGAGAAGTGCATTCGCACGTGCGTTGTTGTGACACGGATACTTCATAAAAATTCAAAATGACGTCAGCTTTATTGATAAACATTAATCGAATGACGACGTATTCATCGATATAATACAGTGAACATATCATGCAAAAAAGCTCAAATTAAAAACATATTAACAAAACGTAAACGTTTTTGTGAACTTAAGTATAAAATGTGTAGTACAATTGTGGTATACTTGCGCTGCATAATGCAAAAATGATTTGTTTGTCACAATTTGCTATCGCACGTTTAAGCACGTGCATTTTTCGGAACAATTTCTTCGAATTTCCGGAACTATTTTCGAACCATTAAGCTCCGCCCATAATTTGTTGTACAATAGTCGAGCATTTCTATTGACTATTTCAAGGATTAGTTTATGTCGGTGCATTTATAAAATGTGGACAGGGGAACAACTGTATTCCAAATACCTAAGACATAAACATGTTCCTTATTAAAGGTAGTATCAAGACGTTACACTGATGCATACGTTTAACATATGCCACCGCTGTTAACTAGATATAAGTGTATATAATAAAGAGTTAGCTTCCGTTAGAATTAATTAACACACGTACACGTACAAAATATATGATCTCTATTGTTTGTAATGTAATATTGAGGAATGCTATATTATTTAGTCCTTTGTGCGATTTAACTTAGTTGGTGTTTGGCTTCCGTCAAACTTCGGGGTTGTTTGCGATTTTTGCCGGAGGATGACCTAATCAACTGATAAGGATACATCGCCCGAGGATGACCTGATCAACTGATAAGGATCTGTGTTCGTCTTGGGGATATTGGTTGTATGCGGTAATAAAATTAGGACCATATAAGTGCAAATGAGAGTTATCCTTACGGAGTATTTGACATGCGGTGTCTTACCAGTTTTATACATAAAAGTTCAAACCAACATTTGACGACATCTTAACGTTTTAAATGAGTGTATTTAGTGTACTTTCAGACAGACTGTACATTGTTAAATAAATAATATATTCGAATCTTTAGGCGAGGTGTTTGACATGTCTCAACAATATATCAATAAACAAAATAAAATGCATAAGTTCAATTGAAATAGCAAATGTATCTAAATTTATTCGTAAAAAGTAATATGATTTAAAAATGTATTTTATGAACATTCTTATTTTGAACGTTGTTTATTCATGTATGTAGATTTTTGTAGCTATGTTTTTCTTATAGAAATGGACTACGTTTATTTCATTTTGTCTATTGAAACTTTTCTATTATAACAAAAGCAACACCAGTACTTGTATGGGTGTGTCAAGCCCTTCTAAGCAACATTCAACCAGCAACTGGAGATCGATCAAATGCTTACATGTACTATTTTGCTTAGAAACAATACTTGATTTTACCTGCATGTACACACGTCTTCACATTGGCTTTCTTCTGGGTTTAATGGATATAATTCCTCAAGTGTTTCAAACTGCAGATTAACCATAAAAACCGATCGTCAAATTTTTGAGTGTTAAAGTGTGTTTTAATGTGCAATATTAATCATAATGTGAACTCATTAAACCAGCATCTGACTACATATGTTAAATCATACAAATTGTATTAACACAATACATGCATATTAATACATATATCCTAAAAACATATAAATATATACTAATACTAATAAATAACGCAAAGTTGTGTGTATATTTAATTGATTTTTAAACAGTTTACTCATTTGATATGATACTGGCAAACTTTGTATTTTGGAAGGTCGAGGTGAAAATGAAATTGAAATTTGAAACTCATACTCAGGTATTCGGCTAAAGTTGATTCACATCATATACACGCGATAGGCATGTGCATGTATATATGTATATAATTGTTATATGCCGATATATTAAAATCAAAAATATGAACAATTTAGTGTTCACAGAATTCTATACCACAACAGAAACATCAAATGCTTCCACAACAACGAATGCCAGCAACACAAAGTATGTGGATAGCGAAGAGTCTGACAACTTATATGTCAACAGTGCGTTAAAAAAATAATAATATGCCAGTCTGATATTAATCGTTTTGAAATGCCGACATTCAGGAAACTTCGTCAATCTGTAATACATTGTAATAAAAGACATACAACCTAATTTTTTACATGTAAATGGTTTACTTAGAACAACGTCACAAAGTTCAGGCTTTACATGTGTGAAGCATTACTTTAATTAGATTGCCGTCTATCTTTTGTCCAAATATTCTGCGTTACGATGAGGGAATTCATAAAGAAGAGGTACATGCGCCACTTCCTGAAACGGCAAGAAACATTCGACTGCCAAAACATAAATCGTCTATAATACATGTATTAAAAATAGTGTACAATTCTGTAACATAAATGAACTGTTTTTGTTTATGTCTAAACTTCTAAAAAATAATTTGGCTGATAACAAAATATCCTTAGTTGTTTACCTAATCTCTGCTAAATACGCATGTACATTAACTAGTAATGCACATGTCAATATGTAAAAACATGTGTTTCGGTATTATAACCTAACCGCACTTTTATTTTAATTATGACATGTCACGAAATGACTTGGCGTGAATTGAACAATGCTGCATTGTGTTGAATGAATATCTGCTTTCTTAATTCTGGTCGATGTGAAAACAAACAATTTTTATTATAAGTATCGTTTTATAAAACCGGTACATGGTGTTTTATTGTCTACAACATTTAATTTGTGAAGATAATAGATTCATTTACACCTTTCAATATATACTTTCAGTTTATGCTTTCCAGTGGTTTATAGGGAATATATCAGTAAAATAACATTGGTAATTCTTTGTTTTAAACAGTGAAAATTACCACTTTGATAATGTTTACTATTTCACACTAGTTTCCGATTTAATACAGTAAATTGAACGGACCGTTAACGATGTCGAACTCGAAAAATGGGAAATTACGTCATTATTTTGACTTCATGACGTTATGATTCCCGCAACATTTTCAAATTAATCACATTCAGATAGCACATAATAAACTGGGTTTATTTCTACCTAAGACCACTATGAAATAAACTACCATTACACTGGAGAAATTCTCAATCTATTGATATATTCAAAAACAGTCTCAAAATGTATTTTTTAGAGATATCGAGTTATATTTCTAAGTTATCATCCGATGGACTTTAAAAGCAGGTGATTTTTTTCTAGAGAAATGTGTAAACAAATGAAGAAAATAATGTTCCATTCATATATTTTATTTTCCATATGCAGTTATGGGTTATTACGTCAAGTGTCATTTGAATTTGTTATTACTGTGTTTAAAGGTAACTAAATCATACGATCGAACTTCATATGATATGTAATGATGCTAACCCTCTCTGATAATGAATTTATACAAATGTATGTATTCATGTTTGTATGTCTATATAATGTAATGTTTTGTTTTGTAGTTTATGTAAAACGCCATTCAATATGATTTTTTTTTAAATAGGCGTTTACGCAAATTAAACAGTTGCAGTTTCAGCACATAAAACAGCATACAATAAAAATAAAATGTTTTGGTTTCTGTAGAATTTCGATATTTTATTCGCTTGTGATAATAGAAAACATATATTTTCACGAGTGGCTGCGTCACTCTTGAAAATATAAATGTCTACGATCACTCGTGAAATGAGTGTTCCGTTATTTTCAGCACTTTCAAAGAGAGACTTCATAATCGTCATGACTGTTGCGGGTTTAGCAGTTGTAATTGCAACAAAAACCTCCATCTGCGCGTATTGGAAAATCAAAACTCGCTTAAGAGGTACGTACATGTTACGCAATGATAAATTTTCATATTCGAATACACATACAGCTTGCAATCAGTTTCTAACTTACGAATTCTATATACACTACAGCTCGAGCGTACCCATTATATGTCGCGCTACGCAGAGTTTAGCGGATCGATTGATGGGCATTACCGGGCATCAACAATCCGAGCAAAAACATTCGGATTGAATCCATTTTGTGTTGGTTAAAAACCACCACACCGAGCTACTTCGCATGGGTACGCCAATCAATTAGGCAAATAAAACATTGAGACTTCGCGACGGCGAAACAAGATATGTGCCTGAGCTAAAGTTTCTATCACTGGAAGATGCTTGTTTAAATGAATTGTTGTCTATTAATATCGAAAGGCCATCAATATGTCCGTAGCCAATCAACACAATCCTCAAATAAATAATAATATGATTCCAGATCTCCCATCTACGACGATGATGGAGGGCAACTTAGAGATGACCCCAGAAGAGAACATACATGTTCATTATCATGAAATCGCGGAAATACCAAGTGAGGTTTTTGCTGACGGTTCTGCTTTCCATAACAAAACAAAATATGTGTCTGAGCTAATGTTTCTATCACTGGAAGATGCTTTTTAAAATGAATTGTTGTCTATTAATATCGAAAGGTTATCAATATTTCCGTAGCCAATCAACACACTCCTGAAATAAATAATAATATTATTACAGATCGCCAATCAACGACGATGATGGAGGGCAACGTAGGGATGACCCCAGAAGAGAACATACATGTTCATTATCATGAAATCGCGGAAATATCAAGTGATTTGTTTGCTGACGGCTCTGCTTGCCCTAACACTCTGAGCAGAACGGGAAATAACCAAGCAAATACCGTAACTGCAATGGGTCACAACGACAACATTACCCTAACGTCATCAACGGACATGTGTAATATTTCCAACATAAATACAATTATAACCACATCAAAGGAAATTGATAATATTCCGTATATAAATACACTTCCGGCTATGGGCCACTGCGACAATATAACCCTAACTCCACAAATGGAAATGGGTGATGATCCGCATATGAATACACATGCAGCTATGGACTACTACGGAAATATTACCCTAACCCCATCAGTGGAAATGTTTAATATTCCCCAGATGTTAAGCGGGACGTATGACCATGTATCAACACCCAGGAATTACGCCACTAACAGAGGCGCAGGCGAACCGATTTCATTTGTGGCCATAGCAGAGGTTAATACGGTAAGGTGGCAGCACGACGTGCTCGTATAACATGCCAATTTGAAACTATTATTGTATAATTGCATAAAAAAACAACAACACGGATCATATAGATCTTTAGAACAACAATACCACAACAGCAACACACATATTTATAATAACTATGAACATAATTATAACAGTAATGTCAAATTGCATTGTGCAAAGGTCATTGTACGCTTGGTTAAAATATAGACATGATGTAGTTCATTGTATGAACGATATGTTTTATTACTACTGCGAAGGAAGGGCTGTTTGTGGTCGTAAGTTTTGTGTCTGTTATTAGCGAACACAGTTATGAAATGATGTACATGGAAATGATATGGGTGAATGAGCAAGTGATGGTATTTTGTTGGCAATCTCGATCACCGTCGGGATCCATACATTCTATATATGATCCTTTATTATTTGGGGATAGGGAAAATCGGCTGTCTATGCGGAACATTTCGCTTTACTTGTTTGTCAGTCCACATATTACTATAGTACAATATTGTTTGAAAAACAACGTAAAAACGGCAGTCAATGAATCGATCTGGACAATGCAATTATAAGAATACATTTACCAGTCACTGTTCTACTGCATTATGAGGGCACATGAACACGACACTGTCTAGCATTTCATTTCACATTCAAAAGTGACTTGGTTCAATGAGCCAGATGTATTCAAGGCGTCAGCATATTCAGTCGCGATACCACAACACTTAAACACGAAACAATATATATTACCGGGAGTTTCACTAAACAATCACTTATTTTGTTGAGTCACTTCCTTCAACAAACATTTGTAGATTTCTTTCGTTACTCAGCAAGTGCGTATCTGGGGTCAGTTGATGAACACAGTCACGTGTAGATTTATTATTATTATACACTTTTCAGTAAAATCAATTTTGATAAACCCACTGTTGGAACAGTGAAAATATCAACTACTATATTTTATTCATTATACAATTTAACTAAAATATAAATCAGTGGCAACGACGCAGAAAGTATGGCACCATTGTCCACCTTATAAATGAGTGACAATTTTTGAATCATTTGTAATGTCATTTATCACGACAAAATAAGACACTGGATATGTTTACGCGTATCGCGAGCATTTTTATAATGTATTTATGTATGTCCAAAAGCATAAAATATACATGAAAATTAATTGATTTCGGTGAATGGTCGATTTGTATTTTCTTCGTGGTCATATTAAACTATATTTCACTTGTGGCTTAAACATTCGTGAACACATTTATTTATAACAACTCTTGAACTAAAATGTAATCATTACCGAAATCAACAAATCTAATCTATGTGTTTGCTTTTTTGAAGCCGGTTTCCGTTCAATAACAAACTTGGTAGAATGCCATGTTTTAAGAGGATACAAGACACTCTTTATTATATGTTCAACCTTTTTTGCTTATAATTGTTCATGTCTTTTTGAATAAAACGCAAAATGTGCATTCTGCCTTGACACTGTTAAACCAGGTGTGAGTTACGTTTTGCGAGTTACGGTTGTTTAACCCTTTGATATTTCACAACAGATTTGTAACACGAAACAAATGTTCATTAGACCAAGGATCTCATCGCCTGTTACATTTTGTAATTGCTTGTTCACTGTTTTACTTTTCTTAAATACTTATATTGGCTGGTGGATAACCGAGTGCATACGTTGTTGAATATATATATAAACAAGCAAAACAAATAAGGAATATATTAAACCACGAACTGCATTTCGCCACCTTAGGATTAAAAGGGCCTATCTAACATGCAAAAAAGAAGAAGGCTTAGGATTAAAAGGGACTATCTAACATGTGAAAAAGAAGAAGCCTTAGGATTAAAAGGGCCTATCTAACATGTGAACATGAAGAAGCCTTAGGATTAAAAGGGCCTATCTAACATGTGAAAAAGAAGAAGTAAGGTCCCTGTAATACTAAGGTTGCGATTAAAATTATCTTATTACTATCTGCATTTATTCAAGGACAGTGTTGCTGTATTGTTTTGTGATACTTGCGACAGTTGCAATAGTGCGGGAAATTGTACTGTCCACAACTAATTTTTCAGAATATTGCTTTTTTGTTTTTGTTATGAAGCTTAAATTATTATAAATATTATCATGTACTAGTGTATAAAGCACACTGAATTAATAACACTACTAATTGTAAAATATTTTGTTCATAATATTCATAGCTATGACTGAAAGACATATAATATTATATTTTTAGAATTTCATATTATCAACGAAAGTCGCAAAGTATTACGCCTCAACTTGACAGCGTTGTCCTGAGTGAATTGTTATACTGAGTGAACAATAAAAGTACATTGTTAAACTGAGTAAACAATACATGTACCTTGTTATACTGAGTGAACAATATACGTACCTTGTTATACTGAGTAAACCATAAAAGTACCTTGTTATACTGTGTGAACAATAAAAGTACATTGTTATACTGAGTGAACAATATACGTACCTTGTTAAACTGAGTAAACAATACATGTACCTTGTTATACTGAGTGAACAATATACGTACCTTGTTATACTGAGTGAACCATAACATTACATTGTTATACTGTGTGAACAATAAAAGTACCTTGTTATACTGAGTGAACACTTAAAGTACCTTGTTATACTGAGTGAACAATACAAGTACATTGCTATACTAAGTGAACAATAAAAGTACCTTGTATTATAATGAGTGAACCATAAAAGTACCTTGTTATACTGAGTGAACAATGCAAGTACATTGCTATACTGAGTGAACAATAAAAGTACCTTGTTATACTGAGTGAGCAATGCAAGTACATTGCTATATTGAGTGAACACTACAAGCACATTGTTATATTGAGTTAACACTAAGAGTACCTTGTTATACTGAGTGAACAATAAAAGTTCCTTGTTATACTGAGTAAACAATTAAAGTACCTTGTTATACTGAGTACAAAATAACATTACCATAACGTTTTTTTACCGGTTTAGTCTTATTCAGCGGGTTTTAGTAGTAATGAAATACTTATTTATTGGAGAACATTGCTATCGACGTAAGTGCTTTACACAGTTTGCTAGTTAATTTATGTTTATGCAAGCTTGACCAACATATATTTGATAGGGAACAATGTAATGGTTGCTTGAAAAAAAAATGTTTTGAAATATATTGTATTGCGATCATTTATTTTGACAATATACCTGTACATCCAGAAGCTGGTTTGTGATTTAAAAGTAGCCACGTATGCGTTTTACAACAATTTATTCTTTTTAACTTTTCTTACAATTTGAATCGAAATATATGGTAATTAACGTTATCCGTCTTGATTTAATTTATGTCAATACATATGTTGTAAGATCGTGCATACACTCTTTAAACTGCGGTTAATTAATGTTGGTAATGGGATAAACAGTGCGACAGTTGACAGATGTTGACTGACGTCAGTGTACCACCTTCGCTGAATAGGACACGGACATTTGATGCACCGGTCTCCATATGTATTTTACATGCCGTATTGTTTTCAATAGAAGTTTGATTTCCAAGTTTCCCAGTCTAATCAGGCAATCGGTGTGCTGTAATACCCACATATTCTGACATGACACTCATAGATTTTTATGTAGAAAAAGACAACAATTATAATTGATAAACTACAAATTTTAACAACGAGAACAAACAGTTCCGATAATGACGCCATTGTTTTCAGTTTGTATCAACTGAAATGATGTCACAATTACTTTGTATCATTATCGTTGTTATTCGGTCTACAAACACACCCTTGTCGTTCTGATGCGTGGCTATTAAACCACTTGTGATTTAATTCCAACGCATAATAACTCGTAATCGTTGCTTGTTTGTCGATAAACAACAATAAAACGAAACATGTTTCTATAATACTTATCACAACCAAAAATGAAACACTGATTGCTGTTAAACTACGATTCTAAGTATCTCGTTTAAAGGGACTCTGTCTATGAAAAGGGTACATTCGGACATTTAAAAATTAATATTGGCATATAATAACGGTTGTAATAATAAACATGTGATGGAAAAAGTGTATAAGCGTTTTGATAAAAAAAACATCATTTGTTAGTTATGTTGTGTATGTTTGTTCCGTTTCTAGTTAACATATTGAAATCAGATTTCTGGGTATCTTATATCGACATAGTACGCAAACGTAGTTTTTCATTAGAATAGCGCAGTTGGTAAGAGCGCTGTCAATTGTTGGTAGGACTAATTTGATACCCACTATGTGTTGTTGGCTTTTTAATTATTTCTGCTTTTTGTATTATTATGTTTTTATCAACATTATCATAATGTTGTAAGTTATTATACATGGTTGGTGTCATATTTGTATGAAAATTACATAAATGTACGTTGTGTGTTATCTGTAATATTACTTAAAGGTAATTGTTGTGATATTTTCTTAATTTATGTTATTGTTTAACGTTGCTATTCTTTTTCCAACATTTTAGCCTTCCAGCCACCACGGATTGACATCATAGTGTTGTCTGTATCTTCAATAAAACTGTCCTGCACGTTCAATGATACTTCAGCAGGGTTAACGAAGTTTTTAAAAATCACTAAACATAACTCACAGCCGCTAATAACAGTAGTACACACTGGCAAGGAGTGTAATGTTACAATCGAAGCACATATTGAAACAGTACAATGTTTTTGTATGGACATAAATGGAGTGGAGTGCACTATTTCTGAGTCCAGGGTTTCCGATTCAGGGTACGAATGGAAATGTGCAGTATTAAAACACAGCAGCCTTATTTACAGCAATAGTGCAAGCGCATTAGAGGATGGTAGGTACATGTATGAATACATTTAAAGACATGTTTACTGTGTTGAATTTATCTTTGTGCTAATGGTTTTATACATTTAGAACAGCCTTGTGTTGGTTAATGCACATATTTATATTAGCACAAACAGTTGATGTTTGTAAATGAATTGCTATTAATAATAAACTTAAATCGCAATTTAAACAACATGCATGTATACATTTACATGTTAATATAATAAGTGGACATGGCACATGGTACATACACTTTTATCATTACTATATTTTCTTATTGCGTACTGATTGGGTCTTTATTAATTAATTTGTTATAACCATTACATTGTGCACTATGCTAACGCATGGGTTTGCTTATGTATGACAGCAAAAATGTGTCCAGAAAACCAGAAAGTCGCTTAGGTCATACTTTAGTCTACATGTTCGTTTCAATACATGTATTTTCCAGTCACCACCACAGTTTTGAGTACAAGGACGACTTTTTTTGGTATGTCTCACTTAAGTTATGAAATGCATGTTTATTGTCTGTTTGCATATTTTTAAAATTAAAATTTCATGAAGTCAGTTCAATCCTAAATGCAAACCACACTAAAATAGAAAACGTATGATTTCATAATTAGACACCATTCCAAGGACAACCGCATCGTTGCTAGATGAACTCCCTACAACTCCAAATAGCTATTTAAACAAATCGTCTGAACTACGGGAAACAACTGTTTCTCGTGCTCGGAACAACGGTAAGATACGTTGTATAGGTTTATTGGCTAACATTCATGAACAACGTCGCATGAATTATATGCATATTTTTATGATAAGTTTGTATTAAAAACAATAAATCTGACATCAAACAGATTACTAACTTTTTCCCAATATTGACCGTTACTTGAATGTATAGTGTTTAACCCCAGTATTTATATTTAAAAGGAACGTTTCATAATGAAACCATACTATATATGAAAGATGATTTAAGCTAATTTTATACATAATTGTACATGTTTGATCAAAAGAAACCGGAGAAAGTACAACGGCGTCTGTGTTCGATCAAATTGCGATTACAGCAAGTATCCCTCGTAACAAAACGGTAGAAACAAAACAGGATGTCGTTGACGGTAAGGTGAATACATATAGCGTAATGGTTATTGTTAAATCTTCATAGTTTTAGTAATATGTACATTACCAAGGACACGTTTTGATGAATCTGTTTAGACTCCTTAATGTGTTTATACTTTTCTATTTGCAGGCAGCTTCATGATTAAGTTTATAATCAGCGCCGCGGGTGTTGTTGTTGTACTGTTTGCGGCTACGATACTGATTTACGTTTACAGAAAATACCCCGTAAAGCTAGGTTATACATTACGTCAATATTATTTTTAAGTTAAGAACCCTTTTCACATGTTTTTTTACATTGTAAAAGCAACTACAATACTAAACTTAATAAACATACTGAATTAATTGCATCGCCTTTATTGAAATAATAACAGTGTTATGAGGAATTTAATACATTTGTATTGTACTATTATTTAAATAATCATCATAGCCAAAAATGGTTTGGAATAGTACATGTTATCCTTGGTTTATTAATTCGACTAGATGTATTAGTGCCGTCAGTTTAATGAATACAAACGTAATACAAAATCGTTTTTGTTGAGGCTGCTACACTTTCGTACAGATGCTGTAGAACCAACTACCCCCAATGCTCATGCTATTGCTAACGTAACCCAAATTGCCGGTGGAGGGGGGACTTCTGACGACATAGATGAACTGCGACAATCAACAGTGGACCACTATGAACGCATTCCGATGACGGTCATGTCGCCTATGGCTGACAGTTATCCTATATCACACGATACAATGATACAAGTTCATGACACGGAATCTGAGATCGAACAGACACTTGCGAGTGTGAATATTGGCGAAATATTTCCTCGGACGATACATGTCGATGTCCATGCTTCCAATGGTAAATAAATCACAACTATCTTTGTACACGAATTTTGAGTTATGATGCAAAGTTTATGACATGTCTTTGGGTTTTAAAAGTTTTCAATGTGGTTTTCAAATATATAGAGGTCCATGTTCGAATAATACGAATACGTGTGTTTGTTGTGTTTGGTTCATTTAAAAGCTCCATTAAATCGACCACAGTGTGCTCGGTAAAAATTATTGCATCACCTTGTATTAATTTATGCTATATCTTTTTTTTCAGACGACAACGATGCTCTCGAAACACATGCGTATGTACTTATAGTTCATTTAACAATTAAAAGGAAATATATCCTTTTATTTTTTTCCCTTATCGGACCCTTTGACCATAATACATTAACAACGTTGTGTTCACTGAATGAGTTTGCATATATGTGATTTAAACGGACGGACTTCTTAGCAGAAATGTGTGATTTAGAAACACGCAATAGAATTACACCTGATATTAACACTCACTCATACAATATACGTACTATAATTTATTAAAAGAAAATTTATGTAAACACATAGCTAACACACGAAATCAACGTCAGCAATTTTTACCGATTTTGCTTTTAAGATCAGAACATAAAACATATTTAGCATTATTTACGTAATCTGTCTTTCTCTCCGTAGACGTGGCACGGTTCACTATCAGAGTCTTCTTGGAACGAGAAGCGATGGAAAATCTCAGTACACCAATTTAGTAATCAGCTAGACCGCACGTCACTGTCAACGCAAACATTATTCCTTCCATACGCCATCGTGAAATGTTGAGTCGGATTCTTTTGTAAATAAAATGAGACGGTTAATTGGATTAAACGTGTGGTCAACCTTTTAAGATCGAACATGGGTTTGTGACTTATCTACAAATACAAAGTACGTGAAATTTGTAAATGTGTTCCAGGCAGGCAGCCCGATTATATGCGTGTGATTTTTGTTTCCAATGTATACAACTTCTTTTAAAATACGATTACATGTTTGAATATACGTGTATTTAATGCAAGGATAATACGAGTGTTTAAATTTTTTCCTTACATAGTATTTAAGCGTTCTCACATTCGCATGTATGCTATACTTTGGGTAAATATACTTGTAGGTGCAGATAATTGTTTTGAAACAATGAACGTTATTTTGTAATGGCACAAACATTCTACATTTATACTACTAAACGTAAAAAAAGCATTTTCAACTATTTTGAAGTATTTAAATAATTCAGATATAAATGAATGCAGTCAATGTCGTGCTTTATCGAGTGCAGCATTGTTCAATTATCTTCCGTAAAAGAGTATGGCTAATGTATATGTATGTCTATCTGATGGTTCGTGATTGCCCATGATTGAACTGGTTAATTGTATCAGAAAGCGAAACGGTAAGTATGATATTAAAACGATATTAAAATGCATTGATATTGAACAAAATGAATAGACAATTGAAACCAAATAAGCACTGAGGTTTGTTAAAGCAACGGTTTGACCTTTTAAACAGGCCGAAACAATATTCCATGCATAGAGGAATATTATTAAAAAGATCATGATGAATCCTGTAAAATAAAATGATGTTATTTGATGGTTTTGTGTATTGCATATGTTAATATTCATTTGTGTGGGTCATATATTTTCAAACGAACCAAAGTGTCGCACAGAACTATTTAATAAAACATGACGATGTTTGAAATACATATACAAAAAATACACAGATAAAAAATACATACTTTTCAAATCAGAGCAACTTTGTATTATACACATTGTCACTTGTATTATTTATGTCAGAAATTGAATATGAATTCATATGTTTTTGTTCGTCGAATTGTATAATACTCAGTTTTGAATCAGTTTCGTGCATTGTTTGCAAAGTATGTATATAGCATTTGGCTGTTCTGATCGGAATGTTCGTCTTGGATATATTTACACAATGAAATGTGGTTATGTTCTTCGATATTGAAATAGGAGACACTGGTCTGCATGTATCAACATGCGCAATTAAGTCTACATTGTTTGTAAGTGACAATGAAACGACTGAACTAACAATCACGTGAGGACCGATAAATTGCATAATGATTATGTATTTCAACTTCATAAAATGTACTGCATATTACTTGGTTTTTAAAGATGTAATTACTTACATGTACTAGAACTACTATTGAAGGACTGGAAGGGTATACAGGAACTATTGGAGCAGGTAAGCTTTAGCGGGTACCCGGGTATAATAAAAGCCTGACTATTTACAATATCACAATATTTGTGAAGCAAAATAAAACCATCTGACCCTTTGATTATCTATTGTACTTTGCATGTAAGTTCGCGCGCGTATAATTTAGGCTGCTTCTCATTCTATAGTATGTGAACAATAATCGCATCATACATATGTGTTGTAGTTACTTTGTATCGAATGTGTAGGTTTTTGTGCAAAATATTTAATACCAACGGCATTACTATTATGTTGTACGCAATTAAAATTGTTTCACTCATTTCAAAATAACGTTGCTTTGGCGATGAAACATGCATGTAGCTATGTTTCGGGATAATTTTATCGTAAATATGAAAACTTTAATACATTATGACACTTGTCTCAAAACATTTGAATTACCCCATTTACATGCAAATAAATAATCGAATTTGTATAAAGCAAACATACCGATGGAGCTTATTAGTTCGCCGCCTGCATATTTTAAAGTCGGTCATATGATTAATGCTCGGATTTTTCATACTATATATTAAAAAAAAACACTAAATACATCAAGTATTTTGTTGTCAAAAGTATCGACAACAGGGAGAAACACTTTTCGACAATAAACCGACTTAGCGCACTAAATTAATAGTCTTAATCCAGGTCACTTATTTTTAAATTGTTCGGTTATACACATTTAAATAGCAAGAGTATGATCACGTTTAAGATAACACTGTTAATAAATTTGCTCACAGAAACTGTAACTGTAACAATTTACCTGCATAATAAACATGATAGCTATCGCCTTACATATTTAAAGGTGAGAAAACAGCCATGAACTTTTGTTGTTTTGAATTACTGACGTTTTGCCTGAAAAGAAAAAGCCTGGTTCCCTACAGACAGATATTCGAATAGGCCTTCTAAATCACGTTGGCTTACACAAAACATGCAGCGATGGATTGAAATGCAGTTCAAAGAGCTATCGTTGCGTCATACTTTACACAAACATAATAATTAATATACATGGAGTGTTTTATGTAGGTTTATGTTAAACTATTAATAATCCATTATTATGATTGAATATTTGGAATAATGTTAACAAAAAACGGATGTTGAGAAAAGGACAGTAAATCACGTTACAGAACAAACCAATATAATTTAAAGTCACCATTAAAAAAAACAACAACATACAGCCGAACTTCGTTAACTCGACCTCGCTTAAGTCCACATATCGGATATTTCAAAACGGAAATAAACTCGTAAATTACTACCTTCTTACTTTATAAACAATAAATACGTTTTTCTGGCGGTTTTAACTCAAATTGTCGGTGACGTCGAAGTGGGCTTCTTCGCCTAGCGGAAACGCCTGATGCGAGACCTAGTAATGACTCAGTTTGCCACATATTGCAAAACACCGCTTGGCTCAAATTTAATCGAGTAACAGTTCGCTTTAAAGGAATAATTCAGTATTGGTTTTTAGTTTATTGTATGATACATGGTCGCTATTTTATATAACAATATATTAAACATTTTGGACCAAAATACGTTTATATATAATTGAATATGCATATGCTTTAATATATCGTGGTCATTTGTGAATTCCCGGTAACTTCGAAAACAAGAAATTCAGCTGTACTCAGATATTAAATACTATCGTGTTAGAGAACAGACACGGTTCGCTATGAAAGTCTTCTGGGGACAAGAAAGAGTAAAACACGCCTTCAAGCCGATATAAATTGCCGACATTTTCGATCGGAAGGAAGCTAGCTATAGTAGCATTCACAAACTACTTTAATGAGGAAAACAGCAGGTGAATATCCATGTTTTTGTTGTTGTTGAAAAATATGTATGTTGTAACAAACAAGCATATTTGCATAGTTAAACCACTTTAGTGGCACATTCTACTGCAGACAGCCACGATATTATAAACATTGCGTTTTCTAAATGCACATTAATTAAGGCTAACTTATTGAACAACGTGACAAATGAAGTTGAATACGACTTACAAAACACACTGTGTCCTGTCCACAGATGGGATATTAGCGAACATAAACGGAATGCATACAACGTTCGCTTACAAACATTTACAAGCATCAATTTAGAATGAGATTTTACTATGTGTTGTTTTTTTTAAGTCAAACACATTGCATGCGTCGATGCAGTTTATTTATTTGATCCGACTGATGGTGCTGCTGTAGAACGAATACGCTTTATTTGTGTGTGTACGCTATGGTGTAATACGGTCGGATTGTGTTTGAGATGCAAGTTGTGAGACACCATCTGAAGAGCGAATAGGAAACAACATGTGAAAGCTGTAGTGAAATATATTGACAGCGAACAATGCATAGGGAATTTAAAAAGAAACCGCACAAGTAATAACGAGTTCTGACAGTTCTGTATGGCATCGACTATTCTCTCTCTCTGATCTTTGCTGAAAGTCATTGTGATACGACTTTCTTGAAGCTTGAATACAATTAAGCCTCGACTTCGAGACAAAGTGGAGGTTATATAGGATGCACGCATGTTGGTCCGTTCGTCCACACTTTCTTCCTTCAGAATTTCCTCTGCATACCTGTTAAGGCTCACACAGTTTTCTCTATTACTTTTAAGCGTATGAAAGGTGTATCATTTTACTGTAGATTAGTATACCCCATGACTAGATGATGACCCATGCATGTCTGTCAAAGGTCAATATTACAACTTAAGATTCAGACAAACTAGTTTCCGCCGCATTTCTTTGAAATGCATGTACGGCGTTCACTATTACTTCATATAAATATTTATCATTATGTGTTGTGTAAATGACCCATATTCATTTTCAAAGGTTTGTTCTTTGTCAAAGCAACTTAACTGCAAACCTGTGTATCTGTGTCACAGCAGAAAATGAGAGTATCGATCACCTTTAGTAATTTTTCTAGCTAATTTCGCGTATTGATGTTTGTTCATCTTTAAATATGCAGTCCATATAACGCAATTCAATGCATCTTAAATTGGCATTTGTTCTAGTGAACAATAACAAAGTTTATTTGACTGAAAATTGTTTCTCTTTACGAAAGGCATTTAATAATGTCGAAAACGCTTGGTACGAACGGAATATAAACTTATGTAAATGTTGATCTACCCTAGAGACATCACTAGTTGCCGCATACAGATAACTAAACGACGAAACGTTACCAAAACAATTTCATTTTGCCGACTTAAATGCGTTTTTTTTTTTAGCGGTAAGATGTTCATTAGAAACTATTTCTGCAAAGTTTTAATTTGATCAACAACATATTGTTGAATTGCTGTTTTAGTATTTACTGTAACAAAATGTGCTCATTAGACAATATTTAGTCGATGTGTACGCACACATTATTCATCTGGAACGATAATGTAATGCTTGCTTAGTGGTTATATAATACTGTTAAGAGGTTGATAGTATGGTGTAAACAAATCAGGATTTAAAATGTTTTTTTTTTCTGGGATAATATATTTGCCTTTCAATGTGTTTTGTCTTGGAGGAGAAATCCCGTTTTTTTTCTGTTATTTTTATGTTTGTATGTTGTAAAGTCCTTTTTTAAAAAATAACTAAACACTAAATTACAAGGCAAAGAAAACACGTGAAATACAATATTAGTGTGATTAAATAAAACAATAAAACAGAGTATCTTATAAGGATTCAAACACTCAACCCCACGATCCGTAAACTTCTCCTTAACCTCCGATCATTAAATTATACGTAAATAAGCATATGCTCAATACATTTAAGCGCACAGCGATCGCTTGTATGCATGTTCCGATACAAACAAGAAAGACACGAACGGAATATGCTTGAGTGCCTGGTCATTGTTGTCGAACTATAGAGCTTACATTCCAATATCAATTGTGTAGAGGCCACTTAAATTTAACACGTATCTTACAACTTAGTTTTAATAAACCAACATTTTAGGGCGCTTTTCCATATGTCCATATCCGCATCCGCATTGCGCAAAACAATCGAACAAGTTGAAAACAGTTTGACCGTTTCCATATGTATGCAGTCCGTATCCGCAAAGCGCATCCTCCAAAGCCGTCCCCAAGAAATCGCGCGGTGAGTGATTTATTGCGGATGCGGACGACATGTTATCTAACTTAGCATGTTAAACACAGTTCTATGGAACATAAACTATTGGGAAATTATAAAAAAAAGTAGTATATATACACATGGATAACTCAAGCTAAGACTTACCGATTACAATAACTCGGTAATTACGGGTAACCTTTAAATGAGCCATGACTGTCGCTGTATATATAATTGTTGGATGCTTTATATTGTTTAAAATCCACCATATGAATGTTTTCACATAGTGTTTTACTGTCATACATATTTGCAGCCGACGTAATTATAACTGTATAAAAGATTCTTACTCCGACATTGTAACTATGTGAAAATAAGAAGATAACTAAAGCAATCTATGTTTATTTGCGGATTCATGGAAAAGCGCGTCCGTATAATATTTATGCGGATACGGATACGGATGCGGATACGGATGCGGATACGGACATATGGAAAAGCGGCCTTAACATAACATATCGCACTACCTTTTATAAAATCCTGTACGTGTATAACTTACGAAAGCTATTCTGCTCGTGCTATTCATATAATTTACGCAGTGTATTAGCACGGTACATTTAATTATTTTTACAAGATTGCAAATTCATTCTGAATACACACTAAATTTCAAGTAATGATCCGTTTTAAAGGGCAAACAGTGACGCACAATCAGCTTAACCGTTTGCTAGTGGCAAATTGTATCGGCCTATATTACAGGTAATATTATAAGCGTACCTTAAACAATGCGCATTTTGAGGACAGGAAACAAAAGCTTTCGCGTATGTACATTGGAATATGCATTTGAAGGGTTATTGTATACGTTGTGTCCATTGTTTCAAAAGCACAAAAACAGATTCTGATCAGGAACTTTATGTTACGGTTTTTGATATTACATTCCCGCTTTGAAATAAGCAAGTCAAATGAACGTTTGATGACCAAAGGCGTCTTTAAACAACTTCAACAACCGCGTCCCTGGTAAGACAACGACCGAACCCGCCGCATAACACACAACACATTGCGCGAATAGCCTTAAATATCATTTTCTGAAAGTCCAATGACTCACGTATTGTAAATAATTGTACATTGTACCAGTGTGTAAATTATCGTTACCTGTAAACGATATAGCGTGACTTGCTCTTAAGGCGCGTATTTAGAAGTCAGTATCAGATTACTGAATACACAATCTAGTTTAAAGACAGAGAAGACGTGAACATACCATAAACTGGTTTTATTTCGCGGTTATCTAATATGTGCATATTTCACGGTCAAAACATAAGCGTTTGTTGCTTTGTGTGGTTGCTTTGTCAGTGCATGATACTATACTTTTGCGTAAATTAAATAATTAAAAATGTTATTATAAATCATATTGAAAAAATGATTATTGTATTTCTTTTAGTTGCAATTACTGTGATTTGTATCTGTGGTATTTTATAGTGTATTCAACATTATCTATCTGTCTGTCCGTTTGTCTGTCTGTTTGTCTGTTTGTCTGTCTGTCTGTCTGTCTGTCTGTCTGTCTGTCTGTCTGTCTGTCTGTCTGCCTGCCTGCCTGCCTGCCTGCCTGCCTGCCTGCCTGCCTGCCTTGCCTGCCTGCCTGCCTGCCTGCCTGCCTGCCTGCCTGCCTGCCTGCCTGCCTGCCTGCCTGCCTGCCTGCCTGCCTGCCTGCCTGCCTGCCTGCCTGCCTGCCTGCCTGCCTGCCTGCCTGCCTGCCTGCCTGCCTGCCTGCCTGCCTGCCTGCCTGCCTGCCTGCCTGCCTGCCTGCCTGCCTGCCTGCCTGCCTGCCTGCCTGCCTGCCTGTCTGTCTGTCTGTCTGTCTGTCTGTCTGTTTGTCTGTCGGTCTGTCGGTCTGTCGGTCTGTCGGTCTGTCGGTCTGTCTGTCTATCTGTCTATCTGTCCTACCTACCTACCTACCTACCTACCTACCTACCTACATACCTACCTACCTACCTACCTACCTACCTACCTACCTACCAACCTACCTACCTACCTACCTACCTACCTACCTACCTACCTACCTACCTACCTACCTACCTACCTACCTACCTACCTACCTACCTACCTACCTACCTACCTACCTACCTATGGCTCATGCAATGCACATGAGTGGATGGTCAATATGCAACTTTCGTTGCTTTACATTAATCCAGTCTAGTAACATGTGTACGGTAAAGTTATATATGCATACATTATGTGACATTTCATAGTTATAAAATATTTAGTTGTGCATATTTTCTTACAACAAATTTTACACACAAATATAATAAAACCATATCAATAACCATGTTAATACAGAGCATTGTTTGTCAATTTAGCATATATAGCAATTAGAAGCAATTACCAGATGAAAATTTTATCACAGGAACAAAAAAGCGTGCGAAAAAGCAAATTAAAAAAAATTAACATAAATCAGCTGAACAATGACGCACCGAATTCTTCCCAACACTCGAATCGTAAATTGTTTGGATGTTGGTTATTAATTTATAGTATTGTATTTGTGAAGTTTAAATCTGATTTAAAATGTGGAAGGTTTAATTTAGTTCATTCAATATGATGTAACATATTGCGCATGTTACATATATTAATTACAATAATATGCTGAAGTTGTATGTTGAGGGTACTATAACAAACACAAACACAATCGTCATTAGCAAATCGAATCGACATGACTGAAACAGCTGTAAATTGCACATGTTGGCGCGTGTATTTTTCACTTAACAGTCATGTGTGCGCAATTCAATGTTTATATATAGATACAAAATAAGTGTTTACAAAGTAAAGATAAACACACACGTTTAGAATGCAAAACAACGCATCAATACATATATTTTACATTTGAATTTGTTGTAAAGAGGCTCATTGACAGTAGGTCGAAATAAGCATTTGGTTGAGTTTATTTGGCACTCGATAGTATTGTATTATATAAACTATGTCTTCGATGGCACTCCTGCGAGCGCAGGTATTTAAAAATAGTATAAAAATTGTTATGAATGCGAATTTGTCGACGTGAGTTTGAATCCTAGACAAACCGTTTATCAAAACAAAAGTAATTGATATCAGAATATATATATTAAGTAATGATTTCATCAATATAATGTTATTACTATAATAAATATGTGATTAAGAAAAAAGGTTTTGTGTTTTAAATATGTGTCCGTATGCTAGACGAAATACCGTCGATATGCCCATTCAAAAAACGCTGTACTTTTGTTGTTTTTTCAAGGTCAACTACAGCGGTTTTCATGTACTGACATGAAATTAGGTCGCTCGATACCATAGTATACGATGCGGTTACAGTCAGGTTTAAACTGGACTGCGTGCTTAATACTCAATACGAGTCCGTTCGATGCAAAGCTTAACACTATGATTTACTAATTTATTTCATAATGGCAAATACAAAACTATAATTATCTATATATAATAGTAATATATGTCCTTACACTACTGTATTTGTTGGCATATATTTGAATTTACAGGCTCAATTTACAGGCTGACCTGTAAACTATAGTTTTTGCAGAACGACACTATTTGTGTCTATATATAAAGATTTCTGGTAGCCTTATGAAATACAACCTGCGCATTGGAAAACATAACGTTGTCGTGTAGTGGTCTTAACCAGTAACCATAAATTCAGCAGTTACAATCGATAGAATAAAGCACACAAGGACATTGATTTATAGTGTGGAACTATATTGTAACAAAACGTAAGTTATTTTCAAAATCATTGCATAGAGATTTAAATGTTATTTTTGCTTAAAGTAACACAACTTACAGGATGACAATTATTTAACTAACTGAATACACACGCTCACATATGCGCTGACTGTTTTAAATGCTCAAATAAGTTAAAACATATCCTGATTTGACACTTGTTCTGATATGATCAACCGTATATTTGTCTTTGATTGAAATTTGTAGACAAGCGCTTAAAGATATTCGCTACGAACGTGTGCATGCTACTATGCATACATACCTATCACCTTTCGTCGATTAATTATGTGAATGTTTATAAACAATTTACACTGTGACACAGTGTAAAATTAGTGTTTTATTACAATGTTTTATATTTTACGCATAGTAGATTCATCAGGGTTAAATTGTTTCACCAAGTCGCATTTCCTGTGTGATCGTTAGTGTCCGTGAGAGGTCGCGAGTTTCCGTGAGTGATTGAGGTACGTGTTTGTGAGAGTTCGTATGTTATCGTTAGTCCAAAACGCACGTGCGTCCTCGGATTGACGGCTCGATGACCGACCCAGATGTTATATTACTATAGAGAGAATGTAAGTGTGTGTATGATTGGCTTTTAAGGGCGCACACCAACGCAAATTAATAAATAAGCAATTGGTTTTTCTTGGGCGGGGATGACTACATATGTTTTTACTTGGGTTACGCCATAGTAACGATTGGTTTTTAAGGGCGCACACCAACGCAAATTAATAAATAAGCAATTGGTTTTTCTTGGGCGGGGATGACTACATATGTGTTTACTTGGGTTACGCCATAGTAAACGATTGGTTTTTAAGGGCGCACACCAACGCAAATTAATAAATAAGCAATTGGTTTTTCTTGGGCGGGGATGACTACATATGTTTTTACTTGGGTTACGCCATAGTAAACGATTGGTTTTTAAGGGCGCACACCAACGCAAATTAATAAATAAGCAATTGGCGGGGATGACTACATATGTTTTTACTTGGGTTACGCCATAGTAAACTATTTAACGTTAATTATAAAAAGGAGTTGTAATGAGCTTTTCTTTCATTAAATTATTTCTTTAAATTATTTCTAAACTGAATTGTAATTGCTCAATTTATATTGAAATTGTAATATTACATGTAACAATGTAATATTCATGAATACCGATACAATAAAATGCCTGTATTTATTCCTAAAGTTTATTTCTGTTTATGTATTGTTTGTAATTATGATTGGATTTAAAGTAATTGAATAGCAAATGTAGTGCAATGCATTTATTTTATGGGATTTCAGACTCTACTTCATTATTATATCACACAACTGAGCAAAAACACGAATCTACGTCAGGGACATTGTTTCTCTTATCAAATTATGTACACCCTGTGACAACTGTTATTGTATATTGTACAGGTTAATAATTGTAAGCTGACGGGCCTCTTGTTTTACATCTATCTTCTATCAGGTGATTCGTAAAAATTTTATTTGATAATTTAAGATGTGCTCAGTTTTTACCCGTGGTAAGCATGTACATGTATCACGTTGTGAAGCGATCATATATAATGTAAACATTTAAAACGGGCAGCTAATCGAGGACAGTGCATTAACAGGTACTAGTTGACCAATACGTACGGCTTTTGGTCGTCCCAACTTGGTAAAAATATGACATTGACTACAAGTCGAGTTCGCACTGATGGCCTAAAGCCAGTGCTACAAGAGCAACACTTAGGTCTATGCAAAGCGTCTTACTCGTCAACACAGCCGTGTATCTTTGGTCGGTCATAGGGGCTCGACTTGGACGCGACACGTAACTCTACGCCGACTGGTATATATCCTGGCCCGGTGCTGCTCGGTGTTCGGCGTACGCTTCTAAATTGCCGTGCCTTGTTTAGCTCGGGTTGATACTGCATCACCGGGCGTTGGTGCAGCTCGGCACTAATCCTATATTTCCGGGCTTTGTTCAGCTCGGAGGAATACTTCTTTTCCGGGCTTTGTTCAACTAGGACCGACACTGCCTGTCCGTGCTTGGTTCAGCTCAAGTCACTATTCGTTACATCGACTTCGCTTCCGCGCATACGGCTCAGAGTACTGTAAGATGGGGGTTTTCCACCTGACTGTAGCGTAATATTTATTTTCATTTGCTTAAATTCGTTTCAGTGACATGTTTAATTATTCTAAAGTTTAATTATTTTTTTTGTTAACCGCTACTTATGAATAATCGAAGTACTCGCTGACTTGTGGGGGTGTAAACAGCTAAGTACTCGCTGACTTGTGAGGGTGTAAACAGCTAAGTACTCGCTGACTTGTGAGGGTGTAAACAGCTACGTCGATGTAAGGCAGATCATTTTATTTTTTTGAAACAATATCAGAACACGCATTTGATTTTTATCTCAGAACGCATACTTATTTGCCCACTATAATACCCTGTTCTAACCGTTATTATATGCCAGTATTAATATCTTACTTTCAGATTTAAATATTTATTGCCCCCTTGACGCCCTTTTCGTTGCCATAGTCCCTTTAAGTAAAGGCGGTTGCTAGTGGTTACACGCTGGTTTCACAATCCTGTGTTAGTTGTTTCAAAACCACGCCATGTACCTACGAATCAATATTTTTGTTTCACTATGTCAAACTGTGTGTTTTCTCCTTGGCTGTAGAAATCCGCTGTTGGCTGTAGAAACCCGCTGTGATATCGTGTTTAATTCACAATTAAGAAAAGACTTAACTATTACGCACAAGCGTTCATTGAGAAAAGTGACACAATCTTGCAATATCAGAATAAAAATAACGCAATAAAAGTGAAAAAAAAATAAGATAAGAAAGAGTACATTAACATTTTGCACAGTGATAACATTGGTATTAATTGAGTAAATTCAATGTGTATCATCTATATAGCTATATCATCATCATCATCATCATCATCATCAACATCATCATCACCGTCATCATCCTCGTCATCATCATCAACACCATCAATATAACCATCCTCATCATCCTCCTCATCATCAACACATTCATCATCATCATCATCATCAACACCATCATCATCATTATAACCATCCTCATCCTCCTCATTATCATTAACACCATCATCATCATCATCATCATCATCACCATCACCATAACCACCACCACCACCACCAACAACACCACCATCACCACCGACACCACCAACACCACCACTACCAACACCACCACCACCGTCACCACCACCACCACCACCACCACCACCAACACCAACACCAACACCACCAACACCAACACTATTGTCATCGTCATCATAATCGTCATCATCATTATCATCATTATCATCATTATCATCATTATCATCATAATCATCATTATCATTATTATCATCATTATCAACATTATCAGCATTATCAGCATTATCAGCATTATCATCGTTATCATCATTTTAATCATTATCATCATCATCACCATCATCACCATCATCACCATCATCATCATGATCATTTGTACCACCACAATCGTCATCATTATCATCATTATCATTATTATCATCATCATCATCATCATCATCATCGTAATCGTCGACAACAGCAACATTGAATGACTAACTCATTGAATCTATATATGGCTCTCTCATTGAATCACTAAGCGGAACACTAATTAAATAACTACATGATTCACTCATTGAAACAATAAATGACTCAATCATTTATTCATTTCCTAACTCACTCAATTAATCACTAAATTACTCAGCCATTGAATCACTAAATGACTCACTCATTTAGTCACTTAAATACTCACTCATTGACTCAAAAAGACCCACTCATCGAATCACTAAACGACACATACATTGAATCACTAAATAACTAACTTATTGAATCACTAAATGACTCAATAACTGACTCAAGTTCTGGCTAACCCATTTAATCATTAGCTGAGTCATGCACGCGTCCGGTTAAGTCTGTAATGTATGAATGCATATGGTGTATCAATCTCGACCGATAAGACTACGCTGTTCTCCCGATTCACACATATTGTGGACACAACTACATGGTTGTTGCTCTTTCAAGTTAGTGGAAAAACAAATAGATGTCCATAAAAATTGTTTATATTGTTGACAACATTTTATCGTATTAAATGAAATCTTAACTATTTTCGTTGTCAGTAATAATACCATTGAAGAACACACTAATGTTAATTTCGTTATTGTTGAATGTGCAAAATACTAAAGGAAGTTTATTACGATAAAGTCCGTTTTTGCTTCAACTTAATATGCCAGCAGACTATTGGAAATCGCCTACGCAATGGCAGCATTTATCAGAAATCACATTATTTGGGAGTCCAATTTCAAAAAGTACCACTCTAAACAACATGTACGTGGACACATGTAATTACCGGTCTTATCATCATTATCATCATCAACGTCACTAAGATAATAATAATAATAATAATAATAATAATAATAATAATAATAATAACAATAATGATAATAATCATCATCATCATCATTATCATCATCATCAGCAGCAGCATCATTATATTATTCTTATTCTTCTTATTATTATTTTTTTCATCATCATTATCATCATCATCATCATCATCATCACCATTATCATCATCATCATCATCATCATCATCATCACCATCATTGTCACAATAACCACCATCAGCAACATCATATCAATCCTTATAACACGCATCATCAGTAGCAACAGCACCATCAACACTACCATAATTGGGTTAATGATCATGATAACACATAGCACCTTCGTAATTACTGCAACCATGACAAACGACGGTATTGTCAGTATCAATAGCAACGTCTGAGTTGCCGTCTTCATCATCATCAAAAACAAAAACGTCCTTAGCGTATTATTATATTCGATACTATTAGTATTTTCGCATTGTGTTTATATTCGGGGTCGTTGTCAGCACAATTAAAACCAACATATACAATAGACAATCATTAGTAAAATAATAGATGATTTGTTCTACATCACAGCGTTTATTCATAAGCATTTTTAAGAAGAAACTTAGGTCCACCATATGTTTGTTTTTGCCCATAAACTAGTGTTCAATCTGTGATAACTGTACTTTTTGCCTCGTGAAACGCATTGAGAGCGAGAAGATGGTATCATACTTCGTCGCACATTATGCTGATAGCACTTTATGGCTTTGAAGGGACGATACACTTCATTAAAGCAGTGCCAATGTCATGACCACTTTAAATATAAGTATATTAAAAATATGTATGGTTATATTTAGCTCATTTTTATTACTATTGTCATTACCATTACTATTACTATTACTATTACTATTATTGGTATCGTCATTATTTCGCTATTACTAGTATCAATATCGTTACCATTGTTAGTATTGTTATCATTACTTTATACCTAACATTATTATTACCCATATATCGTCATTATCGTTATCAGAAACATCAATATTTACAACAACAATGTCGTCATAGCCGTAGTACGTAAATCATCAGGAGTAGAATCATTCCTACAACTGCTACTGTCATCAACAGCATTCTGTTCATGGGTGAAGATTTGTTTCAAATATATCAATTGCAGAGACAGAACAATGATGTAAGGCTTGAACATTATCAATTCAGACATGGGCGAAAAAGTAGTCATTATCTACAGGATACAAGAAGCCAACGCCCAAATAAGTTTGTCTTAGTCACTACATTCATTCACAAGTAGACTGCATTTATTCGTTTCCTTTCACAAATCAAATAATCCTATGTGTTTTCCGGATGTTCTGTACAAGCGAGCTTCACAACAGGAAGCATTAATTCCTCGAGTACAGATAGATAATCCGAATATCATGTTTGAACTGTCCATAATTATTCATTCAAACGGTATAAACTAAACGTAATTTAGTCTTGGCAAAAGAACGTTTCATTGCATCGTTAATTATATATTTCATTATGTTAGCAAACATCCTATTACTTCTTCTTGAATAGTAACACATTGAATTGATGTCATCAGTTTTAGTGTAAAATAAAATATCTATACCATGTAGAACGTGTTGTAACGGGTCGAATCATATGACATACATTAAACCCACGGTTTAATTATAATTGAAATACAATAATTGCCGCACGTTATTGAAAAATAACGAGTTTGCAGAAACATTGCGGCTTTTAAATAGCATATGGCCAAGCATGATATATCATAAATGCATGTTCACAAACAAATATTACCAACCAGATAACAAAACAATGTAGTATACACTCCTCGAATGTGTAAATAAAATAACCAGGACTAAGCCTAAACGTTATGCACTACAATTGGCGCAGGTAGTGTTTGATACACCTGGTAAGAAATAATCGATGCGACGTTTGCCGCAGGTATGATTTTTATCAGCACCTCTAATTTATCCTTAGATGAGCGGTTTGTATCCTAATTATAAACCCCAGATAGTATTGTACAGTTTCCAAAGAACTTTACATGCGTTATTTAGTATGTGTTTCCTCAGCGATGTCATTGTGTCACATAAATGCAACTATGTAGAAAACATGAAGTGTGCTTGCTGACTAATTAATTATGCGGTATGATTTGGGGAAAATGTTTGGATGTGTCACCAGTTTCACTTAAGATTTAACGTCTAAACATTTATCCAAACTGAAAACAACACTTTCGTACATGTGTTAAAATAAATAAAATACTTGAAACTCACGTTTGAGCTGGCTTTATAGTTGACGCAGTAACCAACGTATGTTCACAAGTGTTTGCCGTGCTGTGTGCAAGAGCGTCTGCTATTCTGACAAGGCGGTGGCATAAACGCATGGGTTTATATTTCTAAATAAGCACGCTAACATAACTTACTCAAGTTGTTTTTTCGCACAACACTGTTTCTACGTGTATCTCTGTCTTAAGTAACGGGTAAGCAATCTTAATAATCGGTACGCCCTGTTCAAACTTATGTTATCATATTGAAAGTGGCGGACGAGTTTAATTTATATCGTGTTTACATTCATTCGTGTGTTGTGAAATAGTATCTGGTGTACAGCTAGGTGGTGAATCAATGGCTTGACACTCATAATCGATCCCGGTCAAGTCCAGACTTGTTTTGTCACACATTCGATTGAAAAAGCAAAAATAAATTGAAATATACTAGCCAAATACTCTAAGCAAACGCAACTTAATCAACAGCAACGAGTAATAACCAAATCGGCTAAACCGTTTAGACATTACCACATGTGTCCGGATCATTCAAAATAGTTGTCAACAATTATAAAACGAGTTGCTTCACTTCTGTCAACAACAAACGAATGGCATTACGAAGATTTTTTCAGATTAAATATTTTATAGTGCATATGTTTTAACATCAGTGTGAATTATTGTTGTATGTGATGCTCTTCATTGTTGCGTGACAATCATAAGCGAAAGTGTGTATATGTTGTTTTAACGTTGAATTTGATTTTGAAAATGGTTTCCTTCGAACAAATGGGATTTCGGCAATTTTGTGAATACTACACATTTTTAACACACACATAAATACACCAGGTCACGACAACCTAACTAAATAACGATGATTTTTTTGATTATTGTATGCAGAAGTAAAAACTGCGTACTTTCATCATTTGGCTTAGAAGATAAAATTCATGCATTTGATATTAATTCATATATTGTTACGAGAACTTTATTTATAAACGGTGTTGATGTTGTTTTTTGCACATTAATCATGGCAAGTTGGAAGAATGTAATTTTATTCCATAGTCACGCTGACATTGACAAATTAACACCCCGTGCGATAAACTTAATTGCGTGTGAATAATTCTGGGCCAAGTGTGAGGTTCGTGCGCACATAAACCGGTTTACACCCCAAGGCGGTGACCCCAGTTTTATTTATGTGTGTTTTGTGTTTTTTATGTGTATTATGATGCCCTTTGTATTGTTTTTGGCAATTGGTCACTTGCCATAAATAAAGGACCTCGGGCTGCTAATCAGAGTTCTCTCCTGCTGTCGCAACTGGAGTTTCGAGTTGTTTAGATTTAGCTGTATTTCACCTTGTTGAATACGGCAAACACGCGCATTATAATGACGTCTCTTTGTTTATTTTCGTGACGTCATATGCTGTTGTTCGTGTTATTTAGTGATTGTCTATTGTTTATGTCATAATAAAGACAGAAAATGATGTTATAAATAAAATACCAGGTAAGTGTTGAATACAGATACATTTATTTGCTCGGCACGAAAATCTAAACCAACGCTCGTGGTTTATGTTTTCTACACATCGCTAAATAAACTTATCTGTATTCAACACTAAACAAGTATTCTCTAGTTCACCATAATAATTGCCATAATCATCATCATCATCATCATCATCATTATCATCATCATCATCATCATCATCATCATCATCATCATCATCATCATCATCATCATCATCATCGTCATCGTCATCATCATCATTATCAGTATCATCATCATTGCCATCATCATTATTTTCATTACCACCACGACAATCACCATCAGCAACTCATAACAATAATAATCATCAGTAACAACATGAACATCAGCATTAACATCATGGTGTTCAATATTATCATAACATGTAGCACCATGGTCATTAATGCAACCATGACAAACAACTTCGCTGCCAGTATCATTGACATCGTTTGAATTGCCGTCTTCATCATCAACAGCAGCAAAAGTGTCATTATTATAATAGTATGGTCAACATCATTCGTATACTGGCATCCGTGACATAAACGTCATCTTGTCTGAAAATAAAAATATCAATAAATAAAATAGTATTTATTTGAAATTATTAACATTGGGCAATCATTACACTGATTGTGTGTACATCGCAGCGTTTCGTTGCACTTAACACTATGTTTAACGAGCTTATAACAAGCAGGATCTTGTTAACTGACGTATCTAGTTGTCAATCTTCCAGTTTTGGGTAATGCATTTGGGTAAATTCAACTCGCAATGAACAAAAATGTTTTGATAATTTAAATTGTGCCAAATAAGATAGAACAGATACTGCTACAAGCTCAGGTTAATGCTTTCGATTGCATTACGGTATGAATTATTGTTCGTGAAATGCAATTTGTAAATACTGAGATAATAAAACAAACACTCAAAATGTAAGCAGACGAGTATTGATAACGGTGTTATAAACTTCAGACAAGAAGTGCATGATTAAGTGATAATACACTTGCTTCAAAACCTTTCCAAATTTGCTTCCGCTGTGATCATGATCACCATCACCATCATCATCTTCATCATCATCGTCATCATCATCTTCTTCTTCTTCTTCTTTGTCATCATCATCATCATCAGCATCATCACCATCGCTATCACCATGATAATCATCATTTTTTACATCTTAATCATCGTCACCATCATCAGCATCATCATCATCATCATCATCATGATCATCAGCAGCAGCAACAACATCATAATCATCATCATCATCATCATCATCGTCATCATTATTATCATCATCATCATCATCAGCAGCAGCATCACCATCGCCAACACCATCATCATCATCTTCTTCTTCTTCTTCTTCATCATCATCAGCATCATCAGCAGCATCATCATTACAACATCATCATCATCAGCAGCAGCAGCAGCAGCAGCAGCAGCTGCAGCATCATCATCTTTCTTCATGATCATTATTGCCATTATATAATAAACATCACCTCCATCCTAATAATATTAGTAAGCATAATAAATATAATAATAATCAATACCAGTATCATCAATATCAACTCCACAATAAGAAATATTATAGGTATCACGTTCATCAATTTCATTACCACGACCACTCGTGCATCATCATCAACACCACAATGACCTCAGTACCATTATTATGAACTGTGAGTATTATTGTAATAACCAGCATATTTTTCATTAATATAATTGGAAATACCATTTTTACTTTAAATGGTCTATTGAAAGGGCACTGACAGTTTTCTCTTCAATTTGGTGTTATTATACTGTCTTCAACTTCCAAAAATGTTTCAATGATAACAAGTATTTGCAAGTAATTGGAGACTATAAAAGTCGTAAACGTTTGCTTTTTGATTATGGCTTAAAGGTGGCGGAATAAAAAGTAATTGCAACAAACTGCTGTTGGTCTCTTACAAGTTAGGATACGCATAAAGAAACAATGCAATAAAGTCAAACTCGACCAATTTAATGACAATACCACAGAACGGGAGTCAGGTTAAAAAAAATCAAATCTAGGAAAATTTAAGAGGGAGCGTACGCGGCGTCTGTCCCGTCTTACCCACCCATGGGATCTCATTAAATATGTGCAATCACGTCAATCACCTGTAACTGAAATAACTGCATACTCGTATGTGACTACAAATTCAAATTAATATCTAGACTATTGCTACAGAATAGTTAATTAGCATGTTGTTGCATATATTTTGGTTTTGAAAGCAACACATATTTAAATAATTTTGTAAAACTATCTCACATTAAAAATGACCCACAATCCAAATAAATGGTACCTAAAAGGAGTATTCCCATTTAAATGCAATTCATTTGCAACACCAGTTTGTCATCGCAAATGTCTCTTGTCGTCTGAATAAACTTGTGGCAAATGCATTTAAAATGCATTTAATATTAAGTCTGACTTAAATAGCATTTTCTACAATTTCAATGACTGATGGTTTATCTGCTATGTCGATTACTCAGGTATGCGCGACACGTTGTTAAACCACTTTCCCGTTATCGGAGGAATAATCATTTGTTTAAAGTATATGCGGAGATTTATGTTTACGGTGATACAATCGGATCCTTCCGGTTTCGGTATTGTATGCATATGTTATGTGTTTCACTAAACAACGCTACGAGCACCTGCTAATAGGAAAACAAATACTGGCGTTTGATTGAACCCCAAGAAATAACGGAAAGTAAATAGGTGTAAATACAACGCGAAACAAACAGTCGTCCGTAATCATGTCGAAACATCCATTTATTACCAACATTCAAAACGCAAGCCTAGTAATTTTATAAGGAATTTTGTTAAAAACAATGTTGCTGTAGTAAATAAATGTATATTTCAATATTTTTTATTGGTATATTGTTGGTAAGCATTTGAAACAAAAACTTTAAAAAGTTGATAAATTATACCTATATAGTTACTACTAGATAACAATTAAAAGTGACAGAAAGAGCGAACCAGTAATCGACTGTTTTGACGAGTAAAATAACAAGTGGCAGACAATTGACATCATATTTTATTCTGCTTACGTTCAATGCAAACTTTAAATGAAACCGAAATTCAATTCAGTGATTATATAGATCGAGGCCTACATAGCAAAATAAAATCTATGTTGAAACATATTTATTTATCATCTACCGTTTAATACATGTATAAATGTTAAAATGTCACTGTCAATTATTTAAAACTTTACGCAGCCATTCTCATCTTCTCACTAAAATGGTCAAGGTCTTTCACATGACGCAATGTGAATACGTCATATCAATGAATACTTCATAAAAGAGTGTCGATTTTAATCTCAATGGCATTATGGTATAAGTTTCGTTTCCTTTTTACGCAATTTAGTCTGGTAAATTAAAGTAGTTGTAAAATACACTTTGTAAAGTATTTATAATACAATTTAAATAACCGGCTGTTACCTAACCAGAGAAAATACCATGGTTAAACATTCAAGAAAAAAAACACACTATACCACCAGTGTTAAACAATTTGGCTGGTGGTATTTTATTTAACTCATTGATCAAAGCACTTAAGTAATAGTTACTGATTCAATTAAATATCCATGAAAAGTTAACATAATAAAATGTCCCCAGATTCTAAAAAATATCAAAGTCTATTGCATTATCAGTGCATATAGTGTAATAGTGATATGATATAAAATATATTTTATGTTTGAATCGAGGTTTATTTATTTTCTCAAGGAGTAGTATACTCCACTTGCCAATTGACTGCTAAAACTCTTATCAATTGATTATTTTGTTTGAATGTGTGCAACAAAATCATCTCATCAAATGCCCAATTCCGCCATAATAACATGGAAAAACAGTTTAAATACTGTTTCCTACAATGTTGCATTATATATATATATATGGCATTTAAATTTCAATAAGCATAAGGAGAAAATACAACATTTACAAGGAAAAAATAAAGAACTTTTAACTTATCATATTATATGTTGTAATTTACACATTAGGCGTTATCTGTATGCGGAAAAAAAAGCAGGTTCGTTGAAAACAACATTGCACAATCAACTCGAGAGATACATGCCATCGGAACACCACGCTCATGTAATATTCTCTATATATACCATAAATATAAAGGTAATTATATCTACATGTATCAACTACATGGAGTTAATGGTCTTTGAAAAAATGAAGAACAACCATTTGTTCCCAAAATCTAATGTTGATGGCCTGGTTTGAAATTATTAAATGATAACCTTACAAGTACTGCAGTAAACAAAACAACTTTACAAATATTATATCTTTACTATGCGAGTATATTTCATTTTGGATTTCCCGACTTATCCAGTGCCTAAATTCGTATTAGTATATGTAACCATATGAAACTTACTTCAAACACAACATGACCAACACAACTTCTCAAAATCTTCCGCGTTTATAAACTAGTTGAACATAATTCGACAATGCTGCCAGTATGATGTTTGCGATTGTTTTTTTCTGTTAAAGGTATGTTCCTCTTGAATGAATTGAATCAGATTAGATCATTGGGACCAAATTAGTATATCAATACATATAAAACATATATTTGTTTAAGGCATTTAACGACCTATAATGCAACATTGAAAGTTCAGATATTTAGACGTGTACATTACGTCAGAAACAATAATTGTTAAAGGTGACACTTAACGTTAAGAGAGAGCATCGTGTACATAGTTGGGAGCTAAATGCTGTCAGCTATTAAAAAGTTATCTACCTTTGTAAAATCTAGTATCTAGACAGACGAATAGACTCTGAAATATGATACTGTTCACGGATATTAAGAACAGCGTAGCCGCTTTTGTTAAACTAACGTACATCGGGTCCGTCAATACTACATCAATCTCAGTAAGAAAGAGTCCCAACTGTTTGTAAATTAAGAACCGTGCATAACATTAGTGTATTCTTTAAATTAACGAACATTACAGTAAGTTTTGCATCCCACGATTGCTGGTGGAGAAAACTTCTCAATATATCGTTCTAACGATGAGCTTTTCGCGTCAGACTATGGAATGTGATCTGTCTATACCAATGTCGAATAAGATAACGTAATAAAGATATAGATACAGACTCGGTTTTCAAGATAGAACCAATTATAGCACACATGCGGTTAAATATTCGATATAGCAACGGTGACTGTCAAAATGCGGCTAGCGGTTTGTAGCTGAAAAGCGCGTTACACGCTTAGCACGTGGATAGTGATTTAAGCATCAATCTGTAATACTGTATCTGAACAATGCAAATGCTAGAGCATAAATGAATTAGCATTATATGGAAATAAAAACAAATACGACTTTGTTCATTAATAAAAAGAAAGCAACAGAACATTTTTGATAAATTAATATAAAAAGAAAAGGCGCTGAAGTTTATTTACTTTTATTTTTGACAAAGACTTTAGTTCCGCTAACTTTCATTCAAATGTTGCCTCAGCCAAAGTTTTGGCATAATTCTAATCCGTGTGCAGAGACTAGTTTGAATAACAATTTCGTTAATGATTACTAGATCTAGTAATTTTTTTTAACAAAATAACACGTTTGACGGGATCAGTTTGTCGAGTTAAATCATTGATGACGTCGTAATAGTTAGTAAACGGTTTCTTTCACCACAATTCACCAAAATTATTATATTTATTTATAATTATTCATTTATCTACTATTTTAATGAGTTTGAATAACACTTTCGTTAATTATTACTAGATCGAGTAATTTTTTTTTTTTTAAATAACACGTTTGACGCGATCAGTTTTTCGAGTCAAATTATTAATGACGTCGTATTTCATATTCTTAGTAAACGGTTCCTTTCACCAAAATTCACCAAAATTATGATATTTATTTATAATTATTTATTTATTTAATATTTTAATTTGTAGTAATTTGTTACAATAGCGGCTGTTAAAAACACGCATATCTATAACAAAACACATACCTAACGCAAATGTGTTACAAATGACTTGTACCTTTACCAATTAAAATTATAATGAGGGCGTGATAAACTTTCGAACGACGACGCTCATTTGCATATTGGAAATGTTATGCGTTCTCATTGGCTGACTGTTTTGCTCTTGTTAAGCCGACTCCTCCTGCGACAAGATTTTATCGATAATGGGCACTTGGTGCATAAAGGCGAGTTTGTTCATTTGTCTTAAAGACACAACAACATGCATATGCGAGCGGAAAAGGTTGCGCTCTAAAATCGGACACTGAATGTTATGGCGTCCTTTTTGTAAAAGCATGCGTTAAAATACGCCGAATTCCGCGTTACCGAGAACTGTCCGTTTAAAGTCATTTTATAAGCGTATTTTGAAAGTAAGATTTGTACACGCTATTGGATTTTTTTTAAGGATTCGCACCCCGCATTTTCACACACAAATACAATAAAGTATTGTTTTCTTTGGTCTATAATTGTTTTTGAGTCGCGGCGATTTGCTGGGTCGGTCGCGGGAGGGTAAACAAACACTATTTTAGTTTAGGCCCAACTGGATAATTGTCACATTCTCATCATTGAATACTGTCGGCGAATTTTAATTTTGACATTATTATTATTATTATTATTATTATTATGATTATTATTATTATCATTATTATTATTATTATTAGCATTATTATTAGCATTATTATTTACCTGTCTTTGTGTTATACATTTCCATTTTCAAAATTGCCCGCCCGTATTTGACACTCATTTTTAAACGATATGTCAAGTTTCTCATTACTGCATTTGCATATACGTAAACGAAGCGTAGATTACTAAAAGTGTTTCTATAATAATTTTTTTTTTCGCATTCGTTTATTCGCATATAACGTGTTTATTTAATAAAAACTTGTGTTATATTTGTGCAATTATTAATTCATGTATTTATGTATTTGCAAAGTTTGCAAACCTCGAATGTGTTATTAAATAGCACGGATTTTTCAATTACCCTGTTTAACTGTCATATACCTTTTTACTTGCCTTAAATCGAAAACAGATCACTCTCAAATTAGACTCGAGGTTACGTGTCACATTGTTCAGTTTAAAGGTGTATTGGAATACTATTTTTTAACCGCATGAGTGTTATTTATCGGCGAACAAACATCGATTTTCTAATTTGTTAGTCGCCACAAATTGTTATGTTGCTGTTCAATACATATTGTATCAGTGTTATTACGCTACATGCTTTCAGTAGGTATATACCTTGTCAAAATACACCATTTTAATCTTCAGCGCTTGTCCCTTATTCAACAACTCATTCTTAGACTTAAAACGTAAGAAACATATATAATTGAAACTGTTATATTATAATAGTGATGACAGTTTGAATTGTAGTTGGTATTCACTAATGCAGAATTTAACAGTATTTATTTAGCATCAGTTATACGAGTCATTGGTAATCGGCACATTGCGATCGCACACTATTTTTATCGAGTCTATTTTTTTCTGCATTACTAAGTCTATAAATAGGTTGGTAAACACGGATTCAGACGAAACATATTTGTTTCACATCATATGATTTATCGATCTAATACTATTCAACACAAATCAATCAATGCAGAGCCACTAAAATTGGAATTGGAATACGAAAGCATTCGCATGTCAGTGGGTTAACATGTGTATGCTTATTTGTTTAATATTATGTAGTAATCTCGGGTAATATTGACAAAATCCACTTTGCTATTGCAAGGAACTAATTGGACGCTTGATTATGGACACGCGCCTTCAATCTGACGCTCATTTAGATAATGACTCAAGGATAGTATAAAAAAAGTGCGGCGTTTTCAAAACAAGAAATGTCTTCAAAAAAGACAATCGGCGTTGAAATTACTACTGAGATGTCAATTAAAAATAGCCTAAACATAACAGAGGGCCAAGATGATCGGTTACCTAATGTCTCAGACCCCAGATGTTTTGGTTTCCACCTATATTAGAAGACTAGTTGGACCCCAGATTTCTCGGACACCGTAAGAAATCTTCTCGGACCCCAAAGTCAATTTGAGATAAATTCAATTCTTATAAATAATCGTATCGTGAATAATCCGATCATACAGCTCCATGTTTTCACCAGTGATATTTGAATAGCCAACATACTTTACGTTAACATAATTGTTTAATGAATTTGTCAGGCAAATCTAACAAATTAACAATGTAAGAAAATAATTGCAAGAATGAATGCAAATTATTATGCATAAGACAAGTCTATACAGTTATTTAAAGTAATGTATACCATACACTCATCTTAGAAGTTTTCTAATATAAACACGATTGGAAGTAAAATAACCATTTATACTGTGTATCCTAATAAAAAGCAATATGCAGGGAACATTCAGCGCATTTGAAATGTTCATACTTTATTTTTGATAACACAAGTGTACATGAAATTTCATTAGACTATGACGATTTAAAATTATAATCGGTATGGATATGGTGTATCAAGTGTTCCTGTGAATAATTAGTATTGCAAATTGTGGATTCATGCTACGCAAATCACAATTCGACTTATTCCGATTATTAATTAATAACATGTATATCTATATAAAAATGTAGCATCTTTTTACAGATTGAATGACATCTACGGAGAAGTTGATAGAATGGTGTAGTTATAAATTATTCTTAATTAATCGTAGCCACTATTTAAATTCAAACTAATAGTAAGTTTATAGATATAAATTCCCCATATATATAATTTTTTAGGTTTATGGTTCACTGAACGCTAATTGATGCATGTACGAATATAATAACAAAGGCTACTAAGCGCGCTATTGTTAGAACGACACTCCTGTTTCTGGAATGTGTTGGACTGGCTAGAATGAATGGGATACATGGAACGACAACTCTGTGAATGAGATTGATGACTGGGAGCTATTTATAGAGCGTACCGCTTATATAATTGTAGTCTAAACAAAATAGTCATTTCGTTACGGGAAATAATATAGGATTCGATTTATGGGATACAATGGAAAAATACGTTAATAATTAGCCTCAGATCTAGAGTGTATGTCGATAATATGTTTATACGTTTATTCAAACCGCTTATGTTCACAATCATGTAAATTTAAATCCCCATAAGTATTTAGCAATTTTGGTACAAATTAAACGATTGTTGTAAGTTTGCATTCTATACAATCTGTCCGATAGAATAGTGGTATTAAATTTTACCCCTGCATATTCTTTTTTTAATTAACTCATCAAATGGCGAGTTTTTCATTGGTATTAATTTACAAGAAATCAAGGTCAAACGTGATCTCAAACAGCTACGCCGAAAAAAAGGCAGTTATAAAGTGGCTGGCGAGCGGTAAAGACCTGTTGCGAGGAAAATACTACATTCACGTTGGTACTGTTTATCTGCTGAGTAATTTTTATAAGAGGAGAGTGATAGAGCTTTAAAACTAGGTGGATTGGAACATCGTTTTTATTTAATTCATAATCAATAAACGGCAAAATATCCTGAGGACAATTTGTTGGATGTAGTATTGTGTTGATCACCGTTCGATATCGATAGGTAAGCACTATTGTAATATTATTAAGCAGTCCATTTATCCTTTACTGGTAATACTCATTCATGAACACTTGCTTACCGAAAACGTGATACTACTCGTTTTTTCTTTGTCTGATGATTGTTTCTGGAAAACCCGGGGACAGGAACGGCGTGTCGTGCTGTAGAGTGTATGCACGTTCCATCTTCACACTCAGAGCCCCTCTAGTCCAGTTATGTGTTTTCATCTACATATCATATCCGACACTAGCTTACTTCGCTCCGGCCTACCGAAAGCACAATCCTCGTAGTCACATTGAAAACTGTAACCTGATGTTGTTTTATTCTTCAAAGAAATAGTACCATTGTTAATGTACTAGCAGACATACGTTGGCATTCGACTAGACATACTATTGCAATGCATGTTTTCAATTCGCGTAGTTAAATGTTCATTACGCCGCATACATGTCCTGCGAATGCATCTTAAATGTGAAATTGACGGTGTGTTTTTCAACTGACTCCTTTTTTCTTAGTTTTGTGAGTTATTAGTATCACTTGTTAACGAAGCCAATTAAATACACGCTTGTGTGAAAGGATCATTTTTCAAATCGCTCTAACAGATGTCAATACAAGCAACAAAATACACGTATATGCATCGGTAGTTGTAAAGTTATTAATCACTAAGTAGTTTTCATTTTACTGTATTTTAATACCAGGCTGTTCTATTGAGTAATGTTACACATTAACATTAAGTACCTAGTGATTATACAAAACACATATAATTTTAACGAGTATACATTTTACATTTACATTGTGTATCTGTTTGGAAAAAAAACACATCATGCTTAATTGAGTTTATATTCGCATCAACGGCAAATGATATGTACATACATGTGCGTAGCCATCATTATTTTCACATTGATTCTTCCTGATAAAAACAACACTGGCAAGTTGTACATTTTGGGTTGTTTTTTACTTAGAGCCGGTTTAATTTACAGACGGTTGTTCGTTAAACATGGTCGCACTCTGTTCTATGCGTTTTATATTATTACTCGGTGTTAAAAAATCGCGTTGAAATTAGCATTGTCCGTTATACCGTAAGTTCGTCACAGTACGTGTAAGGATAATTTTTTCTATTGAGCTTTCAGGATACCGCCCCAGAACTACGAACATTGACATTACACATACGCATCGTACCGTATTATAAATAGTCTTCGAAAAGAACGCCCAGACGTATAGTAATATACGCATGCAGTTAAAGCTAGTATTCGTATGTATTTGATGTAGTAATACGCACAAAGAGGTACAACTAAAATTAAGTATTTAAATGGTGAAAACACTTCTCAAAGGCAGTGTAACATTTTTAACGTTTGATTAACCTTGGCATATATACATTGCATTTGCGTAATATTTTGACTTTAAGTTTATGTTATACGCAAAATCATTAAATGTATAATGTAAACTCTCATATTTTGTAAAGTTTGTATTAAAGGGTTAAGTTTGTTTTAAGGAAAACGGAAAACGTAAAACTTACAGGCATAAACTGCAACAATCAAAGCCATTGCGCATACATGTATAATCCGATCCATGTTTATTACTCAAAAGCGTTCATATTTATTGCTAATAAACACGAGATTGTTTCTTGCCAGTTCGCAACAGATTGGAATGAATTTTAAATAACGTGAATGCATATGTTTTATGGAGATTCATCATAATTGTTCGACGAAACCGGAAAGAAGTCTTTTACATTTAACAATTAAAGGCAGAAGTTATGCGTTATGATTTTAAGAACTTATTAGCTTACGTTGTTGTAACTATAGGCGTATTTTTCACACATTCTAAGCAGCATTTTTTTTTTATACGATTAAGTAAATATTTATGTAATGCTTATTATAATGTGTTGAGATATTTGTATTAAATAATGACTAAGGGCATTTTCCCATTGTTTGTATTTGAATAAGTACAGTGTTAGGTCAGTTCAAAATAATACAATGAGTTAAATTTTAGTTGCGCGGGTAAACCGTGTACAGCATTTCGAAATAAATGCTCCGATTTTGTATGGGTCGATCGACAGCTGACCTTCAAACTTCGACACAAATTTTGTACAATAATAATGTACCTCTAGTATGAACGATCCGTAATCAATGACAATAAGACAATATAGCTATCTGAAAATGATCAGATGTCCTCAGCCGAATTGACCTACCTACCTTCTTGCCTGCTTGCATGCATGCATGCATCCATGCATGCATCCATGCATGCATCCATGCATGCATCCATGCCTGCCAGCCTGCATGCATGCATCTATACCTGCCAGCCTGCATGCATGCATACATGCATGCAAGCATCCATGCATGCCAGCGGGCATGCATGCATTCATGCCTGTATCCATGCCTGCATCCATGCCTGCATCCATGCCTGCATCCATATATGCATCCATGCATACACCCATGCATGGATGGATTCATGGATGCATACATGGGTACTATGGCATACTGTTATATAAACATGTAGTTTGATGAAACTGTCTCCTTACAAAAGCGCTTGACTATTGCATTGCATAAACATAGTATACGTTTAAAGAAAATATAGTTCATGAAGTCTTCTCGTATATATTCACTATTTACTAACCGTTAGGCTAATATGAAGCCATTGAGGTAGTGTGCATTAAGTTTGCCCTGGCACGTCATTAATCTTTGAGGACATTAGTGGAATGTTCGATAGTTTTCGTCAGTAAACACACGAGAATAGTTATACAATATAAATTGATGAAACAATTCGCACAACCACTCTTTGCGCTTTTGTGGCGCTGTAAGTAAGATGCAAAAACATTGAGTACAAAAACCGTGATTCACATGTTCAAGCCCAACGTTGTAGTAAGAACTCAGATGGGTAAACATGTCAGTACATAGAGTATTATATACATATTCTTTAATTGACTTCAACTTATAATAATTCTACAGGCTTTGTTTGTGTACATTAATTGACGAAACTACGAGATAGTGTTCTGTTATCAATCCTGATGTTAATGACATTGGCCGATTTCTTAAAACGCATCAATATCATGAGATAATAATAGTTTTATATTAGTCTTGCTATTTCTTTCTCGAGTCAATGAGATAACTGTTTCGTGTTTGTGCCAATAACTGTGTATGTTTGTGTATGTTTTGTATGCATATGTGGTTTAGATTTCATAACTAGTCATATAATAAATAAGTAATATTCAATAAGTAGTATTACTATCTCAAGCAATGTCTGTTTCGCAGCTGTCACATACGACCGTACTGTATCTTCAGTCTATAACGATTTGGTCAGTGCTATTATGTTAGTTTTCTTATTGACATATATATTTTTTAACTTCTCGAAATGATTTATCGGCAAAAAGTGTTCTGCAGACGCGACTTTAAAGAGCATTCTTTTTGTTCCTTGAATTGCTTGACATGTAAGCGACCAGACCTTCTCGTTTCTTACTGAAGGAGCTTCCGATATGTTGTGTGCAGCATCTTGAATGCATCTTACATCGATACATTTAAAGACCATTTCATAGCGATCTTCACCGAATAGCTAAGTAAGGCTCCGAAAAGTTTCCGAGTAAAATAATTTCTATATATCGGTCAACCAATCGCTGAACGGAGCCGCCGATAACTGCAGTTTCATTTTATGCACAAACAAAACGCATGCCCGAGGTGCTATGTATCCTAGTTATATAAACTTAATTTGAAATAGCAAACTTTTTGCAAAGTAAAAGGTCGCCCAAATATCTGGAAATAATGGCTAATTACACAGATTTCCTGTTAACGTTTCGAGTTGATAAAAACATACTGAACGTAAATCGTGTGTTTACAAGGTTTTTTACAAACGATAGAAGCCGCATTGATTCTAAAAATACAATTTTGGAAATAGATCACACTCAGGCGTCATAATGGCTATGCACACAGCATATCGTACTTTATATACTAATAAGCTGTAATACAGCTCATATAATAATAATTGTGCATTTAGTCCTTTATTACCTCTTGAAACACAACACATATAGTAACTTGTTTTTAAGCTCACTATTGTAAGATTTTTAAACAGATGTTGAGGCCATTCAGTACACAATAACTTCAATAAGAAGCCTTCATTTGTGAAATATTGGCTCCAAAATTGCATTGGCTGAAATATCACATGGTTTATCGCCAAGTGATTTGCTCTACGAAATTTAACGAAGATGTTAAATCTTCCTGTGAACGGGTCTATTAAAGCAAGTGATGTAAACGCAAATCAATCATTTCAACATAAAACAGTTTATTAACGACAAAAATAGCGCGTATCATGACCATATATCCGACAAAAAATAAGAACAACAAATCGACCTTTGTTTCTGCGAATAACGCATAAAATACATGTACTTGTATCGCGTTTGACTGATTATTACGATCTAAATTTAGACCCGACACTAAATTAAACGGAATATTCATGAGGGGCCACGTCTAAGCTAACACGCAATAATCGGTGTTTTCTATTAACACTGTGGACACGCCGTAACCATTTTACACTTCAATTTCATGGCTCACCGTTTACCTGAGCGATATTGATTACAATTAATATACTGTGTCCATTATCAGGTGTGCTGTGATAGTTAACGAAGTCATAATACACCAGGTGTAATCACATCACCCCATCTAATTAATTTGTCGGAAAGGTGAAACAAATTGTTTTTCAAAAATTCAATTTTGAGTGTATTTTTTTATATTATATTATATTATTGTTTTATCTTTGAATTTTATAGATCTAAATTAAAATAAATTGTTGAATTCAACCCATGCGAAAGACACAAAAAAATCCATAGGACATGAGGTCCTGTTACAGGACCTCATCAGATTTTACCAGACCTTGTTTGATATAATAAAGATGCATTGTGAATATTTGTCCCTCAATTCTTCTTTTGAACAAGTCGAGAAATTGTATTTTTTACCGTAAATTGTAGTGTTCCTCAACACTTCTCATGCCGAAATTGGTGGTGAATCGGAACCATAATGTGTTGATAATGGCCTGTGGACTGCCATTCCCTAGTTGCCCTTCATTATAGAGCTTTTCAATTTCATGCTCTTCTATTGGTTGGGCCGCATTACCCTTGTTTCCTTTACCTTCTTTTTTAACTTTTTTTCATTTTAGACTGAAAGAACTTTAAACAATCAATGACAATTCAATCATTTTGAATGATGTCAAAAATATTCTGGATATTTTTTATGTAATTAATTAATATGATAAATTGTTAATGTCAGTTTTACAAATATGCTGTCTTAAAAAGATTTGTATTTATTTTTCTTAAAAAAAAAAACAATTTTTTTTTTTAACGAAGCTTATTATTTGGCTTTTATCAGACTTACAGCAAGTGTTTCCCTGAACCTTGGGAATCCTTGGCGCTCACCCTTACCAATGGTGAATGGATAGTGATTGATTTGCAGTTCCTTTTCAATGGTTGATACAAAGGATCTGAGTGAAGTTGTTTCATATTCCTCACCATTTTCTTTTCTTATCGACAAAATAAACATGCACAAGATGTCATCTAGTTCTTTCATTTCAACTTTTTTGATATCGGATGGTAATTCTTGCTGTTTTAAAAATGTTTTAAGCTTTTTCAGATTTGAGTCATGCTTTCTGACTGTGTTTTTGTTTTTTTGCTGAGCATTGTATTTGTCAATGTCTCCTAGGCTTATTGGAACAAACCCTTTCACCTCTTTTGATTTGTGTTCAGTTTTATTGAGCTCAATAGAGACTGGCATTTGCACCTCTGTTGATGTTTGTTCATTGTCGATGATCGCATTAGAGGCTGGCATTTGCATGTCATCATCGAAAAAAAAGGGTCGATACTGAATTCTGCCAGTACGTTTGAGTTCACTTCACTCACATTCAAAATTACCTGTTTACTTTCAGATTCATTTTGCCAATCCCAATCAATGATGAAATTTGGAAAGTCTGACATGTTTATTAATTTAAATTAAAAACGCGTTTAGTCTAGTTGTTTAAGTGTAATAAAATGTTTATTATTACTGTTTTAATTTTCAATCCGTTATGTTCGTCTGCAACAAATGATGGTAGCGGCCCAAATTGGTATTGTTAATTATTTATTGTATTTTTTTCCATTGATTAAGGCTCAATTTATTCATGTCTCCCTTTTTTTGTATATTTTTTATAAATGCTATGGGTTTTTTTTGCAAATAAATACTACTTGTATATTATTTTTCTGAATAAAATATGAATCGCATAGTTTGTTTACATTTTAACGACATAAGCGACATTCCACGCCTAAAAAAAAGTAGTTCTCAGTGTGGGCGGGACTAAACAAACATCGCACGCGACAAAATGGCATGATATTCTTTAATGTGGGCGGAGTTAAAAAGTGTTATCGGTCAGGGACATGATAATTTTGGAAATGGGCGGAGTTAATTTGTGTTATCGGTCAGGAGCAATAACGCTTAAAAATATTTGGTCACCATCTCCAATGTAATTGTGCATTAGTGGCATAATAAAATACATGTAGCATTCATCCAAACAGGCATACATCGTTTACTTGTTTATGCTATGCAGCCTTTGTGACGTCATTTATGTTTCACAGCAAGGCTACCAATGGAAGCTGTTAGGTAGTTAAATGATATATTGCTGAAGCCTCCGTTATTCATTTTGGACGATCGAAAGTGAGGTGCACATGTAAATTTAGCTATTTTATCGTCGAAATCATATACACATAGCTGATATACTGTTGGTATGTGTTTTATTGTGTTAACATAATCGAAAAGGGAAAGCATCTAGACAGAAGTTAGTATAATTGTGTTAGTTTTGCGCTTAATCAATATTATGTACTGTAATTTTCCACCCATAATACATTACGTTGAAGATTCAATATGCTATCGAAACTACAAGCACAAGTACAAATACATTTATATAGCGCAACAATTATTTTTTCAATATTCAATTGCGCGTTGCATTGTCATTTGTACAAAGCCCTCCTATTATGCAATAGTCAGTCATAGAAAACACTGAACAGATGTGTTTTAAGTTTGAATCTGAATTGATTTTCATTCTGCAAGAACTCCAAGCATTTTGAAGAGCATTCCACCACATAGGTCCAATAACAGCCATTCAGCCATTTCTGTTCGGGTTCTGGTAATGGTAAAGTTAGTTACGTCTGTTGACCTTAACCTGTATTGACCTTGACTTCGAGTGAACAGTTGCCCGAGATAAACTGGAGCGGTTCGTGTATAATTCTGAAGACGAGTACCATAATTTTAAACATAATTCGTGCACGCACTGGAAGCCAGTGCAGTGCCTGAGTATATCCTTGCTGGATTGGTCAGATGGCGCGTTAATAACAATTCTGAAATTTGGATATACTAGTTGGCATTTGGCAAGAAACACATAAATGTATATTGTATAACTGTTAACATACAGATGAATCAGCATAATTAGACAATAATAAACGTTGGTTAATAGTGCAGAGCAGTGTTGTATATAATAAAACGCTATATAGTAAAACAGTGTGTTTTCTTTGTCTCTATATGCTATTGCCTGCATATGTACATGTTCTCATGATATTTCAGATAATGCCGCTGCTGTTTGGACTTGTGAGTTTCGCTATTGTCGGTAAAGACTCATTTGCATATAATTATTTTAGTAAATAAAACCGAAACGTCGTTGTCGAAATGGCGTGATCTCATGGACGCTATAGCAAATTTCGTAATTAGCACAGCAACGAGCAGGGCACTCCCGCATCTTACTGTTGGATCCAAACGATGGAATACAATAGAACTACGTGTATTAATATGCATCCGGTGTGAATTGAAACTATCTTGCCTTAAGTCTCCAATTCACAGTAGGCGATTTCGTTTAAACATTACCCATGCATTTCAAACTTGTTTTATTTCTAAGTCTGGTTTTCTTAAGTTTATTTCCAAATCCACCACGGCAGTGATGCCATGAGTATACAAATAATTCACAACAACATAGTACATTATGCATTATACGCATCATACCATAATAAAACCCCAGAACTTATGATGCCGGTTATTTGTTAACATTTATTCATTGGTGTATGCATATATTTTTTCATACTGATTTCCTTTTTTGTAACAGTCTGATTTCAACAGTCGCTAATAACTATCTAATTATATTCCAATGTTTCTCAGTGCTAATATATATAAATTATTATGTTGAAATACCAGTAAGTGCCATTCACTTAATGTCGATGTGTATGTGAATTAAGAACAAATTATTGAAGGAGAAACTAGAGCTTAATGTAACCATGACGCTTGATGGTATATTATTTCAGTTTCAAGGGAAAGTCGTGGAAATGTCGTTCTGGCCACATGGAATGAGACATCAATCGAATGTGCATCAAACGCTGAACTCACATTCAAATTCATCAGTAGGAAACTAAACATATCTCTAACGATTGCAGAATGTGACATAGAGATGCAATCATGCCGTATGTTGAAAACAGCTCTTGAAACCAAATACAACCTTTCATACACCGGACGTGGAGGAATTTTGCGCATCACTAGTCTAGACGAAGATACATCCGGGACGTATGAATGTTTCGAAACGTACAATTCTCACAATTTGGCTAGAATTGACATTGTCTCGCGTAGCATGGATCATGCATATAACTCTACAGATCATGTTCCTGTAGCACCTTGCAGTAATTTAGGTATTGTGTCGTTCATATGGTGTTCTTTAATATTACGAATCAGTTATTATTAAAGTAATGACGTTCATTTAATGCGTTGTATACTATGAAATACTATATTTACTACATTTATAGAACTACGACACATTATAACAATTATAGTACAATTTGTACGATATGAAATATAATTACACATTTAAATACAAATGGCTTCTTATCACGTATTCGAATGACTTTATGATCAGGTACATAAAGCATACAATATATGTATTTCAGCAAACAAGACGAAAATCGCACCATATATTGCGACATCAATATGTGCCGTCATCGGTATCGAGATTGTTTTCTTTCTGGGTTTCGTATTTATAAAGAAGAAATGTAAGTACTATTCCGTCTAATATTGTACTATTGTAATAATAACGCAGCAAATAACGGTGTCGCGATATTAGAAATCATACCAAAAATATGCCGAAACGATATATGTTTTTATCCCGATATATATTTTGATATATTGCGAGCTATCTCTTAAGGTAAGTAATACGCTTAAAGAGACAAACCACGTGTCAACAGGACACTACGTCCAAGTATAATGTTCATGTATCATTGCCCGATGATAATGACCAGAGCAGCAATAGTAACCTTTATCATACCACTATGCTGATATCGGCCTGATACAAAGGTGCCTGATATATTTTTTATAGCAGGTCAGTAGCGTTTATGTCAGTCAATGTTCGGAGGTATGTCATATTACTCGAAATCCACTCCGAAGTCAACATTTTCAGTATGACTGAATCAGTTTCAACATAAAAAAAAAACAATTTGACACCAAGAACGTATATAGTTTATTATTTTTTATTGTCATAAATAACAAAAACGTTTTTTTTTAATATTCACATAAACCCGCACAATGGTAGTGATATGACGTCATCATTGGAACAATAAATCATCCATACACAATTATTTCAATACATTCCAAATAAATGCACTAACAGTAACTACACATGTCGAGCCTGAAACATTTTTACCAAAAATCCAAAATGGCATCTCCAAACAATTCGATGTCGACTGTTCTCCGATAAAATTGATCGTTGCAATCCATTTCAGCGAGCATGTTCAAAGTAATTTGAATGCACGGGTGTGTTATCTATGTATTCGTAGTGAATACAGCTGATTTATCATTACGAAATGTTAAAAATAAGGTATTATCCTGTCAACGTTTAGAAATCCATAAATACATGTACGTGGACGTGTAAAAGTCGGATCAGAAAATCAGCGCTGCTCTTAGATTTTAAATATATTTGTTCATAGCTCGTTTGGTGTATTTTTTTGAAAACCTTGGTATGATAAATAGAAAAACACGTTACCGCCTGGCCTTGTGTAATATATCAGGTTCGGCACGAATAAAATAACGGCTCGGCATGCCTCGCCGTTATATTATTCTAAGCCTCACCCGATATATTACACAAGACCAGGCAGTAACCTGTTATTCTCTATATATATACAGTAATTAGTAACCGCTGAACAATGTATTAATTAAATAATCATGCAAACACATGCATTATTATTTTACATGTATCCCTATGTCATGTTGTTAGGTGAAGTTTATAAGTTGACGTATAGTAATTGTATATTTGCTGTGATTTAACTTAACACGTTTCTAAGAATTGTTTACCCCCGTAATAAATAAGACTTAATATGTTATTGTAAAAGTTCAATTCGATTAAAATCAACTCCTAAAATATGCTTCGCATTAGGATCTGAGGACGACCAGCAGAAGGTCATTGTTGACAACTTTCAGTCAACCAATCAGAACCTTTTTTATGGTTTTGAAAGTTAAAGTGTAATCAGCTGGTTTCCAACACGTAGTTATTTAAGGGACTATGTCATGGAAAAGGGCCTCAAGGAGCCAATCTCTTAAAAATATCTCAAATTTAGATATTGATACCGGCATATTAGAATAATGGTTAACCAGGGTATATATAATGGGAAAAGAATGCACGCATTTTGAGACAAAATCAATTTTTAATATGGGTTGCGTTTGTGTGGCCTCTATTATGTGTGCATGTTTTTGTCATAATTGTGTGCATTTTGTATAGTTTGCACAATATTCTTTAGCAAGCAGAACAGCGAAGTTGGTTATAGCGCTGTCAAATGTCATTTGTTCGTATGGCTTCTAAGTGTTGAGTTTGATACCAGCTTGGGTGTTTATGTTTGTCAAATGTGTATTGCTAATATGTTTTTATGAAATATGTTATTGTGTAGTATATTATTTTTTATTTATTTAATCCACATGTCTTAGTTAAGCGCATTTCCATCAAACAATATACTTTAAAGTGCGATAAGAAACCAACATTTCGTTGACATAGTCTCTCTGAGCATTCATATTTTTACCAAACAAACGAGGTAATACTTCTTGAAAGGAACATTCCTATTGGTTGATATATGAATAGGTTTTTTACAAGTCCAGGTTTGCGAAAAGTTATTCAACACACTGTCATCAGGTCTTCCCGTAGAATATTATGCGCCTTAGTCGAAATGGAACAGTTTAAGAGAATATAACAAACGTAAATGGCATACATACACATTTAATAGCCATGTAAATGCCGTTATATTATCATATTATTGTTAAAGTAGCAATCAATTACCAATTTTATAATTCCTGCCAGATTATCGTTAATTTTTTTTCGTATAGATTGTCTTTTTGAGTGATATAAATACTAAATTACAGACATACGGAGCATTTTTCTTATGCACACATGTATATATATTGTTAAATAAAAAAAATTGAGTAGAATGATTTCATAAAAATAACTTGATGAATTGGCCTATTTACATAATTTGCATTACATAATATTTATTCATACACGCTTTGTACCATACGTGTCATCTAATAGATTGACACTGTCATTATATATTTTGGCTATGTACAATAGTAGATGCGGAATACAATTTACTCGAATATGTTCTTTTGAACCTTGGCGTTGTTCAATTTTCAACTTTATATATTTTAATTAGTTGCAATTGTTTATCTCAGACATGTTTCGTTTTGGAATAGTTTGCAAGTTATAATTTTCAGCAATGAAATGAGCATTCGTATAGTTTATTTTCGATATTTTATCGGTGAATCGAATACCTAGTTACTGATATATCGCGACTCCCCTAGCAGCAAATCACATGTCATACATGTAAAGCCGGTGAGACTATAATGAATGTATTTTGTATAAAATAATGATTTTATCTAGTATGAAACAATAAAACAATGCATACATGTAAATAAATAAATAACTGAATAAAAATGACTGACTAACTAACTAAATATATACATAACAAGCGTTGTAACTGTAAGTGACAAATGACATCGAAGTTGTGTTTTAAAAAGGAAAAATAGTTTTCGCCCTTGTACTCAGCACTAGTCTTCCTCCCAAAGCCCTCTAAAATTATATGAAGTATCCGTTGATTCCCTTTAATACTTTTGGAGTAATGGTCTGCACAAGACAATTATACTTTGTATTTATCCTCTGCACAAGAAAAAAATGAGTCGTGGGCACTAACTCCAAAAATTTGAAGAAATCGTTACGCTTTTAATACTTCCTCTCTAAGTCCTTTATCAATATATGTGGTTTTATTTCAAATCCCTTCAATGCTAATGGAGATATGCACACGAAAATTAACCAAAGGGCACTTACACCGTAAATATTGAAGAAAGAGTTATGGTTCTTCAAACTCTTGCACACCGGCTACATTCCATTCACCTCTGTAGTTGGCTCGGAAAGGAGACCCAACTCATGCACGTGGCTTTGGTCGCAATTTCATGACATCCAAACGCAACGCACAATACCATCCAATCATTTGATTTACATCTGCGAACTGATTCCATCGTCGTCAATGGGCATGACAATATTTCTCATAATAGGAATCTATTTTCAAGAAATAATTGACGGGTAACTGTTGGTTATTGCGGTAATAACCAACAGTTTGGAGTTCCGATGCGTAAGAATTAAACCACGAGGGCGGTAGCCAGAGTGGTTTGATAACAAGCATTGGAACGACAAACCGATGGTTATTAACGCAATAACAAATTGCTACCCGTCAATTATTTAGATTCTAACACGATCTTGTATAAAATTGGTATCTTTAAAGGTTATGAATGAGAACTATATTTATCTATACTCCGCCCATTTTTCGAAAAGTGCATTCACACGTGCGTTTTTGTTTCGTCAATAAATCAAAACAATTCAAAGTGACGTCAGCTTTATTGATAAACATTGAGCGAATGACGTCAAACTTATCGATATCATACAGTGAACATATGATGCCAAAAAGCGCAAATTAAACACATATAAACAAAACGTAAACGTTTTTGTGAACTTAAGTATAACATATGTAGTACAAATGTGGTTTAATTGCGCTTCATAATGCAACAACGATGTGTTTTTCACAATTTGCTATCGCGCGTTTATCTATTTTCAAAACATTAAGCTCCGCCCATAATTTGTTGCAGAATAACCCACAGTTATTTTCATTCTTTATCTATGGACCAATAGCCGCGTGTCGTGGTAGAATATTACGTTTTCCTCATTTCTGATAATTGAAAAACCATGCATTCTTTTAGTATAAGCTTGTGGTCCTAAAATCAACTTAAATGTGTGTTCAATATATTTTTTTCGTTTTGGCAAGAGTCTTGCAATTGAGCCCATTGCAGAGCGTGTACGGTGATAGCAACGAAAGACAACTTTGCTGGGAAATCGATTGTTCATGTACACTGCACTTCCTCTCAACGTCATCTATTAACATATGTGGTTTTAATTAAAATCCCGCTAATACTAATAGAGTTTTGCTCCGCACAAGAAAATTATCCAAAGGCAAAAACTCACTAAATATTACAGGATTAGATTTGTGAACTCGCACTTCCTCTCAACGTCCTCTATCACTTTAAGAGGTGTCATTTCAATCCCTTCAAGCTATACTCAGCACAATAAGCGGGACGTAAGGACAGACGGGGTCATAAAAATAAATCAATGAATCGATCAATGAATCAATAACTATATATCAGTCAATCAATTAATCAATACATACACATGATAACACATAACTAAATAAATATTTAATGTACTATAGGTGTACTTATTTTAAACCTGTGTTATGGGTTGTTCATTTCCACCTTCATCAGGAATTTTATTTTCAGGTGGACGCCGCGTTGTTAGAACGGTAAAGACTGCTTTATTTTTTCGTTGAAGAGTCACATCAAACGATCATGCGAGTAGTATAAGGATCTTTGCAAACTTTGGTCAACAGTTCTTCGCAAAATTTATCTGTAAAAATATGCATTTGGACGTTTCTATTATAAGTCTACGGATTTTTTCACAACACCTGGTTTTGAAGATATACACAAGTAATGGGAAAACACCGCCTATACATTGTAGACGAATTAATTTATATGATAATAATACATATAGCTTACCCACGTTATTTACACTATGTTCGTAAATGTATTCAATTTAATTTGCAGGCCAGTTAATACGCTATACGTGAACGTTGTGAAGAGACGGTTTATATAGTTCATTTTTTAAACAATGACAAACTTTCTCTTGTCTTTTAAAGCTGCTACTTAACAGATAAATATACATATATAACTGAGTCAAAAAAGTTGTTTGTAATGTAAACAATACAATGCTCGTCAAATGCAGTCAATAAAGTAACACTGTATCCACAACACCTCGTTGATTTAGACAAATGACTTTATGTTATGTATGTATAGAGTTATTCAACTTTAATAAAAGCAATAACATTTTACCTTTCACGTGGAACAATTCGTACAACAATTAACTTAAACATCTGTGTTATCGTACTTATATAGTTGTCTATTACTAAACACAAGTGTTCCCTAATATGGCATCAACATTCAAAAGCACATTTAATATTCAATTCTATGAAACAGTATTTCTGTAACTATCAAATTAACCAATACAAAGAACTTTATTACACGTTTGAAATCAGGCTGCTGTTTGAGTACAATGTTTTTAATTTTATTTGTTGAAAGTCGAAACGGAGTACTTGGGAGAGGTGAATGTTCATTAAGCTTCCAAATGGGTATTATTCGTATAAGCTGTCTCTTCCAGCCTCATACACAGCTATAATGGTTGTTTAACAGGTTTGATCGTGTATTGTGTTTATATTATGCGGCACATTAAATAAGAATTGTTTACATTGTCAGAACATGACATGCATGTATCTCAATGTAAATATTTCGTTGTTTAAACATTACAATCACGAATTAATTTCATATAACTACGTATTATTAAATATCAATAAATTAATAAACATTTAAAAAACGTTTTAAATAAATAAGAATTGTTTTTATTTTATAGAAAACACCATGAAATATAAAATTGTAAGAAGATAAATTAAAAGACAGGATATAGTCTGTGTGTACTTGAATATATCGGATTCGTGTCCGTAAAGATTACACAGCTCGGCAAGCCTCGCCGTGTAAGACTTTCTTTAACTAGTCGGATAAATTCAAGTACACCAAGAATTCTCTAATTAAATTGACTCTTAGATAGTTTATTAATAATACTGTTTAATCGTTCGTCGATTATATTTATATATAGTTTTGGGTAGTTTACACTTTAGCGTTTCCCGTAAATTATAAATATAAATAACACTGTGCGCATGCGCCGTGTATGATTTGCATTGATTTCTTTATGTCTAGTAAGCCGCCATATTTGTTTTGTGTTGCAAAAATACGCATTAAACGGCTAAGAAAATATTGGATCATATTAACATGGTTATGAGGGATTTGCAAAAGGTCGTATTCAATATTTCTTAATAATTATAATAAATGTTTATATAATGAATAATTTCAGTTAATGATTTTATGAGTATTATTCACTCGATTTCATCTCAAAATGATTTAATCGAATTTTTTTTTTTAAATGACGACCGGTTACATAAATGCTCGTTTGTCGCTTTTTACTTGGGTAGTATTTCCGGGGACCGGTAAAGTGTTCATGTGTTTTTATAATAAACTATGTTTAGGAATACTTTCCTTAATGTAATATGTTTATAGGCGGAGAACAATAATGGTGACAAGCCAAGGTAAATATCAATAATATTGTCAGAATACACAGTTAAGTCTTAACTTTATAACATGTCAGTGTTTGTTGGTATATTCCTTCCTTATATTATATACACAGATTCTTATTAATTGTTAAAAATGACTGATACAGTGTTTATATTCACGCACCGTTTTAATAACTCTACCACATAAATACAAAGTAATGTACAACTCTAATTTATAGACACAATATTATTGCTTCGTAGCATAAAACCCCGTAAAGTCAAACATTAAATAGTGGCATTAATATGGTTTCCAACAAGAAGCATATAATTTGTAATTTTGCATTTGCGATGATACTGATTTTAAACTAAATATGTCATCATAGTAATGCTGCAGCCTTAGTTTAGGTATCCAGCGTTGTAAAAAATAATCTTAACATTTCATGTATTTGTTGAGAGTTTATATTGTTGCGAAACTTATACAATTTATCTCAAATGAATGTGAATGAACTATTCATAATTATTAGACTTCGCTACATGATCAAAACTATGTTTTATAGAAGATAAACAATAAGATCACTGCAAAGCACTTGATCACATGCTCGTGTATGATAATCATTATCCTGCATGGTTTATGTCAACCTGTATGTTCAAAAGACATAACGGATTGTAAGGATATATTTTCAAATGATGTGCGCTTGTCATTCTATGGCCTACATACGTATACGTGTTTGTTCGTTGAAAATTGAAGCATCTTTATTACTATTTCCATTTTTGACGCAAATAAATAAGCTTGAAACGTTATGTGCCCACAATCTAATGTATAAATTCTGGTATTGTTCGTTTTAGATATCACTGCACATTTAATCTATATATTACTATACAACTTAATTTTGAAAAAAAAACACTTTGGGTGTATAAGAATCGCTCGTGTTGGTCCGTACGTTTGTACGTCCGTACGTCGTTCCGTCTGTACGTCCGTCTTAATTTCGTTTCCAATAAAAACTTCCAAATATCTTGAACATTTTAGCTTCAGATTATCCTTCCCCATGACCAGACAATGTGTTGCTGACACGCTCCATGTTTTCTGCCAAAGACCACAATCACAATTCAAGGTCGATGTCAGAAATGTGTATTTCGTGTTCGCTCTTTAACTACAGAATGTCTAGATAAAATTTAGTATAATTTCACATTATTATTCCTCATGAAACGGATGGTGTGTCGCATTTTCAGGTCAAATAACATAATTTTGTCTGGAGCATACTATATTCTTTCTTGGAGGGATTTTAAGGAAATGATGACGATTGTGGCGTGGTATTACGCGCGCAAAACACTAGGCCTTTAGCGTACAGATCAAAATTCAAATATAAGAAATAATATAATTGTATGTGTTCGGACCATGTATTGTACCGAAAAAATGGATTATGCTATAATTTGCAACAAAGGACACACCATTAAGGGAGGATGTGTCCCAGGCATGTGCAGGGTCTGTGGGCGCAGGTCACATTGAAATGACACTTATAAGAATTTTATTTTTGTGAAAAGCATAATTTTGTTCAATGATTTCAATACAACTTTTCCGGAGTGATTATCACTATGTGACACAAGCAATGACCTGGGCTGTAGCTAAGAGTTCAAGATCATACTTTAAGGTAATCACTTACCTTAGTACTGCCAAATAAGAAATACTACTACTTCTTCTTCATTGCAGTGCAACTACAATATAACACGGCCTAATTTTTATATAAATAGCGTACCAGTATACATGTTTGAGCAGTTTAATATAGTACATTTACAGTACTTACATAAGTGCAAACAGCAGACACACAAATAATACAAATCCACAACAATATAACTCAGCGACAATGACGGAATCAGTATGGCAATAATTTCCGAATTTATTAACAATTTTGGCATTGTGTCGTCATGAAGGGCTTCAGAATACGCATTGTGTGACGTTTAAGCATACGCACAAATGTATTAATTTATTACACTACAGCATTATATACAAATATTAATTGCTTTTTTTTAATAATGGATCCAGTTTCTCTCTTGATTTTAATTATATAACCACACGTTGAAAATACAGGAACATTCACCGAAATCAGTGAAAATTATCGATATACTTGTAATGCATAGATGTACAAAACTCAAATAAATGTTTCTTTGCTAACATGCTGGACTTTTTTTCTTCATGTACGTGCGTCTATTACAAAGGGAAACCAAGTCATCCCCTTCACTCGATATGTGTGATGAGGTAATTATCATTCATGTTTATAATTAAATAATCTTTAACGTTTTAATAATATTAAGTAATTTACGAGGGTATTTCCGTTTAGGTCGTACTTTACCTGGGTAGTTAAAGTGTGTGTATAAATTGTAAAAGGACATGATAATATATGCATTGGGACGTTCTATAGTAATACTACATGTCTACGCAGTGATTCCAAATCAATTCGTTTATTTAGACATACGTTTGATAGAATAAAAATATTTGGTAGCAAACAACATTTCTTCATCCGGAGCTGTCAGCCAAAGGGCCAGAGGTGAAACAGGCGGCGAGGCGGTCAACCGTAAGAGCGAGACCGAGGAGTAGCAGAAGGACTATATGAATGACTATGGTAGTGGTCAAGGCTTATGTATTAACATTTGTACATGGAATATATGTGGGATTAAGAAGTATACGCATAATGACAGTGTTATACGCTATTTAAGTCAATTTGACGTCATCGGATTGGTTGAGACATGGGGAGACATTTCTACATGGAATATATGTGTGCTTAAGAAGTATACGCATAATAACAGTGGTATAAGCTATTTAAGTCAATTTGACGTCATCGGATTAGTTGAGACGCGGGGAGACGCTAATGGGGAGCTCAATAACTTTTTACATAATATTACATGTTTTCAATGTGTTCGAATGAAAGGGATTAACTCTATTCGATATAGCGGTGGTATAGCTGATTTTGTTAAACAGACATTAGAAGATAATTTGTTTATTTCAGTTTTTTTCATGATATTTCTGATGGCATAGTATTGTATATGAAAACGAGTATGATATCAGATTGCCTAGATACTATTTTATATATTGCGTATGTTTCACCAGAAGGGTCAAATACTTATAGGGATAGAAACATTGATGATGGAATTAGTTCTTTAGATGCAAATTTAAGACTGGTATTCAAATCACACCCTCACTCCAATTTATATATAGCAGGCGACTTTAATGCTCTCACATCTAACGTACTTGATTATATCCCATCAGACAGCCTCGATTTTGTCTTTAACACTTCCAGAGCTGATTATGAATCAGATTATTTTGAGCTCTCAAGGAATAACAAGGACGCACAGTACAATACGTTTGGTAAAACACTTATCGGACTCTGCTGGACATATAGCGTACATTTTTTAAATGGGCGACTCTTTGATGATGTGGATGGAAACTTTACATACCTGAGTGACAATGGTGCTAGCGTTGTTGACTATCATATCGTATCGTCTGACATATGCCGTTATGTAACGCACTGTGCTGTTGATTTACTCGATGAATCTGATAATCTACCATTTACGTCATGTTTAACGTTTCCTGGTCATATTACAGCCGATCCAATTTCAGATTTGCGTAGTAGTCTTAACGATAATGTGGAGTGCGTCCAGTAAGATAAATTCAAGTACTCAAAGACATACACCTAATATGCTCTAATTAAACTGACTCTTAGATAGATTACTAATACTATTGTTTAATCGTTCGTCGACTAAATTGTTATTTAATATTGGTTAGTTTACACTTTAGCGGTCCCCGGAAATTAAATATGTAAATACAATTGTGTGCATGAATCCTGGTAGCTATGTCTGACTTGTTCATATTTAGTGCGCACAAATATTTCCGCGTTGTGTTGTATTCCTTGAGATAATACGCATTGCACGGCTATAACAGAATTTTGTCTGGAGCATAACATAGCCTTGCTTGGATGGATTTTAACTTGACTTGAGGAAATGATGACCATTGTGACGTGGTATCACGCTTGCAAAACACCAGGCTTGTAGCTTAAAGTTCAGAAGGCATATATAAGCAATAATAGATGTGTTCAGGCCATGTATTATACCGAAAAAATGGATTCTGCTATAACTTCAAACAAGTGCACACCATCAAAGCAGGATGTGCCCCAGGCAAGAGCACGGTCTGAGGGCGCATGCCACATTGAATGTATACTTATAAGAATGAATGTTTTTGTGGAAAGCATAGTTTTGTCCAATGTTTTTAATACAACTTATCCGGAGAAATTATCAATATGTGGCACACGCAAGGACCTGGTCTGTAGCTAAATTTTCAATGCCATTATTTAAGGTAATCGGTTACCTTAGCACCGCCAAATAAGAATTAATACTACTTCTTCTTCATTACAATTCAACTATAATATAACACGACCTATTTTGAATATAAGTAGCATACCAGTATACATGCATTAGCAATTTAACATACTGTATTAACATAAGTGTAAAAAGCAGAACCGAACAGAATTTAAATCCACAACAATATAACACATCGAAAATGACACAAACAGTATGGCACTAATTCCTGAGCTTATTAACAATTTTGGCACTGTGTCGTCATTTAGGGCGTCAGAATACACGAACGTGTGACGTTTAAGCATACGCACATTTTAATTTATTTTTTACACAACATAATGGTATAAAAAGATTCATTGCTTTCTTTGAATAATGGATCCAGTTTCTCTCTTGGTTTGGATTCTATAGCCACTCGTTGAAAATAAAGTAACATTCACCGAATTCAGTGGAACTCCTCGATATATCGCACACTTGTATTGCATAGATGTACACATTCAAGTAAATTGTTCATTTGCTAACATACTGGACGTTTTTTCTTTATGTACACGTATATCTGTTACAGAGTAATACCCAGTCATCCAGTACACTAGATATTTGTGGCAAGGTAAGTATCACTCATTTTTATAATTAAATAAACTTTAACGTTTTAATAATATTAAGTAATTTACGAGGGTATTTTCGTTTAGGTCGTACTTTACGTGGGTAGTTAACGTGTGTGTATACATTTTAAAAGGACATGAGAAAATATGCATTGGGATGTTTTATGGTAATAATGCAAGTCTTCGGAGTGATTCCACAACACCTCGTTCATTTAGAAATATGCTTGTATTTTATGTATGTATTCAGTTTTTATAAAAGCAATACCATTAACCCTTCACGCTGAAAATTCCGTGCAACAATTTATTAATATTAATTACTGTATTCGAAGTAATGTTATTTTAGTATATGCTTGTCAGTGAAATATCGATTTTTATTGGTGAAATAAAATTTTATATTTTCAATGTTGGAGCACTGAAGCTTTGTTGATTTCGGTGTAAGATCGTATTTTATTTCACTTGTGATAATATAACATAGATAATTTCACTCGTGGCTGCACCGCTCGTGAAAATATCATTTTCTATGTACACTCGTAAAATAAAATACGATCTTAACCCAAAATCAACAAATATCCTCTATGAATTGCATTGATAACGTTACCATGTTCTAAAAACTGAAGTGCCAAAATCGGATTAAATGTTTTCCGTACTTGATGTTCTAAATTCTAGTCTTAACCATGCAAACATTGACGCGCCGTGTTACCGAATTGGTTTATGACTGAACAAGAGAACCTGATACCAATGATGCTAGATTGTAACAGGATCAATAAAACACGGCATATTGTCTGTCTGTACTTGAACATATCGGATTTGTGTCCATATTTTAAGTATCTCAATATTTTTAAGAAAAGCTCCATGCAGCAAACACGATTTATATGACATTCTTACTTCCTTTGCAAGGAGCCGTATATTTAAAATGTATTTATTTAAAAAAAAACATGGGTCGGTAAAACAATTTATTGTATCGAGTGATGCTTTAAAATATTAACAATCATATACAATAAATTTCGTATGAACCAGCAGTAAAATTGGTAATAACGCATCGCCGTTATCTACAATTCTTATCCTACCTCGATATCACTAGCGATGTACCCTGTACTTCTGTATTCTCTGTTATGCCTCCTGGAGTTTCATCCTCATCCGTGAAGCTTACTTGTTTTCAAAACATGTCGGCTTTGGTTGGTGGATAGTAAGACTAACGTTTTAAAACATTGATCTCAATTTTTTGTGTCTACGAAAAAGGACCAATCTTTGAGTTTGTTTCAACGAAACACAATAAATATAAATGTACCCTATAGTTTTTCAATAAAAAATTTAATTCATGATCACCAATTAAACATATTTGAACTGTACCAATTCAGAAAAGCAACTAAGGAAGTCATATAACGTCATTGTTTATATGTCTTAAAAAGCGTTATATTGCACATACTCGTATACTACGGCTAATTGTTCGTTTTAATTGTGCATATTATTTTTGCATTACTAATGCAGAATAGAACAAAGTGTGAATTTTCGACTACCCTATATTATGTATACAAATAATTGTGTGATAAATCCTTATATAATAAGATATTACGTTAAACTAAAAAAAAAGGGTGTGCGTTTCTTTTAATATAAGTACAGATTACATGTACGTCTTTCAAAACTATACATTTTCCATTTCATTTCAGTACAGGTATCATTTTGACTTTGTGTTTTTAACTGTATATTATATAGTGTTTTGTTTACTTGTTTGGTATTTTCTAAAACGTCGCCAACAGTTTTCTCTGTCATATTAATCATATTTATTCCTTGTGTATGCAGTATTGATTTATATTCATTTGGGATCGCAGATACTAGTGAATAGTTGGTTAAAACATCATTTGAGTCAATGTTATACAAATAATGCATTTTGCCAAAGGTAGTATTTGATAATTGTACAATTGCTCGATTGTTTTTATTCCATTGTTAACACCAGTTTGCAAATAAAACAGATTTATTATTAATTTTGATATCTTTGTTATTCCATATGTCGCTTTTGCATTTCGGAGAATTTATTTGTGAAACATTATATTGATCCTTAATATTTTTCCAAGAAGTAAGAATATCTTTCAAGCACTTATTTTCTTTACTCAGGTTTTGTTTGTAGATTCGTCCAAATTACTTTCAAATATTAGATTGGTACCGAAGTTTAAAAATTGTGCCTGAAGTAAGAGTTTTCATTTGCCGTGATTGTTTATATAAAGGAATCTATTTACCCAACCTGGTTTTATAGCATTTAAAAAAAAAGTTAATATCTGTAAGCTTAAGACCGCTGTTTTCATACTTGTGTACTAACCGTTTTTCTTTCATTTTTTTCTGGCCTATTATCTCATATAAATTTAAACATCGTTGTTGTTAGTCTATCTTGTTTAGTTGGATTTGGGAGAACAGAAAATGGGCATATTAACTTTGGTAAAGCGAATGTTTTTATAACAGTAACCTTTCCCATTAAAGGGAGTTTTCGATGTTGCCATTGTTTTAAGTAGGCTTCAAATTCTTTCATTTTTGAATTATTATTATTATTGTTTTTTTTTATTATACAAGTTAATTACTAACGCTTTTGCCCCATCGGATGTCCAAACAATTTTTCTTCTATACAATACTGAATTTTTTAGTTGTTCAATGATCCAATTCTCAAAACTGTTAATTTTGAAGCACTGGGGTTTGATCCTGATATTTTTGTTGAAATTTTGTGGAGTTTCAACTAATGATTCAAGGACTTGTGTAAACCGTCAATAAAAAGTTTGCGTCATCCGCAAAGAAAGTTTGTTTAATTTAATTTTCACTTATGTTTATTCCCTTAATGTTACCATTAGCATATATATAATTTGAAAGCAATTCCAAACATAAAATAAATAAAAAGTACATACAGTACAATTGTATATATCTACTTAATTGTGTGTGTTTACTGTTGTTTTCAGTATGTTTATTGTTGCATAATAACGTACCATATATATTTGAGTGTTTTATACTACAGTGGTTGTATCACTTTCTTGAAACAAAACATTTGTTGTTAGACTGTTTTCAATTTTATATATGTACTTACATAACCATCTTATTTGTAAGATATTTATACATGTTAAGTTTTGTATTCTGTTGTAATATCTTGATATAATATGAACTCTGTCAAAAGTGCCTCCTTGAACTGCCGCGGCCTTTATTGTAAGAAGAAGAAAATAACTGATGTCTTAAACTTTCTTAAAGACAAAGATTATCATATTTATTGTTTACAAAACACACACTGGACAAAAGATTTGGAAAAAGAAGTGTACTGTTCTTGTGATGGGCAATGTTTTTTAAGTCATGGAAAATCCAATGCCAGGGGCTGTGCAATTTTAATAAAGAAAACTATCTCTTTAAAAGTTCATAATTTAAAAAATGATGATATCGGAAACTTACTGGGTCTAAATATCAATGTTGGTGATACAAAATTATCTTTAATAACTATTTATGGTCCAAACTTAGATAATGTGTTTAACATTGTTGATGAATTTGGAAATGATAATTGTATGCTATGTGGTGATTTTAACCTAGTGCTAGACAGCGAGCTAGATTATAGTAACTATAAATATTTAAATAATAACATCAATTCTAGAAACTTTATTTGGCAAGAAATTGCAAAAAGAAATCTAATTGATACTTTTAGGGAAATGCATGAAAATACTGCTAGATTCAAATGAAGACGCACAAATCCATTGCAACAAGCACGATTATACTTCTTTTTAATAACCCCAAACATGCTCAATTTTTTACAATCTTCAAATATAAGAGCCAGTATAAAATCTGATCACTCTATTGTTGATATTTCGCTTGAATTTAATAAGGTTGAACATGGTAAAGGGTTGTGGAAATTTAACAACTCTCTTTTACATGATAATGAATATTTAATTTGTATAAATAACACAATTGAAGAAATTAAAAAACAGTACTGTTTACCGGTTTATAATTTAGAAAATATTAATACAGTAAACCATAACGAGCTATATTTTACTATAAACGACCAACTCTTCCTGGAAACACTTTTAATGGAAATACGAGGGAAAACCATATCTTGTTCTAGTCTTAAAAATAAATTAAATTCCACAAACGAACTACGATTGTTAAATGAAATTGAAATCCTAGAACACAATTTAAATGAATTGAACAAAGAAAAACTTGCACAACTACATGTGGAACTTAACAACATGAGAGACTCGAAAGGATATATTATTAGATCTAACAGTCAATGGATTGAGCAGGGCGAGAAAACAACAAACTATTTTTTGTTCATTAGAAAAACAACACTATATTAATCAAAACATACCTTTTATTCAAAGAGATGACGGTGTACTTATACACAATCTATCTGAAATTTTAAAAGAAACTTCTGAATTTTATAGAAATGTATATAAAACAGCTGAAATACAACAGAGCCACACACTTACAGAATTTAAATATTAATAAACTGAGTTTAACCCAATCATTGGAAAGTGAAGGCTTACTAACATATGAAGAGATAACTAATACTCTGAAATATATAAAGAATGACAAGAGTCCTGGATCAGATGGTTTTACAACACATTTCTTTAAGGTCTTCTGGAATAAAATTGGAGTTTTTGTTCTGAGAAGTATAAATTTTGCTTACGAAAATATGCTTTCTGTGACTCAAAAGCAGGGCATTATCACTTGCATACCAAAAGAAAACAAACCAAGACATTTCCTAAAAAATTGGAGGCCTATTACACTTCTTAATACAGTATATAAAATAGCATATGGTTCTATTGCAAATAGATTAAAACCACATTTACCAACTCTTATATCCAGGGATCAAACTGGTTTTGTTTCAGGGCGATACATAGGGGAAAACACACGTCTCTTGTATGACATAATGTCCTATACTGAAACCAATAAAATACCGGGATTAATATTGATGATTGACTTCAAAGACTTATTTAATTTTGGACCAAGCTTTAAACGATGTATATCGATTTTTTTTAAGAAATACACATACATCGGTTCAGTTAAACGGATTTTAGTCCGAAAGCTTCACAGTAGGCCGCGGTTGTAAGCAAGGTGACCCGATTTCACCTTATACTTTCATTTTATGTGCGGACATTTTAGCAGTTACGATTAAGCATTGTAAAAACATAAAAGGCATATGTATTAACGGTATAGAATACAAAATATCTCACTTTGCAGATGATACCTCTTTGTTTGATGGATGGTTCTGAAAACTCCTTAAACGCTGCTCAAGACCTTCTCCAGGATTTCGCATATTTTTTCTGGCTTAAAACTCAATTTTGATAAAACTAATGTAATATGGTTCGGATCCTTGAAGTACAGCACCCGCTCGATCAAAACAAATATAAAATAACATGGGAAACAACCAGATTTAAACTATTGGGAATCTTTTCTGATGTTGACCTTAATCTTATGGTTGATTAAATATTTTCTGACAAATTTATTAAAACAATTAATATAATAAGTCAATGGAAAAAACGAAAACTTACACCAATTGGAAGAACTACCGTTATTAAATCGCTTATATTACCTTTGTTCACCCATTGTTTTTTTGCAATACCCACACCAAAGAAAGATATTCTTGATAAACTGAACAAAATATTGTTTGACTTTGTTTCAGATATGCCCCTTATACAATTAAAAGTTCAACCCTTACACAAAGCTATGAGAAAGGTGGATTATAGATTATATATATTTATGCATACTGTAAAAAAAATGAAGCTCTCTTGGATAAGAAAATTATATACATGTTATGATAGTAAGTGTGTAATTCTTATAAGGTCCATTTTTGATGTATGTAAACTTTTTAACACTGGAAAACAATATATTGCCACTGATAAAAAAATGTTTTTAAAATGATTTTGGTTTGAAGTGTTTTCGTGTTACGAACAACTTCTAGATGTGTTACAAATTGCGAATGCTAATAGTTTTCTTAACATGCCCTTGTTCTACAATGACAATTTCAAAATTGGAAATGAACCCTTATTTTTGAAAGCACTGTATGACAGAGGTATTAGATTTGTAAGAGATTTAGTTGTTGACTCAAACACATTCTTCACAAAATATCAAATAGAAAATATTACGGGAATATCCTTGAACTTTCTTTATTATGAAGGACATGTAAAATCAATTAAGAACTTTTTTAAGAAATGCAATGTACAGTTTGATAGAAATGACGTTCCAATATACGGCCCGTCTCTGTCATGCTATTCAAAATATTGTATATGCCATGAAAGCAAAGATAGATCAATTTATGATAATTTCATTCAAAACGACATTGAACCTATGTGTAAAAACAAATGGAACAATTTTGTCATTACTGATGAGGAATGAAAATGTATTTTTAAAACGGTATTTGAAGTAACAAGAGATAGCTACATACAATGGTTCCAGATTAGAATTATTTACAATATACTAATTACAAATTCCCTTATGTACAAAATGAAATTGTTAAATAATAATCTGTGTACTTTTTGTCACAAATTTGAAGAAACGATTGCTCATCTTTTTTGGTCTTGTGAACATGTAAACTGCTTGATTAAGGAAGTAAACAAAACCTTGTTAAATAATAGGAATATAAATAGAATGACAGAAATTGACTTCAGAACATTTATGTTAGATAGCACTAACACAGATAAACAAAATCTTAACATACTGTGTCTCGAAGTTAAGAGATACATTTTCGCTAAATTAATACCATATTACATTGGTATTGTAATAGTCTAACCTTAGCCTACACCATATACAAGTCACTTACACATTCAGAAAAAGAAACAAATTACTGGTCGCTGATAAGAGCAATATGCAAACCAAATACCTCTGTGCAGTAAGAACATAATATTAAAGGAACACAATTCTATATAAGTACCGGGTATTCAAGAATAGAAACAAGTGATATTTCCTCCATGTTTTTTTTTTGGTAAACTTTTGCTGCAAAATGTACCCTATGCTTTTTCATACTTATTTTGTCTATGTATCTTTTCCATGCAAACATGTAACCTACTTAATACGGATAATCCTGCACGGTAAAATATAAGAATGTTGGCCTTTTCGTATGCATTATCATATTACTTTTATTTGTTTAGCTATTTAATACAATACATTGAAACATTTCAAACATACAATTCCATTGTTTGCATGTATTGCATGTTTGTTTGACTGTATGTTTATTTGTAAATGCATATATATGAGGGAATTCAAGAAAGGTTACACACACACACAAAATGAATAAATAAATGAGAAAATAGTGGGCAACATTGCCGAATATATTTTTTCTATTTTAAAACATCTAGAACGATTGCCGTTGCTGATAATAACACTGTTAATATCATTGTACAATAAACAAAATTGAGGTGATTAAGACAGTTCATAATAAGGGTGTGGATTTCTTTGTCAAAGTCTTCAAAGATTACAAGTCCAGGTTTATTATTATTTTCACGATATTCAATTACATTGAAGATTAGCCTAACATTTTCATCTATATGTCAATTTTACATGAAGCCTGATTGATCAAAACTAATTATCTGTGGCAATACTTGTTTCACGATTAACTATCGATTAAGTTGCAATTTTGTAATTGATATTTAATAAGCTAATTGGTTGCCAATTTGAAATGTAGTCCAGATTTTTATCAGATTTTGGAATAAGTGCAATAATGCCCTGTTTTGTTTTGTAAAGCAGTTAATTCACCGTTGTCATTGTTTTAATATAATGTTATTTTAATGTTGGCCACAATAATTTGTATACTTCAACAGTCAATCCGTCAGAGCCTGTGATTTTATTATTAGCCATATCTAATAATGCACATCCACATTCATAATCCGTAAGTTTTCCTTCACATTTCAATTTGTTTTCTTCATTAAGTGTATTAATTAGTATTTGAAAAAAAAGAACAGAAATATCTTGTTCTATTTGAGTTTGTTTATATAATGATTCAAAATAACCAGCCTCTGCTTCTAATATATATTTTTTATCTTTTAATACCGTTTTATCTATAACTAGATTATGAATAGTTTTTCATTTCCTTCGACCTGAATAAAACTTTTGATTTTACAATTATAATTCTTGTTGTTTACTTTTAATTGTGTCTGTTATATTGTCAGTCAAATCAGAAGTATACCAGTCTACTAAATCTTCCTCATTTTTTTAAGTTCTGTAATTAAAATGTCTTCGTCGTTTTTATATTTATTTATTTTTCATTGAGCAATATTGTATTGTCTCATTACAAATAGTACTTTTTATTAATTCCCACATTGTGTTTGGATTACAATTTTCGTTTAAAGTAGTTATGGCATTTGTACTTTGTTTACTTTTGCTTTGGTATTCATGCATCTAATATAACGAAATTATTAATTTTCAAGTAGCCAGTTCCCCTTTTCTAGAAGTAAGTTATCGACACTCAGTTGTACAAACGAGTGATCCGTTTTATATCCAGGTTTAATGTTACATGTTGGTATAATATATCATAAGCTATTCGATATTAAGAAAAAGTCAAGCCTCCAAATATATGTAGAGTTAGAGTGCCGCGTAAACTGGTTTTTGTATGGATGTTTTATTTTCAAAATGTCACATAGCTCACTGGTGGCAAGTAAGTCGGTCAAAAATGTACTGCTTTAGGAATGCGTTTTGAAATTGCCGTTCTTCTTTTATAGGCCTGTATCTGAAACAGTATTTAAATCACCACCTATTATACACATTGTATCACCATTTGACAATAAAAAGTTGTTACGTAATTTAACCTGAATTAACCATTTACATTTTTCAAATTCGAAAGCAGAATGAAGTATGATTTTTCTTAGTAATCCAGTGTAAAGTAATCCAATGTGTGTGTATACATGTATTAGACATATTGGTTGTTAATTCTCGCATGCTCGGATAGAGTCCGTAATTCCTATATTCAGAAGAATGGATTTAAGTGCATTGCTACGGACACACGTTTTTTCCCACTGGGTCGTTTTTCGTGGGCGGCTACCATTCTTATGAAGAATATATGGTTTAATCTGTAGTTTTGTAAAAATAAGTATTTGGAATGTGTGTTGATCAAATACAGCTAATTATAGCTAATTGTTTAATTGTGAAGGTAAATTTACTACAGATTTTACCAGAGCATGTGTTAAGAGCAAAGTGTTACTTAACTGTTAGGCATTGTTACATGGTATATTGTATATATGTATATTGCTGTATGCTTGTTGCTAATGTATGTTGTGGCTGTCATATGATGTTTTATGGTATTGTGACTCCCGTCTCGTCCAAAAATAAAGTGAAGTCGTGCAGACCGCAAACCATGTTTGTTATTTGTACGCAAGTGCGTTGAGACGGTGATTTCTGTATGGTTGTAGGTTTTTAGACAGTGAGAAAGCCATCAACATTTACACGGGCTAACATAGGCTTCTTTTTACACCTTGAAAACATGAGTCAATTAATCAAAACCCAAAAGGGCCCATTTACAAACCATCAAAATATAACGTGACTAGTTACATGTATATTATTCCATAACAATTGGGCATTTGGCAACAATATGGGTCCCATATGGGTATCCATGTGGGACCCATATGGGCTGCCCATATGGGGCCCATATCGGCTGCATAAGGGTCCTATATGGGTTCAATATGGGCTGCATACTGGCAGTTATTGGGTCTAAATATGATATTTTTTTATCCTATATGGTAGGTATACTGCAATATTCTGTAAGTCATACCTGTCAGAGGAACATAAAACACGTACATCATCAACAAGATACACTTTTAAACTTTTAAAAACATTTACAGTTTAATCTTACAATCGTTTCACGATCAGCATATTTTGATAGTTGTACATGCAAAAAAAGCGTACAAAACTAGTTAATACAACCAATAAACGAGGAAAATGTCAATATAAAAATATGCTATTCTTAAACAGAATATTTCTTTATTTTAAACACAAAATGAATTCCGATCTTTTGCTTTTAGAGATTTGAATTAGCTAAAGAGACACACATATGTGCTTAAAAAACTTTCAATATCAATACAGGATATGTGCTAATCTACCAGGTATATACTTTTATCAGGCATACAAATTTGAACAGGATGCATTAGAAATCACTTAAAAGTCCATTATTACAAGAACAATATTAAACAGTATGAAACACATTATGTTAAAATGCAATTTTTTTTTATAAAATACCAAACTTTAATGATGAATCTCTTTATATAATCACAATTAATTATATATATGCGTGCATATCTTGTTATTTCAGACTATATTCACAGCAAAGACTAACAATTACATGCTATGCAGATGGTTAGCATAAGCAGTAAATAAAAGCTCACATACATAGAGAAACACTTTCAACTGAATAATTGAGACTAAAACGACATAAAAACGTTACATTGCCACATAATTGACATACATTTTTTAATATTGTAATTGGTAAAGCCGCTAAGTTATTTCACAAAAGAAGATAAACCATCAATTTAAATGATTAACACAAACTGTCGCATATTTAGGGTTTTGCTGTCGATCACCACGGTCACCAAAGTGGCGACAGCTTTTTTTCAATACGACGAAATCCATAACTGAAGATCAGTGCAAAATGCTCTCAATGCTCAATACTAGAATGCTCGAGTTCAAGTGTAAATCACTACCGATAACATTGTTTTATTTAACGATGGACTTTATAGACCTTCTTTGTTTCCACCCAGCACTACAATCCCTTGCTTTAGTCCGTTATTTGGTTGGTGAATGTTCCTTAGCCGTGTCGTTGCAGCCTCAGAAGATTTCCTGTGTTTTGGCATGCATAACATCACATTTTACGACTATCTGAAAATCTGTTTGGGCTGCGTTTGATTGCAATTTATTTTGAAAACATAAATAACTTGTTAATATAAAATGTTTTATTTTTGTGCATTCCTGGTGGCTTTCGGTAAGTTTTTAAACGCTTTCGGTTAATGTAGTTACCCATACCATTTTGTTCTTTGGTACGTGTGCTGATCCATCCATAATATAATATAAGCTATTGGGGATGTAGTTGACCTTGGAGTAGCATAATGTAGAACAGGCAGGTGGTGCATGCTACATTTGTGGCAGAATTTCAGCTGCCTCACAGTCCACAAGTCTTCGTGGTATGCTTCAAAGTTGAACCATCAGTTACAAAATCAATAATAAGTCGCGGTATATATGTTTTTGACAGAATATATCGAAATTTCAATTTCTTCCGTTGTGGTTTTGCAAAAAAAACATTGGACCAGGTTTGTTATTTCTATGCCCTTGTGAAGAATTAGTAACGATTCGCGATATAACGATTCGCCACAGTTTAATGACGATTCGCCACAGTGAAATAACGATTCGCCACCGTTTAATACCGATTTGCAACAGTTTAATAACTATTCGTCCAAGGTTCATACTGATTCGCCACACTACTTCGATGATTAAAACAAAGATATTTGGTTGAAATTGATGATCATTATATATTTAAGGAAATGTGTGTGTTTTTTATAAGTTGCACTTTAAACACAGACGTTACTTGAAAGAAAATGACTAAACCGAGGGCTGCAAATTTTTCTATGCAAGAAAATGCACTCCTTGCCCAGTTGATGGGCGAGGATTACAAAGAGTTCGGTTTATCAAGGCATAGACTCGATAAGCATAGGTTCACCAGCCGTGAGTATTGATTTATTTTTTTAAATTAAATTAATAATTGAATATCAATAAAACAGAGTGGCCACTAAAATTTCAAAGTGAAATTACATTTTATTTTCCCCACCATCCTAATATTGATTTTTTGACAACGATTAATGCATAATGGTTGCACTGCATGTCCATTATCGGACGCTGATGCCCCTTTCAAAATATGCATTTATATTTATTATGTATTGATCACATATTTATTTGTGCATACCATTTAAAATTGTAAATGGATGTTATATGGTTTTGCCACCGTACCTTAACCGTATTAACTTATACTTGTGTGTCTTTAATATTAATTCGCAAAATTTAAACAATTGAAAATCTCTTTTCTGCGCTTTATTTTACATTGACATTTCAAATGTCGTTGTGCCATTCTATTTGCATGTAGGTTAAAAGAAAACATAAAATACTTTGTGGAATAAGACAACAAATTGTGTCAGACATGTTTGGTACAAATCTTCAAAATATGCAAAAATATATAATAAACTATTGCTTATAGCACTGTAATTTAAAAAATACAATGCCCATGATAAAGCTGTATTGGAGTATTAACTCCTTAAATATTATGAAAATATTATTTAAATTAAAACAAATTAGTACTTATTTTAATACTTGACAGAAGCCAATATTGATAGGAAAACAACATATCTTTAAAATGGAAATGAGTACTAGTAACTTTAAAATAAACTTTTATCTAGAACATTGCAATGCACTCAATTTATGCAGAGATTTCCAGCTCTACACAAAAGGAAATGTGGGCCGCTTGGAGACCAAATGTAATGCAAACAACACGGGAACTTTTAGGACAGCCTCAGAGCTCAAAAAAGGGAAAATCTTGTAGAGAAGCACAGAGGGATCTATACAGATCACCAGCGCCTGCTCACGTTGACAGGTATCACTCTTTAAATCAATTTATTATAATTACTTTTTATTCATTTTTAAGTTAATGTTTTTGCAGTGAAAAGAAGTCTTTGATGCAAACATTTAAAAATAAGCTGGACATTATACATTTCTTATACATGCTATTGATGGTCAAAATGAGGATCGATCTGCTTCACACAATTGGACAGAGTGACTTTGTGCGCAAACCAACAAGATACGCATGTATATATACACTAATGGTATATAAGAAAGTGAATGTTAAACAGCTTGCATTGGCTATAGCTCTGCCATTTAAAATAAATATTATCATACATTAAATTAAAAAGGATAACACTCAGCATGTGTATAACTTTGATACAATTTAATAACTAATGCAGTTATTTTCAAGCATTTTCAGCAAATGGATCTGTGCATAAAATACAGCATTAATAAAAGCGTTGCTTAAACTTAATTGCTAATTTCAGTTTTTTTATGGATAATTAAAAACTGCAGACAGTGCTCCCTTCCAATCCAAGTATAGCATCTTTACAGAGGCTGTCATGTGTGCCATTGGCAAGGACAGCGTTGCATTGCAAGGCATTGCACCTGGACACCTGAATTGTCCAGTTGGCAGACACTCGGTACATGTTATGATCATGGTATTGTAATACATATTAGAAAGACAAACTTCAGTCATGGGTGTAAATAGTGTTTCTTTTATCATTGATCGATGGTTAGTTAAAATGCTGCAAATGATGGCCTAAAATAATAACAAACGTTATATATGACATATAAAAGGGATACTAATATATAACTTCAATTATTCATTCTAATGCATGAGTAAACTATTAATTCCTTACAAGTGTAAATAAAAAATATGATAACAATTCAATTCATACAATAATATAATAACAAAATATGAACATTCAACAGTGACCATCACCATAGTTTGCATATAAATAATTAGTTCTATATTTGTATAGGCAAATGGTAAATGCTATAACAATACTTACCTCAACGAAGTCGAATAGTACATGAAACAATATAAATAAATATATTACACTTACTTTTAAGTAACATCTCATTATAAAAGCACGGGATATTACTTGAAACAGTTCACCAAACACTAACACAGACATTTTCTCACTCTCTAATTGGCAATCTTATGGATATTTTAATGATCATTAATCCCAACAATGGCAAATGCAATAACTATACCAAACTTCAACGAAAAGTCAAATAGTACAATTAGAGAGTGAGAAAGTGTCAGTGTTAGTGTTTGGTGTACTGTTTCAAGTAATAGCCCGTGCTTTTATAATGAGATGTTATGTAAAAATAGCTGTAATATATTTTTCTATATTGTTGCATGTACTATTTGACTTATATATTTCAGTTCAGAAATATCAAGTTCAGTGCGAGTTCAGAAAAGAAGGTAAGTAATGTATTTTAACATCATCTGCTAATGGACATTATTAGTTAGGCATAACGAGACAATGTTTTGTATATACAATAAATACACCTATAAAATTACTTAAATATATTTGTACACTTTATAACACGCACACGCACGCGCACACTTATGCGTATACACATAATATATTTTAATATAAAGACAATTAAATGATTAACTTATGTAATGACTTCATCAGATTTACAAGTGATTAGTTGACAATATACACTGTAACTGTTTTCAGGTACGAGAGCACAACAGGCGTCAATCCTACTAAGGCTTCATCGAGAGAGTTGCATTCAACTGTTTGGTACTTGAACACTTATTTTTTATGTCTTTACATAATTGTATACATAATAAAGGTCCTGTATGTGTTTAAATCTCTGCTACATGAAACATGCCTATAACACTATATTATGTAAAGTTTTAATACGACATCAATTCTGGAATGGGCTACTTTAGCTTTATTTGCTTTGTCAGATCATACTAATAGTGATGATCATAAAAACAATGACATAAGGCAACCATTTGCCCATGCACACATGGACAAACCCAACCTTTGTTCATGCACACATGGACAAACCAACCTTTGCTCATGCACGCATGGGCAAACCAACCTTTGCTCATGCAAGCATGGACCAACCAACCTTTGCTCATGCACGCATGTTCAAACCTCCTTTGGTCATGCACGCATGAACAAACCAACCTTTGCTCATGCACGCATGGACCAACGCAACATTTGCTCATGCATGCATGGACAAACCAATCGTTGCTCATGCACAAATGCACCAACCCCCTTTGCTCATGCATGCATGGACAAACCAACATTTGCTCATGCACGAATGGACAAACCAACCGTTGTTCATGCAAGCATGGACAAACCAACCTTTGCTCATGCACGCATGAACAAACCCCCTTTGCTCATGCCTGCATTGACAAACCAACCATTGCTCATGCACACATGGACAAACCCCCTTTGCTCATGCACGCATGGACAATTCCCTTTGCTCACGCCAGCCAATACACATTCCAAATCATACTGATGTGCAAGTGGTTTGTGTCATAATTGGTAATAAATATGTACCATTACATGTATTTGCTAATGCTAATGAATGAACTCAAATGTTTGAACATACTTTCTAAAATGTATTGATATAACCAAAATAATGTTTAAATAATAACATCTTTTAATTGAAGTCTCGGTTGAATAAAGATTTAACATTTCCTTATTGTATAAATCATGAATGCCTTCTGTGTATGTATACTCTTATGTGTAACTGTGTTATTATTAAATAATGTAACTGTATGTTTTATTTGTCAATAAATGAAAATATGGTTGCACTTATAGATAACAACAGTATTTCGATTTGATAGTTATCATAACATGTGTGTTGTGTTGTTCAAAGATTGTAATGCGATTGTAATGTGACGTGTTTTTCTTCCGCTCGAAATTATTTAAATATTAAAATGTTCTAGTTATCTACTAGTGTTGTACTGAGGATTTAATGGTGCAATAAATGAGTGTATGAAAGATGTGCATCTCAGGTGTCGGTTATTCTAGCTATTGAAATGAACATAAGGATAAAACCAAGTAAGTAAGTGAGACGACTATTGCGAAATGCTCGTTTGCTCGTTTGCACAAAACACGCATAATATACGATGTGCACAAGCAACTACACATTGGGGCTATTGTAAAGAAGACTATCAAGTGTAGATGCATAACGGATCGTGCTGCCCGGGCTCCTATTCATTGACTCCTACTTATTGTCGTACATTCGTTTAAACAACGTATACTGTACGCAAAAACTTATGCAAGCCTACTGTACACATAAACTAATGAAAGCTTTATGAGTGTTACAATTATGAATACGTCAACACCAACACCAACGTTGTCAACTAAGAGAAGTGCTTCTGTTCTGTCCACTCCTGAAACCACGTGTGAGCAAAAGAAAAATCGCATATCTAGTGATTCCATTGAAGAAGACTATCTGTACACAATGGACACCATGCCTTCCGGCCAAGTTGAAACTCCTCTTGATAAGGAAATGCTCGAAACCATTTCAAATGTAGTAAAGCAATCCGTAACTGCGAATATGGAGCCTATTCTTAAAGGAATGATTGAGTCCATAGCCAATGGTGTTGTCGCCAGTTTGACGCACAGAATCACCACCGTTGAAAAGCAAAATGAGAAATTACTAAGGGAAAACCAGGTTCTGAAGGAAAGGATCTCTGATCTGGAACTATCGAGAGACGGGGCTGAACAGTACAGCCGTAGAAACAGTCTAAGGATCTCCGGTATACCTGAAGCGTCTCCAGAAACACGAGAGTCAACTGATGAGATAGTCCTGAAACTGTGTAAAGATCTTGGTGCTAACGTCACATTAGATGAAATTGACCGATCGCATCGGTCAGGAAAGCCAGGAGGTGGAAAACCACGCCCAATACTCGTGAAATTCGTAAGTTACAGGGCACGTCAAAAGCTATTTCAACTTAGAAGGGAGCTTAAAAAGTGTACGGGGCACGAGAGGGTGTTCATAAACGAAGACCTTACCAAAGAGCGATCACACTTACTCTTTAACGCGCGTCTGCTTATGCGGTCCTCTAAAATTGAAAGTGCGTGGTCGCAAGATGGAACTATCTTGATAAAGATCGCAAGCCACGATGGATCCAAGATTGTTAGAATCTACAGCAAGTCGGATCTTGATAAATTCAATCAGACCGCCCCAGGCTCTGCCCCAGGCTCTGCAGACTAGATCTGTTTTGAACAGTATACTAATGGGCCAGTCGCTTTGTACTCCAAAATTAATAAACAAAAAATGACAGTTACACATCGAATACCCACTCTTATTGAATTACGTGGGTCCGTGGTTGTCTTTGTGGCATACATACTTAATACATGAAGACTGTTATTTAAAGCTTTGTGCAGAAACCTCCAATTATAAATAGTAATGTTTTATAATTATTACATCGGGCCAAGTCACTATAATAGTATTACCTTATAAATAAAGCATAAATAGATTAAACATGTCTACTGGTACTCGAAAAATACATAAACAAAAATATTTAGTTTCTTAGCTTAAGGTAAGGAATTATGATATCCATTGTTTAAAAATCATCAAAAATAATTTTACCTTATTAATAAAGCATAAATAGCCAATTAAGTATACTATTAACTTTGACTTATGTAAAATAAAATTACTCTAAGCATAATGTTAAATTGTTTTATTATTGCTTATGTTGCTGCGAAGCACATGTTGTAAAAAGTAATCATGAATATCACAACCTAAGACTGTACATACATTTGTAAAAATGTACAATGCTACTGCCAGGGTGTAAAAATAGCTATAATATTTTCATAACTACTGAGAATATTATTGAATGTGTAACATAAAACACCACATATGCTATAACTTAGTTCTATAGAATACACTATTTACCATGTATATTGTTGCTTATCTCTATGGAATACACCATAAATCATGTATATTGTTAATTTTGATTGGTCTTAGTACTATAAGGTAAAATAATGTAAAATATATAACAAATATTTTTTATATAAGACATAGTATTGCGAAATCTACTTGAAATGTCGATACAACATGGTATGTTGTTATAACATTATATTAGTATTATTACCAATTTTCGCTTCTCTTTCAAACTAAGAACAGTACAACAACGCACATAGAAATATACGTAGGGCTAAACAAAAATAGACACGAGTATGCTCTCCAGATATTATGGAGACCAATAATGCCTTGTAGCAGTAGAGACATTAAACAAACATATATCTATCTTGACATCTTAACAATGATTAATATGTTAACATTTCTATAACATTCTGAGACCCTAATTTTGTTTCGCTTTTATCAAAATTAGAACTCACTAACAATGTTATGTACTTACACGTATATTGTTAGATATAAAGTAGTTTGCTTGGCATCGTGTGTCTCTACAACCGAAGTAGATACACACAGCGGTGCAAAAAAAAACTCATAACGTGTACTTTGATTGTCTTGTCTTGATACTGTTTTGTGTTGTTCATTTGTTGTACTTCGATCGTCTTGAAAATGTTTCTTATTCTTGTTCATCTGTCAGTATGAGCATTGCTGTCTAGAATTGTTGTACATGTATTATTATTGGAAGGTTAGAATAAGATCCTTTATTGCTATGTGGTTGATTTCGAAGTTCACATCGAAATTCATCTTGGTGGTATCAATTTAAAACTGTATAGCATATGCATATTTTTACTCCTTAACTTGCATTAATTAAATTCTCAGTATGACATTATGATTGTATGGCTACTGCGAATAAAGCAGTCCTACTCTCACGTCAAGTATTCTGCTTTTTCTTCTACTTCTTCCTCTCTTTACATCTACCTAACTCCTACAGCAAACCTAGAAATCAAATCCTGAGTCCAGTCATAAATTGTATACAGCAAAAACAAATAAAACGTATCATGTCAGCGTTTCAATCATACATTGTTTTTATCGGGACTGTCCACGATGATTTTTACTAAGCGCAATCCTCAAAACGTTGTCATGATTACGTATAGGGTCCCTAAAATAATGCCCTTACTAATACATGTCCTGCTTCTCAGTCAAATATGGCTTAACATACCGTACCTATTGTCAGTAAAAATAAATCTAGTGGTGACAATGAACGTGTCATATAATATTAAACATCCATGTAATCGTCTTCTGTTTGGAAAACACAGCTTTTGCAATATGAAATTCTCTTCTAATGCATTCACTGCACTTACAACTGCAGTTCTACTTATGTGGCTTTCCATTATTCTACTCCTCTCAGGCGACATACATCCAAATCCAGGGCCAGATTTACTTAGTTCATCAATTTCTATCGACACCAACAATACTTCTGAAAGTTCCTTTAAGTTAAATATAGCATTAAATACTCATCTATCAATTGTACATTATAATATACAGAGCTTGACGAATAAGAATGAACTCGTGTACACTGGTCTTAAAGATTTTGATATAATAGCACTTACAGAAACTTGGCTAAATGACTCAATTCCTTCCTGTGATATACATTTTACTGGTTACCAAGTGCCTTTCCGCAAAGACCGTCCTCTGGATTCTCATGGTGGTGTTGCTATTTATGTCAAGGAACAATTAGCTGCTAGGCGAAGGACTGATCTGGAGTTAAATCGACTTGAATGTCTATGGGTAGAAATCATCCTGAACAAAAACAAAAAACTTTTAATCGGTGTTTTCTATAGACCTCCTAATGCTGATACTTCATACATGAAACTTATTGACGACTCATTTGGACTAGCTAGTGAGACAGGTATAAAGGATATTATCATTACAGGCGATTTTAATTTAAACACACGAAACCCGTTATCGTTTCGGAAAGTAAATGACTTATGTCAACAACACAATCTCACACAGCTAATAAATGAGCCCACACATTTTACTGAATCCACTTGTTCTATAATAGATCTCATGTTTGTCAGTGAACCTAATAATATTCTATTAGCTGAAACAGCTGAACCATTTTTAGAACAAAACATACGTTTTCACGTCCCAATCATCGGATTTTTAAATTTTAAAAAAGCTGTGACGAAAACATTTTATCGGCAAATCTGGCGATATGATATTGGGGATTATGACAAGCTACGTCGCTTATTGTCTGATGTACATTGGCAGTCTTTAAAATCCGCAGATATTGATATTTATGCTGAAAATATTACAGCTATTATTTCAGAATGTTCAAAAAAATGTGTTCCGAATAAACTAGTTTGTATTCGACCCGATGATCTACCCTGGATAAATAAAACAATTAAAACAAAAATTAGGCAGCGGAAACGTCTGTATAAGAAAGCCAAAACGTCTAACACAGAAATATCTTGGTCAAACTTTCGACGAGTTCGAAATGAAGTAGTATTGCAACTTCGTCAGGCAAAAGCAATGTATTTTAAAAATATGGCTCTTAAATTAAAGTCGCCTGATCTTTCGAAAAAAGACTGGTGGAAGACTCTTCGCTTTCTCATCTCAAATAATACTAGAAATTCTATACCCCCATTACTAGACGAACAATCTGATTCAATAACTATCGATGATATTTGCAAAGCTGAATTGTTAAACACATACTTTGCTAATCAATCTTCAATTGACGATTTTAACCATGTACTCCCGTCATTGACGAACGTAAATTACACACAACTTGACTTAATCAACGTGTCTCACCAAGATGTTATCGATTCAATAAAATGCTTGAAAATAGGTAAAGCGTCTGGTCCTGACGGTATCGATAATCGTATTCTTCGTGAAGCAATGCATGAACTTAGTTACCCGTTATGTGATCTATTCAATTCTAGTCTAAGAGCTCATGTCATGCCTTCATGCTGGAAAATTGCAAACGTATGTCCCGTATTCAAGAAAGGCGACCCAAAAATTGTTTCTAATTACCGACCAATATCATTATTAAACACATTAGAGAAAGTGTTTGAACGAATCATTCATAAATACATGTTTAGCTTCCTTCGGTTGACATCTTTTTTCACACCGTCACAGTCTGGCTTTCTTCCTGGAGATTCTACTGTAAACCAATTAACATATATTTACAACACGTTTTGTAATGCATTAGATAATGGCTTGGAAGTAAGAGTCGTATTTTTTTATATAAGCAAGGCATTTGATAAAGTTTGGCACAATGGATTATTATGGAAACTTGAACATGCTGGTATCAGCGGTGATCTGCTATCTTGGTTCAAAAACTATTTATCAGATCGTCAACAAAAAGTAGTACTTCCTGGATCACACTCAAATTTAATCTCAATTAAAGCAGGAGTTCCGCAAGGGTCAATTCTGGGTCCACTTTTATTTCTTGTGTATATTAATGACATTGTAAATGATATAAGTGCGCACATAAATCTTTTTGCTGATGACACCAGTCTATATATGGCAGTAAACTCGCCAACTGAAACCGCCACTACGATGCAGGCAGATATAAATAAAATATCAAATTGGGCAGATCAATGGCTGGTACATTTTAACCCATCCAAGTCAGAATCTATGATAATTTCTCATAAATTGAATAAACCACATCATCCGACGCTAAATATGCAGGGTATTGATATCCCAACTGTAAATGTCCATAAACATCTTGGTGTCCAACTATCAAATGACTGTACATGGCATGCGCATATAGCATACATAAAGGACAAAGTATGGCCACGAATCAACATGTTGCGAAAGTTAAAATATATTGTTGATAGAAAAGCTCTCGAAATAATATACTTTTCCTTTATAAGACCTATTCTTGAATATGCTGATGTAACCTTCGATAATTGCACACAATATGAACGCGATGATTTAGATAAAATTCAAAACGAGGCCGCGCGCATCGTATCCGGCTGCACAAAATTAGTTTCACTTGAAAACCTTTATAAAGAACTCGGCTGGGAAACACTTAGCCAAAGGCGACGCAAACATAAATTAATCCTGATGTACAAAATGATAGCTGGCAATGCGCCGCAATATTTAATATCCCTCGTTCCTTCTACGGTAGGCGCGTCTAGCCAATATGCGTTAAGAAGTGCTTCCAACCTTCAAACTACTCAAACGCGTACTGTTAATTATTCAAACTCATTTGTGCCGTCTACGATAATTGAGTGGAATAACCTGCCCAATGAAATAAAAAACGTAGAAACACTTAGTTTATTTAAAACGAAATTAAATTCTGATAGATTTTTACCGAATCCTTTATTTGCATATGGAGACAGGCGCCCGCAGATGCTACACACACGAATAAGGACTAACTGTAGCGGGCTTACAGAACATCTTTTTCTTCGAAATATCGTTATGTCTCCACTGTGTGAATGTGGCTCAGTGGAATCATCTTGTCACTTTTTCTTCGATTGTTTGCGCTTTGCCCATATCCGCGATGCATTTATCAATGAAATAAACAATTATAGCATTCCAACGCTAGATGTTATTTTACATGGAGATAGAAATCTCGATTTTGACACCAATAGTAAGATATTTGAAGCAGTTCATAAATATATTTTAATGAGTAAACGGTTTGATACATAGGTTTGCTTTCCAATTTACTTCTCTCTTCGCTCTTTTCTTTTGTGTCTCAACAATCCACATATAATGTCTAACTGTATCTCTTTTCTTTCTTGTTTCGTCTCTCAGCACTAACCTTAAAATGGCTACCTTATATGGCGCATTTGCTATGCTTATTAAATGTCAATGTTTTATGCTAACATATGTCTACATGCAAAAATAATAAATATATTATGTCCGCACAAACAATGGGTAACTAACAACATCTCAAGGAGAAGAACTCTATAAGATGGTAATCTTTCGTTCTAATCCTATTCAAACTGTGCATTAAATTAACTATCCATAATATTGTTTGAACTGGTATATTGTATATAAATATGCTTGTTTGGAATAAAATATGTTTACACCAACAACAGTATTGATAAGTTTCAATGACACATTTTATTGTGTTGTCTCTATTAAAATATTACTTTATATATATATACATTAATGTATGCAATGCATATCTTTTAAAGACATATGGGATCAGAACACTTGCAATTTTCCTATAATGATCTATTGCAGATTGCAAAAAAGGTTAATAATAAATTACGGATCACTCTTTTAATCACTGCATGTAGTATCTTACATTTTTATTTTATTTAAATAAAACAACTGACCTTAATTCATTTAAAACACATACAATTTAATTATTACACTATTGAAATTTGTATATTATCTCGCTGTTATTTCCATACATGTCAAATTCTTGATATTCATACAGATTTGCTTTGAAAATAAAATTCCCCTATGCAAACTGAATGAAAATGATACAAAATGAAGAAATGGTTACAGTGTGTTTTCCAGTACATGTTTCGTTTACATTTAATACCTCATTGTAACTGTTAGCAAGTGTAACATTTGCTGAGCGCAACAAAGCAATGTTACAAATGAATGAACAGTTTTTTCTCTTGTAATATAAATACAAATGCACACTTATTATAATGACTGTGATATGATTAATTGCATTATTTCTTTATCAATTAACAAACAAACAGAAATAATAATTCAACATTATATGAAGTAATTGAAACTGTTGAAATAAATTGTTTGTTGCTATTACAATGTCCTATACAACAACTGTCATACATGTAAGTATCAAACTGGGAAATAATTGCACCAAATATTTGTAGTAGGATTAATTTATGTAATCAAAGTCCAAGATGATCATCCATAAACACTCAAAATAGTACATGTTTTTGCAATGTTTCTTATCATTTTGTTGCAACTGACACATTGCAAATCTATGATAAGCTATTTGAACAACTTAGTGTTTCCGTTCAATTTTCAAAACTATTGTTTACATGTGACATATTATGTTAAAGCAACCAGTTAATACATTTTAAAGAATAAAACTAGTAACATTAATAACATAACACTGCATTAAAATGACATATTTTATGACTGTCGGGATCAAAAATCTTTCACACTAACCACTCAGACATTGTGACTTACAATCATGGTAATGAAGTTTCCTATCTATGTAATTGCCACACCTATTTTCCAAACTGCCGATGAAAAGCTTTACATTGTATAAGCTGAAAAATGTTATATATTTAAATGTATGATTTTCATAAAATACAATTATTTCCGATGATTTCTTTATCATAAGTGTAATTTTACTTGTTCGTATAAAAATGTATGTTATTTTTTCTCATCTTTTCACACAAAAATTGAATATTTTCAATTTGCCCATCAGTGAAAAGGTAGGTTTAAAAAAAGACTTGAAATTGCAGAACACGGTAATTGAAAGTCAAATGAACCAATTTCAGTATAATAAAATTAAGATTTGATAACCATTTCGCTTCGAAACAATTCATTCTTGGTATGTATAATGCATATGAAAGCAATGTTAAATTTATGTACACAGAATGCAAAACTTTAAAAAAAAAACGTGATTAATATAAAATGGCTGGATATCTGTACTATTTACTTTTCCTTTTAACACATATTAAACATTCGTTTTTGTAATGTGTCAATAAACAAACATGTGTGCATTCACTGTTAGTAGTGCTGATGCAACCAGATTTTCATCGCTGTGTCAAACAAAACTAGTAATGTTATTAGAGGCCACCACCTATGCAGCCACTTCACATGTTTGCCACACACACGTACATACTTACATGTATGCATGTATCGAGTGCAGTGTGTTTTGTGGAAATCAAGCGAGGCTATTTTAAGACCACTTCAGTTTATAGAACTAGATGTTGGCTAATATATCGGAAAACATCTCGAGTATGCCGATGTTCGAGGTCATCGTTGTTAAGTGGTATTCCGTAAGTTTAATAAAATTAAACTCTTCGCTTTTGTTCAGAAGTTTACAATTAATATACATATATGGTATTAGTCAGATTGCAGGAAATAAACAAACACGAAGCCATATAAACCGATCATTTATTTTACATACTTCATTTTATAAAGATTTGTTTGGTGGGACGAACACATACAACACATAATAAGTTATTTATGTAAATTTCTTCATGAATTAAATCACTCATACTCTATTCTAACATGCTCATAGTAAATGGTACATGTACATTTACAATAACACCTTCTAGTTTGTGGTTTTAAATAAAACATATAATAAAAACACAGTCCCGGCACAAATATATGATGCAGAGAAAGAGATTCGGTGATTGTTTCCAAATTAAATTAAGCAGAAGCAGCGATTTTGATAGAATAATTATTATAATCAAAGCGAAGCGAAGCATATTGGGAAAGTATTATTGATTTACATGCAGTTACAAAAGTACTAAAAGTACATCATATTTACATAAGCGCCAGTATGCACTAAGCGCATAAGTATACGTGCATGAATATACCACGCACACAATATTGTTTGCAGTGTTGTCTACCCGCAGTGGCAATAAGTATGTGTCACAAGAAAATGCACACTATACATTAAAACAAATGTATGTACTACGTTCTGTTTCAAACAATGCACTAAATGTGGCTTGCACATATCATTATTGTATTAACATAAAACATATTAAACAAAGTCCAAATAATCCAAAAACCATAAAGTCCTGAAGATACTGTTTAAAGGTGTCTGAAACATATCATTGGGAAAAGGGAGCTGACTGGTTTTCATTGAAATTTAGGATCGTTTAGAGATAGTGTCTTTTGTACGGTGTAAACAATGTTCAAGTTTTTATCAACACATTCGGATGCTCATATTCTTTTACAATGTCATACCTAAAGGGGCATAGCGAAAGTATTTCACATGCATGTAGACATATATTAAAAAAGCACAAATATAGTTTTTAAACAAATACAATATATTGATGGATCTTATGACCACCCGCTGGTCCTTTATTTTAGGCGAGTGACCAATTTCCTATACATGTACAATACAGGACAATACACAGAACACAGCACAAAACCTAAGAAAATATTAAAACTGCAGTCACCGCCTTGGAACGGTCAATGCGAAGCATTGGGGCTTTAAAGGCATTCCGAACCTCACACTTAGCCTAGAATTAATCACGAAACACGCATTTGTAAATAAACCTTAACCTCATAGCATTGCAATTCAAATTAAATAGTAGCACAAGAGAATACTAATTAAATTGAATTACAATTTAATTACTCAGTGGTTTAATTTTCACCAAAGCAACAGTATTGCACATTTCTCAGGCACGAGTAAATGAAGTAATTACAATTATCTGCTAAAGCCCTTCTTGTTGACAATATTTCAAGACCTAGCATAAAAACGGACAAATTGTAGATCATCGTCTACAAAGAAGTCGATATAGGATTAATAAAAAAAGAAGAAGAAGTAGTAGTAGTAGTAGTAGTAGTTGTAGTAGTAGTAATAGTAGTAGTACTAGTAGTAGTAGTATTAGTAGTAGTAGTAGTAGTAGAAGTAGTAGTAGTAGTGATACTGGCAGCCGTAGCAGTAGATGTAGCAGAAGTAGTAGTCGTAGTTGCAGTTGTTGTAGTAGTTGTAGAAGCAGTTGTACTGGTAGTAGTAGAAGTGGTGGTAGTAGTAGTAGTTTTTATTATAGTATTAGTAGTACTTATAATAGTAGTAGTTGTTGTTGTAATAGTAATAGTAATAGTAGTAGTAGTAGTAGTAGTAGTAGTAGTAGTAGTAGTAGTAGTAGTAGTAGTAGTAGTATTAGTGGTAGTAGTAGTAGTAGTAGTAGTAGTAGTAGTAATAGTAGTAGTAGTAGTAGTTGTAGTATTAGTAGTAGTAGTAGTAGTAGAAGTAGTAGTAGTAGTGATACTGGCAGCCGTAGCAGTAGATGTAGCAGAAGTAGTAGTCGTAGTTGCAGTTGTTGTAGTAGTTGTAGAAGCAGTTGTACTGGTAGTAGTAGAAGTGGTGGTAGTAGTAGTAGTTTTTATTATAGTATTAGTAGTACTTATAATAGTAGTAGTTGTTGTTGTAAGAGTAATAGTAATAGTAGTAGTAGTAGTAGTAGTAGTACTAGTAGTAGAAGTAGTAGTAGTGGTAGTAGTAGTAGTAGTAGTAGTAGTAGTATAGTAGTAGTTGTAGTAGTAGTATTAGTGGAAGTAGTAGTGGAATTAGTAGTAGTAGTAGTATTTGTTGTTGTAGTAGTTGTTGTAGTAGTAGTAGTAGTAGTAGCAGTAGTATTGGTAGTAGTAGGAGACGTAGTAAAAGTAGAAGTAGTAGTAGTAGTGGTAGCTGTTGTTGTTGCTGTGATTCTGTTATTGTTGTTGTACAAGTGACTGTTGTTGTTGTTGTTCTTGTTGTTGCTGTTGTTTTTGTTGCTGCTGTTCTTTTGAAGTTGAAGTTGTGGTGGGTATAGTAACAGTAGTAGAAATTGTAGTAGTAGTAGCAATATTGGTGCCTGCGGATGTTTGTTTGCTAAATTAATAAAAGTTTGTAAACACATTTAAGAAAGTGAGTAACAATATTTGTGAAACATAGAACAAGTGTTTAATTCAACAGAAATCACGCGAACCATTCAATTTGAATTGACGATACAGAAGTGATTTCGCAATGTATTATGAACATGTGTTTCACCACTTGATCTAGAATTACACAATGATATGATTAGTATCAAAGTACGAAATGTCACGTCTAACGTCGATTGTTTCGCTAAATTATCCAGATGCAACGCAGGCACAAACTAACGATTGCGTGATCGTTTGCACGGCATCTGTGACCTCTAATTTTAGACAATGGTATGATTTTTATATAAGATACATCCTTCGTTTTAATTGATGAGTTAGAGCAGCATTAAAGGATGTTTTATAAAAACATTTTAAAGTGTTGTTTTCAGGTTTATTAAACTAGTGCATCCTCGTTTTGAATTTGTTTTAAGAAGTATGTCATGAAACTTACATCGACTTCAAAAAGCACCATTAGGACATATATTGACAAGATAATAAATCAGCATATTTTCTATTTTTGGAAATAAATTGTTAAAAGGTTACCAAAGCATAAATACATATATTATTCGACAAAAAACACTTGTCAAATTCACTTTAAATGTGCATATCAAACGGAAGTCGGTAATAACATTTTCAAATCAAAGTTCATATCCAGATGAATAGTTTTAACGCATTATTAAAACGACGACCTTGATAACAATTCACTGATATGTTGTTTTGCAATGAAATATATGATCAAATACATAAATATATAATTATTTTCTTAATATGTGACCCAATATCTGCAAAATATTGTAGATATGCCCCTTTTAACGGTTACGATTGTCAATTGAGTAATTTCATTTAACAAAACTGAAGCTTGAATCTGTAACTATTTCTAAACTTATTATTTTCTTCATAAGCTATCTAACTCAGTTAACAAATGCACAGTACAATATCACAGAAACCACATAGCTATATGGTTGAGTAATAAAAAAAGAATCATCCCTAAATATATCGTGTAGAAACAAGCTGCTATTTTCTTAGCTAACTTGCGGTTGATTGTTTTTACTTACAGTAGATTTATAATATACTGAATGTTAAAAACACAACATTGAAACGCATGTAATCTATTGTTTATGTTTTATCAAATCTTAAACATTCTAATTGCGTTCTTTCAAAACAAACACTGGATAATAATAGGCTTTGTGGCATTTGTTCATTCATACCTTTGATTTGGTTTAAATATTTAAAAAACAAGCTTAATTAATACGACGCAAACGTCATGAAAACCATTCTTTAACAATCGCGTATTCATGACTTTATTTCATCAAATTTGCATCATTTATTTTGTTTTGTTTCCTCTTGTGTTCAACTTTTGATTTAAATTTGTAATGGAACATTAGTCATGCAAATGCTTCTTAGCACATCCCTTCCTGTTATCGCCGCAACACTTTGCCTCAAACTATTTTAGCGATCGTCTAAAGTCAAGAGTTTACATTCCTAAACAGTGTATAATAGATCAATCGGCCACGATGAGTCATTCAACACCGATTTTGTGTCTCCGCGGGATGTACATACATTAAATAAATTGTAAAAATATAACAAGTCATGTATCATCATTGTATAGTTAACTACAAGTACCTCTTGATCGGTTAAGTTAAGATTTTGTAACGTCTGACCGAACCAATGACTTATTTGTCCCCAAAACATGTTGACTCTTTAATCAGTGCATGTGCTGTTTAGAATACATACATGCCAATAAATATTCTAAAGAAAGAAATATTGGAGTTTTCGTCGAACATGGCGAACAAAAAGCCAACGCATTGCGACTTTTATCATGAGTACTTATATTGACATTACTAATACATGATTTTGTATTTTACTTGATATGGCGACAGTTTACGTAGAAATACAATAATTTATTACATTAAACATGCACACACATTCACACTATTTTAATATTGCATGCGTCATAATTATTTACATATACACATTTTGTCAATATAATTACAACTGTGTTAACCAAAAATTCATCTAATTATGTTCCAAACAGATGCACAAGCCATTGATTTGAAACACTGCTTCAAACGAAAAGATCATAACAAAGTTCGTACATAGGGAAATATAAAATGGAAATAAAACATAATATTTAATATGTACTCAACATTTCTTGACACATGGCAAAAAGAAAAATGCATTGGTAGTCAATTGGAGGCATGCTAGTATACTTTATTTACAGAAAAAGTGTAAAATGTTCTGTCGCTTGGCTATAGGTGCCGTTGTCGACTAGACAGTGTGTTTAGAAATCAAGGGCTGTTTTCTGTTTTGGCTTCAGTTTCTACAGATAAAAACAGTGTAAACAGCCAAAGAAATAATGTCGTTGTTGTAATCAATTTATAGGTTGTGCATAGATGCTTCAAACAAATCCTAATGCAAAACATAAAACTATGTATAGAGACAAATTATATGCAGTTTTGTTAATACGTTATTTCACCAACAGTTCCCTCTCTTTGGCCTTCCTGACAAAGCTGTAAGGAGAGTCTTCGGGCGTAGTTCTTACAGAACTCATTGCAGGCCTGTTTCAAAAAGGCAATGACGCCAGATATGTACATTAATACTAGTAATATAATTTGAACACAATTACACGTAATGCGACCGTTTTATGTGGACAATTATCGTGCATCTAGTTTCAATATAATTTTGTTTCGCGTAGCACACATATATACAATCCGTAATTACATATAATCATTTGCGGATTGGTCTACAAAGTACATATGCACAGTAATGTTATTCACGCGGCTTTGCATCAGATCAACAATATGTTTGCATACGTATATTATCTTTATTAGCGTGATGCTTACAATAAACAAATGTTTGTTTAAACAGGGAGTGCATAAGATCATGTTTGTATAATGATGACGATATGTTGTACTTCTGATATCTATATACTACGTTTAAGTAGAATACGAATTTTACAACGAATCTTCACCTTTCTATAATCTGACTCAAATTAATGTATGTCTGTGTTTTTTTGTAGATGGTTCCTAACCGCTTATAAGTTAGTTGGAAATAGATCTTATTACACCGCGTCAATGATGTCTTACCAATGACATTTTTGTTCTTCTTGTTTACTTTGCTATAAAGAGGAATAACGGAGGTGGAACACAATGGCGCTGGTGGAACTGTTCTGGAAAACAATCAGTACATCGTTAATGATTAAGTTCTTAAATTAAGTTAACGTTCACATACAAATAACTGGTATATTTTGTAAGATAAGCAATCTTAAAAACAGTGCCATATTATTTCTTGTAGGCTAATTACGAATGCAAAAGTATGCGCATAATGGGCCCGTTTCATAACTATTTAGTAAGATTTTCGTAAGAATTCTGCGATTCTTACGTACGAACGTTCTTTCGCAAATACTTACGACCGTTTCATAAACACGGTCGCAAACTTAAGAATTCGTACGAATCTTAAGAACGTTAAACCAGTCTTAACTCTCTAAATGGAGATCAAAAAGCAACATGAAGTTTGTTGGCGCGCAATGTCAAACATTCGTCTGCTAGTAAAGATGGCCGCTCGCTCGACCAACTGGTCTGCAGAAGAAATTGAGCTTCTTGTGGACATGTGCTCAGGGAAATCCCTGAGCGAATTGCACAGCTCCTTCTGGGAGCGCGTAACTGAGAGGTTTGTCATTGACATATCAATTTATGCAACGTATAATTAACAGTACAGTGCACTTTGTCCCTCCGTCACATAATTTTCGCGTAGCTTTCACGGCATTAACAAAATCAAAAGAAATTATTTTGTTGTATTGTTTAAACTGATTGCTTTTAATCTGAATGGCATATGATTTCCTACATTCAGGGTAAACAGCGTCGGTATGTGTGAGAGGACACCGAAAAAAAGTAAAGAAGAAGTGGGCCGATGTAAAGATAATAAACACGCTAACTAAAATTAAACGCGTAATCAGTATAGTTGTAGATTTCTCCAAATTCTATATAAAGTTAAGAATTTCGTTCATATATTTTCAACTAGAGCGTGTAAAACTTTTAATTTTAGTCGACTACAAAGAAAAATGCAGTGATGCTGAAGTCGGCAGTGGGACAGACGGGCGGGGGACCACCACTAAAGCCATTGTCAAATATAGAGGAGAAGGTTAGTGTACATTTCGTCAATGTTGAGTATTTTCATTAGTGTTTCTGCATTAATGTTTTTATATTGTGTTGTAGCAAACTGAAAAAAGCGACCATTTTGAACTTGACCATGTTGACTTGACCCTGTCAAATTATAGTCGGCCATATTATATATCAACAGATTCCGCATTTCGGCCACACATGTATATACCATGCAAAATCAATTCTTGGTAGCAGTTACATAAAAAGCGTTTGGTAATCAGTGAGTAAAAGTTTCGACTATACTTAATTATCGAAAAGTAAATAAAATGTCTATCAATATGGTTTTTGTTATTGTTTTTGAAAGGTGCTGTCTGTGCTTACCAGGTGTGCAACAGAGGGTGTTGGTAGTGGTATTGATACCTTCATAAGAACAGGTATTGCTTTGAACTTTTTTTTTTGTTAACTTAAATGTTTATGTTTCATACAAGTTATGCATCTATCACTATTTACCCCCAGGTGGGTGGAGCGCCGGGCTGACTCACGTGAAATAGACTTAAAATTCAATCAAAGATTATTTCCCATTGTCCAGAATCATTCAGCTTATCCAATTCCTGACTGTCGGGAAACGCTCTCGATCTCGCCTCTCATACCCATAGGGAAAATATTGATAGGTTCATTACTGCTTTCAATGAGCTAATAGCAATGTTAGTACAAAGTGTGGGACTTATGATGTGCCCATGCCATTGCTTATTCAAGTTTATATTAATTTTATTATATTTAGTATATGGTGGATATTAAAATATAACTTTATTCTGATTGATATTGACTCAAACATCAATTAATTTATCATATAATTGTACATATCGTTTGGTACTACTAAACACCAATAAACATTTTTTTTTTAGTTACATATAAACTTTATTTCTCATGCCATGCAAAATGAAAAGAAAAAAGAAAATTGGAAAAGAAATGAATTAACTGTCTCGCTAATATCGTTTTCTTGGTATTGTTTTTGCACAATGAGTTAAACAGCTATATAAAAACCACATCCAATTTATTACTTACAAACATGTATAAGCTTATCGCCCATCAAGCTATCATATCCAATCGAGGTTAAACGGGTTATTCAGACAGATTCATGCCGTTTGAAAATGTTAATAACAAATCATATAATATTAAACTTGCAACATTTTATAGAATGCCCTTATATGTGTATTACTTTTTTATTATTCAGAGCAACAACCAGGAGTGTTCTTCAAAGAAAATGAAGCAACCGAGTTAGTTGAAGGTTTGATATTTATTAAATTTATGTTAAAATTATTTTTCTTATGGAACAAACACATGTCTACACACAAAAAAAAATAGAACTGCCACTGTCATGGGATAATAACCCGAAATGCACCTTTGTCACAAGGAGTTATATGCAACATGTAGTTTTATGGTGTAACAAGAGCTGTCTGAGCACATTGTGCTTGACTATTCTAAGTATTTCAGTTGTAGGGAAAGATCTTTGATCACAAAATGGACAGGGTGCTGCAAAAAAGGAGCAGGGTGGAAATCCGGCCCAGTCTATTGACATTTCTAATAATTTGCTAAATCCAGGGTATTAATTATTTAAATGATTGTAATTAAGGTTTCTAAAGCATATGCTATTCATATGTCTTAGATTAGTTGCACAAATATATTACATTTCAACAGATATTCAATATTTCTGTATTTAGCAGCTCAAAGCAGCAAAAGGGGAGGGGGGAGACCAAAAAGGAGAAGGGTACAGCACACTGTTATTTTGCTCTAGATCTTTCCCTAAGTTGGTGTATAGTTTGGAAAGTAGAAATACAGAAATGAGTTATGGCAATTATTTCATCAAATTATTTCAAGTGAAAAACCTTATGTAGTTAATAAATTGTTGTGTAGTTTGAAGTTATAATATTTTTTAATATAACTTTTAAACATATAATCAATGTAAAAAAGTGGGCATAATTCTGTAAAAATGCAAAACAGAGTTATGAGGAATGTTGCCCCTGTTAATGGAGTTAATGAACAAGGTTTATTCCAAGTTTTAAGCAAATAAATTATGTAGATTGGAAGTTACAAGACGTTTGAATAAAAACTTTAACCAAATTTAGACACGGACGCCAACGCCGACGTTGGGGCGATTTGAAAAGGTCACATATTATTTGATTAGCAAACCTAAAAATGTATTAGTTTAGATTGGTAATTCTAGTTTGAAATGTATCAAATTTATGGGCCTTTTTACACTTAGAAATTATACATATAAGCTATCTGGATATGTTAAAGTATTTCGGTAAGCTGGTTTATCATGAATGGCTTGAGCGATTTCAATCAATTTTAAAATACTTATTCCCAATATTAAAATGAACCCATGGGCCACGTTTGTTAACTCTAATTTGAACTTTGTAAAAAGTATGTACCTTTTACACTTATAAATTGTATATGTTAGCTATTAAGATATGTTTAAGATTTCGATAAGCTGGTTTCTCATGGATGGCTTGAGGGATTGTACATAGAGTACAATTACCAAATGAGCACATTTTAGTTATTAGAACATAATACATAAAGATAGTTGAAAAAGATAAATAGTAACAATCTGACATGACCTTCTATAAATTACATTTATTTTCAAAGAAAAGCCAACATCAAATAGAGGCAAAAGAAAACAACAAGAAAAGAAAATGTATGTATCATTTAATTTGTGAAAGCAATTATATATTCTTATATGCAAATGCAAAATGAAGATTACTTATTTAAATTAATAAAAAAAGGATTTAATCTGTGTTAGCCAATTACATAAACACATTTATTATAAACTTTATTGCAAGATTTTTAAGTTATGTACAATGTTGATATCCAGGTGACTGCCACGAGGAGCTGATGGCAATAGAAAGGAAAAATGTTGAATTGCTTGAAGAGTTAGTGCAGCTGAAACGTGAATCAGTCCGTCTGAAAAGATTGGAGTATTCTACTTCCAACATTTTGGATTTTTAATGTTGTTAAATTAGAAAGATACTTAGACCATTCCAATGTGATTCTATGTTTAGCGTCCTCGGTCGGGTAGGTTTTTGGATGCTTGAACGAAAAAAAAAAATTGACAATGTGAACAATTGATTTGGAAAGCATATACAAATTTGAAAAACAGACTTATGTGTTTTTACGAATGTGTGTAAAAATAATGTGAAACTAGTCAATTTCCACAGTTAAAATACTGTGTTAAAGTAGGTACCCAATATGAAGATGACATTTAACAGTTTTGCAGGTAAACATTTGCTTTAGATTGTACCACTGCAATTAATAAGTTGGGAAAAAGTGAAATGTTTTTTTTTCGACTCATTGTTTATTCCTGCTTGATTTGTAGGTTTCGACAAATCATGGGGACGCTAAACATAGAGTAAAATTTGTATGGCTTTACTCACAAGTGACTATTTACAAAATATATGTGACAGGTTATTATTAGTATTATTGTACATTTTAAATTTTGTAAATCTATGATAAAGTATGTGCACAAATAAATAAATGTATTGGAAGGAAACATGTGTAGATCTTATTAAAAAATATTTGGCATCATCTCCATATTTTCGCATATACATTACAACATGTACCCAAACTATATATGGTCAACTATGTACATGTCTTTATATCTACCCGTAAGTTTTTTGTAATACAAATTTAACAATTTATGTTATGCTTAAAAATCCACATACATACAAGTATTGTAAAGTTGAAATGCTTACAAGTTAATATGTCACATAACAGTTGCAATATACTGTTAGACAACAAGTATGTTACTATAATAACTGCTGATTTAATAAGTATTCTTAAGTACTTGTACATATATATGCATTATAAAAAGATCATATCAAATAAATTCTAAAATGTTGAAATTAACAATAACATTCCCTACATGTATGTTTATTCTAAAATGTCAACCATTCCATCACATTAAAGGGACCTGTTCTCAAATTGACAAATTTCAACTTTTTAACTGACATAGATATAAACTGTAAATACCGTTCCGCTAAAGAGTACTCTTAATTATAAAGCATTTGAAATTCGAAACGATTGAACAATTAAGAGTGCTTGTTTTCTTTTCTTTGTAATATAACTGCATTATACTTACAGATTAAGCACACTATGCAATTTTCATGTGTTGTCTAATGTTTGTTGATTTAGAAATTGTACAGAGAATACTTCTTGTGACTAACATGCATCTAATTGTGACCATACACACAAAAATTAAATTATTCAAATTGTGCTTACTTGATGTTTGTGATTACTTATCGAAATTCTAATAGACCGTCATACATTAAAAAGAATGATGCAAATAAACTATTAAATTTATGTATTTGATCTTATCGTGGAATAAACGGTTTTACAGGAGCCTCTTATTAAAAGCACACATTGAGCAACTTATTTAATTAAACAGTAAATACATACGCTAAGTATACAACTGACTTGTGCTACAGTTTTAAAACAAATATGCAAAACTGCAGGAATATTAAATTTAATATTTAGGTCAAAGAGGCCTCTGACGCCAGCAATAGGCCAAAACAATTCTAGCCCGTGAAAAAGCCAGGAATATTTACAATTTGCTAAAGTTCAATACAAACATAAGACCAAATAAAAGTAAAATGTGTGTTTCGGAAACCGGAAACAAAAAAGTTAGGTAGCCTAGGTCAGTATTGAGTGTTTTTGTGTTGTTTTTTATAAACTTTTTTTAAAGACATATTTCGGAATTATTTTTTTATAAAATTATCTAAAATCTGATGAATACGGATTTCTCGGAAAAACAATCGTCGCTAAAAGATTTAGGGTCGGGGTTTTTCGCTAGATATGGTTGGGTTGCTCGAAACACAGTTGTTGTTTTTTTGCCTAATAAACTTGTGTCCAAAGGACATAGGTGCCCCAACATTCCACTGGTTGTCACAAAACAAAAAAGCAATTATTATACAAGGGCCATATACACATGCTCCTAAGTAAAATTTGAACAGTAGTCATATTTAAGGGAAATCCTCTCATCAATGTTCCTTGTAAAAATACATGACATATGTTAAAAATCGTAGCACCTGTTGATTTTTATCCAGAGTAACACCATTTTAGACACAATACATTTTTAATAAACCAGCCACAGACTTAATGACTTTTATGACATTAATACAATACATTTTCACTAAGGAGTATTTTTGGATATGGGCCCAGGTGCACAGCTTGACATGCTGGTGAATATCTTCATGTATATAAAGTTTCATCACTTCAGCAGTTATCAGTTTATAGTTACATGCGACACAAGTCCTACAATATTTTTTTTGCTAAAAAAAACCATAACCCTGCGATGTTGAAAAAAAAGAGCAAAATAATACACAGATTAATAGTCTACTTAGCGATGAAAATGTTTCTGAGCAACACACAAATCCGACGGACAAACAAGGGCAATTTTATATGCCCTTACCGCTAAAATTTGGGGCAAAAAACTCAATAAAATTTAGAGTATTGAATACACTTTAAAACCTGATTATAATCAGCTGTCTGGCTTGCTGCGCATTCAAATCCAGTACATCAGCTACAATTTCCTCACCAATGTCATCATTAGGAGCTACGTCTAACTGTGGAAGTGGAACATTATGATCAACACAAAGATTATGAAGCCGCATACAGACAACAATGAACTTCGCACATCTTTCGGGCTGGAAAGGAAGGAAGACTTGTAAAGGCATCTTAAATGCATATAATACCCACATGTGTTTTTTCAACGCAAACGAGTTTCAATCAATTGTATCTTTCTTCAAATCATTAATATGATGATACATTTATCATGTGCATGTATGTATCAAAACTAATTTGAAAACAAGATGATGTGTTCAATAAAAACATGCCCCAGGATGAAAATGGACAACCAATTTGAATTACTCTATGTCCAAATTAGATCAATGTGAGGTTGGGTGATAATGTGTTGATTATGAATGGTCATTATGAATCGACAACAACCCTTCCTGATATGTGAGCAGCATTGTAACGAACTTCTTGTGGGGTAGACGGATTCAATTTCGGCGTCAGCAGGTATGATTTAAGCCTATAACTACTGTCTCCAAGCAGACATCCAACCTGATTGGTCTCCAGGTACTGCTGTTATTTAAAAGAATTCACAGTTCAAAAACTGGAGACCTTAATGCTCTTTACTAATGTATTAAGTGCTTTTAAAGTTATATTCATATATATATATTTAAAGATTAATTTCAATTGTGGTTCAACATAACTGAAACCTAAATTTTGCTGACACAATTGTGTCACAATTTTAATTAATAGCGTTTATTTGAACAATAACAAAACATTTAATTGTTTGTTGTTTTTTTTTTTGGTAATGATTGACTCTCATATCAATTCTATATTTTTTACAAAAATAAATTTTAAATGATCTCCATTAAGTCTAATTTGATATAATGGTACAGACACATTGTGATGCTCAATGGAAGTTGGATTTCATGTGAAAAAGGACAAACCTTCAAACCACACTTATTAAAAATTGATGCAACGTGCATAGACCCCGGCCACTTTGATACTACATCCATGAACCTACAATGTTATGTATAAAATTAAATATAGAGTTATGGGGGTTTCTCTCCCTGGTGGAGTCATTAATAGTTTTAAAGTATTTTCAATTTCAAGTAAAAACTGTAATAACAATGTTTACAATATTTGCACCATTTTCATTACAATAATGTGTGTATACATGTAATGTTTATTGACATTTTTATATGATGAAAATAAAATACAAACTGGTCACTCACTTGGTTTTGGTGTCAACCACTGATTGCACATCCAGTGCATGGAATCCTTTCCTGCATCTATAAACTTCCTCATTTTGGTTTGGGCCAACAGTCGGAATCAGGATACCGTCGATGGCACCCATCACCCCAGGGATGTTACACTTCCCGTAGAAGTCTAACTTTATACGGGCCTGTTCATCCCATGTGGGAAACCGTAATTAAAAATAAAAGCTTGTAACAAAACTGGTGTTCAGTATTTATTTTTTACTACAATTACTGGTTTGTTGTCACTTTCATCTAACATGCAGGCCTGTTACATACGAATTATTGTATCATGTCATACTGGTTAAAGGGACTATGTCATCTAAATGGGTCAAAATGGAGCAATGTCTTATAACAAAATTGAAATTTAGATATTAATACTGGCTTATAATAGTGGTTAAATCAGGGTATATATAATGGGGAAATAGTGTATGCATTCTGAGATAAAAAGAAATTTATAATATGGTTTGTGTCTGTTTGTCACTTTTCCTGTTTACATTTTGACGTCATAATTGTAAGTTTTTGGTATAACAATAGTTAACACATTACTCCTTATCAAACATGATAGCGCTGTTGGTTAAAGCGATGTCTGCTGTCAATTCTTTGAATGGCTCATAAGTCGTGAGTTCGATAGCCGCTTGGAGTTTTAATTTTTTTTCGGATCTTGTTTTTTATAAAATATCTTAGTGTATATTATATTATATTATATTTATTTGATGTGCATGTCTTGGTAAAGCGCATTTCTATCAAATAATATAGTTTATAGTGCAATTGGAAGCACATTTTTAAATGACATAGTCCCTTTAACATATTTATGACTTTCTTTGGTGTGTGAGCCTTATATGCTAACACAAATGTATAGTGATCATAGAATCATATGTATTAATGTATATTTAAATCAATGGATACATTTTCAGTAAATACAAAACTGGACATACATTATGTGACAAACAGTATGATGGCCTGACACCAATATATTTATATTAATGGTTAATATGTTAAAGTACAAGCTTACAACATAAATGGTGCTAGTAAATTGCCATACTGAGTATACTCCAATATAAAATGGAATAAAAATGAAGGCAAATCTGTGTTGCAAAACACTTAATTCCATAGCTGTTTCATAAAAAAATAGTTCTCAACTATAACAGTCTATATCAAATTTAATTATATTGTATTCAGGTTGCACATCGTGCTGTCTGAAAGATTATTTTGATGTTTTACAGTTTAAGTCATTTCTATAGAATAGAAACAATTACTTGATGTTGTCGAGTTGTTCATTAAGAACATCTAGAAACGTTCCCAATACTCTCGACACTGTATTTTTGCTAACGCCATGCAAGTGTCCTACTTCTGAATAAAAATCCCCCTTGGCCACATACCGCAACCCAATTAGAATCTGCAATTATATTTTAAAATGATTACAATAATAAATGTAATAATATATGCATATCACACTATGTTTGACCATCAGTAAATCTCTTATTTAGATGGTACATTCATAAATTATAAAATAATACTTACATGATGTACATCTGAAGCATTATCGTTGAATTTAACTTACCAATTCTACAGTACATGTCAGAGCAATAAAGTCCACCGACAGTGCTAATAAGTTGATCATGATCACATGTCCGTTGAATAATATCTCGTTTAACAATTGAACAACACATTGTGTCATTGATTATTTCACAACGACAAAACATGACACAAAATAATCAAACGAATATGTGAATATGCTTAGTTTAATTCCATGTATCCATATAAAAAGCATCCTTGGAACTTCAAAATTAATAATGTATCATGCAATGCCACAGTTGATCGACTAATATATTCCATGATCATGTGTTAACATCAAACTTCAATCAATGTGTTCATTTCAAATTCAATGTTCATTAACACTTCATAACGTTCTTCTACAGTGGAACTTCTGGTTTGTAACGTTTATGTTGGTATGTTGATCTGTTGAAAGTGTTCCCAAACAACCCTTAAATATGATATCATTCCCAATAGTATGGACAAGCATACATTCTAAATATTTGCGTTAACGCATTTAGTTGGTAACACAAAACAAAACAAACGAACTGAAACAGGAAACAAGGGGCCAAGGGAGATTATAAATACAAAACAGTACCGCACATTAAAGGCTACATATGAGTAAAATTCACCTGCGTTATTGGTGGTATGGAGTGATTTCGCTGACTCTTCCTTTCCAGTTCATCACCCATTATTTCAACCAGGTAATTAATGCAAGCCCTGTCCAAACGATATCGCTGGATAATCTGAGAGATGCTCAAGTGAGGTTCTTGGTCGGAAAACCCGCTCTCGTCTTCGCACATCGCCGAACAAAACAAACGCAGCGGCCATACTTGCGAACGTTACGACAGCCCTGGACCATTCGTAACTTTTACGTTAAAGCTTACGAATTCGTAACAGGTGGTTGCGTAAGATATTTTTATGAAACGCTCTTATTTTCTTACGAACGTCGTACGAATTCATACATAAGAAAATCGTTCGTACGAACTTTATGAAACGTGCCCAATATATATTAACTATAAGTTTTATACTGTAATCTTGACAGTCATGTATGTTATTACCTATTCCAATCAGTTGTCTCCAGAACTAAAACAAAACTTGTTCTGTTCATTCACAATATTTGACATGTCAGTTTATGGTGCTACTTGCACATGTATTCCAAAATTGCAAATAATTCACAACTATTATGTACTAGTATGTTAATGCATTGTATACGTTGTTTGTGTTAATATACGTGTAAATAATAGATTTATGTTCATGACAAATCATAATGAAGATATTAAAGTGTGTAAGAACCCATATTGTGTGTTGTTCCGAACACATGTATTTAACACGATTATAAATGTCCACACATCAACAAACTACTAAGTATTGTTTTTGAATTCTAATTAGACCAAAACTAAATAATTCGATATTACCTCTGTTTTTCTTCTTGTTAACTACCGAATATAGCGGGTCATCGTTGTTTTCATTGGTATCTAAGGGACCAGTCGAAGTGTCGCTTGCACAAACTCTTTTTTCTTGTTCACAACTGAGTAAAGAGGAACATCATTGCTATCAATTATGTTACCGCATGGTGGATTTTCATTGGTTTCATTTCCGCTTAATGGAATATCATTATTTTCTACCGAGTAGAGTGGATAGTTTGAAGTTGAATGAAGAACGTCTTTCTTCACTTTTGAGTGGATCATCGTTGTCAACAGTTGTAACATTTTTTATTGTATGGCGGTCGTCCCTTGTTTACAGTTGTATAATGTTGATCAGCGTTGCTCAATCTGTGTAAAGTGGATCATCAGGTATATGTTCCTCTCTGATACAGAAATTGTGTAGAATAACAACACAAGAAAATGCATACATATTGTCTACTGGAAGCTATTGTATTGTTTACAGATTAAAAAAAAGAGCCACATGCAATGTATACAAAATAAACAATTGTTATTCATTAAAATGTTTGTGCAATGTTCCAACACGACACTGCAACTTGAAAGTAAACGAAATATGGTGTGAATATGGTGTAACAGTATACCGTGTGACAATAATGTCTTTGTTCGGTTCACGGTTCAATCTATAGTGTTTATAATCAGAGCTCGATCAACATTACACCCCACTATTTAAAAGTAAGCCACTTAGAAGTCAGATGGAAATATATGTAGAGAGGCTTTTGAAAACGCATGCAAATGCTTTTTCTGTTGTACACCGTGCAATTTTACAAGCTAGCGACTGCTTATCGCTATAATTAATAGATTTAAATTATGAGAAGAAAACTGCACAATAAGTTTCGTTTGACATGTGAAAACAAAGTTGACCCTTACCTGACCCTTACCTCCTTTAGTCAAATTTGACAAATGTTTAACTTGTAAACATGTTTAACACGGCAGAATGGCATAATGGTTCACCCCATATGACATAAACTCGAAGTTAACGCTTATTTCTACTGTTACACCATATTTACCCCATATTACTCGTCCATTCAGCTTGAAACTTCATTACTAGTCTGCATGAAACATATATGTTCTTATATGGGTCGACCCGCAAAAATAAGTGACTCGGTCAAATAACAGATAAGATTTGTTTAAATATAAGATTATCATTATATATAAGTTTGAAAAGTCAAGGTCTAAAGCTACAGTACTTATTACCCCGGAAAAGGTTTGGACTACCGACAGAGTGACGGACGGAAGAACGGACATAGTTTTGTTTACACACATTTGTTTATGAAATAAGTGCTTTATAAACAAACTGTTAGCATTGGTCAGACCATTCTAAAAACCGTTATTAAACAACAGTCAACATAAAACAAGTGACATGTTGTGAACGTGACGTGTATTCCAATTTACACGAATCATAATTACTTATAGAAACTGACTGTTCAATGTGTGGTATTTTTGGAGCCCATAATACGCAAACAATAACTACCGCGAAATAAGACGAATTTACAGTAGAGCAAGTCAACTGACATCCAATACAAACATGCAATGGTCTCCTGAAATAGCATGACACGTAATCGATATGACCCCAGTGGTTATTCCCCCTGGCTTTATACAATACCCCTGCGACCATTAGGGAAATCCGTATTTTGAAATTTGAAGGAATACGTTTTAGATTTGTAAGCAATTGTATTACTGTTTGATAAAAAAAATATTGCTGCATTATGGACGCGTGGTCCGTCGTGTTATCATGTATATAATTCGAGCTATGCTCTGAACCAGTTAAATCTCTGTGTGGAGGAAGGTAAACAGTGTATCAATCGAATACCGTTGAAAATCAAATATACAACTATTTACATCCCCAAAGGTTTACATATATAATGTATGTAAAACACTTAACACATACCAAAAAGGAAAATTATTATTACACATACATGTATGTGAAAAAACAACACTAAATAACACTACGTTTCACTCATATTTAGTTAGGCAAATATACTAAACCACATCAAGTTATATCAATCGATAATAATGTAAGACAACTATTTTGAAAGTAGATATATTATTTAAGTACCTGATGATATGTACTTTATGATGTAGACGATTAAGAATGTGAAGAACCCGAAATGTTCGTGTGTGGCTCTAATTTTGAAGTAACCTCTTTTAAACTATCTACATCCTCCAAACATAATCCAAAAGTCATCGACGATTAATAATGTCAATGTGCAACGTCAAATCTAACATATGTATGCAATACAGTAGAAAGAATAAATGCATCAAATAGCAAACTGTACATTGTGACGTCCTAACCACGTCCGACTTAAAATAAAAGGCAAATATAAATTATCTATTGTACATCCGAGCAGTTAAAAAATACGTTACTATACACATTGTCCGTAAGAACAAGAGAAGACTGAAATGAATTTGTAGGGACTCTAAATTATGTTTCATAAAAATGTAAAACTGGCAATTAGAACAATTACCGGCGTTACCAGCAACGTGTTCAAATATAACACACGTCAGTATAATATACGTCATTGTTCTGTTGAGCTGCTGTTACGATACATGCCAAACTACTTGAAATTGTTCGCCACAACCTCTATAACACTAGACTGATTTCGCGTTATATTGATTACTCATTTTATACATTTTGTGTACCATCATTTGTTCAACCAATCAGGAAAGAAAAATAATAGTGATATGGTCATTGTTTTGCCCGTACCTGTAAGACGTTAAGACATCTGTTTAAATTCATCTCATATACTGTTATTAATGTGTTATGTTTATCAAGGTGCTTAATGTGTACATGTGCGTATAATTATTATCCAAAAAACTAACTAAAACTATACAGTGACAAGTCGCAATTATCCCAACAATATATAGTTGGCGGTATTAATCAATGGACTTTACCACAGATGGGTTAAGCGTTTTCGAGTTATTACGTGTTTAAGGTGGCAGTTAAAATTTCAAATTATTGTTTATAAAACTCTTAACGCTTTTCGATTATATAATTGCGTGTTTTGAATACTCAGACTGACGAAACTGACCGAATATATACAATGTAATCAAGAAATAACTAAAGAATCATACGGTGTTGGACGTTTGGCGTTGAGTTTTTTTTACTATCCATTGTTTTTACGGCATTTGTACCTACCGGTGTTGAAATTTTGACCTACAGGTTGGTTATATTGTATGAGACTTTCAAAAGATGTCCGTCTGCATGCAATCGGAGAAGCTGAAGCTGGTCGTACATTTGCGGATATTGCCTTTGATTTTGATGTATATAAATCAAACATATCTTGCCCTTAAGAATGGTCAGGTGCAACAGGATATGCGTTGATGACCGGCGACGTTCCGATCCGTCACGCGTGACGTCAGAACGTCATAATATGCATATCCGGTTAACGCTCTTCCGTTATGGATTTTGAACTGCAGTCGAGACGGTACGAAAAACACCCGGACGTACGCGTCCATGAGAAGGACAGGCAGGGATTGTAAAATGAATTACCATGCGGTAATTATTGTTCAGTTGTTATTTATTGTGGTTAAACTGGTGAATATATTGGTGACAATATGCTTAGTGGCTATTAAACTAAGTACATGTAACACTTGAAAGTACAGTGACTTATGTGATAACTCGTCATGTGCCAAATACATGCCCATCGGTTCTTACTTGTGACTGGATATTACTAAGGTTATAACATTTGTATCACATATGCATTCTACCGTAGCATCACGTAATGAATGAATTTTAATGTTACCATTAAACAACAACATTTTACCGGATACGAACTAACCTATTTCAAATCGTTTGTCTACATACCTAACCTGTCAACTATACATGCTTAGCTTATACATTACTTAGGTTATAACATGTTTGTTTCATATATGTATTTTGCACTTTTGGAAATGTGAAACTACAGCTGTATACAATACTGATTGCGAGATTAGCATTAACACAACGGCATTTTACCTGCTATAAGATAACATATTTTCAATGGTTAGTCTACATACCTAAACTGTCAATCGCACATGCTAATAAACGCACATATATGGGAGGGAATGTCCGCTAGTACATGCTTACTGCTAAATGACATTTACATATTGCATTGTGTTATTCGTTATAAACTTCCGTTCGTCTTTATGTTTCCTCCCATCACTTAGTAGCATGCATCTTTCGTTCTCGATCAAAGTAAATCACACATTCTTGAGTGTAAATGGCAATTGCATCCATTCTTTGTCAACTTAAACTGTTTATTTGAACAAGTTAGTTTTGCTTTGGCATTTTACTTTGTGAATTTCATTAAACTGTTTTAGATATCTTGCAATGCTAGTTTAGACTTTTGATAATTGAAAGTTCTACAATGCGAAAACAATAAGCAGTAAGCAATATGAACTTAATCAAATGTGACTTTACCACTTGTAATAGGTAATTCATATGAAGCTATTAATCAAAATTATCGGCAGTTTCCGTAAAATCGCACGGAGATATTAAACCGCAAGCTAATTGTTGACTTGTTAAGTTCCTGGCTAGTTTTGTCGAAAGTAGATCGCATTGTAAGCTACGCCTCTGCGAATCAGTTAACGCACGAGGAAGGCCAGTCTAAGTGAACACAAGCATGGTGATGTTAGGTTAATACGTGTGTCTGTCAGGCAGTACATTTCGTCCGTCCGTCCGGGTCTGTGTGTTTTTATCGTTTCTTTTTTAAGGAATTCGGTTGTAAATTCGGTGTTCACTGTATCAGTTCTAACGGTTTTGCACTTGCTGTTTGTCCGACCTATTGTCATTAGGGATGACTTTCAGACACACACAACTTGTCCGTTCTTCCAATTTGGAACTGCTTGCAGCATTTTTGTGTAAATTTGCATCTGGGTTCACTGTATCACGCACTAACCACGTGGTCGTCCGTCCGAGTGTCCGTCCACAACGAAGTTTAAATCGCTAATACTTGCCATTGTATTGTATTGTGTTTATTATTTCATGTTCGGTTTGTAATTTGTAAATAAATGATGTTAAAATGTATTATATACCTACCAATATTCTGCCTCTAATGCTGGTATATTTTCGGTATAAAATACAACCGGTCAGACAGAATTTCCGTATTTCACACAGTAATTTTCCTTACCCATCGTCTGTAAAAAAAGGACTACTTTTACGTTCGTTGAGTATGGTATATTTTAGTAACGTTCCGAGCGACATTGGGAAACACCCCGTTCTATTTATAGACAGGACGACGCCGTTACAACATGTTGATTTACATTGTATGACGTCATTTATCTACATGACATGCGCGTTATTTTACAGTACTTTTTGTTATTATTTTGTTTGTTTCGTTTGTTTTTCGTTTTGGTTGTGTTTGATTGTAAACAGGTATATAATAAATGGGAAACTACATGACTCTGGTGTTCCGTTTGATTGTATCGCTCTTGTTTATTATGTAAAGTTGTTTTTCACTCGCTTTGTTGGCACGCAGAATACAGCGTTACACAATCAGCTCGAGCGATACAAGCCAGCGAAACACCATAGTCAAATCTTAGCAAAAATAATCTGGGCGAACGCATTTCTACTTTCAACAAAACTACAGCTCGGACTTCACCTACTCTTGTATACATCCCGGAAACTATCAAACCCCTAAATTTGTTTTCGACAGTGTTTTTGTTCCATATGCTGTAACAAATTAACATACATCTTTATAATAATTTATCGTAATAAGTCATGCATTGTTTGGTGCCCAATAATTTGTATATTGCAACTTCATGATACAGACACACTATTCTTCATTTGATATCTTTTTTTTTCTTTGCAACTACTGAATATATCGGGTCATCTTTAATGACATCTGTGACAAGTGGAGGAGTCTGTTTCAGAGTTAAGCATACTTATTCTGTATTGTTAACAATTAAGTATAATATGTATCGTCTTTTCCATACTCGATTAAAGTGCGTCATCGTTTTTCCCGTAGGCACATTTATAATGTATTTTTGTTATTTCACTTCCAATTTAACATTTGGTTGACTCTAACCCTCACGATTCCTTAGAAGACAAGAAGGTTCAATCCATTGATTTATACCTTCAATCCATTGCTATATACCTCCTTACGATCAAGCAGAACAACATTAAACAGACATAATCTATTAGCCAGGATCCCAAAGGCATTTTCCACAACTCCCCTTCCAATTGAAAGTCCGTAGTTGAAATTCCGCTCCTTCCTGGACCTTCCTCTTATTCTGAATGGCTTCATGAGGTTGTTCCTGAATGACCAGGCGTCATCCTATAAGATAAAGAAGGGCATGTCTAAAACGGATTTCTTCACATATGTGTGTATATTTTTTGTATATGTCTGATTTGGACAAGTTATAGGATATAAACTAAAGAACTTAAGTATTATATCAAGAAAAGTATTCCGATGTATATATTTGTGCCTGTATTTGTTACTTTATGTAAGTGTTTCGCGTATTTCCTACACCTGCAACAATAGAAACAGTCCAAATTATTCCAGTGTTTATCGTTTGCAAACGCTTTATAATTTTGATCACTTCAGCTGATGTTTCCTCATTAGGGAAACGGTATCTAAAGTATGTTTCTATGTCAGTAGTGTTATTTTGCTCCTTTATTTACACTATTCTTTTATTGTTTGAATATGTTACGAAACGTTTGAATATTTTCAATTTTTCAATCTTTGAACAGTTACCTTTAATGGTCATCAGGTCTCGCAGTCAGAAGGCAGGGCGGGATAGTCCTAGGGTCTCCTCTTCCAGACCATTAAAGAGTTTCCAGTCGCCAAATACCTTACATATATCCGTTTTTACCAACCAATTCCTCAAACTGTTTAGCTTTGGCTCTCCAGGCTTTTTTGGTTGGCTGAACATTCTTCATTTGTGTACACTTTTAAAATTGCCTAGCGATTCTGGAACCATCTCTGAGAAGCTGGACACTCCATTCCGAGAAGCATACACAAGGGATCGAAAGTTGTTGTCTGAGTTACGTTAGCAAAACAGCAGAAAAGCAGAACAGCCGAACAACTGAAGCAGAAAAACAAAACAGCAGAGCAACTACTGTAACAGCAGAATAGCAGAATTGCAGAATAACTCCGGCAGAATAGCAGAAAAGCAGAACAACAATACACATTCAAAAATGATAAATTATTTTGTTTTCATTTCACATCGCATCTGTATGCCTATTTAAATTAGGCTAAAATTCGACACACATGCTACAGTTTTTGCTTTAATAACTGTTAGGAAATCATGCAAGTGTGTTGAAAGAACAACTTATGCAGAACAACATACATATACCAGCAGATTAGCAGAACAACATAATAACATAATTACTCCAAAAAAAATATAGAATACGTCCAGCAAAATGATTTGAGCAGAATAGCAGAACAGCTCCAGCAGAATAGCAGAACGACTCCTGCAAAATAGCAAAATATCAGAATCACTCCAGACGAGTAGCAGAAAAGCAGACTAACATAACTAGACACACATGATTTTTTTGTATTACCTCGCAACTTTGTGACAATTAAAATATGTCAAAAATCCAATAGTAATTGCATCTTGATTTGCAATATTAAAAACGTCTCATTTTCTAATCGAGTTCTTTTGAGAATTTTGTGTACGTCAGATCATGAATTTGGGATGTTAACTAGATACAATTCATACATATAGATATAATAAACCTCAAACTAATCACCCAGGAGACTCCGACCTTCATAAAACACCATAGGACTAGTGCAGTTGTGCTTTTAACAATAGTAAGCTGGAAATTGTATGATGTTTTATTTTGCATTGTTTTGCGAATAACAATTGTGATACAGGTGTTACTCACGGTTGACATTTAGTCTGGAGTACACAGACAAATGAGGTTTGAAGTCAAACTATACACACTCTGTGATGTTATAAAGACTTAAAGCATAAACAAAATATCAGTCCGTTAATGCGGTGTGTTATAAAATATACGATTTTAAAGTAACGTACCCATTCGTTGGTTTCGGTTTTATTTCTCTAGATGTGTAGTTTCATGCCATAATAGCGACAATGCAATTTATTACGGTCTTTAACGTCCACAGAGGCTCGTAAAATGCTACGCACTCGGGCTTCAATCCGTGGTTCGTGCGTCTGCGAACGTTAACGACCTCAAACCGATGTATTATCCCTATATAATATATTGACTATCCTCGTTCTTGCTATCCGATGTTACTTGAAACAATTTAATCTTGATCAAACTAAAAAAACACACAAAAAACAACATAAAATCAATGCATTTTACTGATGGACTCTATTTCTGATCATGCGATAAAACATTTAAAAAAAGTTTGTTTATTTAATTTTAGTGTATTAAAATTAATTAAACAAACGTGTTTGTGCGATAATTATTATTATTGCGATAATGCATTAAAATTGATATCATCATTTTCAGTAGTAGAACGATTTGCAGTGGCTATATAAGAATTAAATATTGTATTTACAAAGATGCACACGCTGTTGATACAATGGTTTATATAACAACACAATATCATAATATTTAAACCACAGTTAATTAAGTTTAAAACAAACAAGTGCATTACACATCAATTTTTTTTCTGACAGGTAATTTAAAGAATAAGCACAATATACACAAGCACAATATAAGGTTACAAGAAATTTGACGCCTAATCTGAATATAATAATTTGAGTTCTAAGATGCATCTTGCATAATCAAAAGTATATAATTGCACTCGCACAAAATATAAACATTACCGTTATTTATCTGATATAAACTAATGTTGATCATTTGGACAAAATATGGCAATAGTTGTTAGAATCGTTTAGAAAAGTAGAAAGTAGAAAGATTCAAACTGATTACATGAATATAACAAAAGGCATTAATTGAATGTTTACCGATTATAGTACTAACACAAGTGGAAACACTGTCGATACAAAAGTTTAAAACACACACTATCTATTTAATATCTATGTACATATATATACAAAATATTTAACCGATTGTATTTTGTTAAAATAAATGGGGCCTAACTACAGCAAACAAGCAGGTGCAATTTGTACAATTCATTCCAATTGAATCGAATGTCAACACATTTTTTAAATTAAAAATTGCACATGCAACACATGTACATGTATAAGCAAAGGTTATGCAATATTTGACGCAACCTTTTAATACCTCGTTTCGAGTTTTCCGATGGTACCTGAATACATGTAATTAACAATATACATGTATGTTTGTTATTTTACATGTAAGACATATACACTGTTTTTATTAATCTAATAGAAACTAACTGTTTTGACAAAATATGTTAATAATTTGTTTTAAAAGAAGGAGATCTGGCTGCATTTAACAAATACATTCATGATGTATACACAAATGTGCATACACTGTCGATACAATGCACAATGATTATATGTACAAATTGTCCGTGCAATATACAGCATACCCAGCAAAAGGAGTACCAACACTTAATGGGTAAAACGCTCACTAATAATATCGATGCCTTACATGCAAAACAAACAAAATATGATGGGGTATGTGACAGGTAACAAACTGTATTTGATTTTATACAATAGCAAGTACAATTTGAACAATGTAATACAATTTAAACGAACACTTACAAAACGTCATTGATATGTCAGCGAATGTGTCATGCTGTTATGTTCCAGATATGCTTTCGAACAGATATACCGACAAATCAAAACTCCAGGCAGAAATACACAATTTCGCAAAAGGGTTAGTTAGTTGATTTATAAGTCCATGAAGAACTGTCGAACGATGTTCACATCCACGTACTAGTACGTTTGTGATCTAATGCGGTTTTTGATTACATAACATATTATTGTTTTCTTATATGCGTGTTTACATATATATCACAAGTTCATATATTAATGAAACAAAAATGTACAAATGCAGGAAACGTACTTACATGATTCATGTACTTACAAGATAACACAAGTCAAGTATGACCCAAACGCAAACAGTCACTGTTGGCATATAAAAACGGGCTTATAACACCATATTACTGCTCGCTGGTTGCCGAAGTGTACATATAATGTCACTACAGTTGTATTTTTCTGTCTCATAAGTGATATTTTGCTCCTATACATATATATGTATATTTGAAATTGGTGAAAAACAGGTTGGAAATAGACTATTAGGCAAAAGTCCAATATATCCTTTATATATTTTACATGTACATGTAGCTCAGTTATCATGATTAACCAGTACATGCACAATTGTATTACGTCTAATGTGATATATATATATATATATGTTGCTAATTTTGCTTGAAATGAAACTAGCTTAATATGTATTAACATTTGAGCCACACACAGCAAGTATTTTAAAGATATGAAACATAACAGTTGTATCATCGTACTACTGATGTGTCCGCAATACTGATGTGTTGGTCAATGTATGTATTCCAAACACAGTCAGATCCATTCAGATTTAATCGCATATTTTGACTTGACCTGGTTATGGCCAGTCTAATCTTAAAACTATTTCATTAAGCAAATCAACTCTGATACACCATTAGCGTCCCTAAATCCGCAATGGATTGTGAGCCTGCGGTGAAAGGCGCTTGGTTGCTCATAAGCATGGTATTCGCTGCCCGAATAATGGCGAACATTAATCCGAAAAATAAATACCAAGTTAAGTCGTTAAGCTGTTTATTTCTATACATGTCCTATGCATTTATTTTGCCAAACTGTATGATATATACGCATCAATTGAACGGTTTCCATCCGATATAATTTCCGAATGGACGCCAACGATTTTCCGCTGATGCACATGTCTGCTGCATAACACGAATTATGACTTTTTTCAATAAGGCCAATAGTCGGAATACCGAAATACTAAAGGAAATATATGTGTTCAATATATTTTGGTACATGCAATGTGTCTTCGATACATTAAACTGGTGGCTTGTACAACTAATGCATTTTTTTGCTGGTCTTTCCTAGAAGATTGTTGAGCAAACAAATGCAATTTTTACACGATGTTTTTTTGAAACGTGTTTTTCCAACTCACACTATCAACGTAATCAACGATGGTGTCGACAACATTTCAAATCTGCTGTCTTGTACGTACGCTTTGAATATGTCATGTTCATTGTTCAAAATCTTCTTCAATTATGCAATCCATTATCATCTCACTGAGCTTGAATGGATCTTCCAATACCCTCAGAAATAACAAGCTGTCCATTTGGGAATAATTAATTTGTTCGTCAGCCAATTGCCATGGACGTGTTGTAGTTAACACGGTTACTTGACTATGACTGGGTGTCATCAAAGGCAGAACCAATGTTCCTGGTTCATATTGCCATTCATTCAATCCGTCTTGGATCAACGGACACATTTTGTTTGCTAAAATATATTCAAGGACGTCGTATGCCTTTCTCCGGTCTCCAGGTAAATACATTTTGTCAATACTTTGTTGCTGAATCATTTTCGTAACTTCAGGTTGGCCGATGGAATCTTTCAATTTGTCAAGGAAGACACATTTAAACGCTTGCAGTGTTTCAATGTCATCAAAATATTGCTCTACAGCATTATGTGATGGCGGTTTTCTGTTGTTACACCAATCGACAAATAACTTGGCAGCAAGTATTGATTTACCTGCACCAGGTTCACCAGTTAAGAAAATGCATCGTTTCATTTTAACACCGGCGTATAGAATGTCTTTGTATGTGCGAATTTCAGTTCTGTTTGTTTCGGCAACATACATGTATCGCGCAGATACATCATGTGTATATGCCTTCATTTGTGATTCATTGTTTTTTATTCTGTAAGAGATGTGTATTTCATGGACACAGTTCATTACATGGGTACACAAGGGACACTAACAGCGCACGAAACTTATTTCTGTAATGCTGCATCAGACGTCGGCGAAACTCTGTAAAACACAATCACTTGTCAGTGTATTAAGTGCACATATCATTTTAATACTCGGTGCAGTGTTGTTGTTTTTGGGCATGGGTGACAGTGTTGAGGTGCTATTTTGTGTATAAAAGATAAAAAAAAAAGCTTTTAAAAATGGTACAAAACATGCATCCTATAACAAACATTGAATATTTTATCTAATACATACTGGTTTGTGTTCCAGACGGTTAAGTTTATACGCCAAATATAACAATACAAATATATATACGGTATACGTTAAAGCGTTATCAAAAAGACACGTCTTCATTATTGATTATAAGTTTATTTTGGTATATTAAATCATGGTGATATGAATTATTTCAATCATATTAATGCATACAAACTAACTAGTGTAGTCACACTATGTACATGCATAGGATAAGTTGTGTGTACATTCTACATCCAGTTCGTAGTCCTGGTTTGATTTCTGATTGTCTTTGGTTGCATGATGAGCCCTAAATTCAATTGCACTCACATTTTCATCAGTCTTTTTTGCATTTTTTATATTTTGGTCAATGTTTTCTCTTACAAGCCCATTTTGAGCTTTGTTCAGAAGACGGCTTTTGTTGTAAATCTCACGAAGAGCCATTTTAGCATATTTTGAGGCGTGTTCTATTGCTTTGTTGTTACTGTTTGCTAAACATGGAAGAAACTCATCGAACAGCCTTGTACAATCTTCCCATGCTTGTTGTTCATCGTTCAGAGAGTCAGCCTGTTCTCTCTGTGGAATGTACATTTTAAATTTACAGTTTCGTATATAAATATTAGAAGAATATATGCACCATTTTATTACAAATTTAATTTAAAAAAAGCATTTATATTACATACGTATTCGTGATAGAAATGTTACAAATACATATATCGAAATCATGCGCAATACTTAAATAAAATACTGAAAGTTTAGAACCATTTGTATGGAGATTATATAGGAAAGTATCTAAAAACACATTCAACAAATAACAAAGTTCAATCCTCCGAGTCCACTACTGAAACACATATAGCCGTTAGTTATGTAAAACGAGGAATAATATCGACTATGTTCACGGTGTCTCTTAATGTATTCCTAGCTGCTTTGTCTCATCATAAACGTCTCAATAGCTACAAAATAATAAAGCGGCTTTTTGAATAGTAAATACATTTTGAAGAAGTAAAAGTGTGTACATTATGAAAGATGAATATAAGCATATATGTTTTGTGTACTTTGGACAAGATCAACTAAACTTGATTTCTGAACTATATTTTAAAGACTACTGTATACATTAAATAAATATGGTTGCCTCTGTGTCAATTTTGAAGCATTGTAGGTGGAGACAATTACTATAAACAATGATATATAATTGAATAGCTCTATTTCCGTTGTCACAATACTATCACTAATCTCTTCCTTTTGATAAAAATACAGGAAATGTAACGTTATATGGTTATCCGTATTACGAAACCTTTATTCCATTTGCAACGTATTCGTATTATATACCAGTTTAAACATGGCTTCTAAATACATCTGAAAGAATACAACCGTAACGTTCCATGTTACTGTTCGTGAAAGTTCTTCTCATAACGGTCTGGCTATACAAAAATACGTGCAATCATTTAGTTTAAATTGAACACAGTAAACAAGAAAATACAACTTCGTTTCTCCATAAATTTACAAATAGATTTAACAATGTTTTCTTAATCTGAAAAATATGTCGTCAACGACGTAAACTGTTTATAAAAACATAGTCTGTTTACATATCTGATTAGTATTAACCCGTGCTGAACTGTTCAATTCGGAAACAAGTGCACTTTGTATTTTATCTGATAGCATGCACATTTAAAAGGCCACGCAGGGCACTGACAATACAAAACCAACGAATTCGGACACTTCCCGTATATCGAGGTTTGAATTATGTGTTACTGTCATTCACAATGTCAAAACATATGTATTTTGAAAATATTGTTTTATTGTCCTGTAATGCGTGTTATACTTCGATTCTGTCGATACACGTTTATTCTGAATACAAATGAAAAGGAATTATTGTTTAAGTAATGCTATCTTATAGCGGACCCGGGACCTTTACGAAATCTATATTGCATATATGTTTTACTAAAGACATTATTATAATAGGTGAGACTATAAAGTAAACAAGCGCATACTTTATTTCACCAATGACACATACAAATGCACTGTGAAAGACGTTTCCGTACGTGTCTACAACAAGACCAGACAACCACCGAAAAGTCTATTTTGCACTATATGACTTCGTAATCATATAATTCTTAAACTGACCAGATACAAAACTAGAACATTCATTTGAATGGATAATGTATGTAAAATTGGGTATGCAACCTTTAAAATAATACCACTTGTAAAGGCCATAAAATGTCAACATTCCGTTTGACATTAACTTTCGTAAATATGCTCAGTATCAAAATTTTTATATGTATATAGTTATGCATTTACCTTGAATTGTATGTTCAGTGGTGATATGTTAATATGAATATATGTATGTATCTTGAATCGTGATATTGTTTATTATTTTAAATAAAGCCGACAGCACATCGGAATTGTTAGCAATTACAAACTGTACGGCTTTATATATAAATTCAATGATCAAACTAGTAAACGTACATTTTAGCAACACGTATTACAATACAAGAGAAAGAAAACAGTAAAGGTCTGTAAAACAGGCAATCGTCGTGGAAATTAATGTTCAGGTGTCATGTTTTGCCCTAAATATAATACAAGCGGACCAAGATGATCGGTTACGTGTCTTCTCAAATCCCAGATGTTTCGGTCAATACTGAAGAGACTTCTTGGACCGCAGATTTTTAGGTCCCTACTAAGGAAATTACTCGGACACTAGATTGTTTGTACATCAAAAGAAAACGTATCGGCCCCAAACTTTATTTGATTTAATCATTATTAATATCTGTACCGTTATATAAACCGATCAGATACCGCCCCATGGTTTCACCAGTTATACATGAATAACGTTATACTATTAATTTACGCAAACATAATGGATGCCTGCACTTGTCAGGCAAATTCACAAATTAACATGGTCAGAAAATAATAGTGGGAACGAATGAACAGTGTAAATATATATTAGACAAGTGTACATAGTTATGTTAAATAATATACTGTTTGAATAATTAGTATTGCACATAGTGTATTCATGCTATGCAAATGAAGTAAAAGTAATAGAGTAACATTTCGACGTATTGAAGAGACTTCTTGCACCACATTTTATTTATATTAAGATGTTGATCATTTTTATAACTTGATTAACATCTAATGAAAAAATTGATAGAAAGGTGCAATTATAAATAATTCTTAACAAAACCCAACCGCAATTCAAATATAAAATAACATGCACTGTGAGTTTATAAATATAAATTCCTTATTTATTGAAATTATCGAGTTTAGGATTATCAGGACTCTAATTAATGCGTGAATAACACAGATTTACCGCGCGCTATTTTCATTATGATTCACTCTCCTGCTGGTGCGTGTTGTACTCAAAATAATTAATTCACTGACACGACAGTCGGTCACAACGTACACATATGTTTTCACAATGATACATTTATAGGACATTTAAGCTCCATTCAGTTTGCTAATATTGTTTGCCTATTTATCAAACAAATACCAGAAATGTACCACTTCATATTCTGTGCTTGTCACAAGAAACCTTAACACTATTGACAAGCAGACGTGGCGCGAGCTCAACAAGGAACATTATACGATGTGACCGATTGTCGTGCCGGTATATTGTAGCATTGTAATTGTTATTTACAGAGCACGCCGATTATGTAGGCTAAACAAAATAATTATTTCATTATGTGAATGAATATAACATTCTGATCATGACATACAATTAGCAAAAGTGTTCACAATTATGTTTAGTTTTAGAGTGTATGTCGAAGATATGTTCATATTTTAAATTTAACCGCTTGTGTAAACAACTATGTTAATTTTAATCCTCTAAAGTATGCAACAGTTATTGGCATATATTAAACCATTGTTGTAAGTTTGCATTCCCTAAAATTAGAATATTTGACCAATTCTATTCAATTTTCCCGCTGCATAATTATCACAAGAAATCTAGATAAAAAGTGATCTTAGACAGCTACGCCGAAAAAAAAAATGCAGTTCAATCTTTAAAGATCATTTACTAAATAGATTCCTACTCTGCAATATGAATCAAGTTCATTAGTGCGATTAGAACCCTGATAACCTTTAAATTAAATAAACCATTTTGCGTTATATAATAATGATAACAATATACATGCATTGTTTAATTACCATTACCAACCCTGATAACCTTAATTTAAATAAACCAGTTGCGGTATATAATAATGATAACAATAAACATGCATTGTTTAATTTCCATTACCAACTCGTTATTTCATAAATGCCGATTAACAATATAGACTATTTGTTCTGAGTATTGAACAAAAAATGCGCTAGCTGTATGTACAAATGTGACATCATGATACAAAACCCCAATATAATACATGTTACTTTATAGTAACGGTGTATTTAATTGTATACTATGTATAATTGTACAATAAACGCACGTTTGGTATAAAAAGCACAAACACTGCATAACATAACATCCATTTACCTCGGCTTGTCCACTAGCAGGTGTGTTCTCTTCGTCCTGTTATATTCGAATAAATATAAACAAAGTACATATCCAGCTGTATCAGAATAATACAAGTATTCATCAGGCGTCATTTATAGCAAAACGACATTAACAATAAGCGACACACGCTTAAGCATTATTTTAAATATTTTATATCAATAGTAAAGTGCTTATTATGTTTGTTAACTGCAGATATAATTTATTAACTTGTCGAAAAGATCGTCGGTAGGAAGTACATTTTTAGCACAACATAGTGTTTATTTAAGTTAACACAATCAACACAAACATACAGATTATTTTGAGCATGTGTCAATAATTGCATGTTGGATGTATTTTAGTAAGTTTGGATTTCGTATCTAATGTTATAAATAAATAAGCATTGTTTCCAGGACGTTATTAGACTTGCATATATGTTGCGTTACAAACAACAAACAAACGAAACACGTTTACACCTTTTCATGCTAGGACGACATCAAAATTCTGATAAAGGGATCTGCTATAAATCAGCACTAAGTATTACTATGCTTCCTGTCACAGAAACACTATAATCTGAATAAATGATTACTGTCAGCAACTTTTCTTTTGTAATATAGATTTCTGGCTCAGCAAAGTGCTGAACTGTTTTGTTGATTGGCTTTTCTCAAATAATTTTGTATTGTTGATCTGTCCATATTAAGCTATAAATAGATAACAGAGGACCCATTCTCAGGAACTGCAAATACACTATGGTTAAATGGTTAAATAGTGTATATTGTATTTCAACAATTAAAAATAACATTGTGAACTATATGTAATGATATAATTGCTCAATTACTGTGTAAACGTATGTCATTTTGTGGTCAAATGAGAATCATTTGGCAAAATAATAGCGGAACCAGACGCACACTTTTCAAAATTATAAATTAATTAATTAATTTGTTTATAATTGTTATAAATGAGAAGTAAATACATTATTTTTCAAAATCAATTATTCAGTTATTTTATTTGTATGTTTATACAACACACATTGACATACAAACCTGTATGTTGTTTGGTGTTTGTTGCGAAGCAAGCCATACTTCTCTATAAACGAACACCTCATATATTTACATTGTATTCATTAGGTATCTTGCTGTTATACAACATATTTCAGTAACCAACAACCTTATTCATCGGGACGATGTAGCAAATAACGACCAAAGGCTTTTAAATGACAACACAATATTCACAATGGTACATGTACCAGTCAACGCTGGCACTGTTTTTGATGGTAGATATTCTGTCCTCAGTTCTGCATACGATCTTCCACTTCGATATAGCTTTGAACATTTCGCCAGCTTCGGTAACATATCGACACAACAGAATCAGCAGAAAATTATTTCAAGCACGTTTTGGCAGTACCTCTTTTTTTAGCTAAATTATTTCCGTGATAATAAACTGTTTATATTAACGATTCCGCGATATGGATTGTAAATATAATCTCTAAGCCGAAACGCATTGTTTGTACGGTTAACGCATGAAACAAACACTAATATTGTCAATAAGTTGTTTTTACAAAGATTGCAATGCTTCGTTCTAGTACATTAATCAATTAAAAACATTCCAATATTTATTAATGTAAGATTTTTTTAGATTGTCATCTTTCGACACTGTTCCGAAATATACAGAAAGACACCGACACTTTACGAAATATATATCGACATTACCTGATTTCCATTAGTGTGCGAATATCGTACAATGTTCTGATGTTTAAGTAACACATACACACGTACAATGGGCTCAACGTAAATAGCTTCTTTAACTATTCGACACAATACATTTGTACTTTATCTGTATTCTAGTACAAAGCGAGTGTTTGGCTTTTATTAAAATATATAAATTAGTGCTTACTAACTTAATAATAATACATATTACATAAAGATCAACGTAATTATATACCTAGACCTAGATGTTGGAAATTCAAATAAGAGTTCCTTAACATTGCAATCGATTTTAAAATTCATTGTGGTTTAATCAAAAGAAAAATTATAATAATCAAATAGTGGGATGATTTGAACAGTGAACACATCATTTATTACTTCGGAAAATAAAACGAACAATACATATGTAATACATATATAATAACACGGCGATAATTTATGAACTAGGCATTATAATAACACCAAAACCAGTATTTTATTACGTGTCTCGAATTTTAACGTTTAAAATTAGTTTTAACAACCCCAATGTGTGCAAAAATACTCTTAAACATATAATGAATTCAATAAACCAAAATTTGACTATGTTAAAGCATGAACATTGTATTAACGCAATACATGAAAATGTATGTGAATATATTTACAATGTACAACCATTTAAATGTAATCAACGTTTGACAGAAAAATATGTATATTTAATTACATAAATGACAATTGTATTGTTAAACATGCAGCTGTAGAAAAAAATTGAATGGAGGGACGAAACACTATCCTAGAGTTATCAGAAGCACAGAAAGGTGGTACCTTTTCAACTTCTGTTTCGACCTACACAAATAAAATACAGTGAAAAGAGTGTACCCAAACATCATTTTTATTTGCAACGTGCTATAAAACACCGTTTTATGGTGTTACTGGTTTAATAAAAGTGATAATTTAAATGTGTATTTGACTGAAGACGCCATAGTTATCAAGTAACAATGTCCGATGATTTTTACAGCAAACAAGTAATTTACACGATAATAACATTTCCCCAACAATATGGTGGTTAATTATTCAAGTGTACCATTTGTAATACACAATTCAATATATGTTTTAGTAAAATAGCGACTAACTTATAATTGTATATGTTCAGCAATTAAGGGTAAACACGACGATTAATTTAGTTACTATAAGCACTTTGTAATGCCTTGTTACCTTCTGTATGTCTTTACAAACCCGGAATTCTGAAATTGACACAAAATAGAAGTGTGTGTATTACTAGGCGAACATCAACAAGTATGTTCAAAAAATTTTAAACGTATGAGTGTCAAATATTATAAACTAGTCAAACGTTTGTTTTATTTTAGCTGTGTCATGCTAATTTTATTTTCATCTTTTCAATCATGTGTTATATATGAACGTTTAATACGACAACAATATAAACCAAAGTATCAGTATATAAACTTTTTGAACACAGCTTGCATAAGCATTATTGCATCCAATTATGTCCATTTTAGCCTCACCGGCTGAATAACAATATATTTCCTGCAGCTAAGTGCGGTGTATTTTTCATTAGTATAGGAACGTGTGCATGTACTTACTATTAATCTCAATATAATGTCCAATCACACAGGAGACAACAACAAGGACAGCACAGCAAAATACTATTATAGTCCAAATAGTTGATGTTTGTTCTGTTAGACCAGAAGAACTTGCTAAAACAGAACTCATATATTGAAACAGCTGTTAAGTCAAATGAACCGATCCGGACAAAATAATAAAACATAAACTTTCCAACTGATCTGTGTTAAATTATACAAAGGTTTGTACAACCATACGTTGCATGGTCATAAGCCGTTACAAAATTGCAAGTAAATAAATAAGGCATACGAAATTCATGTCAGTAATTAACTTTATTTCATCATAACGCCGGCGTTGGCGACATAACACTCCATTGGGTAAACTTTGCTTTATTTCAACGCTGTGGGACAAAGCAAACACGCATACTATAATGACGCGTCTAATGACGCCATCATATTGATTGTCTAGACGTAATTGTGTTTTGTTTTTTCGTAATATTGAGTGAGTTTACTTGCGTTTATTAAAACTGATGGGATAAATAAAATACTAGGTGTTCAGTGTTAACTGAAGATCAGTTAATTAGCTTGGCACGAATACGTAAACCAATAGCCAAGGCTTGTGTTTTACGTTTCTAAGCTTCGCTAAATAATCGTATTCAACACTAGCCTAATATCCTATGTATATGCATATGTTACAAATACGTTAGAATGACAAAAACTTATATCAAAATACCTATAGTATTATTATCCGCTGCATGAACGACATCGGTAGCGTTATATGTTTCATTCGTTTTATGAGAAATTATGTCCATCCTGACATAATTGCTGGGGTTGTAAGTCTCGTAACATACATAGGTCCCGTATGTTTCATCATCTAGATTGGTGATCCGCCACGGCCAGTGTAAGACAGGTTGTAATTGGTTACTAGACCTGTTTTCAACATACGACACGACTTCATCATAACGTCACATTCTGCAATCGTTGTAGATTTGTTCGTTTTCATGCTAATGCATTCGAATGTGAGTTCGGCGTTTGAGGTACATTCTATTGCCGTCTGCTTCAATGTGTCCAGAATGACTGTTCCATGACTTTCACTGGGCACTGAAATAAAATAATAAACCATACATTTGTTTAATGATATAACGTATAGTTAGTTTTATCATACAAACCTAGTTCCCATTTCAAAAGTTCGTTCTTAATTCCATATACTTTTAATAACTGACAAGTACAGTAGCCAGGATAAAACGTGACGAATAATGTGATATTTCCATTGACTTAAAGTGAATCACATTAATATGTATTTTATTTCAGCACTTTATGGTGGCATATAAGGGTACAACAATTATCAAGTTCCGATACTGTTATTATGCGTATACTATAATGAACATATGTTTGTGCCAAGTATGTGTATACGATTGTCAAAACTACGTTGATGGCTTTGAAAATTAACTTACGTATACAAGACAAATAATGAGAACTCAAAATGTTAATTTCATTCTCTTGCATATGTTAAGGGAAAAGGCAAACTGTTAATTGGAGACTGAATGCAAGATAGTTACTAATAACACTTAATTCATAGTTATGCATATATGATCTTACACAATATGTCATTTTATACATGATTGTATTAAACGAGTTCATGAAAATATGCGTATCTATCGACATAAAACGTAATATATCCAACATTGTGCATGTACTGAAACAATAGTATGCTAATGTGTCGTTACCGTGAATGAAAACAATCACAAGTCCAAACAGCAGCCCCATATCTGAATTGTCATAAAAAAAATGACTATGTTTCGGCAACAAATAGAAAAATAAAGACAAACATTGTTTCACTGTATAGTTCTCGTTTCAGTATATACAACACTGCAATGCACGACCAACCAACGTGCATGCTATGACGTATTATGTTTAACAGCTATACGTTAAAACAGTTATGCTTTTTCTCTTGAATGCCAACCATAATATGCAAAATCTGTCACATAGCAACATAAAATAAATGTGTTCACATTATGCACTCGCATTCCAGTTGCATTGTGCTAACTCGTTAGAACATTTTCTTTAAACGGCGATTGCTAAACGTTTTTTTAGATGCGAACTCAAAAATATAAAATACTCTTCATGAGCACTTCGGTTCATTGAAAAATATACATGAAGCTCTATAGCATTTCTGTTAATGCGTTTATTGTATGTGCGTATGTGCGTTTCATACGGATTATACTTATTGTCATTTATGTAGTTGCTATAAAAAGTCTAACTTTTGTTTATTTATATTTCGGTTATAAAATTACAGCACCTAATCCTTATCAACAATGACAGCAACATATTTATACTTATCTTCCTTGTTCCTCGTCGCACACGTTGTTGTTAACACATTAGGGTATATACAAGCAGTCGTTTATCTACCTGTAAAACAATTCAGACATTAGATAACTTGATAACGCATTGCATTTCAACTGCTCTATTATGCGAATGAAAAACGAATAACCGATCATACAGCTATTAATCATTTACATGTCTAAAAGCTTCCATTAATTGCCGTATAGTCAAAAATTACGGATAGCAAACAATTGGGGTTCTTTATAGCCCAAACGTCTTTACTGTAAAAGTAGACACTTGCGTACAAAACAATGTATGCATTGAACAAGGTAGGACCAAACAATTTATCAAAACTGTAGATGAGCATGATTCTAAAATACCACACACAAATGCAGATAAAGCATAATTGCAACACCAGAATGCGTTACTGCAAAATAAGTTGTAAAACATCACTGCACATTGCTCATTCCATCCTGATTATTAATTTAACCTCCATTAAGTAAAATTGAATTTCATACACCAGGTAACTATATCAAGGATTTTGATGTATTTATTCTCCTTTTTTTTAATTTTTAATTTTCGCTTTAGGTCAAATTTTTTAATATATAGAAGAGGTATTGACTTGAAAATCAACAAACTTCTTTACAGTGATGAACCCATTCTATAAACAAAAGACAACCAGTCTTCAGCAACCTGTGACTTACCCTAGCAACAGTTCGTTTCCTTATCAACCCATGAATTGCTAAGCAAGGATTGACTCTCTAGGCAACCAATGACTTAAATATCAACAACTTACTGGCCTAGGCAACAAGTTAATTCCTAGCAACACTTGATTTACTTAATGACACATGACTTCCTTAGCAACGAGTGATTTGCTTGGCAACCAGTTACCTCGTTGGTAACAACCTACTCCCCCTAGCACCCAGTCACTTCCTTAGTAACCAGTAAATTCCCCTTGCAACACATTACCTTCTTAGCAATTGTTACTTCCTTGCCAACCAATTATTTTGTTAGCAACATTTTACTATCCAAAGTACCCAGTGACTTCCTTTGCAAGCATTAACTTCATAAGCAACCGCTGGCTTCCTCTAAAGCCAGTTAATAGCCTTAGCAGCCCATGCCTTCCTTAGCAACTGGTGACTTCATTGGCAACCAATGACGTCCCTAACAACATCTTACTAACCTTAGCATTCAGTGAATTCCCCAAGCAAACGTTGAATTCCCTAGCAACTTATTTATTTTAATTTTAATATTTTAAGTACCTAGGGTTTTGTAGAACTATTATTTACCGACTCGGGTACTATCAAGTACAAGACGCATTGTTTATGCTTATACAAAACATATAGTTAGTGTATCGTTTAAGACATGTTACATGTTAAAATAAAGCTAAAAAAGGCGTTAGGTATAATGCTTGAAACTGTTACTGTAGTTTATCTGAATAAAACGTTTGCCATAGCTGTAACATATGTAAATAAAGCCATGATAATTGTCATGTACCTTAAAAATTGACGATATTTCGAATAGTCATTGCTTCATAACGCAAACTTAACTCCTGATAAAGTCGAGCATTCAACGAAATCAGGCTGATTAACGTCGATGTTAATGTATAGAACATTACGTCCACCTAATTTTCATATTAATATGAGAAGCGGCGGTACTTCAAATAATGCGCATCCTGAGGTAAACGAAGCACAATACCATGTACGCAAAGAAAATGATAACACAATCTCGACATAGTATACTAATAAAGGCGTTTGTAAGATCACATGACACGGCCTGGCCATTTTATCCTGTCTGTATGTATACAATGTTTGGTATTTATTAAATTGTCTGTGTTAGCATTACATGTATAAAAGTATAGTAATTCATAAAAAAGCAAATACAAAATGATTGAACTTAAAACGCAATAGTGAATATTAGCTAATAGTTATGTATTGTTTGATTATTTTGATAATACGTTGTGTACCCTGCTTTTTCGAAATCCGTATCAAAATAATTGTGATATTCAATATGATTTTTTATTTTCACATATTATTTATCCTTATAAATGAATCTTAGACACATTTTTGCCCAACGTCATTCTCCGATTTTGTACATTCATCATTACAAATCTCCAAGAAGCGAAAAAACAGTCTCCTACACACCGCTGAAACCTTGTATATAGATATTCGCACCATTGCATGTTTTAATTATTCATTTCACCTTCAATGGTAGTAATTAAATTATAGTCAATCTCAGAAAACAAATACTCGTTGGATAATCATTTTAAATAGTTTATGCGCAACGCCCTGCGTTTCTCAAAATGTTTAAAGTATTATGAGTGTGTTCTGTAAAAAAACGTAAGTAATCATAATACCCGAAACGTTTATAGTACAGAATAAAGCGGTGTAACATTATTATGCGAGATAAAACACTACATCCATTCATTCATTGCAGTAATAATTAATTACAAACCAAAGCGATGTTCACCAATCTAGGGCTAGGTATGTACTTGATACAAAATACCAAAATATTTTATTCCTCCATTATGCGTTCAAATCTTGGCAGGTACACACAGGGAATTTCGATCAATAAATTTCAATCGACTATATATTAATTACCACATCACGTTATAAATACTATGTATGAGATTGTCACGATATATAGATGTTTACAATGTTGTTAAACTAAAGGAAAAACACCAGACAAATGACGTACCTTTGTAGCCGCATAATTCGTTTTGATGATGGCTGTTGGTGTATTTCTGTGTAAAAAATTATAAATAAACCACGTAGAAGTCAAATAGTATTCATTTAATTAGAGATAATAAGATTTGAGCGGAGAAATCAAACATTTGTCCAATCACCCTACGTGACTCGACTGTACGACTAGTTGCAAAATGTCAAAAGTATACTGTACGATTAGTTGCTAATGAAAACATCTGAACGGTTATGTTCAAAAGTAATTATAACTTGATTTAAGGTGTTTATGCTAATTTTCTCTGTCCGCATTTTCAATACAAATCATTTATATGTATAAAAACGTGTTAATTGTAAAACCCAATTGATAAGTAAATTGCAGTCGTATACTGAAAAAGAAAACGAAAGTTTTTAAGTTACATTTATTGTAGAAATGCATTTCAATTTGATATAACCATCACTCACTATAAGCGAGGTCTGCGACATGAACAGAAAAATGAAACAATGGACTGTGAAAAGGGACACCATAGGCTTTTAATGTCATTGATGGACACTAGTGAAAAGTTAGTGGTAATTGCAATAAATGGAAAGAAAGTGAAGCAGACAAAGATTTAAAGCCTGTTACTGAATGAATACAACTGTGTGTATGCTTGTGTGTGTGTGTGTGTGTGTGTGTAAATATGTGTAAATATCATATTGTATTATATTAAAATAAATGTATGTAAACACATTTATGTTTATATGCTATTTATATACACGTATAAAAATATATAATGTAAATGTGTGTACATGTACATGAAGATGAATGCATGCGGGTATGTTTTTCAATGCACTTGTGTAAAATAAAACATGTACATTGTAATGCAAAATTAAATTAAATTAAGAAGTCAATAAAACAAATATTTTCAAAACTCATGTATTCTTCCATTATTCTTCATGAACATACACAATGTATTTGAGTGATGACTAAGGTACATCACATACATGTACAACTAACGACCAGCTGCCTTTGCAAGTCACACTGCATGAAGAGACCACCTGTGTTAAGAGACCGCTTTAAAACATTACCAGGGTGGTCTCGTAAGACAGGTTAGACTGTACTTTGCAAGTAAAATGAGTCACTGCATATAAATATGCATTGTTTCTATAACCCATCGGTTATCTTGTTTTAATCTATTAAAAAAAAAGCTTAAATATTTTTTGTCCGAGTATTCCGAGTATGTTTCTATAATAAAAAAATGTTTGTTGTTATAACTTCATGTAAAACCGGTTTTCATTCACATACTTTTGAATGAAACAAAAATACCAAGAAAAGTAGTTTCATTTAAGCCAGACTGAATAAGATCTCCATTTTGATTGTCATGGAAAGCTTAGTTGCTCCCGGACTGCATAATTCGATCTGCAATTGGATATGAGCGCGAACGAAATATAACGCTAGTTTAACTTGAGATTTAAACATTTTATTTTCAGTTCATGAAAAAAAAAAACATTGGATGTACTACACTGCGGAGAGCCTTACACGGTCCGCGTTGTGCTGAAACTTCATAATCGTGTTTTATCTGAAGTAGTTATTTTTAATGTTAACAAATCAAAAATATCCATCAACTTTATTAATTAATGAAACAAGTTTATATTTTATCAAAGCACTGCTTTTATAGATAAACCAATGTAGCAGTGATTAGTCCGTTCACGAGTGTCATTTCGCTACATTGCAAAAATAAAATCATGACGCGTGATAGCAAAATCGTAAGAAACAAAACATTTCAGCAGCATTTAACGCGATAATAACACATTTTGTTATACATTTTATGAAAGAAAAGTTAACAAAAGTTGATGTTTTGTTAATATGCAGTTTGCGCATTATTACGGCCGAACACACATTAGGACGTACGGACAAACAAGCGCGATTCATATAAATCCAAATAAATATATAAGGCATATCGATATGTCACCATGAATTGACACTGTCGAATGAAATTATTATTTATTACGCATAAATAATACATGTACATGTAAAGTTAATAATATATAGGTACAATTATATAACAATTATCAAGGAATACCGAACATTTCTTAAATTTGTGTCGACTACTAATCGCAACTAATCGTACAGAATTGTATTTCAATCGCGCAACTAATGATTGCGTACAGTCGCAACTAGGCGTACAGTCAATGAACATACAGTGGCTGAATAAAACGGAAAATATCTTGGATATTACACATATAATCCGTTATAAATTAATATCTATAGTTTAATAAGTGCTTATAGGTGTTAAGCAATACACAGATTCACACATTTAAACGAAATCCAAAGAATTAAATGGAAACTAATTTAACAATTTTTTTATCTTTTCAAAATATTGGCAGTGATCAACTACCGATTTATCAACGAATACACAATTTTCACACAAATCACAAAACATATGTGTGACAAAGAGTACGAGTATTAACATAAACTTTTAAATTGTGTTACATTCAGCCCTAAAGTAAAAGATAATATAAACAATTGTGTTACGGCATTTTCTGCTGTTTGCAACTAATTGATCATCGGCGTACAGATCGCCAACTTCCGGTTTAGCTCTCTGTAAACTTATACACTGTGGGTATGGTGTATGTTTTACATCTTGGCGAATTCTGATAGGTCATTTCCGTCAGTTTTCCACATTCTTTCGATTACAAACTATGTCATTACGCAAATAAATGTGTATTTCACCCATGCTATCTATGCTGATGAATAAAGTACATATATGTTATTATTAATACATTAACGAACAAAGAAACTTACCGTTTAGATGAATGCATTCTAGCGTTTTATATCGGTGTCTTATTCAAACGTTTATTCACATCTAGACATACCATATACATACACGATTAGCTCAGAAACACTGCACAAAGTGGACATTGTTACAAATCGAAAGGACTTGGGATTGTAATTCATTCAAAAATACCTTACCATTTTATCGAACTCAGTGATCCAATAGTAGGACGTATCCAAATCCTGAAATTTAAAATACAAAACAATAACTTATGCCCCATTAATATACATTCTACACATGTATGGCCCAAGTAAAGACGATATTTGTTGATATGTAGGACTTTGGAAAGCCTTATTTTAGAACATACTAATAATTATCTTATTATTGGCGCAGAATTTAACACAGATATACATTATAAATTAGACGAACTTAATGGTAGAAACGATACAAACTTCAAATGTAACAAAATGATTAATTCAATTATTCATGTAGATAGCCATGCCGTTCACGACAAGTGGGGAATATTCAACCTTACTAATAAACTGTACACATGGTATCAAATACAAAACCAACCATTTTCAGTAGATTTGACTATTCCTTATGCTATCTTACGTATTGAGCTCCCAAATCTAAAATGACAAATTTGGAATATAATATATCTGACAATCTAGGAAACCAATACAAAATTAATTAGTTAATTTAAATGTAAAAATAGTATGATTGCTTAATGGAAGATACAATAAAAGAAATATTATTAAGTTCAGTCAGAATTAATTGAAAGTGGCTGAAAAGAATATGAACCATTTCGCTAACATAGAAAAAAACGAGCCGAAGAAAAAGCTACTTTAACCAAATAACTACCATTTTAACAATTCAAACAAGGTTTTTAAGCATATTTAGTCGCACAATGGAAATTTGTATAAAATTACATATTTCAGAATTTTCGTAATTATATGAAAATTACTGTTGCACAAATGATAATGATACTCCAAACAATTCAATTAAACATTTATCAGAATATGAATGTGTGATTACATTAAAATAAATGAACACTATCAATTAACTAGGCAAAGGTTGAGAACCTTCTAAAAAATACATCCGTATGAAAGCGCCACTTTCTACACAATACATCACAACACTTTATCTCTAACATTACTTGTATCACGTGCCATTATCACTTCTTCTCTCCCAAAAATCGATATGTTTTTTTTCTGAAATCTTAATTTTTGTCTGTTATGTTTGCTATAGCAACATTTGGCAATTGTTGTACGTTTGTTAATATGACTGTATAAATGTATGATTGAGGAAAAAAAAAAGTACTACAACAGCAAAAAACACATTCAAGTTCAAATATAATTTGGGCATTTTAAAAAACAGACCAAGAATGATTTCGGAAAGTTATGTATGTATTTAATGATCTCATCATTTATAAAGTAAGCCTCTCTAAGTCAAGCCATCTGTGAATGGACCACACTGGAAATAAGAGCTTTGTGGACTTAAAAGGATTTTTATTCATTTATATTTATTCTGGTTTTAATTATGGTGAAATCTTTAGTAAAGTGTATAGATAATACTAGGTCAGTGTTGAAATATAGATAAGTTTATCTTGCGAAGCTTAGAACACCAGCGCGAGCTCTATCTACCTATCTACGTTTATACGAGTATATATATATCATGTGCTTGTTTCTAAAGTTTGTTTTAAATTATGTTGTTATAATTTATATATGAACTGTTATAACTATGATGTTAGCTGGACTAACATTAACCTTAAAATCAAAGCAAACGATGGCAAACTCAAAATACAAAACAGAGTTATAGGAATTATCGCACCGATTGTTGTATAATCAGTTGCAGGTATATCCCGTATTCTGTTTAGATTCAAATAATTATGAAACAAAACTTTACATAAAATATCGAAAAGTGAACAAAAGACATACATCTGTTAAAATATAAATGATATGACATTGGACTCTTTGCCTACTACAACAACAACAATAATAATAATAATAATAATAATAATAATAATAATAATAATAATAACATTAATAATAATAATAATAATAATAGTAATAATAATAATAATTATTATTATTATTATTATTATTATTATTATAATTATTATTATTATCATTATTATTATCATAATAATAGCAATTACACTAATAATAATAATAATAATAACTATTAATAATAATAATAATAATAATAACAATAAAATAATTTTCTGTCCTGGATAACATTAACCTTATTTTATGAATATCCCTTTTGTTTCCTGTTTCATTACAACAATGATGCGCAGAACTTACATATAGAACATAAAGATCGGTTTCTTTCTATGTAAATATGACTGTTGGTTGTAGAACACTGTGCGTTCACGTTATGTATTAAAAACACATCATAAATACATGGATCGAATTATACTGATCTGCGCAATGGTTGTCATTTCCGCTGGTAACGCAAGTAAGTTTATTCGCTACTTTCTTATTTTAAATTAACAGCGTGAAAAGCGACTTGGAGCGCAATCGTTTGTAGTTATTTAAGAGGGTGACTGATATTCATTCATCTTTATATTTATTTCACTAACAAAAACGTACGGTCATGAACTGTCTTTGACCAACATTGTCATCAGCCAGCGCTGTTAGATTATTGATAAGTTAATACAAATAGCGTTATGATTAATCGCAAACATTAACAATGTATTATTCTCTTAATAATTGACAGTGTATGTTTCATTAACATCTGCATTAACTTAATGCGTTTCAGTTACTACATCGACAGAACCATGGATTGACGTTACAATTTTATGTTCATCAACAATGGAAGTTTCTTGCAGTGGTAGTGGCAGTTACGGAATTTGGTCATTGTACAGAAGGATTGGTGAGCAAGCTACGCAAAATATAGCAAAAGTTGTATACACTGAAGAAAAATGTCAGGCAACTTCCGACAAAAGTATTGGTTCAATACAATGTGTTTGCACAAATGGAAAGCGAGTCATATGCAAAATTGTTGATGACATGATTGCAAATGCAGGAGATCAATGGCAGTGTGGGAGATTCACGAATGGAATTACTTACTTTAGTAAAGAGGTTATGTTACACAGCCAAGGTATAGTATGACGACGGCAATTGCAAAAGTAAACATGATATAGATAAAAATAAAAATAAAAAAACAGCATAATACCATTGTCCGAATGTCGAAATAACTCTCACGATATATTCGACAGATATATGTTTCTGACGTTGAATGCCATTTACCAATTGTAATCGATATAAAGTTGACAGCATTCACATTTATTAAACATTCGAAGGAAGAAACAAGAGGAAAAATCGATGTTTGTCTTGGATGACAGACATGCATGTACATGTACTGTTTCACAATTATGGGTTATTGTAGATGACACTTTATCATAATACTTGTACATCGGATAAAGTTGCGTTTTAGGAAAATGGGCCTATATCATAAAACATAATAATTATATGGAATCCAAACTACACTTGTTGTATACAAGTACGATATTTTTGTTAGAAATCGACGAATGTGATACAACCTCAGTTCTAGAGCACGTCACCTCTGAAGGTACGACCTTTAGTACAAGTGTGACCAACGACACAACAACACTTACAGAGGATATTGATACGTTCACTAAAGATTTAGGTATGATACCCATAAAGGTATGTAACGCTTTTGAAGAAGACAGCGAATAACCAAAGAAGTATTTATGTAGCATTAATCTATAACATTACATTGTTTATCAAGTTGCAAGTATATAATAATCCGCTTAATTTTATATGCATCATATCTGCATTAACGTGATAGCACATCTGCAATCCCGTGTTGAAGTTGTTGTTTTCTGAATTAATTTTGAACTCAAAAGTGTGTTAGTGTTATAATTAAGTTTCATTCATGTATAATGTGTTTAATGTCAAGAACATAAAACCAATTTAGACGATATTCACTAACTTTGGCCATCTTTACAGAAAACTATACCACAACCGAAACAGTGAATTATTCAACAACACTAAATGGCAACACCACTAGTTCTACGCAAAGCGAAGAATCGGACATCTTATATTTTAACAGTAAGTAAAGGAAAGAAATATATGTCAGCACTTTTGTATTTTTCAACCGTGTTCATCAGCTACACTAACTACCAAATATACAGGAATTTTACAAACATAAACCGATTGTACACATAGTGTGTGTGACACACTATATTTAGTAGCATTTAAATAATTGTAATACAATGAATGCAATTTACAGCATTTTCGAAAAGAGAATTTATAGTCATCATGACGGCAGCGGGCTCAGCAGTTGTATTTGCAACAGTTGCATCTATCTGCGCGTATTGGAAAATTAAAACTGGCTTAAGAGGTAAGTTTAGTATACATATGCATATATATGCACATATTATCATAACGAGTGCATGCTAATCGAAACCATATAAAAGTATTTTGGTTACATGTAAATACAGTATGGTATGAAATGTATGTATATGTAAACACAGTTTGATCGAATAAAGTGCGTTATCCGTGTTTTACCAGTAAACCATCAAGTTACTGAAATCGACGATATAAGCAGTCAACAAACTACGATGATGGCGAACAATTCAGAGTTATCGCCAGCAGAGAACACTTATGTGCACTACCATGAAATATCTGAAGTGCCAAGTCCATCCGTTGCTGACGTTTCTGTATTACCAAATACTAACAGTATAGAAGGTAACAACCAGGAAAATACATTAGCAGTCGCAGAAAGCTGTGACAGTAACCCTTTAATGCCATCAATTGAACTGCATAATATTTCTCAGATATCGCACATGATAGAAGACGATGTACCAATATTCAGGGCTGGCGCTACAGTCAGAACAAAACACGTACCTGTTTCATTTATGGCGTTGGCCGAGATTAATATTTCTGACGGTAAGCACATCGCACATTTATGAGTACTTATTGTGTGCTTACTTATAATACAAATACTATTGCTAATACTAACAATACACAAAATACTTTAACTAACCTGCAAACTATTTGTCTGTATATGCTCTATATTTGCAGTTGCTGTAATGGAGTCAGATATTCATAGGCATGTATTTTGTTATGTTTTTTTTGTTTCCTGTAATAATTAAACATCGTTATTATCAGCTTTAAAATACCGTTTCTAAAATGTGTCTAGGTTTTTTATTTGACTTATCGTATTTGTTTTAAAATGTTTGTTTGACATTTGCATAATAAATACACACAATAAGCACTTCCAGTCATCCATCTCTACATTAAGTTGGCCGATTCGTAACTACAATATTGGATAAATATATGAATATGTTAAGGTATAAAAAAGACAATTAAATGTTTTTTTTCTAATGTTTGTAACATACTTGTACCATATATGATCCACACAAAAACAAAACGCATTTGGATAGCATGTGTTTTCATATGTTAATAACTATAGTCATATGTACAATGTAGGACTGATGTGAAAAGTGTTCGTTACGAGAGTTTAGATCCAACAGTACGGGATGATACATCGCAGTACAGCACACTGGTTGAAAAATAGATGGATCAACGTAAGTTTTATATACCAGTTAAATAAAACTACTACTACTACGTTTACTACTGCTACTAGTACTACTACTACTACTACTACTACTACTACTACTACTACTACTACTACTACTACTATTACCACTACTACTACTACTACCACTACTACTACTACTACTACTACTACTACTACTACTACTACTACTACTACTACTACAACTACTACTACTACTACTACTATTACTATTACTACTACTACTTTTACTACTACTACTACTTTTACTACTACTATTACTTTTACTGCATTACTACTTTTACTACTACTACTACTACTACTTTTACTACTACTACTACTACTACTACTACTACTACTTTTACTACTACTTTTTCTACTTTTACTACTACTACTTCTAATTTTACTACTACTACTACTACTTTTACTACTACTACTACTACTACTTCCACTACTGCTATTACTACTACTACTAATACTAATAATAATAATACTTCTATAAGAACAACTTCTGCTAGTACTAATGCTACTGCTACTTCTGCTACTACCACTATTACTACTACTACTACACCTACTACGACCTCCACTGCAACTTGTGCCAATTTTACTGGGAGTATGTAGTAGTCTCGTTTATACTTGTGACATATGTTATATTTAAAATTGTATTACTTTATTTGCAGGTATTGGGGAGCTTATAAATATAATTGTTAAAATCGATGAATCGCGATTGCTGTACACAGCTTCTTCTTTACTGTAATGGAAGTAATAGTTTTTGGTCGTAGTTTATTTTGTTTCTTCATATGGTGTAACTGGTCATTAACGCGTTTTGGTAGGTGTTGCTATTGAGTGAATAAACTGTGTGTTCAAACAATTAACTTTCAAACACGTTCACGTTTGCTGTGTGTGCTATTGTGTAAATATGTCACTAGATTGTTTTATTAATGTTATGTCAAATATGTGTGCTAGGTATACAGTGCAATTGTATGTAATGTGCTTAGTTTCCATTTTTTATTCAGTCTAAAATAAACGTATACCACAAAGCTTTGTAATCTAGCTTTTTACACCCAACATTTTATTTGAATTGCGATGCTATGAGGTTAATTTTTATTTACACTTACATGTGTTGTGAATAATTCTGGGCCAAGTGTGAGGTTCGTACGCACATACACCGTTTCAAACCTCCAATGCTTTGCATTTACCGTTCCAAGGCGGCGACCCCAGTTTTATTCATGTGTGTTTTGTGTTTGTTATGTGTTTTTGTGATTTCCTGTGTATTGTGTCTGGCCATTGGTCACTTATCATACATAAAAGACCTCGGGCTGCTAATACGAATTCTCTCCTGTTGTCGCAACTGGAGTTTCGCTTTGTTTATATTTTAACGAAAAACGTGTATGCATATTATATGTATTATGATATATATTGATGAAAACGTTAAATAGATGGGCCGTTCGCGTATAATTGTACTGAAAACTGCGATTAACCATTGTTGGTCATGGGATAAACAGTGTAACACTTGACAGATGTTTAGTGAAGTCCGTGTATCACTCGCTGAATAGGACAAATACATGCACGTGGAACACGGCGCTCCATATTTAGTGAGCACTATACAATACTTATTCATTAGACAATCAATTTCTGAGCGCAATACTATTCAACAGTGTTGCCACAATTAACGATAGTCGTGAGTTTCATATCATAATGAATGCCGGCAAAATGTGATGTTGAGTCATATGTTTAAAACAATAAGCCACACTGTTTGCATGCATCCGATCAACACAATTCTGCCGTAGTTTTGTAAAGCTACACAGAGTTCTTGTTTCTGTAAGTGTATAGCGTTATTTGCATACACATATATTAAAGTTATTGTGTTTAGTATGTAAGTTAACATTTTATTACATTAGTATAATATGATTTATTTTCTATGAAAGTCCTGATTTCGTGAAGCAAACACCGTTTTAAAGTTATCAAATTATTTTAGATTCACATAATGTTTAAACTAGGGGTGTCAACAAACACAAAAATAGCTATTCGAATATCGATTGCCCTTTCGAACGAATATTCGAATATTTGAATTAATTACGAGTATATTTAATTTATACTAACACAACATGCAAATATTAACGAAATACTGCATACTTATCAAAGAAATCAGCGTTGTCATCTCGATATTACCAAAATACGTAATAGTAGTTCAATTATATTTTTAAATTATTTCCAATCAACGACACATACTTGTCGACAAGAAAAATAAACCTAACTATCAGAGACCAATCTATTTTAAAAACACATGACATTCTGTGTAAGTAGACCAATAACGAGGTTCGATTGGGATTAGCTATATCGATCAATTGCAATCAGCTGTGACACTTAATAAACCGATGGGCTCTGTTGACTTAACTGGTTTCGCAGACTTTAATCAAAATCCTATTGTTAAGCATTGACACCCAATAAAAAGAACACTGTCTCTACGCAATATGGGTCATTATGACACGTGCACACTAATAGTAAAAGAGAAAAGGGTCCGGAAGGATGCAAAAATATAGCCAAGCGAACCAGACAAGATACCAAATCGACGTTTTGGGATTTATTATTTGTTTATAACACAATCATGTATTCGTTTGATATGTTTGATTAAAATAACATAATATTCGAATACCAAAGTAAGATTCGAATATTCGGACAATAAATCGAATATTCAAATATTTGATAACTTTCCTAGTCTAAACGTCTTGACATAATGATGCTATCAATAACAACTTGCTACTTAAACCTTGATGGGATTATAAATTGACACATAAGCCAAAGGATATTGAAAAACATATACATACATACACACAAAACACACGCACACTGTTTTAAATTTTGGTCACATACATGAAATGGTCAATGCAGCGCATTGTGCTTTAACCGGCTGCAATGCGCATTTACATTTGGCAAACATCTTAAATGATTCGTTTGATTCGTTCGAACATGTATACAGTATACAGTATACAGTCTATTAAACATTTAAATAAACGACGGTGTAAATTGATTTATTTGGGAACAAAATCTAGTACAAAGATACAAAGATACAATATCAAAGATACAATATACCTATACCGCGTCATGTACAGATTTATTACACTTTTGGAAAAGAGGGTCATAAGGCCTTAGGTCTCTCACCTGAGGGGCAAAGAAACTAAACTGTTCAGAGCAAGTTTTATAAAGATTCGGCTAAAATTGTGACTCTAAAATGTTTACACGCTTTTTTGCAAGCTTCACATGTGACCTTGTTTCGCACTTTTTGCATATATCATTGGGACAAATATTCTAAGCAAGTTTCGGTATGATTCGTTTATAAATGTGGCCTCTAAGAGTGCTCAAAAGCTTTGTGTTCAATTTGGCCTGGTAACCTAGTTTTTACCCCACATGAACCAATTTCCCACTCATCCGTAATAGTATTGAAAAAAAAATCGTTTGAGCAAGTTTTAAGAATATTGGGCATCAAATGTGACTTCCAGATTGTTCCAAAACAATTTCTTCAATTTGTCCTAGTAACATAATTTTTAACTCCACATGACCCAGTTTCAAACTCCTCCGAGATGTCATTGAGAATAATGTTCTGAGCAAGTTTCCTGATGATTGGGCTATAGTTGTGGCCTCTAAAGAGTTCACACGCGTTTTCTTCAAATTAAAATGGTGACCTAATGTTTGACCCTACATGACCCAGTTTCAAACTCGTACGATATACTATTGGGACAAATGTTCTGGGCAAATGTCATGGTGATTGGGCTACAAATGTGGCCTCTAGTGTGTTCACAATATTTTTCTTTAATTTTGCCTGCTGACCTAGTTGTTGACTCCTCGTGACCCAGGTTCGTACTCGGCTGACATATTTTTAAAACAAAAGTTCTGAGCAAGTTTCAAGAATATTGGGTAAAAATATGACTAGTGTTTTCACAAGTTTATTATTCAAATTGAACTAGTGATCGAGCTTTTGGCCCCACATGACCCTGTTTCAGACTCGATCACAATATCATTAGACCAACTGTTCTGGGAAAGTGTCATGTAGAGTGGGCAATAAATGTGGCCCCTAGAGTGTTCACAATCTTTTTAAAGTTTTCAATAATAGCCATATCTGGAAAACTGCCCCTCCCGCTGGCGGCCATGTTCTTCAACGGAGCGGAACCATATTCGAACACGGCTGAGATATCACAAGAAAAAATATTCAGAGCAAGATTCAAGTTGATTTGGCAAACCTTGTGACTTCTAGAGTGTTCACAAGCTTTTTCTATAGTCCTATACGGAAAACTGCCCCGCCCTATGACGGCCATATTTTTCAACGAAGCGGAACCATTTTCAAACTCATCTGGGATATCATCGGAAAAAATGTTCTGAGCAAGTTTCATTTTGATTGGGCAAGTAATGAGACTTCTAGAGTGTTAACAAGCTTTTTATTCAATTTGACCTAATGACCTAGTTTTTGACCCCACGTGAATCAGTTTCAAAAATGTCCGAAATATCATAGGGACAATTATTCTGCGCAAGTTTCATGGAAGTTGGGCAATATATGTGGCCTCTAGGGTGTTCATGAGGAAATTGTTGACTACGCACGACAGACGACGCACGACGCGCGACGGCCAACGGATAAAAAGCGATCATAAAAGCTCCCCATGAGCACGTTGTGCTCAGGTGAGCAAAAAAATTACAAACGGTACCTACATACAGTGTGACGCAGTTATAGTACTTAATATGATATACTATTTTTATTGTCGTTATTATAAATAGAGTGCCCACAAAAACATTCGTTTTAACAATCACTCTGACCGTTAGCATAACAACGCCAAAATCATCATTATTCCGTTAATTTTAACAAACTCCTTTCAAAACGACAAGTCGATTTACCTGTTCTAAATATATTTTAATGAAACATGTACAATACATAAGTCTTATATTAAAAACCATACTCGTATGTATGTTTGTAAGTGTGTGTGTGTGTGCATGCGAGCGTGCTTGCTTGCGTCTTTTCGTGCGTGTGCGTGTGCGTGTGCGTGTATGTGTGTGTGTGTGTGTGCGTGCGTGTGCGTGTGCGTGTGCGTGTGCGTGTGCGTGTGCGTGTGTGTGTGTGTGTGTGTGTGTGTGTGTGTGTGTGTGTGTGTGTGTGTGTGTGTGTGTGTGTGCTCTTGTATGCACGGTAAAATGAGGACATCCATCAGGATACACAGCAACGAATGAGGACTCGTTGACCAAGTGAGGACGTCCTCACTTGTCAACAGAGTAAATATGCTTCAAAATAATTATTTTTTCACAAAACATGTAAACAACTTGTCAAATCGAAGAGTCCCACTTGTCGTCCGATTCCTAGCATTTTTCGGCGTGTGTATCATCATTTTACATTTCGACCATTTTTCGCAGATTCGGTTTTATACACACGATGACATTGCGCATGCGCACTCCTGTTACGTCATCTAGTTACGTCATCGTTTCGTTCAATTTGGGAGCCGGTCGCCATTGTTAGAGTCGAAAGTGGGAATAAACTACAAATTTACAAATAACATGGTAAGATTTTTGAAATTTACAATTATAATTATGGTGTTAAATATAGCGGTATAATTTTGTGAGTTCTTTCGCTGATGCATTGATGTCTTTCTCCAAAATACGGGGCATAAACCCGGACAGTACTTAAATCTGGACACCTGACAAGTACTGTGTTTGCATGGTCAAAACCATTTATAAAATGAGATGATATTGATAAAATAATTATAGGAGCTATTTATTTTATGGGCAAAAACGTATTTGATGGATGTGTATAGTAATACATGTACGGTACATGACCGGATTTAGGGAATAAAAAATGTAGATCGGATAAAATAAAATTTACTTTCGGGAAATTTATTTTTATTTCATTCTTTTCTAAAGATTTAATACAATTAGCCGATCGCTGAAACAAAATTGTAAATGGTTTTAAGTCTATAAAGCCTTCAGCCGCTAATAATAGCCCATGTTCTTGCAACAGATCTAAAAATAGATACAGGTAAACACATTACTCATCAAGACATCAGTGTTGTGATGTCAATATTCCAACATGGCGGACAATATGAAAATGGCATTACAAATTTCAGTGATTATTGCAAATAACAATAAAAATAATGAAGAACATCGTATGATATTTATGGATTTATCACATGTGTGTACTCAACAACCGTGGCAAATGTTTTTTTTTTATGTATAAACAATGAGTGTAAATAGCACAAGTGAAAGTGTATCTCGGAATAAAAAGTCTTCAAGTTCAAGTCAACTTGACAAGAAAGAACAACTCCCAGATTCTTGGTCAAAATTGGCAAGTAACAAACATGGTTTTGATTTATATGTCAGTGGATTGGAATATGATCAGCTTTATTGCATATTCTGCATATTGTGTTTGTTTCAGCATATTCTGCATATTGTGTTTGTTTCAACAAACTGACTAATGGAATGGTGATTATATGACAAATTATATAAAAAGTAAGCATATTTCATTTAACCCCAGTTCATATCAGACATTATAAGCCAATTGGTTAGTATTATACATTTTTTGTAAAGGTTTACACATGAGGGATGTCAACAAACAAGGCACCCTCCAAATACTTCAGTTTTTTATTGATTAAAAATGCATTACAATTCAAAAGATTGTTTGAAATAACAATGCTGTTAACAGTATAAATAAAAGGAGTGTTAAAATTATTAGTGTTTATCGGAGGTCTCCTTGAATATCACACTTGATGTTATCGGAAGTTTTGGGTAGGTTTACCAGTAATCAATCTGTGTAATTATTATGTTTGAATGAACTTAAGGTAGTGTATCCGTAATAAACTCCCGATGTCGACTGATGTCGGCATTGATCGTACATATGGTGGTTCAAAGCAACATGGAGCCATAACTCGTGTTCCATATTTTTAGAGTTATTGTCCGTTGTTAATTTGTATATATGAATTTAGTCCGGAGAACAACTCGATATCTAAAAGAGCTATCAACTTTAAATTTAATTGGTAGATAGATCTCATTGAGGGGAAGTGAAGTAAACAAGTGCAGTAACTCTCGCTTCAATTTTTATAAAGTCATTGCCCTTTGTTAATTTATATATTTGAATTTTGTCTGGATAATATATATAAAAACTATCAGATGTATATGTTATAATTAAACGAATATCAAACCAAACCAGCAAAGTCCCCTGACTAAGCGGCATTCGGGGGTTATTTCAGACAAGACAATGACAGTTCTAGTTTATTCTGATTGATGATTTTTAATAAACAAAATATTTTTTCCAGGCAGGTCATGAGTGTTATTTCGCGTGTTCTTATATAAATTTAATGTATACATTCCTTTTTATGCCCCCACTTTCAGAGGGGGGAGGGCATTTATATTTGCCCTTGTCCATCCGTCAGATTTTTGTGTCGTGCATAACTCAAAAAGTATTAGTTATTACTGCAAGAGATATGAAACCTTACACACATATTAACCAGCATGTGCAATTGCGCACCTCCATATTTTGGTTTGGATGCTTTTAACATACCTGGATTTATGGATTTTTTTTTGCAAAAGAAATGTCTATTTTAACTTGTATCGCACTTAACTCAAATAGTTTTGCTGCTATAGCAATGAAACTTTACAAACATATTAACTTTTTTTCGATATTATGGGAGTTTTCAGACAAAAGTGGAATGTGGGGGCATCCGTGTCTTATGGACATATGTCTATTAGAATCTGTGACATATTTATTTGATAATTGTCATTTTGCTATTTAAACAAGTCTCTGTAAACAATGTGGAATGCTTAATAAAATTGTTTTCTTATGTTTACAAGGTCATTGGCTTCCAAGGAATTAATATGGCAGTGACTCAATGTGTAGTGTTGGCTAAGGGATTGAAATTGTCTTAAGGGTGGGTCTCAGCAAAGTTTTTGTCTGTCATATGTGCCAGTTATTCACAGAAATTAAGCAGGATGGTGCACAAACAATTAGACATTAAATCTACATGCAAAATGCTGTATATATATCACTGTATTTTTGCACGTCCCCATTTGAAGGTTACACTGTCCTCAGTGTGCGTTTACACTGTCCTCACTTGGTCTCGGTTAGATTAGATATTACTTTTTTTTACACAGGTCTTGATGACTGCAGTGTCGATGACTGTGATGTTGAACCAGATGGCCTAGAACCTGAACTGATACATATGGTGGTTCAAAGCAACATTGGAGCAAGGTATTCTTTGGTGTGAAAACTGTTGAAAAAGGTTTACCTATATCTCCGGCTAGTTCAGTTAATTAAGAGTCGGTCTATCAACCTAGCATTCACAAGTTGGATCCAAATAAAGAAGGACTTCATATTTCTACCTACAACAATGATTGTAACCAAGAAAAGCCGAAGTAAAATTATTCATTAATATTATTAATTTTATTTGCCTTTGGACTTCAAACACCATTTTTCTGAGCGCTGGCTACTGTTACACATAGGAATGATTACTTGAAACCAAAAGTACTGGTGGGTTGCTTAGTTTTTTTGCCCTAAATTAACTTTAGGGTCATTGGAAGAATGGAATTTTAATTCTGTTTTAATTCTGAAAATAATTATGCACCTAAATGTAAATAATGTCATTGTGTTTTTGCATGTCCCCCTTTGAAGGTTACACTGTCCTCAGTATTAGTTTACACTGTCCTCGTTTGGTGTCAGTAAGATTGGATATTACTTTTTTATTTACAGAGTACTGATGACCACATTGACGATGACTGTGATGTTGCACCAGATGAGCAAGAACCTGAACTAGAATATAATGGAGGTCCAAAGCGACATTGAGCAAGGTATTCTTTGTTGTGTAATCTGTTGAAAACTATTTTCATAGGATTCATCCGGATAATACAGTAAGAAGTATGCCAGTTTGTCAGTATAGCAGTCACAAGTTGGATCCACACTGGGGTAGCCTTAAGGGGTCTTTGAGCTTATCTGCGTATTTTGTATTCATCGTTCATCTGCACATCAAGCTTTTGCACAGTAGAGGCAACTCTTTTTGTCTACTAACACAATACTGAGACTTACGATTCGAAGCATAAATGAAGTTTTCTAGCCCTCATATTTTCAATATTCCTTTTCTTTTAGGTCATAAAAATCCATTATAAAATGTGAGTGCCAGTAAGGTACAGCATTTTCACGAAGTGGAATAAGTTTCTAATCATGTATGTTTTATTTTAAGTCTCCAGTGACAGAAGACCATGGACTGAAGGGGAAAAGACTATTGTGTTGTTTTCGATACCTACTTCTACCGAACTTTCTGGAAAACACCAGTGTGCAGAGCTTTTACGTCAACATGTAGAGTTACAATAGAGATCATGGACGATGATTAAACAGATTATACAAAACCGTATTATGGCTGAAAAAACAAAACAAAAACAAAATATGTTGTTGCCTTATTTATGTCAGTGTCATCAAACACTCGTCGCTGTACTGAATGCTGTACTAAAGTGCTACATATCACTGCTTCTTTTCAATGATGAGGCTTGGATGACTGCTGTAGTGAATATATAATTTAAAATTATTTCCTGGACTTTGCTGAAATTATGTGAATTGAATATATTGTACAAATACTACTGGCCCGATTAAAAAGAAACTATGAGAAGCTTCATTAGCAAGTGTGTGCACAAAAAAATATGTTCCGTTTCTGATCAGTGCCTTCTTGGAGTACTTTGTGTTTGACGACTGTTCAATTTAATTGCTGTTTTTTGCCCAATTGGTTTTTAGCAACTACAGTGTACTGTTATCATCATTTTGTATAGAATATAGTGACCTGTTCAAATGGAATCAAATATCTTAGATGAACTTGGTCTAATTGCTTTTTTGAATTAAAAATCTCTTGTCTTGAGGTTCCAACTTCTTGGACTAGTTTTCAAATTTTCAAACGTATTGCGCGAAATTTGTGTTCCTCGAATTCAAGTGATTCCACAGTAATTAAATAAATATTTCATAAAAAAACTCACACAGTTTTAGTTGAATATATATTGATGTTTCGGCTATTCTGCCTTTTTCAAGATAATCAACAAAATGTAGCAAAGCAAAATGGTTGGAATTATAGATGTAGAGAATGCTAAACGATGTCATACATTTAAATGTTATGCTTTCGGATTTGATACAATACAATTATTTCCGATAGAAACATTTATAAAAAAGCAAAAATAGCAAGTTATGAAGATATTCTGGAGACCATAGTTTCTTTAATCTCTATGTTAATTTTGTCAGAAAATGTGTTTCTCTACATGATAATAAGCTTTATTACGTGACTATGTTGTTTGTGTACTGCTAATGTGCCACTGACCAATAGACTATCAGAACTGTTTGTATAAACTCCATACCAACTAAAATATTTGCCAGGACATGACTCAGTCTGTTTATCTTGCATTTTGTGTCACTTTCTTTGCTGTGAGCAATCCACTGCTAGTGACCAAACTTGACTGTTGTCACACTTATACATTATTAGACTACCACTAATTTGCGTATAGAATTGAATTACAAACTGATTTTATTTGACAATGATTGCATTCTACTGATTAATATATACAATTATATAATATATCCGGAAATTATCATGAATAAATACACTAACAAATATGTACGAGTTGTTACAGATTTATTTGAGATTGTACATTAATTGATAGAAATGTATAAAAATCTTGTACAGTTGTGTGACATCAACGCGTGCGCATAAAACGATGCAGCCTGTTTAGTTTATAAATGAAGGTCAATCACTGAATGCCAGGTATTCCCAATTATATCTATTACATTTAATCATAATGATTGTAAAGCTGTTAATAGGGTTAAGATTTAATGGATTGCATGTCTTAAGTAGGTTTAAGGGGTACATCAAATATAGACACGTATTCAAAAATAATGTTTTGTGTATCGTTAAGAAAAAATAAACACAAGGTACGTTTTTCGACACACGGCTGCAGTCGGACTTGAACTCACACCTACAATGTACGCAACAACAATACCGTTGACATAAGTGGAATTTCTTCTGCATTTATATTTCATTCATAACGATTTTACTACTGCAAATGATTTTCCGTGCCCACGAAGTGTCCCACGGACAATTCTTTATAATTATTAAAAAAATATTTGGTGTTTATAAAATTGTAACCTATGTGATCAGCAATCATTTTATAAATACATCCCATGCTTTAGTAATATTTGACCAATCATCAGAAACCTATTCTCATTGGTCAGCTATCGCGTGCGCGTGTAATAGCTATCGGGTAAGCAAGTAATCACTCTCGCGTGCACACGTAATAGCTATCGCGTGCGCACGTAATAGCTATCTCGTTCGCACATAATAGCTATCGCGTGCGCTTCTAACTCTATCGCGAACATACGAAATACTATCGCCTGCGCACGTAATATCTATCGCGTGCGCACGTTATAATATCGCGTCCGCACGTAATAACTATCGCCCGCGCACGTAATAACTATCGCGGGCTCACGTAATAACTATCGCTAATGAAATAGTTCCTATGTCCCCGAACCATTAAACCCCAGTGACAGCAGATCGGCCTTCGCGCGGCGCACTCACGGCGTCCAAGATATATGCAGAACGCTGAGGTGCGTGCTGTGCTGTCGCCAGCAACTTTGGGCGCTGTGACAAAGCCTAGAACCCCATGTCGCCGCGATTATTTTGACCATATTCAATAACATCGACGTTGCTCGGCGTCTGGACGACGCGCTGGAGAGAGCGCGGTGGGAACGCCGTAGCAACGCTTTGGCGTCTTCTTAATGTCTGCAAGCGCTGTGAATAGACTAGTCTTGTTCAAAGTTTATGTATTCACCAAATGTTCAAAATTCATATATTCAACAATGAAACACTCAACTGAATGAAATAATAAGAATTATGTACGGTGTATCGTTAAGACAAAATAAACACAAGTATTTTCGATACACGGCTGCAGTCGACTTGAACTAACACCTACAAAAGCCGTGCACGTCAATGAAAATTGTACGCAACTACAGTACTGTTGACAATATTGCAATTTCTTCTTCATTTATATTTCATGCATAACGATTTGACTACTACAATTGATTTTCCATGGCCACGAAGTGTCCCGGGGATAATTCTATAAAATCATTAAAATAAATATTTATAAAATCGTAACGTATGTGTTAAGCAATCATTTGTAAATACTTCTCATGCTATAGTAATAATTGACCAATAATCAGATACCTATTCTCATTAGTCAGCTATCGCGTGCGCACCTTATAGCTATCGCGTGCGCACGTAATCAATATCATGTGTGCACGTAACAACTATCGCGTGCACACGTAATAGCTCGCGCTTGCGCACGTAATAGCTATCGCGTTCGCACAAAATAGCTATCGCGTGCGCACATAATACTATCGCGTGCATACGTAATACTATGGCCTGCGCACGTAATAGCTATCGTGATGCACACGTAATAACTATCGCGTGCGCATGTAATAAATGACACTAATGAAATAGTTATCATGTTCTCGAACCATTAAACCCCAGTTACAGCAAATCGGCCTTCGCGCAACGCACCCACGGCGTCCAAGATATTTGCTGAACTCAGAGGTGCGCGCTGTGCAGTCGCCAGCAACTTTGGGCGCCCCGACAACGCCTAGAACGCCCTGTCGCCGAGATTATTTTTTCTATATTCAAAGACATCGACGTGGCTCGGCGTCTGCACGACGAGCTGGAAAGAGCGCGGTGGGAACGTAGTAGCAACAATGCGGCGTTCATTTAATCTTTACAAGCGCCGTTAACGCTGTAGGACTGGAGCCTATATGTATCGTTATGGCGTGTTGTCGTGTTGGCGTCCTTCAAACCCGCTAACAAGCCAGAAAGATGGCATAAAGCAGCCACCATGCCAACACACATTATGAAAGATTCAGTGTCTGTTAGAAGCTCATCAGCATCTCAAATGCATGTTTATTTCCATATTTGACTAAAACATGTTGAAATGGATGTGTCGACTTCGCAAACACTGTCCTCAGTGACATGTCACACTGTCCTCAGTGGTGGGTCACACTGTCCTCAGTGGACGGTCGCAAAAATAATCAACTCCAGTTTTCCTTGTGTCCTGGGTCCGTTTTAACAAACATTTAGAGCCTGAATCCGAGACTTAAATACCAATAACTAAAATTTGAGACTTCTTCAGTTAGAAAATTGTTTCACTAAACAACTTCATGTTAGTGTTGTACACATTATGATGAAAGTGATGTTTTATGATAATGAAATAACGGTCTGTACGCTATATTGTTCTGTTTGTGTCTTAAAAGAACAACTCAGAACATTATGCACATGTTGGAGTTGTGAAATAGTTCATGATTTTAAATTATATAGCCTTCAAATGGTACGATGTATGCAGAAAAAGTACGGCGCCTGCGCAATGCGGCGTCAGTGGTATTCGTCACTGCTGTTTATTTAAAAGAACTCCTCGCGGTGGGTAAACCTTTAAGGGGATGTTACAGTGTTCCGTTAGGACCACTCGTTGTTTCGCATTGTCGACCTCTGGATTGCAATTGCGAAAACGCGAAAGCACGATACGAGGACACGAGATAACGAAGCGATTACGCGAGATCACGATTCAAGATCGCAAAATTAATATGGAGATATTATTAGATTAAAAGATTAATAATAGACTTATAGGTTAATATCGTGTTCTCGAATGTTCGACCTTTGTATTTACAGGGGCGAAAACGCGAGATTACCCATTCTCGCATCGTAATCTCGCGTTATCGCTCCGTCGTCTCATGCCATCGAATCGTGCTTTCGCATTTTCGCCATCGTAATCCATAGAGTTAGGGGAGTGGGTGGGTGGGTCGGGGGGCGGGGAAGAGAGGGAGAGAGAGAGATTTTGAGATTTTGACAATGCTAAACAACGAGTGGTCCTAACGTGACACCGTAGGATATTAAGCGTGAGTTCGCACGTTAGCCACTCAAAATAATATTAAATAACGTCATGCAGTTAAAAATAAGTATAAGAAATGGTAATCTAACCACATTTATTAAACTCTAAGGTGCAGAGTCCGGCTTTTCTGACAAATATAATTTGCGGGTTTTCCCATTACCCTTAAATTGACCTCGTACGGGTGCTGAATGGTATTTATGAAAGCAAGTTATATTTTAAAAGATAACAAATAGATTTCTTGAAAAGAAATGGATAGATATCGTTCCGGAGCTTCGTTTACGTTAATTACTCAAATAAATAACTACAAACTACAGACTAGTGAACGCGTGTTTAACAGACGACATATCGATCTGGTTTAGGGTGCTATTCTCATTCGGACTATATACGAATGAATCAAATGAATATTACATATTGTAATAATGCATGCTGTTCGTTCGTCCTCTGTTGTCGAAAAATATAATTTTCGGCGTTTTAGCAAAGCGAATCAGACGAATATGTCAATGTAGATCCGATAGGTAATTTCACGTTTTTCTCTTGCACGAGTAGAGCTGATTAGGCATTCAGCGTTAGGATTGACTGACAGATATACACGTTAATTCTAAATCATTTACAGCGAAGTGATTTGAAACGTTATTGATACAAATGCAAATAATATGTTATTATATTTAAAAAAAAGAAAATATATTAATTATAATAAGAAACAAAACATTGAGCGTTACAGGCATTTGTTTTAATGAATGTTTGTTCAATTTTCTACTACTTAGCACATGTACAGCTATATAATAACGCCTCATATCATTGCAATAAATATTATTTAATATTTTCTATTACTGAATGTTACGATTAATAGTATCTTGTTGTATATCAATGGTACAGTATCCTTGTAAATTGAGATAATCAAGCATTAATGTTTGCAATGAATTATGATGTATACTGGAATGGTATTATATAGCATAGTTATCCCACTTAGGGATTTTTGTCTCCGGCCCAGACGTTAGACGAGGCTGCCTTAATAGTTGCTAACGAGTTGCTAACGAGCGGAATTCGTTGTGTCATGCAGTATGCTATATAATTTTGTGAAATATTGTGTATTGTGTAATTGTTGAATATAGTTGAGAATGTTTATGTGATGCATGTGTTGTATGTATGACTCGTACAAACATAAGACGTAATAGTCTGTATCAGTCAGTCGGTCATACCATCGACTATACTATCGGTGGTACCTTGTTGTGTCAGTGTGACAGTATCCTTGTATGTTGAGATCATAGATCATTAATGCTTGCAATTCATTATGGTGTATACTGGAATAATATAGTATGGATATCCCACTTTGTTTTTTTTGCTCCGGTAGAGACGTAAGGCTTGGCTGCCTTGATAGTTGCTTACGAGCGGAACTCGTGGTAGCATACAGTATGCCGTATAATATTGTGAACTGTATTGTATTTTATATTGTTCTATGATTTTAGTTGAGCATGTTTATGTGATGAATGTGTGCATATTGTATTTTCGGACAGATGTCGTAATACAAGGCATCAGTCAGACGGTCATACCAGCCGTTATACTATCGGTGGTACCTTGTTGTGTCAGTGTGACAATATCCTTGTATATTAAGATCATAGATCATTAATGCTTGCAATCCACCATGTTGTATACTGGAATAATATAGAATATATTATAGTTATCCCACTTTGGGATTTTTGTCTCCGGAAGAGACTGTAGGCGTGGCTGCCTTGATAGTTTCTTACGAGCGGAACTCGTGGTGGCATACAGTATGCCGTATAATGTTGTGACCTGTATTGTACTATGTATTGTTGTATGATATAGTTGAGCATGTTTATGTGATGCATGAGTGTATATTGTATGGACGGACAGAAGACGTAGTACACGGTATCAGTCAGTCGGTCATACCAACCGCTATACCAGAAAACGTGTTTTTGGTTTGTTGTTTTGTTTCCCTATCGGGAGCGTAGTTGTAAAGGGAATAAAAATGTTCAGTTTGACTTTGATAATTAAGCATGCTCGGAGTGGCATTTTCGGTCATTTATAGACCGACTTATTGAATATCTGTCAATGCAAAATATACCCGTCGTCGTTAATTTAGCAGCAAACATCGCCATCTCTTTCAGTTTACTCAAATATCCCCATGTTCTAAGCATATCTGCACTGTTTCACAGCATTATGTTGGATTTTATCGACAGTGCGCTGAACTGCTCCATTTTAATGAATCAGATTTCAATTTAAACGTTATCCACTCCAAATGCGTTTGTAATGCAAAATGTTCTGTTACCGCTTTTACCGATAGAGGAAAGTTAGGTGAAAGTAATTTATACTTATTTATTATATGTATTCGATATTGGTAATTCACAAGGACTAAATCCAAATACAAATAGCGTCAACAATGATCCTCCTATCATGTTCGGTTCATATACGAACAACTAACAATGCTATAGTTAATATTATTAATATAATAATGGCTTTAAAACTAAATTTGTAATTAAAGAGAAGCAATATAATCCAAAACTTTGTGTTATGTCCCCAGACAGCGGTGTGTAAAGTCCTCACTGTCTGTGTGTAAGTCCTCAGTGGTTGGGCTGTGCCCAGTTCGAATAAAACAAAAGTGCATTTACTTTAATATCCGATATATTCGAGATGTCGCTGTTATCAAATATCAAAGAATAATATTACTAAATAATAACAATAACATAATAAGCAGAGTAAACTAATATATTTTAATAAATACGATATTTTTATAATTTAAATATATTTTGTGTGTGATGTCCTCAGACAATGGTGTGTGAAGTCCCCACTGTTTGTGTGTAAGTTGTCCTCAGTGGCTGGTCTGTCCTCAGTGATAGGTCTGTCCTCAGTGTGAAGTGTATCAAGCAACTGTCCCCATTTGTCTGTAAAATGACATGTTTTATCCTTATATTTTAGACAAGAAATAAATAGCTGTAAAGGATGGCAATGCACTATAGAGCATGTATGTGAAATTAGAAAGTCATACGATGTTTGCATAATGGTGTCCTCAGTCTACACCGTAGACACGTATGTGTGTGTGTGTGTGTGTGTGTGTGTGTGTGTGTGCTCTTGTATGCACGGTAAAATGAGGACATCCATCAGGATACACAGCAACGAATGAGGACTCGTTGACCAAGTGAGGGCGTCCTCACTTGTCAACAGAGTAAATATGCTTCAAAATAATTATTTTTTCACACAACATGTAAAAAACTTGTCAAATCGAAGAGTCCCACTTGTCGTCCGATTCCTAGCATTTTTCGGCGTGTGTATCATCATTTTACATTTCGACCATTTTTCGCAGATTCGGTTTTATACACACGATGACATTGCGCATGCGCACTCCTGTTACGTCATCTAGTTACGTCATCGTTTCGTTCAGTTTGCGAGCCGGTCGCCATTGTTAGAGTCGAAAGTGGGAATAAACTACAAATTTACAAATAACATGGTAAGATTTTTGAAATTGACAATTATAATTATGGTGTTAAATATAGCGGTATAATTTTGTGAGTTCTTTCGCTTATGCATTGAAGTCTTTCTCCAAAATACGGGGCATAAACCCGGACAGTACTTAAATCTGGACACCTGACAAGTACTGTGTTTGCATGGTCAAAACCAATTATAAAATGAGATGATATTGATAAAATAATTATAGGAGCTATTTATTTTATGGGCAAAAACGTATTTGATGGATGTGTATAGTAATACATGTACGGTACATGACCGGATTTAGGGAATAAAAAATGTAGATCGGATAAAATAAAAGTTACTTTCGGGAAATTTATTTTTATTTCATTCTTTTCTAAAGATTTAATACAATTAGCCGATCGCTGAAACAAAATTGTAAATGGTTTTAAGTCTATAAAGCCTTCAGCCGCTAATAATAGCCCATGTTCTTGCAACAGATCTCAAAATAGATACAGGTAAACACAATACTCATCAAGACATCAGTGTTGTGATGTCAATATTCCAACATGGCGGACAATATGAAAATGGCATTACAAATTTCAGTGATTATTGCAAATAACAATAAAAATAATGAAGAACATCGTATGATATTTATGGATTTATCACATGTGTGTACTCAACAACCGTGGCAAATGTTGTTTTTTTTATGTATAAACAATGATCTCGGAATAAAAAGTCTTCAAGTTCAAGTCAACTTGACAAGAAAGAACAACTCCCAGATTCTTGGTCAAAATTGGTAAGTAACAAACATGGTTTTGATTTATATGTCAGTGGATTGGTATATGATCAGCTTTATTGCATATTCTGCATATTGTGTTTGTTTCAGCATATTCTGCATATTGTGTTTGTTTCAACAAACTGACTAATGGAATGGTGATTATATGACAAATTATATAAAAAGTAAGCATATTTCATTTAACCCCAGTTCATATCAGACATTATAAGCCAATTGGTTAGTATTATACATTTTTTGTAAAGGTTTACACATAAGGGATGTCAACAAACAAGGCACCCTCCAAATACTTAAGTTTTTAATTGATTAAAAATGCATTACAATTCAAAAGGTTGTTTGAAATAACAATGCTGTTAACAGTATAAATAAAAGGAGTGTTAAAATTATTAGTTTATCGGAGGTCTCCTTGAATATCACACTTATTTTATCGGAAGTTTTGGGTAGGTTTACCAGTAATCACTCTGTGTAATTATTATGTTTGAATGAACTTAAGGTAGTGTATCCGTAATAAACTCCCGATGTCGACTGATGTCGGCATTGATCGTACATATGGTGGTTCAAAGCAACATGGAGCCATAACTCGTGTTCCATATTTTTAGAGTTATTGTCCGTTGTTAATTTGTATATATGAATTTAGTCCGGAGAACAACTCGATATCTAAAAGAGCTATCAACTTTAAATTTAATTGGTAGATAGATCTCATTGAGTGGAAGTGAAGTAAACAAGTGCAGTAACTCTCGCTTCAATTTTTATAAAGTCATTGCCCTTTGTTAATTTATATATTTGAATTTTGTCTGGATAATATATATAAAAACTATCAGATGTATATGTTATAATTAAACGAATATCAAACCAAACCAGCAAAGTCCCCTGACTAAGCGGCATTCGGGGGGTATTTCAGACAAGACAATGACAGTTCTAGTTTATTCTGATTGATGATTTTTAATAAACAAAATATTTTTTCCAGGCAGGTCATGAGTGTTATTTCGCGTGTTCTTATATACATTTAATGTATACATTCCTTTTTATGCCCGCACTTTCAGAGGGGGGAGGGCATTTATATTTGCCCTTGTCCATCCGTCAGATTTTTGTGTCGTGCATAACTCAAAAAGTATTAGTTATTACTGCAAGAGATATTAAACCTTACACACATATTAACCAGCATGTGCAATTGCGCACCTCCATATTTTGGTTTGGATGTTTTTGACATACCTGGATTTATGGATTTTTTTTGGCAAAAGAAATGTCTATTTTAACTTGTATCGCACTTAACTTAAATAGTTTTGCTGCTATAGCAATGAAACTTTACAAACATATTAACTTTTTTTCGATATTATGGGAGTTTTCAGACAAAAGTGGAATGTGGGGGCATCCGTGTCTTATGGACATATGTCTATTAGCATCTGTGACATATTTATTTGATAATTGTCATTTTGCTATGTAAACAAGTCTCTGTAAACAATGTGGAATGCTTAAGAAAATTGTTTTCTTATGTTTACAAGGTCATTGGCTTCCAAGGAATTAATATGGCAGTGACTCAATGTGTAGTGTTGGCTAAGGGATTGAAATTGTCTTAAGGGTGGGTCTCAGCAAAGTTTTTGTCTGTCATATGTGCCAGTTATTCACAGAAATTAAGCAGGATGGTGCACAAACAATTAGACATTAAATCTACATGCAAAATGCTGTATATATATCACTGTATTTTTGCACGTCCCCATTGGAAGGTTACACTGTCCTCAGTGTGCGTTTACACTGTCCTCACTTGGTCTCGGTTAGATTAGATATTACTTTTTTTTACACAGGTCTTGATGACTGCAGTGTCGATGACTGTGATGTTGAACCAGATGGCCTAGAACCTGAACTGATACATATGGTGGTTCAAAGCAACTTGGAGCAAGGTATTCTTTGGTGTGAAACCTGTTGAAAAAAAGGTTTACCTATATCTCCGGCTAGTTCAGTTAATTAAGAGTCGGTCTATAAACCTAGCATTCACAAGTTGGATCCAAATAAAGAAGGACTTCATATTTCTACCTACAACAATGATTGTAACCAAGAAAAGCCGCAGTAAAATTATTCATTAATATTATTAATTTTATTTGCCTTTGGACTTCAAACACCATTTTTCTGAGCGCTGGCTACTGTTACACATAGGAATGATTACTTGAAACCAAAAGTACTGGTGGGTTGCTTAGTTTTTTTGCCCTAAATTAACTTTAGGGTCATTGGAAGAATGGAATTTTAATTCTGTTTTAATTCTGAAAATAATTATGCACATAAATGTAAATAATGTCATTGTGTTTTTGCATGTCCCACTTTGAAGGTTACACTGTCCTCAGTATTAGTTTACACTGTCCTCGTTTGGTGTCAGTAAGATTGGATATTACTTTTTTATTTACAGAGTACTGATGACCACATTGACGATGACTGTGATGTTGCACCAGATGAGCAAGAACCTGAACTAGAATATAATGGAGGTCCAAAGCGACATTGAGCAAGGTATTCTTTGTTGTGTAATCTGTTGAAAACTATTTTCATAGGATTCATCCGGATAATACAGTAAGAAGTATGCCAGTTTGTCAGTATAGCAGTCACAAGTTGGATCCACACTGGGGTAGCCTTAAGGGGTCTTTGAGCTTATCTGCGTATTTTGTATTCATCGTTCATCTGCACATCAAGCTTTTGCACAGTAGAGGCAACTCTTTTTGTCTACTAACACAATACTGAGACTTATGATTCGAAGCATAAATGAAGTTTTCTAGCCCTCATATTTTCAATATTCAGTTTCTTTTAGGTCATAAAAATCCATTATAAAATGTGAGTGCCAGTAAGGTACAGCATTTTCACGAAGTGGAATAAGTTTCTAATCATGTATGTTTTATTTTAAGTCTCCAGTGACAGAAGACCATGGACTGAAGGGGAAAAGACTATTGTGTTGTTTTCGATACCTACTTCTACCGAACTTTCTGGAAAACACCAGTGTGCAGAGCTTTTACGTCAACATGTAGAGTTACAATAGAGATCATGGACGATGATTAAACAGTTTATACAAAACCGTATTATGGCTGAAAAAACAAAACAAAAACAAAATATGTTGTTGCCTTATGTCAGTGTCATCAAACACTCGTCGCTGTACTGAATGCTGTACTAAAGTGCTACATATCACTGCTTCTTTTCAATGATGAGGCTTGGATGACTGCTGTAGTGAATATATAATTTAAAATTATTTCCTGGACTTTGCTGAAATTATGTGAATTGAATATATTGTACAAATACTACTGGCCCGATTAAAAAGAAACTATGAGAAGCTTCATTAGCAAGTGTGTGCACAAAAAAATATGTTCCGTTTCTGATCAGTGCCTTCTTGGAGTACTTTGTGTTTGACGACTGTTCAATTTAATTGCTGTTTTTTGCCCAGTTGGTTTTTAGCAACTACAGTGTACTGTTATCATCATTTTGTATAGAATATAGTGACCTGTTCAAATGGAATCAAATATCTTAGATGAACTTGGTCTAATTGCTTTTTTGAATTAAAAATCTCTTGTCTTGAGGTTCTAACTTCTTGGACTAGTTTTCAAATTTTCAAACGTATTGCGCGAAATTTGTGTTCCTCGAATTCATGTGATTCCACAGTAATTAAATAAATATTTCATAAAAAAACTCACACAGTTTTAGTTGAATATATATTGATGTTTCGGCTATTCTGCCTTTTTCAAGATAATCAACAAAATGTAGCAAAGCAAAATGGTTGGAATTATAGATGTAGAGAATGCTAAACGATGTCATACATTTAAATGTTATGCTTTCGGATTTGATACAATACAATTATTTCCGATAGAAACATTTATAAAAAAGCAAAAATAGCAAGTTATGAAGATATTCTGGAGACCATTGTTTCTTTAATCTCTATGTTAATTTTGTCAGAAAATGTGTTTCTCTACATGATAATAAGCTTTATTACGTGACTATGTTGTGTGTGTACTGCTAATGTGCCACTGACCAATAGACTATAAGAACTGTTTGTATAAACTCCATACCAACTAAAATATTTGCCAGGACATGACTCAGTCTGTTTATCTTGCATTTTGTGTCACTTTCTTTGCTGTGAGCAATCCACTGCTAGTGACCAAACTTGACAGTTGTCACACTTATACATTATTAGACTACCACTAATTTGCGTATAGAATTGAATTACAAACTGATTTTATTTGACAATGATTGCATTCTACTGATTAATATATACAATTATATAATATATCCGGAAATTATCATGAATAAATACACTAACAAATATGTACGAGTTGTTACAGATTTATTTCAGATTGTACATTAATTGATAGAAATGTATAAAAATCTTGTACAGTTGTGTGACATCAACGCGTGCGCATAAAACGATGCAGCCTGTTTAGTTTATAAATGAAGGTCAATCACTGAATGCCAGGTATTCCCAATTCTATCTATTACATTTAATCATAATGATTGTAAAGCTGTTAATAGGGTTAAGATTTAATGGATTGCATGTCTTAAGTAGGTTTAAGGGCTACATCAAATATAGACACGTATTCATGTCTTAAGTAGGTTTAAGGGGTACATCAAATATAGACACGTATTCAAAAATAATGTTTTGTGTATCGTTAAGAAAAAATAAACACAAGGTACGTTTTTCGACACACGGCTGCAGTCGGACTTGAACTCACACCTACAATGTACGCAACAACAATACCGTTGACATAAGTGGAATTTCTTCTGCATTTATATTTCATTCATAACGATTTTACTACTGCAAATGATTTTCCGTGCCCACGAAGTGTCCCACGGACAATTCTTTATAATTATTAAAACAATATTTGGTGTTTATAAAATCGTAACCTATGTGATCAGCAATCATTTTATAAATACTTCCCATGCTTTAGTAATATTTGACCAATCATCAGAAACCTATTCTCATTGGTCAGCTATCGCGTGCGCGTGTAATAGCTATCGGGTAAGCAAGTAATCACTCTCGCGTGCACACGTAATAGCTATCGCGTGCGCACGTAATAGCTATCTCGTTCGCACATAATAGCTATCGCGTGCGCTCCTAACTCTATCGCGAACATACGAAATACTATCGCCTGCGCACGTAATATCTATCGCGTGCGCACGTTATAATATCGCGTCCGCACGTAATAACTATCGCCCGCGCACGTAATAACTATTGCGGGCTCACGTAATAACTATCGCTAATGAAATAGTTCCTATGTCCCCGAACCATTAAACCCCAGTGACAGCAGATCGGCCTTCGCGCGGCGCACTCACGGCGTCCAAGATATATGCAGAACGCTGAGGTGCGTGCTGTGCTGTCGCCAGCAACTTTGGGCGCTGTGACAAAGCCTAGAACCCCATGTCGCCGCGATTATTTTGACCATATTCAATAACATCGACGTTGCTCGGCGTCTGGACGACGCGCTGGAGAGAGCGCGGTGGGAACGCCGTAGCAACGCTTTGGCGTTTTCTTAATGTCTGCAAGCGCTGTGAATAGACTAGTCTTGTTCAAAGTTTATGTATTCACCAAATGTTCAAAATTCATATATTCAACAATGAAACACTCAACTGAATGAAATAATAAGAATTATGTACGGTGTATCGTTAAGACAAAATAAACACAAGTATTTTCGATACACGGCTGCAGTCGACGAACTAACACCTAGAAAAGCCGTGCACCACAATGAAAATTGTACGCAACTACAGTACCGTTGACAATATTGCAATTTCTTCTTCATTTATATTTCATGCATAACGATTTGACTACTACAATTGATTTTCCTCGGCCACGAAGTGTCACGGGGATAATTCTATAAAATCAATAAAATAAATATTTGGTCTTTATAAAATCGTAACGTATGTGTTAAGCAATCATTTTTAAATACTTCTCATGCTATAGTAATAATTGACCAATAATCAGATACCTATTCTCATTAGTCAGCTATCGCGTGCGCACCTTATAGCTATCGCGTGCGCACGTAATCAATATCATGTGTGCACGTAACAACTATCGCGTGCACACGTAATAGCTCGCGCTTGCGCACGTAATAGCTATCGCGTTCGCACAAAATAGCTATCGCGTGCGCACATAATACTATCGCGTGCATACGTAATACTATGGCCTGCGCACGTAATAGCTATCGTGAGGCACACGTAATAACTATCGCGTGCGCATGTAATAAATGACACTAATGAAATAGTTATCATGTTCTCGAACCATTAAACCCCAGTTACAGCAAATCGGCCTTCGCGCAACGCACCCACGGCGTCCAAAATATTTGCTGAACTCAGAGGTGCGCGCTGTGCAGTCGCCAGCAACTTTGGGCGCCCCGACAACGCCTAGAACGCCCTGTCGCCGAGATTATTTTTTCTATATTCAAAGACATCGACGTGGCTCGGCGTCTGCACGACGAGCTGGAAAGAGCGCGGTGGGAACGTAGTAGCAACAATGCGGCGTTCTTTTAAACTTTACAAGCGCCGTTAAGACGCTGTACGAACGCTGTAGGACTGGAGCCTATATGTATCGTTATGGCGTGTTGTCGTGTTGGCGTCCTTCAAACCCGCTAACAAGCCAGAAAGATGGCATAAAGCAGCCATCATACCAACACACATTATGAAAGATTCAGTGTCTGTTAGAAGCTCATCAGCATCTCAAATGCATATGTTTATTTCCATATTTGACTAAAACATGTTGAAATGGATGTGTCGACTTCGCAAACACTGTCCTCAGTGACATGTCACACTGTCCTCAGTGGTGGGTCACACTGTCCTCAGTGGTGGGTCACACTGTCCTCAGTGGACGGTCGCAAAAATAATCAACTCCAGTTTTCCTTGTGTCCTGGGTCCGTTTTAACAAACATTTAGGGCCTGAATCCGAGACTTAAATACCAATAACTAAAATTTGAGGCTTCTTCAGTTAGAAAATTGTTTCACTAAACAACTTCATGTTAGTGTTGTACACATTATGATGAAAGTGATGTTTTATGATAATGAAATAACGGTCTGTACGCTATATTGTTCTGTTTGTGTCTTAAAAGAACAACTCAGAACATTATGCACATGTTGGAGTTGTGAAATAGTTCATGATTTTAAATTATATAGCCTTCAAATGGTACGATGTATGCGGAAAAAGTACGGCGCCTGCGCAATGCGGCGTCAGTGGTATTCGTCACTGCTGTTTATTTAAAAGAACTCCTCGCGGTGGGTAAACCTTTAAGGGGATGTTACAGTGTTCCGTTAGGACCACTCGTTGTTTCGCATTGTCGACCTCTGGATTGCAAGTGCGAAAACGCGAAAGCACGATACGAGGACACGAGATAACGAAGCGATTACGCGAGATCACGATTCAAGATCGCAAAATTAATATGGAGATATTATTAGATTAAAAGATTAATAATAGATTTATAGGTTAATATCGCGATCTCCCATCGTGTTCTCGAATGTTCGACCTTTGTATTTACAGGGGCGAAAACGCGAGATTACCCATTCTCGCATCGTAATCTCGCGTTATCGCTCCGTCGTCTCATGCCATCGAATCGTGCTTTCGCATTTTCGCCATCGTAATCCATAGAGAGAGGGGAGTGGGTGGGTGGGTCGGGGGCGGGGAAGAGAGGGAGAGAGAGAGATTTTGTGATTTTGACAATGCTAAACAACGAGTGGTCCTAACGTGACACCGTAGGATATTAAGCGTGAGTTCGCACGTTAGCCACTCAAAATAATATTAAATAACGTCATGCAGTTAAAAATAAGTATAAGAAATGGTAATCTAACCACATTTATTAAACTCTAAGGTGCAGAGTCCGGCTTTTCTGACAAATATAATTTGCGGTTTTTCCCATTACCCTTAAATTGACCTCGTACGGGTGCTGAATGGTATTTATGAACGCAAGTTATATTTTAAAAGATAACAAATAGATTTATTGAAAAGAAATGGATAGATATCGTTCCGGAGCTTCGTTTACGTTAATTACTCAAATAAATAACTACAAACTACAGACTAGTGAACGCGTGTTTAACAGACGACATATCGATCTGGTTTAGGGTGCTATTCTCATTCGGACTATATACGAATGAATCAAATGAATATTACATATTGTAATAATGCATGCTGTTCGTTCGTCCTCTGTTGTCGAAAAATATAATTTTCGGCGTTTTAGCAAAGCGAATCAGACGAATATGTCAATGTAGATCCGATAGGTAATTTCACGTTTTTCTCTTGCATGAGTAGAGCTGATTAGGCATTCAGCGTTAGGATTGACTGACAGATATACACGTTAATTCTAAATCATTTACAGCGAAGTGATTTGAAACGTTATTGATACAAATGCAAATAATATGTTATTATATTTAAAAAAAAGAAAATATATTAATTATAATAAGAAACAAAACATTGAGCGTTACAGGCATTTGTTTTAATGAATGTTTGTTCAATTGTCTACTACTTAGCACATGTACAGCTATATAATAACGCATCATATCATTGCAATAAATATTATTTAATATTTTCTATTACTGAATGTTACGATTAATAGTATCTTGTTGTATATCAATGGTACAGTATCCTTGTAAATTGAGATAATCAAGCATTAATGTTTGCAATGAATTATGATGTATACTGGAATGGTATTATATAGCATAGTTATCCCACTGAGGGGTTTTTGTCTCCGGCCCAGACGTTAGACGAGGCTGCCTTAATAGTTACTAACGAGTTGCTAACGAGCGGAATTCGTTGTGTCATGCAGTATGCTCTATAATTTTGTGAAATATTGTGTATTGTGTAATTGTTGAATATAGTTGAGAATGTTTATGTGATGCATGTGTTGTATGTATGACTCGTACAAACATAAGACGTAATAGTCTGTATCAGTCAGTCGGTCATACCATCGACTATACTATCGGTGGTACCTTGTTGTGTCAGTGTGACAGTATCCTTGTATGTTGAGATCATAGATCATTAATGCTTGCAATTCATTATGGTGTATACTGGAATAATATAGTATGGATATCCCACTTTGTTTTTTTTTCTCCGGTAGAGACGTAAGGCTTGGCTGCCTTGATAGTTGCTTACGAGCGGAACTCGTGGTAGCATACAGTATGCCGTATAATATTGTGAACTGTATTGTATTTTATATTGTTCTATGATTTTAGTTGAGCATGTTTATGTGATGAATGTGTGCATATTGTATTTTCGGACAGATGTCGTAATACAAGGCATCAGTCAGTCGGTCATACCAGCCGTTATACTATCGGTGGTACCTTGTTGTGTCAGTGTGACAATATCCTTGTATATTAAGATCATAGATCATTAATGCTTGCAATCCACCATGTTGTATACTGGAATAATATAGAATATATTATAGTTATCCCACTTTGGGATTTTTGTCTCCGGAAGAGACTGTAGGCGTGGCTGCCTTGATAGTTTCTTACGAGCGGAACTCGTGGTGGCATACAGTATGCCGTATAATGTTGTGACCTGTATTGTACTATGTATTGTTGAATGATATAGTTTAGCATGTTTATGTGATGCATGAGTGTATATTGTATGGACGGACAGAAGACGTAGTACACGGTATCAGTCAGTCGGTCATACCAACCGCTATACCAGAAAACGTGTTTTTGGTTTGTTGTTTTGTTTCCCTATCGGGAGCGTAGTTGTAAAGGGAATAAAAATGTTCAGTTTGACTTTGATAATTAAGCATGCTCGGAGTGGCATTTTCGGTCATTTATAGACCGACTTATTGAATATCTGTCAATGCAAAATATACCCGTCGTCGTTAATTTAGCAGCAAACATCGCCATCTCTTTCAGTTTACTCAAATATCCCCATGTTCTAAGCATATCTGCACTGTTTCACAGCATTATGTTGGATTTTATCGACAGTGTGCTGAACTGCTCCATTTTAATGAATCAGATTTCAATTTAAACGTTATCCACTCCAAATGCGTTTGTAATGCAAAATGTTCTGTTACCGCTTTTACCGATAGAGGAAAGTTAGGTGAAAGTAATTTATACTTATTTATTATATGTATTCGATATTGGTAATTCACAAGGACTAAATCCAAATACAAATAGCGTCAACAATGATCCTCTGATCATGTTCGGTTCATATACGAACAACTAACAATGCTATAGTTAATATTATTAATATAATAATGGCTTTAAAACTAAATTTGTAATTAAAGAGAAGCAATATAATCCAAAACTTTGTGTTATGTCCCCAGACAGCGGTGTGTAAAGTCCTCACTGTCTGTGTGTAAGTCCTCAGTGGTTGGGCTGTGCCCAGTTCGAATAAAACAAAAGTGCATTTACTTTAATATCCGATATATTCGAGATGTCGCTGTTATCAAATATCAAAGAATAATATTACTAAATAATAACAATAACATAATAAGCAGAGTAAACTAATATATTTTAATAAATACGATATTTTTATAATTTAAATATATTTTGTGTGTGATGTCCTCAGACAATGGTGTGTGAAGTCCCCACTGTTTGTGTGTAAGTTGTCCTCAGTGGCTGGTCTGTCCTCAGTGATAGGTCTGTCCTCAGTGTGAAGTGTATCAAGCAACTGTCCCCATTTGTCTGTAAAATGACATGTTTTATCCTTATATTTTAGACAAGAAATAAATAGCTGTAAAGGATGGAAATGCACTATAGAGCATGTATGTGAAATTAGAAAGTCATACGATGTTTGCATAATGGTGTCCCGAGTCGACTGCAAATTTCAGGTGTCCTCAGTCTACACCGTAGACACGTATGTGTGTGTGTGTGTGTGTGTGTGTGTGTGTGTGTGTGTGTGTGTGTGTGTGTGTGTGTGTGTGTGTGTGTGTGTGTGTGTGTGTGTGTGTGTGTGTGTGTGTGTGTGTGTGTGTGTGTGTGTGTGTGTGTTGTGTGTGTGTGTTTGTTTAATATAATATAATATTAGATAATGCGAACATATCATTGCTTCCTGTACCACGTCCACGTCGTTCTGTGTTTCTGTATATACAACTATTAGACTGTTGTTCCACATCATACTGAAAATAATCGAACGATTATTCTGTAACAGCTACTAAAATCGCTAATCCACAAGTCACTGTCCTTGAGCCAGTAAACCAAGCGCCACCTCCTTGTCTTGGATTAGAACAGCGTCATTCGAGTCATCACTACAAATGTATCCCGGACACATCTCCTCCGCCAGCAGGTGACGTGGTTTCAATGATAGATCCTAACTTGATGGTCTCGAGTGGTGTCACGGAATCACAGGAACCGATGATAGCATCATCGCAACGTTATGAACGTATCCCAATAACGCCAACGGAAGAACGTGCAGATGACATGCAAATGGCAATCATCCACTTACCGGAGATTGTGTCCGAAAGTGTAAGGGAGGCAACCTTCAACGTTCAACAGTACGAAACAATTCCAGACACAGATCAGTCTGCAGTGGTAAGTTAAAAGAAAATATTGTTCTTCTTAACTATATTTTCTTAATGGCGTGTGCACTTGTATACAAGTTAAAATGTTCATATAAATGTGTCGTTATCAAATACACAGGTGAATCTGATGCTTTTATATTCACAATGGACTATGTAATTTGAAATGTATCTCTATTTTAAATAGACGAAAAACGTTTTAATTTGACACTTTTCCATATAAGCTTAACAAGAGCATGTGAACATCATCACGGACATTTACACCTATTTATAACTACTATAAGCGAACCACAATGAGTCACTACTGCTTGTTTGGTCTCCTTATCTTAATATTTATGTTAGGATGTATTTCATACTGAATTCATTATTATTGTGTTCATTTCAGATAGAATGCACTAATTGGATTCTAATACGTATGTATACATGTAGTTAATTCCAATATTATTAGTTTCTTTGAGACACTGACAATGTAACAACCAAATCGCAATTTATAAATCAAGCAAAAGTCGAACAATATATACTATGACCATTCATTATCAGTGTTACAAGTATTTTTTCAATGTTGTAGGTCAATTCACAACTATGAAAGACTGCTTCAAAGAAGACATAATGAGGAAGCACAATACACAGCTTTACTTGCAAGGCATTGTATGTTTACATTATATACGAAAACATATATAGGAGGCGTGTCGTGGGAAAATCGCACATGCTGATTGGGCACAAAACTTTCCGCTTTAACGGTATTTTCTGTTTCAAAGAAGTCTCTTCTAAACATAAATCCATTGTAGGCGGAAACTGCCGTCCTGGGTTATCCTATGCGGACAGCATAGGCTGATAAGAAACGACACTGAACGCACGTGCTGTAAGCCCGATTTTCCCACGACACGCCTCATACATACTTTATTAGTGTCACAACACTTTTTTACGGATACATTTGAAATAATTAGTGTGCATAAGCAATCGCGAGAATGTAGCATAAACAATCTAATAAGTTCTGTAAAAAAACATGCTCACCCGTTTCAGGTGCTAGAAATTAATTCGTTTACTTTCGTTTGCGAATGGTAGAATATGCAGTCATATTTCGAGTGTACGAGATAACGGTATAAATTCAGCGGAATGTAGGATTCAACGGCTTGCACTACGGCTGGTTCTGGACACAGAGGAACGACGAAATTGTGTATTGGAAGCGGCCATTTAAAACAACAATTGGTTCAGTAATACCATAGGCGCTTGGTTGTTCAACAAATTAAAAAAAAATTACAAATATACAAGGTAGCACACTTTCTTTTGTAACGGAAGTCGATTGGCTGGTTTCAATGAGTAACATTACATGTTTGGTTCCCAAAATTTACATAGCTCATGCATTTAGGTCCAGGTTCTTCTTAAAATTATAACCAGTTAATCAACTTTCTTTACGATAGAAAATAGCGAGTGAGCTTCCTTGCGTATATTTATAATATAGGGAATTTGGTTATTATTTTGTATTTGTTTAACAACCAAGCACTTATAATTAATACATTATCACATTTGAAATGTCGTATCATTTAGCATAGTCAGTATGGATAAGACGCTGGTGTAGCTAACAATCGTGAATGGCTGTACAATTAATCTCTTTTATGGATGTTTCTGCTGCATTTACGTTTTTGTTGTAGTGAAGACTGTAAGGAACGAGTGGTTGTTATTCTCTATTGTACATACGTATAGAAAGTCCATTGTATCAAACTGATGCTCTCTTTGTTTTTTATTCGTGTTATTTTATATCTGTATTTGTTAAAATTATTTCAAATGTATATATTAATTGAATACTATTTTATCCTAGCATATATTGATTTTAATGATTGTATTTATTCTGACTTTGCCCTGGAGTGTTAGATTCGTTTATTGGATGTTGATTTTCAAGATATCTATTGTGTGTTGTCCGTTTAGATTTATCGTACCTGTGATTTATTGATTTCTGCCCGCATACATGTAAATATTTTTAAGCGACCTGTTTACAGATTGGCAAATCGACAATTTTCATTTTTTGTCAAAGATCCACAATGGAAAAAATACATAATACATTTACAAGCACAATTACACTATTTAAACATAAATATATTGGTAAAGTAAGTGTAATGCCTTCTATTGAAGGCATGGTTCCATGGTGTTTCAAAATATCGCCAGAAGAAAGGAACTGTTTAAATTTTATATACATTTTCAAGTATTAAACGTGTCATATTTTTGGTTCATTCTTAAACATGCATTTTTGTCCATACATTTCTGTAAAATCGGATTTTTGGTGGTTGAAAAAAAAAAAAATTTCAGTTTGTGTTGAGAAAAAAACTATATTTTTATAACACAAATACATTCTCATATGCATGTCTTTCAAAAAGGGAGATAACCAAAATATGTTACAGCATTATGCACTTAAATTCTTAAATTGCATCTGATTACTTTCTCTCCAAGTGATAGTTAGAAATACTGTAGCAAATAATTTGAATGCGATAGTTTTTATTAAGGATATGTATTTAATATATAGTTTGGAATGGGTACAACAAATAAGTGTTGTTACATTTCTACTTGCGCATGTTAAATGTCAAATTATATACTCATATTTGTATTATATTCGCCCTTCGTTAATTTGCATTTGACTGCTCGCATTAAGTAATTTTAACCGTTCATATGTTTATTTAACTATTTTTTAAATGTGAATACACAAATTGTAATTTGAATAATGTAGACATAAATGGGAAAACAAAAGACATGCTAGTAATATGACACTTAATGGATCAGATTATCTTACCTCTTTTTCTTTTAAATCTTTAAAATTGAACCCCACTGAAATAACCTCAAATATCTGCACACGGGACAAACACAAGAGGATGTATTATGACGATAATTTACGACTGTTATCGAATTACACTTTACGAATTCATACCTGGGATAGATATCTGATCACTCGAAGGTAAAATCTATACATTATTCAAAATTATTCTCTTAAGAATGTGAACAAAATACCGACTTTTTACAAATATTGATTAATTCAATAACAAGAGATTCACATTGATGCTCTGTTTATAACAATTAATTAATTAACATTGAAAGCTTATTTAATACTTCTTATTAGATACACGAACATATATATGAGCTTCATTTACGTATTCTTCATATTTTTTATCAATGCAATATTTGTTGTCGTCAAGGGCCGGTATTCCCAAAGCTCCTTAGGGAACTCTTAACTTCAGTCGTACTTAAGTGAACATTTCAGGTCACATTGCATAATTGAAATCCATAGATTTCTATAGACAAAAGGGTAAAATACAAAACATCCAATATATATATACACTTGTTTAAAACAGTTGTAAAAGTATCTTTTCAAGAGTGTTAGAGGCTTAAGGAATTTATTGAATTTAAGAAATTTCCTTAAGATGTCTGATATATGTCATAAATAATTCAAGATTCAAAATTTATAAATATCACCACCTGTCTCATTTGCCACATACTCATCTATTGTCTGATATCTGTCCATATATGTAGCATTGTCGTCATGCACGCGATCTTTTCCTGCACTTTCGAAACCTCTCAAATTTCTAAGTATCGCTGTTTAAACTGTCCTGTAATTAAAGAACTTGACGAATCCTGGTTTTCGCTTTCATTCAAATGTTACGATGGCTTCGGAGATGAACACGTCAGAATGTCATCATATCATTTAAGATTAGACTAGCACAAAAATATAACCGTGTGTGCGTATATTTGTCTATTTTAAAAGCATAAAGCACTATTTCGCGAATGTATATTTTTATTAGCATAACGCACTGTTCCACGAATGTCTCAGATGTTCTCAAACCGTAATCAAAAAAGGGCGTTCTTTCAGTATTACAAACAGGTTTTTCTTAACTTGATGTGTGTTATAAAGGACTCTAATTATTAAAGCGACTTGTACACATATTTGTTGTACTTTTCAAAAATGTCTTTAAGCGTCGTAACTGTAAAATCGAAAGCATGTAGACTAAAAAAGCTCGAATAGTATATTAAGAATAGCATACAAAATTGAAAATGTGTTCCTCAATCGGAGCTCGAACATACGAGTGTTTCAATGGTGCTATTTCTCCGGTGTATTATACAATATTTTTTTATGTCTGACATCTGTAATACACAATGAACATTGCCAAGCGGTGAATATATACCTTTAAATGCAATTATCATAATTAAAAGCACTAAGCATACGCAATCGGTGCATTCCTTTTTTCTCGTCATTATACATGTATAATCACTCTCAATTGTTAATGTATTGTAAAGGAATATGCAATATCGAGACATTACTGCCGGAACAGACGAGCTATTTAAGACTATAACAACATTTGGTAAGAAGATACATCTTGGTAGTGAACAAATGTCTATTTGATGGGGATGCAGTGTATTGATTTTACTGAGCATAGTATGGCATCGTTTGGAGTATTACATTTGTGTGAACCCACTCACTTTAACCAGCTATCTCTTTGACATAAAACATTGGTGTGCATGATAAATGGAAATTTGGACAAAACGTCTGTCAACTTAGATGCTCAAAAATGTGTTATTTAGTATTCTTTCTTTCTATAAATTTAAAAATAAATACATAGCACGATGGGATAAAGAGTATACTAGGTAAGCGTTGCATCAAGATAGGTTTATGTACTCGACGCAAAAACGCAAACCACTGACAAAGGCTCGCGATCAGCTATTTAAAACTCTCTAAATACTCTTCTTAGTCAACATTTACCTAGTATTCTGTATAAAAAATATATTAGTATGTTATGTTTCTGCAGTCTTGTTAACTGAAGTATAGACATACATCAACTGCATATTGAAATGATTATTATGTTTATGATTTACGGATCGTTTGGAATGCGAGAAGAATATCTGTCATAATTATAATGAATATAATATGTACATACTACACTTGTCAAACGATCAAAGCACACGCATTAAATGTACACTTTGATTTGCAATAAACGAATACAAGGCTAGAGACTTTAACTTTTGTAGATACTTGTCTAAAAAATCTTTACGTTTGAAACAGGAGGAAGTCAGCCTGTAAGTTTCGGGTCATTGCCCGATTTGAACATTCAATCCAGCTAGGTATAAACTTACAACTATCATGAAAGACTTTCGCAAATATTAACTAAAATCCTAAACTGATTTAAAGTAAATCGACGGTATTAGACAGACACTATAACAAGATAGTGTTCCTATCTCAAACTCTTACTAAAATACGTACAATTTATTTAAAGAAGAGTTATACAAACAACATATGTTGACCTTAATTCTCGACTACAAGAGCGAGCACTTCCATGGAAACGTTCTAATTCCTTGCGTTTTTAAAAAGGTTGCGCAAAAACAAGTCGACATTTCATGCAAATTGAATTTTCGTTGCCATGACACCAAAAGTGTCTACGAGGACAACTGTTAAAAAATGTAACAACAACAAAATGAACAAAAACAGGCTTATCAATTGTGTTATAAATAAGACATAGGCGTTAAACATGTTTCAATATTATGATCTATTTATAATTAAGTGTTATTGTTTGCAAATCCAAATATCGATCTACTGTCGATATACACCTTCAATTTATTTAACTAAACTGTCTTTTCTGAATATCTACGATCAATATACACCTTTCATGTACATTGTAAACTGTACAGTGTAAACTATCATTTTTCGAAGTGAAATAATTATCTGAATAAATCAATTGCAGCATTGACGAGTCAGCCAATGTACATTGATTGCATTGTACGCATAATCTCAAAATACACATGCAGTAATGATTTAACTAGCAAATAATGGTCTAAGTTGTCTGTAAGATTTAGAATTTATTACCGGAAGTATCTATACTTGATGTTATGACAGTACACGTTCCACGAAAACAATATTGTTTAACATGTTATCTTAATATTAAAGGGACTTGTTAACAGAATTTCGTTTTGATGAAAATGAAATTTAATGTCTTAACTGCATAAAGTAAGGCAATGAACTAATAGAAAACAAATATAATATACAGACAAACAAATGAAGCGCGTCGTGGTTGAACCGGCCTTAATGCATGTGTCGTACCGGAGTAGCCTGTGCAGTCCGCACAGGCTAATCCAGGACGGCACTTTTCGCCTACAGTAGATTTATGTTTAGAAGAGACTTCCTTGAAACAGAAAATACCATACAAGCGGAAAGTGCCGTCCTGGATTAGCCTGTGCGGACACTTTACGCACAAGCTTTAAGGCCGGTTTTCCCACGACGCCCCTCAAATTTAATTAAAATATTTGCCTTTGCCGGGACTTGAGCCTTCGACAGCCGGGATCAAAAGTATGTCGCGCTAACCACTCGGCCATTCTGACTTACAGTCATTGTAGTAAATTGTTAACGCTATGTAACTAATACACGCGTTTTCCAAAATACCGATGAAAAAAGCGTTACCAACGCTTTATAATTAGATCCATTTCAATGATTTATAAATATGAGGATTGAAAAATAAATAAATATCGATACTATATTTATAATATAATTCTTTGTCAGTAGTGTAATTTCGCTTGTTATGTATAATGTATTTTTCATTTTGGGGTCTATGATAAAATTTTGAAAATTGTAAATTTGCCTGTATGTGAACAGGTCAGTTTAAAATTGCTAGAGAATAATTGAGTACGCGTAATTACTCATTTAATTGTTTAACTGTAGGTTGGTTCAATTTAACCGACAATATTATCGAATTACACTTAAACTTGATAAACTTGATAACTTTCAATTTAATTTATTTTTAATCTAAATGTAATCAAATGCCAAATCTGATATATGCATTAAACGTTTTTTTTTTATCAAACAATGCACAATGTAGGTTTGTATTAATCAATGAATTGATTATACCAACGGAACAAGCCTCACGAAAAATGTGAAATTGGCTTACATACAGTCACATTAAACATTAGGTTAACGATCAATTTAAACAGGTTTGGAGTTTCGTATAAACTATTGTTGTTGTGGAATTATATCAGTATACAAGTATGTTTAGCTATTTTGTTATTAACATAAAGCAAAAGAGAGAAACATATTTCTCCAATATTTGCCATTTTAACCTTTAATTCCAAATGTTCGCTAGATCAATATTTGTTTATATAACCTTATAAGGTCATGAAGTTTGCAATGGTAACATAAAATATGCTTTGTGTGATATATAGTTCCATTACAATATCAAAATATATTTATATTTGAGTATAAGTAACACACGATTAATGTGTCAATTGTTCAGAAGTACTTGCAATTTTAAAATGTCAGTCCAATATTAAACAACAAGGCCACATGGCCATAAAGCCCTCACATGAGTATGAAGATTTGAACCTTGCTATTTCAGAGGAGAAGATTTTTAAAGTTATTGTGCTATTTACAGTACACGCCACGCCATATGCGACGAGCCGATTTTATCTCGAAGCGCAGAGCGCTCGCTCGCACTGCCACGAATTTTCGCTAATTCTCGCGACGAAAATTCAGTAATGCTAAACCTTTTATCCAACCGACACGAGTTTAACATTTCATTAATACTAAACGATGTATCTAACTGAAAAGAGTTTAAAATTTCTGTAATGCTTAACATTTTATAGAACAGACATGAGTTTAACATTTCAGTAATGCTAAACATTTTACCCAACCGACAGGAGTTTAACATTTTAGTAATGCTGAAATATGTATCAAACAAAAGTTTAACATTTCAGTAATGCTAAACCTTTTATCTAACAGAAAGGAGTTTAAAATTGCAGTAATGCTAAACCATGTATCCAACAGACACGAGTTTAACATTTCAGTAATGCTAAATGTTTTATCCAACAGACTCGAGTTTAACATTTCAGTAATGCTTAACTATGTATCCTACAGGAAGCAGTTTAACATTTTAGTAATGCAAAATTTTTATCCAACAGACAAGGCGGTGATCCCAGTTTTTAGTTGTTCGCTGAACAACTAAAGGCACCGCATTTCCAAAATTGAAACGACTAAGAACTATGATCCTAACAGCTTTAGGCCAGTCAACTACGCGCAAGTAAGAAGTGCCGTTTTGACGATCGTTTAATTTGTCAAATGGCAATCATTATGATAATGAATTTAATTAGAACATGACATGTTGTAAAAACTTAAGTCAACAACGTTCCATGTAGGATCAAATATGACTGTACTCGCGGCAGAACAATACAATAACAATGCAATTGGTTACTTGCCATAAAGAAAGGACCTCGGGTTGCTAACAGTTATCTCCTTCTTAGCTAAACACTCAATTCAACCTAACCAACTTTATATCGAAATAATTTGACACAATTGTGCATGGGTGTTTCTGTAACTGAATTTAATTAATCCATTAATTAACCCAATACGACATACGTGCGTATATGTGTGACAACAATCAGATTTGACAAACCTTTTTATCGTGTATTACTATTTAGAATGCAACCTACTTATATACGTGATTTGTTATGAAGCGTACATGAAAAATTAATTTTGATATTTTTAATAACGTCACTTGATCCCCTTTGTTTTCCATAAGCATAGTGAATCGATATACGCATTTGCAAGCGTGGTTTTGTTTCAATGTACATGTATATTTTTACTAGCACTACTTGAATGTATTTTCAGGATATGTTTCCTGTAAATGAATGCTGGTTTTTCGTCATCGCATGGCTTGCAGGTATGCCTTTAACACGCTTCTTAGATCTGCGCATCTGACATTATTTTAACATGTATAAAGCATATGTGCGTATCAATTTATATACACATGTTCTGCTTAAGACCAGGAATAATACATTGACACGTTTCATTCTTCCAAATTTGGTCAATGCAAACTGTTCACAATATTTGTTCTCAAAATATTACAAAATAAATGAGATATACTGAAATCTATCAGACAGGTTCATAAGCTGAGCTAATTATAGCAACATATATAGTCACAAACTCACATAATTCAGCTATTTAAGTAAAGGATAGTTAGCGAAGTGCTGGAATTTAAATGTTCTGAAGAACTTTTAAGATTTCGAAACACGAACAGAAAAATAATTGTGTGCCATATCACTTAACAGTTAGAATTGGAATTAGCAAAACGATGTTGTAACTACTAAACATTTCACTCCAATCTTGTATATGCTGTCTACATATTAATAAATACGCATACATGTCAATAAAACTAACCATCAAATATGTTTAGTAGTTGTTCAGCTCGCATGATATCTTCAAATCAATAAGAATATCGCCTGAATAATGTCTAAAAGTACTGTATTTATCATGTTTCTACCTGCAACAGTGACCTAATAAAGGGTTGACCGTATTCATCTCCAGTTAACAAGGAGTGGCAAGGTTTATTCAATTAGTAGTGTGTTCCTACGCTCCGAATAGCACCTTTTTCCAGAATGACATGGAATAAAAAAACAAACAAACACAATTGTCATCGATAAAAGCGTCGTGTTGCCTAGTTTTAGTGAGATCCTAACTTCCATAATGAGTTGTTACTCCGTACATGTATGGCATAATCGATAAAGGCGTAAAAACATATCATTCCATTCCATTCAAAACAATTGCTGTATGCGGGCTATTCTTTGTGAATATAAATTCTTCAGTCGAAAACGAAGATACAGTTTATTCATCAAAACAAAAAAAATAGCCGTTTATGTAAATTTTCGTTTAAAAATATTAAAACTAAACGAAGACTAGATATAAATTACTAAAAGTTTTGCACACGATGTTTCCCAACCACAATCCAAGTACATTCTATAAAATTGAAATTCAAATGGGAATAATCTCGACGGTTCAATTTGAGGCATATATTCCATACACTTTTCAATTTAAACGGTATTAACATATTCCATCCAAAACAGAAACACTAATTATTGTATTCCGATTGCTTTTATTTTAAATTAAATTCCAACACACTCGCGTCCTAGTTCGTACACTGTGTAAACTTCAAACTAAACCGAATGACGTAGGCGTGACGCAGTGCAACTTTTCAAAAATCGATATCTGGTTGAAAGTGGCTACTGTATTATAAGTCTTGTTTGTGTATATTATTGGCGTCAGCAAATCAGATTATTTTTAAAATTACGAGTATTTTTTTCTGAAGATACACATAAGTTCTAGCGAGTTATACAGTTCGAGGCTCATCATAAAGCATATATTTATAAACTAAATCTGTAATTAAAGTACTTTAAATATGCAATTATGTATTAAACAGGATACATAGAATACATGGTTGGTGCCGGGAAGAAGATAGTTTATCCGGTTCGGCCCGAAATAAAAAGTACGGCTCGCTAGCTCGCCCACTTTTCATTGTCTAAGTCTCACTGGATAAATCATCCCGGCACCAAGTATGTATTTTCTATATATCATCCTTTTCTTTGCTTTTATCAAAACCCCATTATACAATTAATATATTGCCTCGCAATGATAATATAATTTCCCCCGCCTTAATATTAATAAATATGAACATACTGTATTATTTTTCAGTGGGAATACAACCTTCTTTCGCAGTTTTACTAACAAAGAAGAAAGAGGACACCCATCTACCGATAGAATGTTCTTTAAACAGCGATATATCCTTCAAATTTACAAACAAACAATCCAAAAAAACACAGACGATAGCAGCCTGTAGCACAAATATTAATAGTTGTTATCTAAGTGACCCATTATTTGCACAAACCTACGCAATTGCAAAATCAGACGTGGGTGGAATTCTTTTTATAATTGACGTCGGTGAATATTCGTTCGGAACGTACACATGTTATCAGACTTACAACGTCACGAATTTGGCCGCAGTGGACGTGAGTTTCAAAGATATAGAAGCGTCAACACATTCTTCAACGGCCAAATTCGTCGAGGGTATGTCTTCTGTCATCATTAGATAACACTAGTGCCATGCCATGCCATATCATATCATATCAGGCCAAAATCGTCGAGGGTATGAATTCTGTCATCATTAGATAACACTAGTGCCATGCCATGCCATATCATATCATATCAGGCCAAAGTCGTCGAAGGTATGTCTTCTGTCATCATTAGATAACACTAGTGCCATGCCATGCCATATCATATCATATCGTATCATATCAGGCCAAAGTCGTCGAAGGTATGTCTTCTGTCATCATAAGATAGCACTAGCGCCATGCCATGCCATATCATATTATATCAGGCCAAAGTCGTCGAAGGTATGTCTTCTGTTATCATAAGATAACAGTAGTGCCATGCCATGCCATGTCATATCAGGCCAAAGTCGTCGAAGGTATGTCTTCTGTCATCATAAGAAAACACTAGTTTTAGGACAAACGGCATATCCAACTAAGGCTAATGTGTGGACGTTTGTGTTTCCTTCTGTACATTCACATGAACTAATGCAACTATGTGTCAGTATTCAACTGCAACCGCTCACGGCTAAAATCAATATTATTAATAATTCAATGTCATTGCACCAGTACAATATCATATCATATTATATCATATCATATCGTATCATATCGTGTCGTATCGTGTCGTGCCGTGCCGTGCCGTGCCTAGCCTAGCCTAGCCTAGCCAAGCCTAGCCTAGCCTAGCCTAGCCTAGCCTAGCCTAGCCGTGCCGTGTCGTGTCGTGTCGTGTCGTGCCGTGCCGTGTCTTGTCGTGTCGTGTCGTGTCGTGTCGTATCGTGTCGTATCGTGTCGTATCGTGTCGTATCGTATCGTTTCGTATCGTATCGTGTCATATCATATCATATCATATCATATCATATCATATCATATCATATCATATCATATCATATCATATCATATCATATCATATCATATCATATCATATCATATCATATCATATCATATCATATCATATCATATTATATCATATCATATCATATCATATATACATCGACTATCTGTCAATTCAATTCGTTATACCGTGTTTTAAACTGTCTAGAGATTCAGTACAAGGCACAAAGTGTTTCAATATTTCATACGACGTAAAGGAAATTTTTATAATATTGTCACACCATACGCATTTGTAAACATTACTATCTTAAACACGAAGTGCACTTATTTGATGATGATTGTTTTGGCAAGAAAAGATCTATAAGATTAAAACTAAATAGTTATTTGACCATGCTGCCAATCCTATAATGTCGTTATGACCTTATATTGTATTGAGTTTTTGTTAATGTTTTATATGTGAGGACATTGCAGTAACAAATGTGATAAACACTATGTTCACCGGAGGCTGATGTACACAACCATATTTACTAGATAAAAGATTCATACTGGATACCGTTTATATATACAATATAACTAGTTTTGAGCAAACCTGGCAACATTATATTCATGGAATATTTATAAACATGTATATTCATAATTGATACATAAAAATTATTATTCGCTAGTTGTTTTTATACAGAATAAAGCTGCTTTTAAATAAACACTATTTCAATAAGTAAACTTAAACAAATGCCATAATCATTGTTACATACATAATTCTAATCGGATATGTTTTTAAATGCTGATTGAAATTTATTTTATTTTCAGAAAGTACACTGACGTTCATCGGATTGGTGTTAGATGGAGTCCAGACAGTTCTGTTTGTTGTTTGCATATTCTGTGTAGTATGCAAAATGAACTGTTGTAAACCGGGTAAACTCCTTTGTAAATCCCTACAAAGTCAGTTGACAATAAATTAAATTACAAACAAATTTATTTCTAAGTTGAACATAATTACTTGAAACTTGATTGCAAAGCGAAGCATATTTATGAGTTAAATGAACTGACAACTATGTTGTGTATGCCCGAAATAACACCTCAATCCAGATGGATCTACATATTACATTTTGAATCTTCAGGTACAATGCAAACAACAGAAACAAAAAGCATCCCGGCTGTTTCATTTATGTTTTCCACACAATTCTTTCAAAAGCCATGTTCCTTCGTTCCATTTATTCCACGTCCTTTGCTGTTAATAGAACCACTTATGGAATAATGCAAATACATCAGGATGATCCAATGACAGCATGTTTAATAAGAACGCATGCATAATTTGTGTGTTACAAAACATTTAATTAGGGTATTGTATTAACACAATTTTTGTTACATACGCATACAATGAACTGAATAGAGAGGTTTATATAAATAAATAATAAACTATTTCACAGAGTTAGATCAGGTTTCAATGTCACACAGATACAAATTAGCCTTTACACTTTACATTGTGTGTATACATTTATAATGTTCTGATAATCATTTTAACCCAATTTTCCCTTTGATTTGAGTCCTAAGAATAATAAAATACATGTTCTGAAATATTAACTTGCCCATTGGATGAATAATCACGTACACAATGTAAAGCTGGAATGTTCTGCTATTATGTTCATTTCATTACTTAGGAATATACAAATTGCAAATTAACTACAATCGAAGTATATTGTAGGGATTTCATACCTTTTTGAGGTCGTTGACGTCTGCACAGACCCCAAACATGGCTTAAAGTCCGAGTGCTTTAACGCATTTCAAGGAACTCTGAAGACGTTATGGAACAATAAATAGGTGTATTATCGCTATTAAAGCATAAAAACCTAGAGTAACACGTGTAAAGTTTTTTTTATAGTATGGTGCTACCCAAAATCGCGCATCTGTTTGTTTAATGTTGTTTTTATACTGTATTAGCAGGGTCGCGTTCAGCTGAACTGGAATCGCACTAGTTAGCGCCATTTGGTTTCAGTGTTTTCCTCGATTCGAATTTTAAAATTGAATTTTACCTGGATTTCAGGTGTGCATATATTATATGTAGTCAATAGTAAGTCATGATATAGTGTGCTATTAATATCGACCAAAAGTAAGAACTTGCACTTTTGTATAATATACATCAAATAGTGACAAGGAGGACCGGCTAACGCATTAGTAAAACATAAAGTCGGTCGTTATTGACGCGTGTCTTTGCTTAATAGTACACCGTTTTTGACGAAAATCGACCGCTTTTTGTTCGTTAATACACCCCTATAACGGACTGAAAACGGTCTTTTCATGAACAATAATATCGTTGCTACAGTAGTGTAATTTCGTCCGAACAATTGTTCAATATTACCAATTAAGATGAAATGTATGTTGTTTTTAAATGTCTGTGAGTAGTATCAATCATTAGATCACCTTGATTTAAACGGTAGTAAAATATTATTTGTTAATTGGGTTGAAATATAACGAATACAATACACATGCTAAAGTTAAATATGTGGGCATTATTAATTCATTCGAAATGACTCTTAAGTTCAATGTAATTAAAAATAAAATAAAATAATAAAACATGCATATTTCGTTGTTTCAGTTTCAGAATGTTCTCCAAACGATTCACACAATTCAAAACCAGATCCAGAAGCGTAAGTTGAAACTTTTACTACATTTCATCTGTCCTCAGAAAAGATCAAAACTCTTGCTATGGTGAACGTTAAACCATTCAGCTATTAAAGTGTAAATGAATTAAAATTATTATGCATTACGATTTAATTTTAATTGCTATGCTTTACGTTAAATTACATTTACAATTATGTGTACTGTGATTAGTTCTGGGCCAACTGTGAGGTTTGGCATGACTTTAAACCGGTGTATAACCCAATCGCTGGGCCAACTGTGAGGTTTGGCATGACTTTAAACCGGTGTATAACCCAATCGTTTCTATTGCCTATCCCAAGGCGGTGGCCCAAGTTTTAATCATTTAATGTTAAATGCTGCGCATTAAATTGTGTTGTATAGCCAATTGGTAATTGCCTAAACTAAAGGAACACAATATTTAAATAAGGGTTTATCTCCTGCTGATGTATTTTCTGGGGTTTGATGTTGATGAGATTGTTCCCCGGTCCTTCCACGATCGAATTCATGTTTGTTTTTATATTTGTCCCGATGCTTTTAAACAGTATTGATTTTAATTAATATTTATACAGAGAACAAATAGAAAAAAACATGCCCCTTATATGACTACCATAGTAACTGTCACTGACACAAATTTCAAAAGTACCAAACTATACATTTGGCTAAACCCAAACAACACAAACGTCACAATATTATGCATTGTTTGATTACACTTTGTCAACATCGTCTATACACATGTAAATTATTTGTATGATAATATAGTTTGACGATTACTTTAAAGCATCACACACATTTAATGCATTTGCACGATTTATTAATTAATCGCATTATCGTTTGTTTTTCCTTTTAGAGACAGTGCTACGGAAATGAAACTTGAAAGCGACAAGTTAAATGGAAGCATTCCTGACAAACGGGAATTAAACAAGATTAGAGCATCAAATCGCTATCGATACCCCTAGGATGGATACACCCCGCGTACTTATTATAGTGAATTTGGTTAAAGTATTAATTTAAAAGTTTTGTAACTTCAAAACTACATAAGTTATTAACTTAAAACTTGGAATATACCTTTGTCATCAAATCCAGTATCATGGACAACTATACCCATTACTTTACCCATTTTTATTTTGATATAGTTATGCCCCATGTTCACATAGATTTTCTGGTTATAGTTTATATTCAAAACTTTTGTAACTTTGGAACTACAGAAATTAGTCACTTAATAGGAACATACCTTTGTCATCAAATCCATTATCAGGGTCAACAGCCCGATAACTCTGTTTTGCATTTTGACATAGTAATACCCCTTTTTAGTTGGACTGTTTGAAGAATAGGTGAGATAGTCTACTACCCCCGGCGTCGGCGTCTCGTCTAAATTGGTTAAAGTTTTTATTCAAAAGTCTTCTAACTTCAAAACTACATAAGTTATTCCCTTTAAACTTTGTCATCAACTCCAGTATCAGGGGCAACATTCCCCATAACGCTTCTTTGTATTTTGACAGAGTTATGCCCATTTTTCACTTACATTTTATGGTAAAAGTTTATATTCAAAAGTTTTGTAACTTCAAAACTACATAATTTATTCATTTTCAACTTGGAATTTACCATTGACATCAACACCAGTATCAGGGGCAACATTCCCAATAACTATTTTTGTATTTTGACAGAGTTATGCGTCTTGTTCGCATATATTTTCTGGTTGTGTAACTTCAATACTACATACGGTATTCATCTAAAACTTGGAACTTACCTTAATATTCAACTCTAGTATCAGGGGCAACATTACCCATAACTCGGTTTTGTATTTTGACAGAGTTATGTCCCTTTTGCACATAGATTTTCTGATAAAAATTTATATTCAAAAGTTTGGTAACTTCAAAACTACATAAGTTATTCACTTGAAACATGGGACTAACCTTTTTCATCAACTCTAGTTTCAGGGGCAACATTACCCATAACTCTGCTTTGTGTTTTGATAGAGTTATGCACACATTTTACATAGATTTTGTGGTTAAAGGTTTTTTTCCATATATGTATAAACTATACAAGGCTTCTTTTAAAAGTTTTGTATTTTAACAAATGTATGCCCCTTTCACTGTCCAATATATGTACCAACTGACAGCTCTTGTAGTAAATATTTTGTTGTTTTTCTTTCAGTAACAGTATTGTTCACTGATTGATAAAAATGACCGCTTTTAATTTATCGGTTGAAATGGCTTATTGTAAGAGAACAATACGTATTGCAAACAATCCTTAATTGTAAATATTTTATTTTATAATTGATAAAACGTTGATGTGTGAACTAGTTATTACAGCCAAAACACTTCAACATTTATAGCTAGCAAGTGCATCGCTAAGCGGGTTGTGTGTTCAGGCTGGGGTTTGTCTACCTTCGTTTTCAGCGTTTTATTAAACTTCATTTAAGATCGAGTCGCTCTATAAGTCTATTATTTTTGTATGAACATTTGATTCTTAAAGATAAACATAACACTCATGTATTAGATATTATCGGTCAAGACACTTGTGATCAACTTCTATTATGCTCGAAGGTATGCGCAGAAATACATACCAAAAATCGTCTTTAAATAAACGTTATATTGTAAAACAAACGCATTGATCCCAAACGTGTGTTATCCTATGCATCATTGTACTCACTTTGATCACTGCAAGATAGCAGATTGCAAAATTAAGAAATAGTATGTGTTTGCTCAGAAATCGCTATATTTATAAATCAATTGAACTATTTTAAATCAATGCATGACCCCAATTCAACATTTTACCAGCCTGATGAAGATAGCTTCAATTGTATGAGTGTGGACATTTTCCATAAATTTGGTGTGAGGGTTTTATTGTTCCTTTACATAAAACAGGAGATGGAGATGATATAAATGTTTATTGGGGTATCACATTATTAAACAAATGTTGGAAATTATTTACTTAAGTCATTAACAATATATTAAACAATTCGACTGAAAATTATCATGTATATATAGAGTCTCAGGCAAGATTCAGGAAAATATGTGAACTATTGATAATATCTTTGTTTTACATGGTCTCATTAATTATTTGTTAAATGAAAAAAAGAGAATGTATGCTGTTTTTGTTGATTGTACTAAAGAGTTCGATTACCTGGTGCGATATACAATTTGGTAGAAATTGTTGAAGTTAGGCGTTCGAGGAAATATGATTAATATGATTAAATCTATGTATGTAAATGTCAAATAAAGAATTAAGTTAGGTAATACAATAAGTAATGAAGATTTCTCTTGTGTATTGGGTGTTAGACAAGGTGAGTCATTATCACCATTTTTGTTTTCTATTTATTTGAATGACCTAGAGGAATATTATATGTTAAATGGTTTTAATGGTATTAATATTGGTATGTTGAAATTGTTTTTAATATTGTATGCATATGATATTGTAATTATGTCTGATTCTGAGAAAAAGTTGAAGAAAGGCATGTGTCTGTTAGAAGAATACTGTGATAAGTGGAAGCTATGTGTAAACTCAAATAAAACAAAAGTAATGATTTTTTTAAAAGGTGGTCAGTTAAGGACAAATCTTACTTTTTTTATATAAAGGCCAGGCATTGGAAATAGTTAAAACGTTTACATATTTAGGAATTGTATTCACTACAGGAGGTTCATTTGCAAGTACTTTGATACACTTGCAGGCCAGGCTTCAAAAGCTGTTTTAAATTAAATTCATATTCAATTAAATTCCCTTAAATCTCCATACATACCAAGTTATAGTTATTTGATCAGCTTGTTTTACCAATTTTAAATTATGGATCAGAGGTTTGGGGTTTAACTGAGTGGATGACTCTAGAGATAGTTCATTTAAATTTTGCAAAAAGATATTAGATGTGAACATTCAAACCCACAATAATTTTGTATATGGAGAACTTGGTAGAACATCCTTGATGACAAATGAGCTTTTAATGTGATTAGGTACCGGTTAAAAATTGTAAAGTTAGAAGAGCATAAATATGTTAAGTGTATTTATTTGCATATGTGTAGCAATATAATATGTAGACCCAAATGCCCACTAATGGACAAAATCTGTATGTTATTTGTCGCAATCGTTAGGTTTTACATTATGCATGGCTAAACCAAGGTGTGGGAATGAAAAGTGCTTTTTGTCATAAGTAAAGTTAAGAATAACTGATGCATTTATACAAAATTGAATAAATAACAGAACTAAATAACTCATCTAGAGCAAAAAGTTACAATATGTTTTGTAAATTTGAATTTCAACCTTATCTAAAACATATCAGTATTAATGAGTTTAGATTTGATCTTTGTAATTTGAGAGTTTCTTCACATAGGCTAGAAGTCGAATCAGGCCGATGGCATTAACCTGAATCTATAGTTTTTCATGCAATCCGACAATGTTATTATTAACAGAAACATAGCTATATATGTCCATAAAGCGTTTATTCAAAGAACCAATATAAATATTATTACGATTAATATTACCGTAAATGTATTCACACTTGACTTCTCGTTCCGCATGTTGCTTTGTATACTTATTAAATACTCAGTGGAATTGATATTTTGCTGTTGCTGACTATAGCATTGTTAATATTTGTATCTATAAGCGCAACCTGTATTAATCTATTCATGCTTAATTCAGCCGAGAATTAGTATTACACAGATGCCCACTAAGCATGATTTTATATATATTTGTGTACTACTTCATGTATACTCATGTATATTGAATACACCATATATAATTATATAATATGCATATACTTTTGTGTTGGAATGTAAGAACTCTTTGGACAGTTTGTAAACCATTACCAAGATATTCAACATGTTATATTCGAGATTTGAAAAAAATATTTCTACCACTGTCGGTAAAGCTGCTGTACGCAATCGTTAGTTGCGAGTGAAAACTGCTTAAACATGTATATGAGATTATTTTTAATCAATAAATCAATATTCATTAATAAATGGTTTAAATTATGCGATTTTATGTTTGCACAATTGACACAATATTATACTAAGATGTAACTTAGGCATAGATAAACAAGTATAACATTTACATGCAAACTGTCAAACATTTCGTGTTCATGTTCTTGTTTTATTTGATGAACCCGTTGATGAGACGTTAAAATAAACTGTTTTGCAGAGTGTTAGTAATACAGGTCGTAAGTTTGGATCGCCCCCTGTTTTTGGGACCATAACAAACACAGATGGGACCTTGATTGGATACCCACATGAGCCCTATCCCCGAAAGTGCGACCGGGATTTACGTAGGTCCCATATGGGTTACAATATGGTTCTTAAATGGGACCCATGTGGTCTCAACATGGGTCCATAATGGGCAAATACAGATGGTACATTGATGGGATGCCCAATTAGATCCGACCATAGAAAGTGCAACCGGGATTTACGTGGGTCCCATGGAAGACCCATATTGTAACCCATATGGGACCCACGTAAATCCCGGTGGTCTCAACATGGGACAATTATGGGCAAACACTGATGGGATTTTGATGGGAGACCCACATGGGCCCCATCCCACAAAGTGCAACCGGGATTTGCATGGGTCCCATATTGGTTGCAACACAGATTGGTCCTGAAGGGAGAACCTGAATAAAAGCTTTACTGAAATAGTCCAAACATGATTCTATTCATAATGTGTCATTTATACAGAGGTAGTTGTCGCGAAGCTTTGTTTTACATTCTATGGTTGTCAAACTTCATAGACAGGACAATATAAATATAGGCTGTTATATAATGGCCACAAGTAGCTTTTCAGTCTGTTGTCCTGCTAACAATGTATTCTTCTTTACCATCACACAAAATGCATAATGTCAGACAAATGTTCCATAAGCATATCGAGATCTACACGTATGTCTAATGTACCATGCATAATACACTTGTAATTATGATATCCATGTCCTCATTAGTGATTAAAAGGGTGCGTATTAAAATAAAGATAGAGTTTAATACACAACTTAAGTATTGGCAACTACTTAAAACAAATAATCATGTGTTAATGTATCTAATATAATGTTTAAATCAACATGAAAGATTGCATAGTAAGTTATATATAAAGCATTGCCTTGTAAATACTAACAGCAAGTGAGGTTACTTTAAAGTATGGTTATACACATTACCCAATCCGGCAAACAACAGTGTTTAGATCCAGCTGGTATTCTCTGTAGTTTTAAAGGGACTTTTTCACAGATTGTCGATTTGTTGTATGCAATTAAATGTATTAATTTGACAGAGTTTAGAATTGGAACTAAAATCTTTTAAAATTGGAAGTATAATAACAAGAAAAGTATTTATAAAAAAAATAAAAAATAAAGTTCCCACCGGGGTTCAAGCCTGGGACATTCGTATTAAAAGGCTATGACCTTAACTATTCGGCCATTCAGACTTCTGTATTTCACCCAGAATCATTTACGTTGTGAAAGTGTTCCACGCGATGTCAACAGTTTCAACAAAAACAGCAAAATACTCCAAATTATTCAATCGTTCAGCGTTACGAACGCTTTATAAATTTATCAATTTCAACTGATGATTTCTCATAAACGAAATGGTTTTTACTGTATATTTCTTAGTCCATAGTGTTATTTTGCTCCCATGTATACACTGTTCTTTTATTTATGAAATCGGTAACAAAAAGTAGAAAAATTGTCAATTCGTCAATATTTGAAAAGGTCAATTTAATTTAAAAAATACACAATAATAACTGTTAAAAGTCAGTACCCATTGCTGTTATTATGAGAAAAAAGCCAAGCTGAACACCGAAATGTAAAACATAATTTGTTTGGCACAATAAAATCTCTTGGGCTTATTAAGCAAACATTTAAATGTATGTATTGAATCATGGATGTAAATTTTAAATTTTATTTGTACAGCAATAATAAATCTTACAATTTTCAAAACATGTTCAATATACAATTATTACCAAAATGCTTTATTGCGCATATGTAAATAATTACATTTGATTTGAATAGTATTATCTTGGACGACATAAACAGTCAACACATTCTCAACTTGAAGAAAAACATTATCAAATATGTCAACTCTTTTTAGTACTACACTAGCGTTTAAAACTTTTGGTCAAAAGAAACAAATTCTGTGTTTCGGGGCAGCCCGACCCTACCTAATGAGAACACCTAACCCAAAAGTTTTTTGCGACAACTGTTTTCAATTTTCTTTTTACTGAAATGTGCCCGAAACACACACTTTTTTTTTGCCTAAGCGGGAAGTTATACAGGCCGCTGCTGAAATAGTTATTTCAATATCATATTAAGGGCAGTAACCAGTTCTGTTCATTTTTGTAGTTATTTATCCACAAGTAACAACTTATAACTGTGGTGCATTTAAATGACGCGATTAAAAGAAAGTATCTGTATCATAGTTTCATGTCTCTCATTACACTCGAAATTATTCTACAATACAGAATTTATTAATTCCGGTAAAGTAAATTTAACTGACTAATATATAAACAAAATCAAAAGATTTCACATTCACTGCTACATAAAGTAAGCACATTTATTCAAATATTGATAGTTTTGAAACATTCAGAGAACTAGTTTTGTCTTCAGTTAGCGATAATTTACTGGCAATGAAAATTATTGCGATATCTCATAAATGTTTCCCAATAAGAATCAGAACGATCAATACATGTTGTATTGTTACAAGGTCGGTTGTTTCCTTTGTCTTTTGCAGTCAAATTCTTCTGAAAATTAATTAAAGTAATTACTGAAAGCAATATCATTAGAAGCAACGTCGACATAGTAGCACAGCTAGAGTATTTTTTTTAATCCATTCACACGCTCTGGCACAACACTACATGCAATCTGTGATTATCACGAATTGGCTGAACTTCCTCTCACCTCTGGAAAGCCCGCACTGTTGTTCTTGCACTGTTTTTTCATGAACTTCACCATTAACACACTTTAGTTATGCCCTTAATTTATACCGGTAGGTGATAACAATAAAGTCGTTAATTTAATACTTCAAACTCCATTTCTTTCCTTCTAGCGCAATTTATGTAGCAATCCTCGACTAATAATGGGCACATTTCTTTAGACTGCTATTGAAGGAAAAAACAACATATATTTCAGTTCACAAAATCATGTGGCTGTTTTACATGTAAAATTAATACACTTAATACACATATTTGTTTTGTTAAAATATAAGTGCTTAAATGTGTGTTTTTTTTTATTTAAGATCACAATTTTAAGTAATAAAACAAGATTCAGTGTTTAATAAACACACATGCCTCCGTTGGTGCTATATAGCTCATTTCTTATTCTTAATTAGGTCATGGTCAAGGTCAAAGTGAGGTTGGGTGATATATGGGTGGATTGTGAACGGTCATAAGTAACAACTGTGTAAATATCCAAGTGTTGCAGTAAACGGTGTTGGTGCTAGACAAAACGGTAAAATCTAGTTAATTAACTTTTGAATTAAATACAAGTACAAGCTAGGTTAAGGTCAAGATCAAAGTGATGTATAGTGATATTGGTGGATAGGGAATGGTCATAAGCAACAACTGTGCAAGTATCCAAGTGTTGTAGCAAGCGGTGTTGGTGCTAGACGAAAGGGTAAAATCTATTTAACCTTGTCACGGACAAACGGAGGGGCGAACGAACAGACAGGCCGATCACTATATGCCTCCTGAATCAAGATGCCGGAGACATAAAAACTACAGCCATTTCAGTCTGCAAAAATAATCCTATATAGACATACACATTTAAACGGCTGTTTGTGTTGGGTATTGACGATGTTTAGCATTCTCCAATAATACGAAGACACATATCAATACCTAATTTGATTAGTAAGTTTTGAAATAAAGTTCATGTGCACGATATCATTATATCCTCGATGTATGGTGATTCTCAACCAATTTTTATTTAAACTATACCTTAGAAAAGTTGACAGAAAAAATGATACAGTCATGTTAACATTAAATTTGATTAAAGAAGCCAAAGATTTTGATATTTTACGCAAGACCAGGTCTGTCAATATAATGTGTATAATATCGCTGCGAATCAAGATACATCACAATTTTAAATAAGGTGAGGGTGTGTTTTAACATATACACCTATCATTGGATATTGTTTCTACATTACAGTTATACAATTATTATAAATTATATATAACATTAACTCACCGAAAAGAATGTCCAGTATTGGATGGTTGCTGAAAAGCAGTTTGTATTCCGACCAGGGGACTTGATTAGATATGTTCTTCAGTTGCCTAGTGGCTCTCATTCAACCCTGGTACCGCCAAGGCAGCAAACAATGCGATATTGTGCCTATAATAATGTCAACATTATAGAAATGTAATATTTTGATTGCACAATAGCAAAAAATACACGTTCTATCTCACGAAATTGAACAAATTCAAATCAGGTTTAGAAAACCCAACTATTTCACGATTCTAGGAAACGGTATAGCGCAAACTTAAGTTGCTTTATAAATATATATTTTATTAACAGTGTGTATAACTTACCTATCTGTTTTAATATAATTTGGAGATAGTAAGTCCTTATTAGGAGAATGTAAGTCCTATTGTGGTATATCCTAATTAGTACTTAGTATCACCTAATTAGAAGTAAATATGTCATAATTAGAACTTACTACAGTGTACTCCCTCTATACCGAACACCGACTGGACCGGACCAAATGTTCGGTTTTCAAGGAGTTCCGGTTTACTGAGGGTTTGAGGCAAAATACAATAATGCATATAGATTATATTAATTTATTCGTTTTATTCAGATTTATTCAACTATGGCATTTTATGACAGTACTAATTTAAAACGTTACGCATTATTATAACATACAACACATTTTGAAATCATTAATCAAACATAATACAAAACCAGCACACATCAATTTTGACACACCGAACAAACAAATAAATGTCACAAATCATCATACATGTATCGGTAAAACTTATACAATGCACGATAATACATGTAGACAATGTTTATTCATTTAATCAAGTCTAATACAATCCTGACATAATGTGGCATAGTATGACGGAAGTAACATAACACATTATAATAAAGTGCAGTACATTTTAAAATCATGACCAAGGGGAATGCAAAACCAGCACACACACAGTCACATGTGCATCAAACATTAGCCTATAATTTACACTTTGCTCAAAAAGTCACTGATCGTAGTCTCTTTGTAGCGCACCTAGCCTTGACAATCTTCTTCTCTGGGGGTTACTAGAAAAACTTATTAAATCAAATATCGATGGAAAATGTTTCGAACTTATTAAAACATGTACTCAAATATAAAATCCTGTGTCATGAACAAATCAAATCATTGCGGATCCAAAGTTACAGAATTTTCCGATTATTTCCCCTGCAAAGTTGGGGTCAGGCAAGGGGAAAATCTCTCACCTCTGCTCTGCTCTCTTTTCCTTAATGATCTCAACGACTTCCTCACCCGTAATGAAAATTATAATGGCATACACATGCACGAACGAGCACAAAATGAATTATTTAATTACCTAAAAATCTGTATTTTGCTATACGCAGACGACACTGTTATACTAGCGGACACAGAATCCGCTTTACAGAACGCGTTAAATCTACATGAAGAATACTGTAATACTTGGAAATTGACAGTTAATATAGAAAAATCCAAAATTTTTGTGTTTTCGAAAGGGAGACGACCGAACTATAACTTTCATTATAAAATGCAAAACCTAGAAATAGTTACCGAATACAAATACCTAGGTGTATATTTTAGTAGAAGCGGTTCATTCTATAAAAACAAATTACATATTGCTTCACAAGCCACAAAGGCTATGTTTAGTTTACTAAGAAATTCAAATCGCCTTAATCTCCCGATTGATCTTCAAATAGATCTTTTTAACAAAACCATCAAACCTATTTTGCTCTACGGTAGCGACATATGGGGTCCAGGAAATTTAGATATTATAGAACGAGTGCAACTAAAATACCTTAAATATGTTCTTAAGTTAAAAAAATCAACGCCTAACTATATGGTTTACGGCGAATCTGGGACAAAACCGATCGTTTTAGATATAGAAATGAAAATGATAACATTCTGGTCAAAAATCATCAACAACTTTAACTCGAATAGATTGTCCGCAAATATTTATAAGTATGTCATTTCCCAACTTCCAAACGATAATACATTAGCCAAAAAATTCCCATGGTTTGCAAAACTTAAACAAATCATTATTAAATGTGGTTTGATGAATGTCTGGGACACACAGGAAGAACTTAATGATAAATGGCTTAAACTCACAATAAAACAAAAACTCGAAGATGTTTTTCTTACTGAATGGTATTCTCTAGTCGAAAACTCTTCCAGCGGCTCATTTTATAAATTAATAAAGCCTGTTTTCGGACTTGAACACTACCTGACTAAGCTACCAAAATCCCTTTTGCACTACTTGGCAAAATTCCGCACAAGAAATCACAGATTACCTATTGAAGTCGGAAATTGGAACGGCACCCCGCTCAACGAAAGGCACTGTAACTTTTGCGAAAATAATCTTGGTGACGAATACCATTACCTGCTCGAATGTCGCCAATTTGTCGAGGAGCGCCGTGCATACCTAAAACACTACTACTACACACATTCAAATATATTAAAACTAAACGAACTCTTCCAGACAAAAAATACCATAGAGCTTATAAAACTTAGTAAATTTATAAAACACATTTTAATAAACACCGGACTATAACGCGTGACATTTTTATATTAAAAGCTAGACAAAAATATACCGCACGTTTAGCATATGAATTTGTTATAGAAATATTGGTTATATATTTTATGTGTTGAGATTACAAAATGTTGCTAATTGCAATTATTATTTACAAATTTATACATGTCTGCTATGTATGCTTTCATAAATTGTCATACTTGCTACATCAAAGTTTATGTACGTATGACTCTCCTTGTGACTAACATGCACTGCTAACATCTCAACCGCTTATTCTTCAGTAACTGATAATCTATAGAGAGCCTCTTATTGTAAATATCTTAGTAAGACCTCAATTTGTTCATGTTTTGCATGTCTGGAATCCTAATATGATATCGAACTGTTGCCCTTAATTATCGCATTAAGCGTGCAATCACCCTGCGGCAAGACAATAACAAGCGAAAGATACTCGAAAACTACAGATTGTCTCACATGTTCGGCTGACAGAGGTGAATTTGTACTCCGAAACAAAGCGATGTACCGCTCCTGCTGTTCGATATCCGGAATACAGAGGTTCCGGTATACCGAGGGTTTACGCACATTAAATATATAGGCGAAAAAACGGGATCGGACCGTCTGTTTGGTATTCAGAGAGTTCCGATTAATAGAGAGTTCGGTTTAAGGGAATACACTGTATATCATAATTATGAGATATCTCCTAATTAGAACAAAATATCTCCTAATCAGGACTTAATATCTCCTAATTAGAACTTAGTATATCCTGATTAGAACTTACTATTTCATAATTAGGACTTACTATCACATAATTAGAACTTACTATCTCATAATATGGACTCCGTATAAGAACTTATTATCTCCTAATTATGAGATAAAGGAATACAAAAATAATATAGACCGTGGAACTAGGACGCTTCCATAGTATTTTTTTTCTATTAAAGAAATGTATAATAACGCCGTAATGAGCATTTAATGATTAACACATGTCGATTTTATGTTTCTTATTTCCATGTTCGTTGTCTGCGATAATTTTAAAGATATTATATAGTGTGCGATGTAATGTAATTGCATATTAATTACTTATCAGTGACTTGTAATGCACATTTATTAATAAGACGGTATACAATTCGAACGCTTGTTTGTGGGTAAACAATTTTAATTCTCTGGCCATTATAAGTTATTTATTCCGTCATAAAATACAAACACAAATTATTGAATGCATATAAATGAACATAATCGTATTATTAGTCTTTATATAAACTGTTACGACTAACATTGTATCTTAAAACTCACATAATTGTTGGACGGACAAAAACTAAAGAAGATTTATGGATAAGTATTGGGTTTTGGTTTTATTAATCAAATGTATCATTTTTGTGAATTTTCTGTCATATCATTTATATGATTACTCATCTAGTGATGTATGGGCTTGTAAGAACTTTTACAAATAATTATTGATGCTTTTTGACACCGGATAGTATCACCCATCATCAAGTGGCGGTCCAACCCAAATCACTCATAATAGACTTTTATCAAGATAATCTTGTACCATTACATCACTCACACACATCATCCAGGGGCGGTCCAACCCAAATCACTCATAATAGACTTTTATCAAGATAATCTTGTACCATTACATCACTCACTCACATCATCCAGGGGCGTTCAAACCCAACTTACACATAATAGACTTTTATCAAGATAATCTTGTACCATTACATCACTCACACACATCATCCAGTGGGTTTCCAACCCAAATAAATTACACATAATAGACTTTTATCAAGATAATCTTGTACCATTACATCACGCGCACGGTTAAGAGCTGTTGATATGAAAATACTGAAACCACTAAATGAACAGTTACTTGCAAACTTGCTACAATCCATTAGAATTCTAAAATTTAAAATACATTTTGATAACATATTGAACTGATATGGGCAAACATATCATTTGGTACCCACAGTTGGGCCATATGGTATATTTTATCAACTATAGTCCATAAGGGTGTGCTTGACTTGAACCTACCAGGGTTTGATAAGGTCAAAACGTAGGGGCTTATCTGCTTTCTGTGTCCCATATGGGTCTGATATGGGCAAAAACATTTTTGGGACCCACATTGGGCCTATATGGTATATTTGTCCAGATGTAGCCCATACCTGGACCATATGGGGCGTTGCCTGCTGTGTTTTCTTATTGAGAGCCATATGGGTTTGCTGGACTGGGGCCCACCTAGGTTTTTGTAGTGGTGAGACAAAACATATGGGTCCCATACATGGCCCATATAAGCCGGCAAAGATAAAGCAGATATCTTGCCCACGTGTGATTGCTTGCAGTGGACCCATATGGGCCTGATTACTGGGTCCCATGTGGTATATTATTTGGGATTTAGATGGGGCCCATATGGTATATTTGCCCATCTATAGCCCATATTGTGCCCATATTGTCTTGCTTTCTAGGACCCATATAGGCTTTTTGGTTGGGACCCACGTGGGTTTACTGCACGTGGATTTACCTGGATTTAATAGTTGTAAGATAATACATATGGGGACACTGGGCCCATGAGGTGTATCAGCCCAGGTAAATCCCACATCGTGCCCACATGGGGTGGCTTGCTTGGACCTATAAGGGCTTAGTTATAGTGGACCCATATGAGCTTCCTTTCTTGGACCCATATGGGTCTGATACGGGAAAAAGTATCATCTTGGGACCCACATGGGGCCCATATTGTAATTTTTGCCCAGCTATAGCCCATATTGGGCTTTCTGGGATCCATATGGGCTTTCCAGTAGGGACCTAAATTGGTTTACAGTACTTGGATCCATCTGGGTTTTATAGTTTCAAGATAAGACATATGGGTACCACACTGGGGTGACTTGCTGGGACCCATATTGGCTTACTTGCAGTAGACCCATATGGTCTTTCAGTTTGGACCCATATGCGTCTGATATGGGCAAAAATATCATTTGGGACCCACACTGGGCCCATACTGTATTTTTTGCCCAGCTATATCCCATATTGGGCCCATATTAAGTTGCTTTCTGGGACCCATGTGGACTTTCTAGTAGGGACCCATATGGGTTTAGTTTACTTGAGCCCATCTGGGTTTTATAGTGGCACTATAATGCATATGGGACCCACTTGGGACCCATATTGTATTTAATGCCCAGCTATAGCCCATATCGGGTCCATATGGACACTGGGGCCCATATAGGCTTTCTAGAAGGGACCCAAATTGGTTTACTTTTCTTGAACCCATCTGGGTTTTATAGTGGCAAGATAATGCATATGGGTCCCACACTGGGACCATGAAGTATATTAGCCCAGGTGAAACCCATATCGTGCCCACATGGGGTGGCTTGCTGGGTCCCATATGAGCTTACTTTCAGTGGACACTTGGGCTTCCTTTCCTGGACCCATATGTGTCTGATATACGCAAACATGTCTTGTCGGACCCAAAAGGGGCCCATATTGTATTTTTTGCCCAGCTATAACCCATATTGGGCCCATATGGACTTGCTTTCTGGGCCCTATATGGGCTTTCTAGGAGGGACCCAAATGGGTTTACTTTACTTGGACCCATCTTGGTTTTATAGTGGTAAGATAATTCATATGGGACCCGCATGGAGCCGTATTTTATATTTTGCCCATCTATAGCCCATATTGGGCCCATAATTATGGACTTGCTTTCTGGGGCCCATATAGTATTTGTACTAGGGACCAAAATGGGTCTACTTTATAGTTGCAAGATAATACATGTGGGTCCCACACTGGGCCCATGAGGTATATTAGACCAGGTAAAATCCATATCGTGCCCACACGGGGTGGCTTTCTGGGACCCATATGGGCTTACTTGCAGTGGACCTACATTAATTTCCTTTCTTGGACCCATATGGGTCTGATATGGGCAAAAATATCGTATGGGACACACATGGAGCCCATATTGTATTTTTTGCCCAGCTATAGCCCAGATTGGGCCCATATTAGCTTGCTTTCTTGGACCCATTTGGGCTTCATAGTATGGACCGAGATAGGTTTACTTTACTTGGACCCATCTGGGATTTATAATGGCAAGATAAAGCATATGGGACCCATATCCATATTGGGCCCATATTGTTTAATAATGCCCAGCTGTAGCCCTTATTGGGCCCATATGGACTTGATTACTAGGACCCATATAGGCTTTTGAGTAGGGACCCAAATGGGTTTACTTTACTTGGACCCATCTGGGTTTGATAGTGGCAAGATAATGCATATGGGTCCCACACTGGGCCCATGAGGTATTTCAGCCCAGGTAAAACCTATATCATGCCCACATAGGATGGCTTGCTGGGACCCATTTGGGCACACTTCCAGTGGACCCACATGGGCTTCCTTGCTGGGATCCATATGGGTCTGATATGGGCAAACAAATATCATTTTGGACCCACTTATTGTATTTTTTGCCCAGCTATAGGACATATTAGACTCATATGGGCTTGCTTGATTGGTCTAACATGCTGTTTACATAACCCAGATCTATCAGAGCCATATTGGAAATTTGCATAGCAAACTTTAGTTGTTATGTTACGTGTGTCGATAAACCGCGACTAAATATTGATTGGATTTAATAAGTTACGAGAGCTCCATTTAACATTCCACAAGTTTGTTTAAAATATTCATCTACTGCCGCATTGTAATATATATTTTTTACCAGGTTTTTACTTTTGTAAATGTTAATGATAGTTCATGTTAATGTTTAAATGTGTAATATTATCCGTCTTTTCCTAGTTATGTCACTTTTGTTTAAATTCCTTAGTTTTAAAACATAAGGTAGAATGTGGAATTAGTCTGTATAGCTGGTAAAGACAGAATCTTGTTGGAAAATATAGTAATATGTTTATAAATATCGATATGAATACAAAACCCTTGTTTTTATTATGTGATAAATAATCGAATATTAGTGTAATTTAAAGAGGTTCTGTTTGATGTTTATATATTTATATCATGTCTCTTTTGTTACTCAGTAACAAAAACCATTTTAAATAACATAAATAAACGTCAACATCGACAAAAATCTATTTTTCTTATCAAAAAATGCAACAAAATATTTTGTGTCGATACAAACCCGTTTATCCTAAGCAACGGATACATTTGGTTTTTAATCTGATTTAATATATGATTTCTGGGGAATGTTTAAGGCTATGGTAATTGTAGTGCATTAATCTGCATTTGAACAACTGTCTCATTTACCAGCATATGTGAGAAACATACTGCAATTATGCAGTGCACTAAATACTCTTCGCTCGAAATCACATATTTGTTTTAGAGATGTTGAATTTATTTGATAATCAGGATTAGTCGTGCTATCCATAAATTATAATACAGTACATCCTTTGATTTATAAAATTCTCAACTGCAGACAGGTGCTCCGTTTACAAAAAAATATCAACAAATTATGTCGATGCATCATCTCTTATAATATTTCCGTTATAATATGTTTACAACCATGATAATAATTATAGAACAACTTCGTTGAACGCTTTAATTAATGAGTTATGGCTGTAAATTAATGACCCATTCAAGGCTACTATAACTTTGCAAATTCGCAGTGAATTATTGTTTTTAAATACCATTCTTATTTTCATATCCTGTAAACCGTATATTTGAAATTCGATACATATTTGATAAAAGCAATCAACAACTTAAATAAACAATTGAAACCCATTAAGTTCAGGCTACGCTTTATCAAGTGCACCGTATAATGAAATGATTATAAACCCGATAACGAAGTTTATCGATTAAAACACATGTGTGTTACGTTCACCGTAATGCATCGGAACGACATGACTTTGCTGATAAATGACGATAACAATATACTATTGTTAGATGAAATAACAAGAAAACAAGAGTTTGTTGCGCCCATTTACATTGTTTTGTCAGCATCTTTGATTAGATGTAACATCATGGCGTCAGTTCCAAAACTCTTTCCTTTCGTTTGTTTTGCTATTATTTACAGTTATATACCAGTATTGCATTTATTGCCAAAAACTATCGACACATGTCATTATACAGTAGAGATGCTTTTATATAATACTTCATTAGTGGTATATATTTTCAGGAGTATGCTTCAACTGTTATGGATATTCACCATTTTATGGTTTGCAGGTATATTGTTATTTCTTGGTATCTGACTTTTAAGGCGTGTTTCAAAAAGGAATTTACTATACTTGCTGAAGACGTAAGCAATGTTAGACCGTAAACAGCTTACGTGGTATACAGCTGTCGGTCTGTCTGTCGGCCTGCCTGATTCATGCCTGCCTGTTTGCTTGCCTGCCTGAATGCATGCCTTCCCGCCTGTCTGTCTGTAGTTATACGTTAAGACGAAATAATTATTTCAGAAGTAAATGTATATATACCCAATGTATCTAGCTTAATTTGTCTATACGTTGTCATGAAACGAATTTAGCTCACCGTTCGCTGTATACGTTGCAAACTGAAGTATACAGCTTGCAGGTACACGTAATCTGAATACTGTGTAAGCTATATACGGTCTAACAAAACACCGTATTACTGCACAAATATTTTGATAAACGTGTTTTTTTTATCTAGTTCTCAATAATTGTTCAGATATTTCACAATGTATTTTACTCAAATTAAACATAACCTACATTTTCACCAATCAGCTAGCAGGTAAACACCCATTACACGTACGATTTAATCATTAAGAGCATGATCTTAATGGATCTTATTTCTGGCTTTTGACTGGCTATTCGGAACCTCGCCTTCTCAGAATTTGTAGTTAACATTACCACATACGAATATCTACTAGTCCCATGTTCTGATGGTGTACAGTGTACATGCGCACGACCAAACACAACGTAGCTGCGCTCGCTTCGCCCCTCCTTAAGCAAGCAGAGTTTACTTAATATGTTCTAACGATTATAAGAAAATTCACCAAATTTGTTGTATGAAATTCTGAGCTGTTGATAACTCAAGACTTGGCCGCTACATCGCACCATTCAGCGATTGCGACAAGTGATAAGTATTTGCATAGATTCGCTCAAAGTTTTAACGTTTAAAGCTTGATATTAAACAATAATTAAATCATAAACACAAGTTTAGACAAATGACTTTCGGATGTGCATGTACTATAACCAGTGCTTGTATATTATCATTATCATACTATCTTTTTGAAATATTTTCATACTCATGTTGGTATTTATTCTGTTATCTTTCAGTGGGTATAAATCCTTCTTCCGAAATTGTATTAACCAAGATGAAAGTGGATACACATTTACCGATAAAATGTTCTTTAAACAGCGACATATCCTTTAAATTTACGAGTACAAAATTAAACAAAACACAGACAATTGCAGCTTGCAGCACAAATATCAATAGTTGTTATCTTAGTGACAAAGTACTTGCTCCAAGTTACGCAACTGCTAAATCAAACGAAGGTGGCATACTTTTTATAATTGACGTTAATGAGGATACATACGGGACGTACACATGTTACGAGACGTACAACGTCACGAATTTGGCTGCAGTGGACGTGAGCTTCAAAGATATACAAACGTCAACGCATTCCGCAACGTGTACAATCATCGAAGGTATTTCTTCTGTTATCATTATATATCACTAGTTTTAGGATAAGCGTAATATGCAGCAAAGACAAATGAATGCAGATTTATCTTTCTCTACATTCACTCTATGCAGTATTGAACTTAAAACCACCGAAGCTTAATTAAATAAAATGAATAATTAAATGTTATTGCATCGGAGCAATATATATGCAGTATATGCATCGACTCGCTTGCCAACAACATAATCATGGAGCATTCTTTAACATCTATTTATATATTTTCATATTTTATATTTTAAGTATTTTTATAGTCGATAGTTTCAATGTGCAGAACAAATCTTATTTTAAAGACACTCTCTTAAAACAAAAACAATAAACAAAAATAAAACGAATGCCCAAACTATTATTAAAGAAGTATTTAATTGTAGTTGCAGAATTATACATTTTTTTTTCCAGAAAACACCCCATCATTCATCGGAGTTGTATTAGATGGTGTCCAAGTCGTTCTATTGGTTGTTGTCTTTGCTGCCTTGCTGGATTTTTTTGCAAAATGAATTGTTGCAAAAGGAGTAAACTTCTTTTTAAATGTATACCATGTAGATAAAGTTAATATTTTAACATATTAGTTAATTTATATGTTGATCATTATTACTTAAATATCGTTTTTAAATGTTTCGCAAATGTATAGGATCAACAAAACAGGCATACCTATATATTTTCTTAAAACATACATAATATCTTTATGGTGGTGAATATACATATATTTTATTTATATGTAATGAAAATGCAAATATCAATAGCAAGCACAAAATAACATAACGGCTGTTTTGTGTTTGTTTTTTGAAAAAGTTCATTTCAAAGATATGTTCTATTGTGTACGGTAATTGATTCGCTGCCAATAGAGTAACTCTTGAATTATAGAAAGACATTATAATGATCGAATGGCAGCATGTGGTAATAGAACGTATGCAAAATTTATGTCCGAGAAAACATTTAACCAGGGTATTGTATTACACATGTCTGTGGGAAATATCCGCACACATGAAATGATGTTGTTGTATGTAGTTCAGTATTAAAATATTATCAAAAGTGGGATAGATTACAAAAACAACACCATTAAAATAGTTATACATTACATGGAGTTATTTAAACATTTAAAATGTTGCTTTGTTGATACAGGTTGTCACCCAAAAAGACAAGATTCAGAAAAGGCAACAACAGGGTACGCTAATCGTTAAAATAAATTTTCATAAGATAGACAGTTGACAATTTTGAAATTATTCGTCACAATATGTAACCTGGTAAGAAAGGTATAACTGATAGATAAACAGAGTGTCATTTATTTATATTTAATTAAACCATAAACCTTTAAAGTTTAAAGTGCAGCAATTTATTATGTCATATTTAGAAATTATCTACGGGTAATATTTGAGTCCTTTTTTAAAAATAAATATTAAGAAATCATTAAAAATGGTATTGGTCCCTTCACATGCTACTAGTAGATTCAGTATAACCCATCATAATATTTACGCTTGTGTCATGTATGTTTTCAGAAACAGTGCCTCGAAAATAGAGCTTGAGAGTGAAACTATTAACGATACCATTCCTGTGGATCAAGATTTAGAAGATATAAATGAATCGCAACGTATCCCATTAGCTACATACCCGAAGTCGCGGCCTACAAACAATACCACTAAGACACAAAACAGAATGCATACACAGTCGCGAAGTCAAAAACTTCGATTGACGAATTCTGACGCAAAATATACACGGAGTGGAAAATGATACCCGCCACAAATTTGCGTCGCGTGCATTCGCTCAAACGCGAAGTAATGTTGTTGTGTAGTCTACTTGAAATATATTTGTTTTGCATTATCCGTACTGTATTGTTTTATAAATCTCTAGGACAGTATCAAATATGTTTATCTTACAAGGTTTGCAAAGAGTTACCGTTCTAGGTCAAAAATTATAAAGTTTCCACAACAATATTATTATATTGGTGTTTAAGAGACATGTTTGAAAATGAACTATTTGGAAAACAAACACACACGAACATTTACACAATCATATAATACATAACTATGGCTTTATATGTCAATAAATGAGGTCATTAAAAGCGCGTAATCCATATATTACCTTCAAAAGTGCAAATAAAACTACATTTATATTGTTACCAATTCTACACTTTTTAGTAATCGTTCTAGTCATATAGTCAGTCAAGTGTAAGTACTTTAAATATTTTGTCTTTGTTATGTTTATTTAGTTTTAATGTTTATCGTATGGGTTTTTCCTTTTAATTGGGGCCCCTTTAAACTTGTTACTTTTCCAATATTGTAACCCCGGGTTTACTCATTGCGTGTGTTGTGTCTGTGCTGTAATGTTGTTGTTGGAATTTGTGTTGTAGTTTCAATTAGTCATTTGGCGTAAGATAGACGTTCATTGCCGTCATGTCTTGTCAATAACACTTTAACGTATACCGTATCAGAAATAATCACATGTATTACTGTTCAGACAGATGTTCCGAAATCAAAGTTGTATTTTATTAACAGTATCATTATTGCGGCACATAGAACAATCACTGATCTCCATCAAATAATTAGAAAGGAATAATTCGACGATATGCGCAACTAGGCAATTTTTGGCTATTTAATTTAATTTCAGACAATACTTTTTAGAGAACAAACAACTATACATATCAGCAGCATCGTCCTTAAAGACGCTAGCCAAAGACGAGCTTCATTGGGCAGGGACAAGTGGACAATGTAAGAATAGAAATTGGCTGGGGCCATATCCACAAAGCTCTTTAGGAAAATTCTAACTTAAGTCATATTTAAGTGAACACTTCAAATAACAATTTCCTTGCGAAAATAAATGTTTCATTTAAGGATTGAATTTGACTGGGTTCATGCGATTATGAACGCAGTGGTCAAACTGGCAAAGCCATGATGCGCGCTTTGAGATATGAGACAAATCAGCAAAATTGTCTGTAAATCTTAAAGTCCCAAGCAGGTATCAATCTCGCGACTTAGGGACCATACGAAGATATGACTGTAGACAGCGATTCAACCCACTGCGCTATTCTGCTTCGTAAGAAAACTATGGTTATACAAAATACTCACAATTCTAATGTCAAAATGTAAACATGAAACGGGCCAAACAAACACCTCCCATATTATATATAGTATTTTAATCTCAGAATGCAAAAACCTGTTTCCCTTAATATATTCCGTAGTTAAATCGTTATTACATGCCATTATTAATATCTTTTGTTCATAATTTTTAAAACACCATAATATTTACACCAGGCCATAGTTTATCACAAGGCATTTAAAGACTATTTCAGTAGTTTTTTCTGAGCATCTTTTCGAGCATCAGTGGAGTTGATTTAAATCTTCAAAATGTAAAGTGTCTCGACATATACTAATATTTGTTAAATACTGAGTACACTGTAATTATCAACTAGAATCAAATATATTCACAATAAGTGCCATGATTATAGTAGGATTTTATCGATTATTTGTGAAAGTTCGTCCATACACTGAAAACGAAAATAGGAACACGCAGCCCGAACATTGAACTCGCATACAGCTGTAAACTTGCTAGCAATTAATATGAAATTGTTTTGGCGTTACGTTTTGTACATATTTATAATCAACTGCTGTTGCTAAAATAACAAGTGATGCTTGTAAAACATGTATGCCCCCCGACTTGCAGCCAAGTTGTGAACATGTGCAACAGTAAAGAAATGTGTGTAATATGCAAGCCCAAGCGAGGTCTCGATATAAAGATTCATTTAAATATATCGATGCGTTCTCGTTATTTAGCGGAAACCGTTTTTCTATTTTTGTAATGGTGACCGTGACCTTGACCCCACCCACCCCATATGAAATCCCATGAGAGGTCTCAATATAAGGTACCTATGTATGAAGCTCCATTAAACTATCCTGTTGAGTTCTCAAGTTATTGAGCGGAACCCGTTTTTTTTTGCAACGGTGCCTTTGACCGCACCCACCCCACATCTACCGATAGAATGTTCTTTAAACAGCGATATATCCTTTAAATGTACTAATAAACATACTAACAAAACACAGACTATTGCAGCTTGCAGCACAAATATAAATAGCTGTTATTTAAGTGATCAAGCTCTAGTACAAAGTTACGCAATTGCAAAATCCGACAAAGGTGGAATACCTTTTATAATTGACGTCACTGAGGATACGTTCGGGACATACACATGTTATGAGGCTTACAACGCCTCGATTTGGGCTGCTGTAGATGTGAGATTTAAAGATATAAAACCGTCAACGCATTCCACAATGGGTAGAGTCGTCGAAGGTTTTTCTTCTGTTTTCATTAAATATCATAAGTTTTAGGATAAGCAACAAATGCAAAGAGGACAGCAGCTGAATACAAATTTCTCTTTCTTCGCATTAATACAACTGTATGTATCACTGAATTGCAAACCTTCAACGCTTAATTTAATAAAAATGATAATTAAATAGGATTGCATCGAAACAATATAACATATGCATCGACTCTCTTGGCAACATCATGATCATAATAATTAAACTCCAGAGACATCTCCAGGAGAGAAACCCCTATTAACATCCGCTGGTCATTTATCTGAGGCAAGTTACCAATTGCCTGGCAATCGCACAACAACATAAAACATACAAATGATTAAAACTTGGGTCACCAAAACCATTTACATAAGTATTTTACTGTTTTGTTTTTCAGAAAATACTCTAAACTTCATCGGAGTTGTATTAGATGGAATCCAAGTCGTTCTGTTGGTTCTTGGTCTTTCTTGCCTTGTCGGCTTATTTGTTGCAAAAGGAAGAAATACCTTTGTAAATGTATACAATGTAAGTTAAAAATGAATATCTTAACACATTAGTAGATTAATATATTGATTATAATTACTTAAAACTCGTATGTAAATGTTAAGAAAATGTATAGTTTTCACAAAACGTGCTAAACAACACATTTTCTCAAAACAGACATATAACCTTAATCGTGGTGTATATACATATATTTTTACTAACTTCTAATATGTAGTGACAACACGTACATCGACAAGCACAACAAAACACATAGGTTGTTTAACTTCGTTCCAATGACATGTTCCTTTGTGTTATTGATTCCACATCTATCGCTGCCAATAGGGTCACTATTGAATAATATAAATAAATTAGAATGATTAGATGACAGCAAGTTGTAACAGAACGGATGCATAATTTATGTCCGACACAACATTTAATTAGGGTATTGTACTTACACATTTCTGTGTGAAAAAAATACGCACACATGGAATTGAATGTTGTTGCATGTAATTCCGTTTTAAAATATTACACGATGTGGGATTAGGTTTCAAAAATACTAAAACATGTATAAAGTATGTATCCACTTCATTGAGGTATATATATTTAAATGAATTTCTGTTTCGTTGATCAAGATTGTCATTCAAAAAGAAACGTTCCAGAAACGGCAACAGCAGGGTACGTTAATTTTAAAGAGATTTTTTCTAAGGATGCCACTTTTGAAACTACTTGTCACAGTGTATAACCGGATAATAAAGATGAAATTGAAATACAAATAGAGTGCCACTTACTTAAATGTAATTAAACCATAAACCTACATTGCGTTGTTAAGTGCAGCGGATAATATTAGAGTCCTTATTATGATTATTTAGGAATCACAAAAAGGAATTTGTCCCTGTATGTGCTTCTAGTAGATTCAGTAGTACCCATAAGAACATTGACGCATGTGACATGTTTTGCATTTCTTTTCAGAGACGGTGCCACGAACGTAGTGACTGAGAGTAAAACTATAAACGTTACCATTGCTGAGGAATTAGTATTAGAAGACGTGCACGCATCGCATAGTACCCTATTAGATATAAACCCCCAGCCGCGGCCTACTTACAAACTGCTCAAACACAAAACAAAACGTCGCGAAGTCAGAAAAATCGATTGAATAATTCTAAGACAAAATATTCACGGAGTGGTAAATGATACCCGCCACGAAACTGCGTGGCTTGCCTCCAATTGCGTTCACTCAAACGCGAAGTTATTTTGTTTTGTGGTCTACAAAGACTAAACACATATTTGGTTTGCTTTAACCGTAATGTATTGTCGTATACATCGCACGGACAGTATAAAATATGTTTATCTTACAAGGTTTGCGAAGAGTTACCGTTTCAGGTGAAAAATAATTCAGTTTCCACAAAACTATTATTATATTGTTCCTTTTGAGACATTCTCGAAAACGAACTAGTTTGATAAAAACACACACAAACATTTACACAATCATATAATACCATGGCTTTATATGTCAATAAATGATGTTATTAAAAGCGCGTGATCCATATATTACCTCGAACAGTACCAATTAAACTACATTTTTATTGTTTCCAATTCTACACTTTTCTAGTAATCGTTCTATAGTTATTCAAGTGTAAATACTTTAAATATTTTGTCTTTTTATAATTATTTTGTTTAAATGTTTATCGTATGAGTTTGTTTTTTAAATTAGGGCCCCTTTAAACTTGTATTACTGTTCCAATATGGTGACCCCAGGTTTATTCATTGCGTGTGTTGTGTCTGTTTTGTACTGTTGTTGTTGGAATATGTGTTGTATTGGCAATTAGTCATTTGCCGTAAGATAGACGTTCATTATCGTCATGTCTGGTCAATAACACTTTAACGTATACCATTCCAAACAGTCTGTGAAATAATTGTTATTGAACTATATTGCTCATACACGACATTGTTTTGGTTTTCCATGGAGTGTATATTTTTGGTTTCTTATTAAGTCATTTCATTTTATTTAGCATTGCTTAGTTGTCGTTTATCTTGCATTTTGTAACTAATCACACACTTTTTTTATTATTTAAAAAATCTGTGCGTCTTAACATTCATTTTTTATCATAAATTATCACATGTATTACTATTCAGCCAGATGTTTCAAAATCAAAGTTGTATTTTTATTATCATTATCATTATTGCGCCACATAAAACAATCACTGATCAAATAATAAGAAAGGAACCATCCGACGATATGCGCAATTAGGTAAGCTTTGACTGTTTAATATTATTTCAGACAATGCGTTTTAGAGAACAAACAACTATACATATAAGCAACATCGTGCTTAGCATCGCGATAGCCATAGGCGAACTTTATTGGGCAGGGACAAGTGGACAGTGTAAAAATAGACATTGGCTGAGGTCATGAGACTCTTAGCTTAAGTCATATTTAAGTGAAACATTTAAATAACATTTTCCTTGCGAAAAAAAAAAAGTTTTATACTTGAATATGGTAATACATGAAGCATATAATAATTCTTTACCAAATGTAAACCATTAAAAATACTTGAAACAAACCAGCCACATATTTAAGGAATTTAATGATGTTAAGAAATGTGCTGAAGTTTTTACTTAGGAGTTTTGTGGATATGAACCCAGATCAGTTACTTACACTATATTATCTTAAATACTGAACAAAAACAAATGTAGAGACGCAGAGTTAAAGGTTTTAAATGGTAATTACTGCTTCAACAGTCTTTGGATATAAACATTCTGATACTATGCAAATAGGTAGGTTACTGAGCTTGTATACGAAGTGTCATAAATTGACAAAGGTTGACGTAGCGGAAATGCAAACAAATAAAAGGTCACAACGCGTTTGATAATTATTGGAACAGAACATGATGACATGATGACATTTAATTCAGCAAAACTTGGCTTAGTACTAAGCATTAATCCGAGTTTAAAGTCTGATAAGAAGTAATGAAGAAAATGCATTGGAACCGAATTATTTGCCACTGTAGATGCGCAACTCCTAAAAGGGACTATGTCAACGAAATATTGGTTTGCACTATGAATGATATTAGATGATAGAAATGCGCTATACTAAGACATATGCATTAAATAAATAATAAATAATATGGTACATTTTGAGATATGAGACAAATCAGCAAATATGTTTGTAAATCTTAAAATCCCAAGCGGATATCGAACTCGCGACTGAGGGACAATACGACAAAATGACTGTATACAGCGATTTAACCGACTGCGCTATTCTGCTCCGTAACAAAACTATGGTTATACAAAATGCTCACAATTCTGACGTAAAAATTAAAACATGAAACTGGCCAAACAAACACCTCTCATATTATAAATTAATTTTTATCTCAGAATGCGAAAACCTTTTTCCCTTCATATATTCCTTAGTTAAATCGTTATGACATGCCATTATTAATATCTTTTGTTCAGCATTTTTAAAGTATTTACCCCCTTGAGGGGCTTTTCGTTGACATAGCCCATTTAACCAGTATTTAGATGGTGCTTTACAACGATATGCATAACAATCATTTACAGAGATCATTTATCACAAATCTCAATACAATCCAGCAAAGTATAAGCGCAGAAAAGCAAATGTCGCGCTTTTTAAAGCGGAAATTGAAACAGACAGTGAGAGAGACAGCGTGTCAGACAGACTCATAGACATTCATGCAGGTTGATGTGTTGGAAAGGCATTGATCAATCAGAGAAGATTAATATTTGTTTACTTGAATAATTTTATTTATTTAGCATATGAATTTACATACTATATAACTATATCAGAAACTGAAAGTAGAAAATATGTGGCATCCTGTATTAAACTTACTAGTTTTCTCTGAAATGTCGATGGCAAGTGTATACATTATGTTTGATCATGCACGAATATCTTAGACACATATCTTTCGTCAGATTCTTTATAACAAACTTATATTGTGTAACATATTTTTAATAGCCATTTAAACGACAGTAGACAATCTTGGACCTAGATTTGTTTAAAACGTGTGTGACCATAATATTTACACCTGGCCATAGTTTATCACAAGGCATTTAAAGACTATTTCAGTAGTTTTTTCTGCGCATCTTTTCGCGCATCATTGGAGTTGATTTAAATCTTCAAAATGTAAAGTGTCTCGACAGATACTAATATTTGTTAAACATTGTCTACACTGTAATTATCAACTAGAATCAAATATAATCATAATAATTGCCATGATTATAGTAGGAGTTTATCGATTATTTGTGAAAGTTCGTCCATACACTGAAAACGAAAATAGGAACACGCAGCCCGAACATTGGACTCGCATATAGCTGTAAACTTGCTAGCAATTAATATGAAAGTGTTTGTTTTGGCCTTACTTTTTGTACATATTTATAATCAACTGCTGTTGCTAAAATAACAAGTGGTGTTTGTAAAATTGTATGCCTCCCGACTTGCAGCCAAGTTGTGAATATGTGCAATTGTAAAGAAATGTGTGTAATATGCAAGCCCAAGCGAGGTATCGATATATGGTATCTATTTATAAAGTTTCATTAAAATATATCGATGCGTTCTCAAGTTATTTAGCGGAAACCGTTTTTCTATTTTTAGTAATGGTGACATTAACCTTGATCCCACCCTTCCCATATGATATCCCAAGAGAGGTCTCAATATAAGGTATATATGTATGAAGTTTCATTAAAATATCTTGATGCGTTCTCAAGTTATTGAGCGGAACCCGTTTTTCTATTTTTTAGCAACGGTGCCTTTGACACCACCCACCCCATATGCAATCCAATGCGAGGTCTCGATATAAGGTATATATGTATGAGGTTTCATTAAACTATCTCCATGCGTTCTCAAATTATTGATCGGAAACAGTTTTTCTATTTTTAGTAACGGTGACCTTGACCTTAACCCCACACATCCCATATGCAATCCCGAGCGAGGTCTCAATGCAAGGTATCTATGTATAAAGTTTCATTAAAATATCTCAATGCGTTCTCAAGTTATTGAGCGGAAACCGTTTTCCTACTTTTAGCAACGTAGACCTTGGCCTTTGACATGTTAACCTCAAAATTGATAGCGTTCTTCCTTTCCTCTCATGTATTCAGCCTACCAACATTCGTTATCGTAGGTCAAAACGTTCTCAAGATATCGTGCGGAAACGAAATAGTCTACCGTTTTTCTATTTTTAGTAACGGTGATTTTGACCTTGACCCCAACCACCCCATATGCAATCCCAAGCGAGATCTTGATGTAAGGTATCTATATGTAAAGTTTCATTAAAATATCTCAATGCGTTCTCAAGTTATTGGTGGGGCGGACCTGTTTTTCTATTTTTTTTTTATTTTTAGTATTGGTGACCTTTGGCCTGTTGACCTCAACATTTATAGGGTACTTTCTTTCCTCCCAAGTAACCAGCGTACAAACGTTCATGATCCTAGGTTAAAGCGTTCTCAAAATATCGTGCGGAAACGAAATGGTCTACGGACAGACCTACCGACCGACAGACCGACTGACGGACGGACAGGTGCTAAGCAAGATACCCCTACTTCTTCGAACGGGGGCATAATTATATATAACATATATATATATTAAATTTAATAGTCATATTGTTAAAAATAATGATTGTCATTCCATTCTGTTTTTTACCAACAAATTTCCAATACGCACATGTAAACTATCTATTTTTTTCGAAAGCAAGCACGGTGACCCTCTGTTTTCTTTTTTCCAGTCTATTAAACATATAAATATGTATTACATATCGAACATTCATGGATTTTAACGGAACACATTTTTTCTATAGTCACAACCAAGCTTTTATATGATTACAAAATGTAGATTTTTTTCGCCAAAAATGGATGAAAATGCGTTTTTGGCAAATATTATATTATTGTTTCACCATGTAAAGGATTGCTTACTTACGAGCCATTTCAACAAATAAACTGTCGTCGTGTTTTTATCAATCAATGGTCAATACTACTTTTTTGCTAAAATAAAAACAACAAAAATAATTTCGAAATGCATTTACGGATAGGTAATATACATGTATTTCGCCAAAAAATTAATTCGGTGACCCATATTTTTTAGTTTTTTTTTGTATGTTTGGCATTGAACGATATGCAAAATATGTGAAAATGAAACATTTTATGGAAGGAAAACAATTGTAGAAACCGGCTTTAAGTTCTATAAAATACGAAACTGTTTGACTCATACTACACCAAACATTATTATTCATACCGCATGTACAATGTTGTTATTTGTTCTTTTACTTTTTTTTAATACCGCACGTACATTGCTGTTATTTTGGTTTCAAATTTTATTCAATACCGTTTTTTACATGTGCATTAATACCGCATGTACATTGTCGTTATTTGTTGTTTTACTTGTTTTTATTACCGCATGAAGATTGTTGTTATTTGTTGTTTAACATTTTTATACCGCATGTACATTGTTATTATTTGTTATTTAACTTTTTTAATACCGCAGGTACATTGTTGTTATTTGTTGTTTTACTTGTTTTTAGTACCGCATGTACATTGTTATTATTTGTTGTTTAACTTTTTTTAATACCGCATGTACATTGCTATTATTTGTTGTTTAACTTTTTTAATACCGCATGTACATTCTTGTTATTTGTTGTTTTACATGTTTATTTAATACAGCATGTACATTGTTTTTATTTGTATTTTTACACTTTTTTACAATCTAATACTAGTCTACTATTGTGTCTATCGTCCATGTTTGCACCTAACACAACAAGGAACGTAAACATTCCATGAAAACCAAGTTTTCGAAAGAAAAACATAAAAGTCAGCAAAATAATGAAAGACAGTTCGCGGTGCCATATGCACTCATAAGCGAGGTCTCGTTTTCATGTAAATATGTATGACGTTTCATTAAAATATCTTTATGCGTTCTCAAGTTATTGAGCGGAAACCGTTTTACTATTTTTAGTAACGGTGACCTGGAACTTGACAACACCCACCCCATATGCAATCCCAAGCGAGATTTCAATAAAAGGTATATGTGTCTGAAGTTTCATTAAAATATATTTATTGATTCTAAAGTTATTGAGCGTAAACCGTTTTTGTTGTTTTAGTAACGGTGATCTTGACCTTGAACCCACCAACCCCATATGCAGTCCCAAGCGAGATCTTATATAGGGTATATATGTATGAATTTGTATTAACATATCTTGATGCCTTCTCAAGTTATTGAGCGGAAACCGTTTTTCTGTTTTTAGCAACTGTGACATTGACTTTGACCCCAAGCGAGGTCTTAACATAAGGTATCTATGAATGAAGTTTCACTAAAATATATCAATCCGTTAGAGAGCGGAAACGAAAAGTTGACGCCGCCACCCAGCCCGCCCGCCCGAACGTCCGCCCGCCCGAACGCCCGCCTAGAAACATACCCCAATCTAATAACCGAAATGTTTCTAAATTTGGTTAAAATCGCTTCCAATCTATTTTAGTTACACATTTGTTTATAAATTATGGTTTTAAAAGACTGACATTGGTTATTACTAATTGTCTTTATTGTTGAAAACATTTTCTGTACAGCTTAATGTGATTGTCTATTTAATCATTGAACAGGAAAAATCAACCTAGAATTTAATTATCACTGCAATTCATTTTGTCAGGTAGTGAAATGAATTTCCTGATGATTTCATCCATCATTTTCGATGTTCGTCCGTCCGTTCGTCCGTCCGTCTTTCCGTCCATCCGTCCTTCCTTCCTTACGTACTTCGTTTCCGCGCGAGATCTCAGTAACTAATAACCCGAATTTGATGAAACTGTATAAGCAGCATCTCTATAAGATGGACATGCGCTTATTGTTAGGTCGTTTTGGTCCGATGATTTTTCAGGGAGTTATCGTCCATTGATCAGAAATAGGACATTTTATAAGAAATGTTTGTTTCCGTGCGAGATCTCAGAAACTAGTAGCCCGAATTCAATGAGACTTTATATGCAGCTTCCCTACCAAGGAGCATGTGCATATAGTCAAGTGGTTCTGGTCTAATGATTTTTTCAGGGAATTATTGCCCTTTTTATACTAAAATTATACATTTTAATTAATTTCTTTTTTCCGCGAGATCGCAGGAACTAACAACTCAAATTCAATGAAACTGTACATGCAGCATTCCTACTAAGGGGACATGCGCATATTGCCAGGTCGTTCCGGTCTTATGATTGTTTAGGGAGTAATTGCCCTTAGATTATTAATTGGCTGTCCACACTACAACTTGGCCATGGATGGAGGGATCTTTAAATTACTTGGCAAAATTGTTTGCTGCAATGAGCTGGTGTGACCGAGTATGAATCAAGTCACTAGGTAAAGGGCAGGGTCACACCTAGAGGTCAAATTGCAAAATTGACACTTTGCTGTCTGTGCTATAACTTTCCATGGAGTTTAAAAACTTCCTGGCACAAATGTTAACTTCAATGAGACAACATGTAGTGCATATAAAACAGATACATATGACAAAGGTCAATGCCACACGTAGGGGTTAAAGGTCAAAATCAGCTTTTTGCTTGTCCTGACAGTAACTTGGTCATAGATTGAGCTATTTCTCAATTAAATGGCAAAACTGTTTGCCTAAATGAGACGGCATGTTACAAGCATGAATTAGATATGTAGGTCAAGGTCAATGTTATACAGAGATCAAAGTTGAATTGGCCTTTTGCTTGTCCGGTCTTCACTTCTTGAATGGATTTTAAGTCTTTACACGAATGTTAGCCTCATTATTACCCTGCGTCTCCATATGAATCAGGTATTTAGGTTCAATTCAAGGCCATGAGCTATATTCTTGTTTGAACTTGCTACACATTCAGCAATGATCAGACATGCATCAGAAATGTATGTAACAGAGATTCAGTAAGCCTGCAACATTCGTTTTACATTAGAAAATAACATACGTCTAAAATAGGTCAGTAAATTTGTATTAACATGACATTACCCTTTCAAATGATAAAATGAATCCGAAACATATGTATAATGATTCGGAAATGCATTTGTAAGTATTATAAGTGTAAACAATAAGTGGAAATAATACAATAATATAAGTCTGGTTAAGTAAAACCAACTGTCACACATTGTATAATACGTATAAACACACGCTTAAAATGACACTACTCTTTAAAGTGTGTTTACGCTGTGCTTATAAAAATACAAAATATTATATGTGTATGCTTTATATACTTGTAATCAATTATTATAGCTATAAGAATATTTGATATTATTATACGTTTATTTCGTAATTGTTTTTATACTTACGAGTTTGATTCATTTTTATAAATGCTACTTGTGAAAACCCTGAAAAGTATTACTTTCGTAACAACCGATTTGACTTCGGTCGCCAGAATACTTATCAGTTTAGAACAAGCAATCACAAACAATAGCAGAAACGATCCCAGCTCTTGCTACTAACATGTTTTACCCCTCCTCAGCTATTGTTAATAAATTGTTTAGGTTTAAATATTTGATAAACAACATACTAATTAACATATGATTAATATATAAATTTGTGAAAACGTATATTGCTTTGAACAGTCCAATCCCACATCACTAGCTTTAAGATCCATATGCCATATGCCAATATATTAATTTAACTTAGCTGAGTTTATACAAAAACAACGGAATACATTATCAAACTAAAACTTATCTGAAACTAAAACGATCGAAGCATTTCAAGAAGAAACCATTTTATATTATATTTAAGACTTTATTGCGTTTATTTTGGCATTGACTTGCCCCAAACGTTATACAATATGAAACATTTTACAAGTAAAACGTACAGGTTTATGACACATCAAACATTTCAAAAGATGATTATGTAAATTATATAATTTGATTTGTGCCCACGTTTTTAACGCCGTGTTACTAAGTGTAAATATAAGTACATATTTGCTCGCATTTTAAAATAGATAATATTCAAATATTATGCACGGCGCATAAACATTCTGCAGCCGTTTGGGGCTATATTTGAGTGTAAATGTATTGTCAAATAACCCTCAAAGGACAGCCATACAATGTTCGATCGTTTTAAATTTATTTGCTAATATGACACGTGCAGATAAAAACAAAAACAAAAAAAACACACAAAAACCCTACATTTGTTAAACCTGCAATAAACAAATAAATGACAATAGTCCGATAGTTCGTTATCAATGAGCGTGACGTAATGGAAAACTTGTATTACTGAATGAAGAGGCATGTTCCTTTCATACATTTGTTTAATTGTCCATGATACTGAATATAAATAAATCTTTGTTTGTTTTAATGCTCGCCGTTTTTAACAGTATTTCAGCCATATTACGGCGGTCAGTTAACCTATTCACACGTCTCCTGGGCAAGGTTAGCCGATCCATAACAAAGTGCACATACTTATGTCAGTCACTGACAATTGCCCTATTTGAAAAAGAGGTAGGGGGAGAATTGCCGTAGAAATAATTTCATGACAATTACCCCCACACAAGGTATATGGCCGGGCTGGGGTTCGAACTCACGAATCCCGGATTGACGGTCCAGCGCTGTACCAACTGAGCTAGCCGGTCCCGGCCAAAACAAATATCAAGAAATTATGTTATTGTGTTGCTCTGGTAACAGCCGACCATTGAGTTATTAAATTGTAGTTAACCTGAATGAAGTATTCTTTTTAATCACTATTTAATTTGAATTGCGATGCTATGAGGTTAATATTTATTTAAAATGCGAAAACATTGACCTGATCCTGCTGACCTCTATTTTCATATAAATAACATTTCCGGTTAATTAATTATCTATTATTTAAGTCGGGCCGTTCCGTAAACATCCAAGAAAGCTCACGGGACACACTATCAGTCATATATAGTAATACTTGATTTAAGGGGTCAAATTAATCGATGGTATATCGATCAGTTCTACTGACGCAAAAAGTAACGTCATAGAGTGATAGCTTTGTATTTTCTGACTTACAAGTGGGTGTGTAGTTCAAAACGCATTCAGGTAATAAATATGGTATTTGACGTTATTGCATTTTTTTTTCAAAAATGTATTTATATTGTTTGTTTTTTCATCATCGTTTCATGTTCTGAATAAATATTTTATTCAACCGAGCAATACTATTTGTGAAAATAGCAAACATAATATCACAGATAATAATGTCGATGCTATTCCTGCTCATTCCAGAGCATGTTTAAGAAAAGAAAGAACTTTTATGGTTTCTTAATCATTTGGATGTGTTTTATAAAATTTATTTTGCTTTGGGCCTGTATGTCTTTCTTGTATCTGTAGAGTATTGATTTAAAAGCGAAAAATGAAATAAGATATGTAGATCTACATGTATTCATAAAAAAAATCCAACATCACTTCCATGATATTCTCGTGCACCGTATTGTAAATTTCGTTTAAGAACATTTTGCTATAAAAAGCGTACCCCAAGAATCGAACCCTAGTCGATTGGTCGATATGTAGACAATTACACCATTACACCATCGCTCCGTGCTTAAAGCTAGCGGTAACTACAAAATAATACTACATTCAGTCGTATGTATAATTGAATCTAAACTAAGTTTTACGAACATCTACGAATATACACGAACATACATCGAAACAAAGTTTGACATGAATTTTCTTGCATAAATGTTATGATTAGGTCAAGGTTTTCGCATTATTCATTTGCATGTATTGTGAATTATTATATACCCAGCATGAGGTTCGGGCCTCCGTAAGCCGGTTTAACACCACAATGTTTTCCACTGACCCTTCAAAGTCGGCGACCCCAGTTTTATTCGTATTCGTGTATTGAGTTTGTGCTATGCTTTCGTATTGTGACATTTTTGTTTTGGCAATTGTTCACTTGCCCTTGTGATAAGAGTTCTCTTCCGCTGATGCAGCTCTTGACCAACATTGTTAATATGATTAGGTTATTTAACAGCGTTTTGTACAATACGGTGATATATTTGGACGAGTACACTGTTGACATATCATATTGGACAAGCCGATATTTATAATATGCGAACAGCGATAATTTGGTCAAGTTTCTTGTCCCTTTTGATTGCATATAGTTTCTGGATTGCCAGACGGTGTCATAGGCATTTGTAGGACGAATATAGTTTATGGCTCAGATAGACTGACCGGACACTAACCTTAAAGTCTATGCAACATGCATTCGCGAGTATCATTTCAATATGCCAATCAAACTAACGTGCACAATCTTCATACGCCATACGGGAATATTTGATGACTGTCTGTTGAATTACTCCTTCTCGAAAACGCAGAATTTCGCAAACGCTTTTTATAGCTAAGCCAATTAGATTGCTTGTTTCGCAAAGCAGTCTGGTTGTCGTACGAAATGTCAGACTTCTCAGATACTGCATATGAGTATGCTTAAAGGAACCGAATTCACGCGCTAAAACGAGATAACCTCATATCCTAAAGCGTAACGTATTTTGGATGCGATTTTAATATACAATACAATATAATACTATACAATACAAATGCATTTCTATAACGCACAAATTATATATATTATTCTATTGCGCTTTACTCAGTTCATAGTCTATATACAGATAATCCTGGTGTTAAACCTATATTAGTTCAATTGTAAAACATATCAAATAAATGTGTTTTCAGTTTTCGTCTCAATGCAGTTTCATCTTTAACATGTTTCAAGTCAGTTGGGAGAGCATTCCACCATTTTGGGCCCACTACACCAATGGATCTGTAAGCTATGTTCGTTCTCCTTCTAGGAACAATAAAATTAATATCATCTGTTGATTGTAACCTGTACTTGTTCCGAGCAAGGTTAAACAAATCACTCAAATAGGTTGGGGCTGATCCCTGTACATTTCGAAACACCAGAACCAGTATGTTGACATAATTCTGGCTTTCACAGACAGCCGGTGCAAATATTTAAGAATTCCAGATGTAAGTTGTTCAAAATTAGCATTGGTGACTATTCTGGCTGCATGATGATGAACTTTTTGAGTCTGTCAATCTGGTAATCAGAAATATTTGTTAAGAGACCATTAAAGAAATCAATATATATGCGAATGAATAAGTCTATGTACTAAAATCTCAGTAGACTTGTGTGAGAGATGTTTTCGAATACATTTCAGATTTCTAAGCTGAACATGTGCAATTTGACATTTCTTTCTTATATGAAGGTCAACGCTATAATTTCCATCAGTACCCCAAGGACTCTCACATGATCAACACGCTTTACACAGCATTCACCAACATTTACATTTGAAATATTCATCTTCCTTAATTGGGACGTTGTTCCATACATTATAATTTCTGTTTTAGAATTATTCATTTTCAATTGAGCCTTGTCATGCACATAATTACATCTTGAAGGCAGTTATTAAGTAGTTGAATAACAGTTGTCTCATATTGCACATTTCCAGCCTGGATTCTGAAAGCACGTTTATGGTCATCAGCATATCAATAGAGTTCAGTTGGGTACTTTTGTACAACTCTGTTCAGAGCTGCAATATACATGGTGAATATAACTGGGCCGGCACAAGAGCCCTGTCGGGCACCGAATCTTAAGTGTTCTGTGTTATAGTTAGAGTTATTTACGATAACTTGCATTGTTCTATCCGTCAAGTATGATTCTACTCAGTTTAATGGAGTATCTCTAACGCCAAAATCATCATGAAGAATTCGGAAAACGATAGGAATGTCAAATGTTTCAAATGCAGCACTCAGATATATCATCACAATCAGTGTTAGTTTGTTGCTGTCTACAGCTTCCAATAAATCGCTGTACATTTTAATCATTGCAGTTTCTACGCTGTGAGTTTCGATATGCACTTTGATATGGTGGAAGAAGATGGTTTATTTCAATGTATTCAGTACTTTGTTGCAAATCAGATTTCTCCAGAATATTGGATACAAATTATACATTTGACACTGGCCGATAGTTTTGTAGTTCAAATGGAAGACCTTTCTTTTTAAATACAGGCTTAATGACTGCCCTTTTCCAATCTTTCGGAAACACTCCTGATGAAAGTGATCTATTCACAATTTAGGTTACAATCGGTATAATACTTTGTAGATTTTATTTTAATGTTGGAGTTGGAATGACGTCCAATTCACACGTAGTTGATTTTGATTCTTTAATAAGTCTCACAACATCATTTTCGGTTAAAGATTTAAACTTGGTAAAACCAGATTTCACACATGGACTGTTTATTTTTCAGACATATTGTCGAAAGTTGACCCAACATCTATTTTATCCAAATCATCTCGCAGTTTCGTAATTTTATCATTAAAGAACCTGAAAAAGTCATTAGCCAGTATCACATCATCAGTGTGTGGCGGTAAAGGGTTGTCCTTTGCACGACCCATCAGAGAGGATGTTACACCATACAGTATTTTCGCATTGCCATCTGCTCATTAATTTTAGATTTATAATATGAATATTTTGCAGATTCTAATGCTGACATGCAGTAATTTCATACTTTCTTGAACACAGTTTCTGTAATGTGTGTTTTGTCATTCAGGAAGATTTTCTCACTAGACCTTTTACACTGTTGAATAGATTTAAAAAAAAACATAATACCTTGGCGCATGGGGTCTGCAGATAACAGTTTTTCCTTGAAAATGATCAAATCCAAAAGATGACCATACTTGTGCGTCGGGTTCCTTACAGTTTCAATATATCCAGATGACTGAAGACACTGTAGGAACTGCAATATGCCAAATATACGCCGTTCATGCGGCTACTTATAGTGTACCAATATAAAAGTGGCGCTCGAAAGTTGTGTTGATTTACATCGTAGTAAAATGACAAGTTCATTGTTCTTAAATATACAATTACATGTACAATAGTTTAATACCACTGTTATTATAATATAAATGCTTTGATTTCATGGGAACTGTGTATTTTCATTATTAGATTTGAACCCAGTATTTATACCTGAATCTGTCCTGTATAGTTTTGGGTATGTTGCACCCCTTCTTTTTTACCAGTGTAGTTCATATATTTTCAAATAAGCCGATGTACTCCCGTTTTCCACCTCAGAAGACCACACGAACATCATTAAAAAAAGATATTTCAGAAAAATGTAAATAGCTGGAAATTGCAGCTTTGAATCATAACTCACCCAAACGATCAATGTCTAAATCAGATTGATGTGGTTGAACGCGCACAAGGTTGGGGTGCTGGGGTACACATAACGCAGCTTCGACGCGGAAGGACAACAGCATCTCAAAATAAACACATTATGGAACAAGTTGAAAGTATTTCTCTCCGTAATGCTTTATCTCGAACATACACAATTCAAGTTAAACCTTTACGTAGACACTTCTGCTTAAGAGGAAAGAAACAGTATATCGAAACTTAAAAGTAAATTGTTTAACAAGGATGTAAAAATATTATAAATATACTTTCTAACTCCATGAATATTTTAGCAATGCATGCGGTAAAGGTGCAATCACCAACAGCACGAACATTTTGAAAGTTTTACTGTTTTTGTATTTGACAATATAGATTTGAAACTTGGCAAATATTCTTGTTGTTGCTTGTTTTCGTTGTTGCCTTTCAACAATATTGCTTGTTAAAATAAAAGAATGGAGAAAATGTGTTAACATTTAACGAAGACATAGTTTTCTTTAAACTGTTTATGGAAAGTTTATGTACATAATGTTATAGTAAGCCTAACTTGATTACAAATCGGATAAACACGCCGCGTACGAACCCACGCACATATTTGATTGTATGCAACGTGAACACAAATGTGGACAATATATATATACACAAAAAGCGCAATGGATTTTCTGCCATAGTCAATATATCTTCCTTTTATATATTTTCCGCTATTTGTTCATTTTCTCATAAATTTCCGTTCAACTAATAAAACCACCGCGTGTTCCCAGTAAATGGACAGGAAAAGTACTTAAACGTTCAAGAATCAAGATAGATGCCAGCTGTGACATTGTTGACATAAATAGACGTAACGTGAATTAGCAAAGAGCATAGAAAATGACAGTTTTGAGATGGATTATTGTGATCGTATTTTTGCTAAACATTGTCGCCGGTACATGTAAGTATATCGTTAATTCATCAGAGTATAATATTATTTGAACATAAGCACATACTCATCATAAAGCACATATTAGCAAAGTGCAATCATAATACGTCTTAAGGTTTTTTTTACTAAATATGCATTGTTTCCTTTTATAGCATAATAATTTAATTGTAATTGTATAATATTGATATTTCAAGCTATGCTTATGCATTCGTTCTTTTATTAATTAATATTATTATGGAACAGCATGCTGATCTATTCTAGTGTTGAATTTTGCAAAACTGTCAATATAATTACCACTGCAACTGTCCCATAGGTCAGCTGACATTACATGTATTGGTATTACTACTAGCACCTCATGGGTAAACACTATTTAAATCTCTAATGTTATGTACCAATTTTACAATTGCTGGATCACTCTCTTAATACACATTTATGTATAAATAAAGTGGCCATGTTTTCAGTTTTTTTTTATATATATTTAGATGAAACAAAGGCTCACGATTATGCAACTCCAGTTGCACTTTCCAGCAGTAGAGAAATTCATATTAATAACAATTATTAAAACTGGCTAAACAAATCACTTTTCCGAAAGGACATCACATAATAAAACTGAAACAAACACAAAACGCGTACATACCAAAGGTTAAATCTATGGTCACCGGCATTTAATGATTAACGTAAGGCACTGCGATCCTCTTCTGGAACCATAGCCATTAATCCGTTAAAGAAAATCTGATCTGTTTTGGTCAATATTTCTAATCAATTCAACATTTTATATTTGAAACAGGGTATATAAGAAACATCTATTGAATAATATTGAATAAAACCTTTTGCTATAAACTAAGTTTTAGAAGAGATATCCGCTGAATTGTATGATTTAAAGATATATACTTAAATGTTTGTTAAGACGTTTTATGGATGCCGTACCTGATGGCCAACCATTTTGTTTTCAGCTGTCATAGTACCCAAATTGATGATCAATGTCACATGTGTTTCTTCGAAGGCTTTGGGACTTTCATGTTTCATTTCTGGTGGACAAGTTGAACTTTTGCAATTTGAAATAATACATCAAGGCGAGGTGGTAAAAATTGCCGATATAAATAGCATCGATACGACATGTGATTTCAAATCTTCAAATACGGTGAACTGTTTGTGTCTGAAACAGAATAAAGGAATTGAAGTTGTTTGTGTCATCTCTGTACAGACGAACGAAACGAAACAATCCTTTAGATGTTCCGCTGTCAAACATGGACTAGTTTTTACTTCGAGCAATGTATTAAACACCAGCAATTATGGTGGGTTGCATGTTTTATGTATTTTCCTGGTTAATATGTCCACTATTAAATAACATTTAAAAAATATTATACTTCATGTTAAGTTAAATGTAGTTGTTTTATTAGGTCCGACTCATTTCGTTGTCTTTCATTAGATAATAATATTTAAGTTCACTGACAGCCCTATGAATCTGTCAACCTATATTCAAAACTAATGCCTTTGAAAATGTGCATTCATAGTTTCTGACGAAGAAGACAATTGTATCATCACCAACAACGATTGGTCTACGATAGAAGCTCCATCAAATTCTCAAGCACGATCATGTATGAAGAATTATTAGTGTTCATTACACTTATTGTTAGGATAAAGCATTAAAGCATTACATTGTATAATTAATCCGTAGTGAATGAAAACGTAAAAAGAGACTCTACCGTACATGTATACTTATCTGTTAAAAGGCTTTACTTAAACGTATAACATTGCAAAGTCTCTTCGAGAAGATATTACACATTTTGAGACTACCTGTCCTACATAATGCACTATGTTATTAATACATAGAATTCCGCCAAGGCAACACTTCCCCCAATGAGCTATGCTACCAATGTACAACATAATGAACAATTGGCAATAAGCACGACTTCCAAATAATAAAAAATCCCTTAAACAACGCCTGGATGCAGAAGATGATCATAGTTATCACCAAATTTTAATAATTTATTATTTAGCCCATTTCCAGTACATGTCATGCATAACCACTTTGCATAAATTTGCTTACAAACCAACGCCGTCAAAAACATAACTTACTTGGTGGAGGTAATAAACCAAACGCCTTAATAAACTAGTGTATAACATTGATATATATTTTTCAGCTTCAGAGAAGGGGATAGTTCTTATAATTGTTGGATTGGCTTTCTTATTCGGTGTTGCGTTCGTCGCGATTTGGCATCGAAGAAAGTTCCATGATTGGTTACGTCGCGCAAGACGTAAGTACGATGTAGACGATGTATTACGAAATTCTGATTTCACCAGTCGAATTTTACTGAACAAGACGGCGACAACGCGACATTTTAAATCGCGACATTTTTTTTTAGATGTCGCACTTTGAAAAAAGTGAACACACGAACTTTGGATTTTTGAATACACACACCCCGGGCGTCACGTCGTTTATACTGAATAATTGTCTATGACATTTTTCTGTGCGAGGTAATGTTATGCAGGTCTCGCACTGAAAAAGTTAATATACACACGAGATTTGGACTACAATTATCGCACACATAACCACATAATTATAAATATGTAATCCTGATTTCCGCCCGTTAATTGTCGCCCCGTACTTGACCGCAGCAATAAGACCTTCTAACTGCCATTGCATGGTCAAGTAGCGGACGACATTTAACTGCCGAATTCCGTATTTATAAATATGTGGGTAATATGCACAAACACTGTAAGTGCTTGGCAACATGTTGCTACCACATCGCCTTCGAATTATATGAGCTATTTTACACATTGTGTCATATGTATTAGTTTCTCAGTTGATAACATAATGTATATGTATTTCGATATTCTCAGGAGGGGATCAGTGTTGTTTAAGTATATGAACTAATTTCTCTAAACAATGGACGTTGTAGCAAATATCAATCCTATTACAAATTGAGTTAGTTATCAACGCGGTCTACTTTATATGCATATTGATAACGTGATTGACTGTAACCATAGTTCACATGTTATAATAATGTTTTTGGTAGATGTACGATTATATATTTTGGAATTATTTTTTCACCCACAAGAGTTGGTGAGGAACTATTATCCATCCAAATTAACAACACTTCAATAAAATGGTTTAAAGTTGATATACATGACACACTATGCATTACTATTGTTAAAAATATATACGATTAACAATTTATTTTTAAGATATCAGTCAGAAACTTATCTGTTTCATTATATATTCATAAACAAGATATATGTAGATATTCAACACGACGAACATGATAATAACACAAAGGGACGTTTAATAGAGCGATCCGGGTTTTGCCAAGGATAGTTTAAACTCCTCCATAGCTACTGTTAACATATTAAATTCTATTAATCGAAATTCACAAACATTCCCACGATCTCTTCTGCATATCGCAAACATTATACATGTTTTTTTCATGAAATAGTTTAACCGCTAAACACGTGATATCTAAGTGCGATGATTGGATAATATTGCAAATCAATTCGAATATACATGAATAGTTCCTGTTTGTGTTGACGTTGTTATACAATTACTTCGAAATGTGCAAATATGAAACTATTTGCAAATATGTTTTGTTATTTCATAGTCATAAACCTTGATAAAGTGCTGTCGAGAGAAATAGCGAAAAAAGAATGTGTGTTTTTCTGTGATTGATTATCTATATCCCTACTGGATAAGAAATTGAGTATTGAATTTGACAATGATTAACATTTATTTAAACGTCTATTATATTGGGCAAACTGAAACGTTTTGATTTGTTCATTATTTCAGGAGGCTTTAGCAGCAACGGTGCCTTGCAGTCCTCAGATGTGTAAGTATTAGTAACATGATTAATATACTACTACTATTACTACTACTACTACTACTACTACTACTACTACTACTACTACTACTACTACTACTACTACTACTACTACTACTACTACTACTACTACTACTGCTGCTGCTACTACTACTACTATATTAATAATAATAATAATAATAATAATAATAATAATGATAATTATTATTATTTTAATAATAATACGTAGACGAAGAATACGAAAAAAGAAGGAAAAAAAAGAAAAACAAATGCTAAAAAAATAAATAATAATAAAATATTAAATTACCTTTTCCGTTTGAATGTTGTTTGAACAATAAATTGTTCGTGGTACGTGTATACATATATGCGTTTTCTAACGGTGTTCTGCGGTGTTTGATTAACATTAGGAATACATTAATAAATATTCTAGTTGCTCAGAACTAATGTTTCCCTCATTGATGATGTAACTTACTTATTGTTTACTTCTTTTTCAAGCCGAGGATCTCTCTCCGTGAATGTTTACAACACGTATTTATACGCCAAGTCAACTGGTTTGTAAATCTAAATGTCATATATACGTTGATAATTGCATACACTAAATGGAACAATATCTACAAAAGAGCCCTAAGGGGGAGACTGCAGTAAAACATCTGGAATTTGTTTGTTCTTATCGAAATTTTTCTGAATGTTATAAATTATTCAAACTGAATTTATTGTAAACGCCTTTGTATTGCTTAGTTCTATGCGAAAAGAATATTTAATTAATTGTAGATATTTATGCGAATTTTGAATAAGTTATAACTACTTATTCATGTCATTAAATCAGTACACGCAAATATATAAGTTTTAATTATTGAAATATATTTTGTATGGACAATGTTGTAATTTGCTGAAAAATGTACACTAAATATTGTTGAACATCTAAGTAGATTGTTATTAGTAGTATTATGTCTCAAACCCCTTATCAATGCACCTCGTATGGCATATAAACGATATATTTTCTGAAATTTTTTATACAAGCTTTGTTAAATATTTTGAATGCTAATTTAACATTAAGAAACTATCTATTTGAGTATACAGGGAAATGATAGCTACTGATACAAATATTACGTGCATGTTGACGTTTCTACAAATGTCAATCATGTGTACATTACTATGCTATTTTTCCAATCATTGAACATGGATATCACATGTTTAAATGTTAATGTATTTTTCACAAAATATCACATTGTAAAGCATGTGATGTATTAGTGATGTTCGGTGACTGAACATTACTCCTTTAACAATTTTAGTTGTCTAAATAGTGTTACCGATTCTATTTATAGAGGATGAACCGCAGTCACTAGATGAACGGTACATAACATTGTTTAGTATCCAGCTTCTTCCATTTTTACATGCTACCTCCTCCTGTTGCTCAAATTGGAAATTGAGAACGTTATGTTAAACCAACATACATTAAGTTTTAATAGTATTTGTTTATTATTATTATTATAATTATTATTATAATAATAATGACAATAATAATAATAATAATAATAATTATTATTATTATTATTATTAATAGTAGTAGTAGTAGTAGCAGTAGTAGTAGTAGTAGTAGTAGTTGTTGTAGAAGTAATAGTAGTAGTAGTAGTAGTATTTATTGTTTTCTTTAATAATAACGATGACATAAGTATATTTTTCTTAAAAAATAATGTTGACAATTGAATCATTTTCTTCAAAATGTATTCGGACAACTGCAACAGTGCCTATTGTATTGCGTCGGCAATTTACTTCCATAATTCAATTATTTGCATACCATGTTCTATGACTATTTTTACATTTTGATCATTAAACATATTGTAATTTGCATTATGTGCCTGTTTATTATGATTGAATTTGCATAATTTCCTTCAAACCATTGTTATCTGTTTTATCATTTTTCTTGAAAAATAGTTTTATTTTATTTTTTAAATATTTTATTCTATAATTAGAGCATATCCTGGCCGTCCTGGTGTTAGCAGTATCATTTACAGCGTGGCATGTGACAAAGACATGTGCAGCGTGTCGACTATGGACGAAGATCGAGATGGTAATGCATGTGTTTAGCAACACAACCTTCTATATATTGCGGTCGCATCACATGTTTTAAACAGTGGTAGCGCCACCTGTTATAAATAACGGTCGCTATAAAATGTGGTTGTACCACTTGCAATAATAACGGTCGCGTCATATTTTACCAATAGCGGTTTCGTAAACTCTATAAAGAGCGGTCGCTTCAGGGGCTATAAATTGTGGCTTCGTCACATGTATTAATACCCGGTTATTGGTATAATCGGTCAAAAACGCGTTGTTCTATCAGAAGACGTGTCACTTACACATTTTAGCTTGTCTTATGCCCACGCAGAGGAAAAAGTAAGGTCCAACAAAAGCGAATGTGGTATTGTGCTTATTTATTTATGTGAAGCATATGTTAAAGTGAAGCACGCATTTGCTGTTTTACCTTGTATTGGATGGTGTTCCGTTAAAGAGGTTATACATTCTTATTTTTATAATAGTATGATACTAGCATACTATATATGCATTTAATTATAACTTGCAGATGACCAACGTGCCCGTTATGAAGAAATTGCGTAAGTGCCTCGGTTCACTTTAAACCATACTGAACTACGGACTGATTACATTTATGTACATAAATTACCTATTGAGGCTTAATTTATGAATTGCTCATCTAAAGGATTAACACATGATTTTGTAGTTATTTATAATGCTTTCTTTTTGACCTGGCACTCATTTAGAGAACGGTGGTTAGTGTTTTCGACCTAAAATTTAATGACTGTGGTTCGAATCCTGCAAAATCTTTATTTTTTATTTTTTATCATTTTTTTTTTGCAATAACGTATTATCATGACATGTTTTCTTAATTTTGAGCGTTTCATTTTTTTATTATATAAATAGTTGAAGCCTTCCTTTTAGACATGTTGATTTGTTCGACAATATACAAAATATATGAGCTGTGACAGAAATACACCATATGTATTTTTCAGCTTAGAAAACACTTGAAAATCATTCATTGCCAAAGTTCGCGCCATTCATTTCTCTAACAACTAAAAGTGCCTGTTTTGGGATTCGAACCCGATACAGCAAGCTTTCAAACTTTGCGTTTTCTGCATTTCTCTGGAATCCAAATTTTGTTTAATACCTATGTTAAATATACGATTCAATCACGATTTAGAACGGAACCAATGATGGGTGATGATTATGAGTCCAATCATGATTCGCTTGTCACAGAATTCGACATGGACGATCAACTTTACGCTGTTGTAAGAACAAACATTACTTATGCTGTTTCTTCTACTACTACTGCTACTACAACTACTACTACTACTACTACTACTACTACCACTACTACTACTACTATTGCTACTCATACCACGTCTACTGCTGCTACTACTACTACTACTACTACTACTATAACTGCAACAAATACTACTACTAGTGCTGCTACTACTACTACTGCTACTACTTCTATTATGACTATTTTGTTATTACTACTACTACTGCTACAACTACTACTACAATAACAACAACAACTACTACTACTACTGCTGATATTACTACTATAACTACTACTACTTCTGCTACTACTACTACTACTGCTACTACTACAATAACTACTGATACTACTTATACTGCTGTTACTACTAACTACTAGTTTGCTATTGCCACTGCTATTAATGCTACTACTACTGCTACTTATACTACTTATTCTGCTGCTGCTAATACTACTGCTCCTACTAGTACTACTCCTACTAATAGTACTACTACTACTACTACTACTACTACTACCACTACAATTACTACTTCTACTACTACTACTAATGCTACTACACCTGCTACTACTACCACTACTATTACTACTACTACTACTACTACAACTCCTACTACTACTACTACTACTAATACTGCTACTGCTACAACTACTTCTACTATTACTACTACTACTAATGTATATTGTATCTTGCAGGTGGTAGGACAACGTACGCCGAAATAAATACCCCGTAATGGTTCAACAGTTATGTTATACAATGCAAAATACTACCACTTGTTAGAAGCGTTTTGACCGCAGTATTCCTTTGTGTTTGTATATAAAATCAATGTTGCTATATCTACATATGCGTGAATGGAATGTCTTGTGTATGAACGTCATAAATTCCCGTGAAATACACTGTTTTTGAATGCTGGTAACATTTTATATTAAACAAGTGTGTCACTTAAAGCGACTTATTTACAGAATTGTGTCGTGTTTTGTTTCAAAAATGCCATTTCAACTACAAACGCTTATACATATGGTGTAATTAAAATGTAATCAACAACATAAACAGAAAATGTGGTGCGCCCAACGTTCTTCAACCCTAGGAGATTTAAACCCACAATGTCAGACTGAATTATATAGTTCAAATGGACAGTATCACAGATTAGGGTTGCAAAATTGATTCTCTAAAACATTTATTTAAAAAAAGAAAATTGAAGAATCTATATCACGTAGAATACGGATATTTAAACATAAATTATTGTGTTGGTGTGCCGATTCTTAGAGACATGTAAAATAAGTCCCGAAATTGTGTCCAAAAATGAATGAAAATAAAAGAAAACTAACCTCATGTTTACATAAGCATATGAGCTCCTAGATATTTTCTATGTCGAGAACCAGGTAATACATTTACTACATCGGGATATTTAACGATTGTTCGTAAACATAAAAAAAATATTTATATAATCGAAAAGAAACGTTGTAAGTAGATTGGCGTTTATGTCATCAATTAATATTATTGTAGGGGTTTTATTGTAGTTATGAAAACTTATTTAAAAAGAACTTGTCACCATAAAAAAGTAGAGTACACAGTTTGCAAGGGATACATTTCATATGTGTCCAAATATTTAGACATTTTTGTTTGAGCTGACCCAATAAGAAGAGTTATTACAGTATTTTTAACGCGTTATTCCAAACATATCAAAGAAAAGAACAGAAATAGTATACTTATCTAAGCGTTTCGCATTAAAAGCGCTGTATATTCTTTACTCATTTCCATTGATGATTATTGAGTTAGGTCGTGTAGTTTTTTGTCTTTATTATATAAATTGTTAGTTCGTGTACATGTCATCTTTTCAATATGATCTGTTGTTGCTGGAAATATTGGAAATACAGTCAATTGTTCTTTGTTTTTAATCTCACGTGAGTGAAAATAACCAGTTTATTCAGTCATTTGGTGAATGCTTTTTTTTGTATGTATTCAGCTGAATGATTAGTTTTGAGTCGATTGAAACATTGCAATCCGATACAACAATTTTACTATTTACTGACATTTGCTAAATAAAAAAATATAGGAAAACACTGGGTGCGCTCGATTAAAGGGCAAATGGATCATCTTACAATAGCTCGGGAGGAAGTTAAAATGTAAGTGGAAAAAACATGAGAAGGACTGTTACTATAAAATTTTCATAGCAGGAAATAATGTCAATGTAGAATTAGATCAGTATGTCATACAACAATAGCAATAAGAAAGTCACCATTCATTGTTGCCAAAGTGGGGACATTATACAATTACTCATCTGTTTAATTGCGTTGTTAGAAACTGCAACTGATGTTAGACGATATCCCAAGATCGGATGAGCTTACAGACAGTGCGGAGTATGCAGTTTCAAATACAACTCCGGAAAAAACACGTTATAGTTCAGGGCCCGTATTCACAATGCTTCTTACGGAAAACTTTATAAATTCCTTAAATTCCTCCAGTATCTGACAGTTTCATGTATAGGTCTTTTTACATGACACATTTTCAACTAGTAAATATTGTTTAGATGATTCATATTTCACCATTTTGTAAACATAAATCATTTGATTTCGCATACAAAAAATTAAGCTAAAATGTTAACCTAAGTTCATCTTAAGTAAAGTTTTTTCTTAGGAGCTTTTTGAATACCGACATTTTAATGCCACGAGACATGATTTAATGCAGTGAAAATATTTATGGGGAAATTAAACAACTACGAAACTGTTTCATCCAGTACATTACAACACAGCAAAGAAAAATCGAATGCTTGGAGCCGGGACGTTTATATTGTTTGTGATGATGAATAATAATGCATAAAGTAATATTACCAGGGTAGTAACTGAATATAAACAGGCAGAATGCGATCTGACGTTTAATTAAGAATTTAATATCTTAAAGGGGAAAAAGGGAATAGACTAGCAGTAGCTTTGTCGGCAAAATAAACTTTTCTCTGTTCGATGATCATTGAAACTATAGCAATACTAGAAACAGTCTGACCGAATAACCAGTGGTATTCTTCCTGCATCTATTTTTTGACAACGTTTTACAAATAATAAATAAATAATACATTAAATAAATGTTCTATTAAGTGAACGGCAATATAAACACAAGTAATAACACACAGTTGGTGTGGTTATTGTTTGTTTGTAAAATCGCCATTGTAAATGACACCACTTTTTCATCTTCACAAATGAAAAATAACTTTCATTAACGAATATTAGGTTGAAAGCGTTATTAACGCCGTAAAAACACCACCTACAGTTTACTTAACACTAAGGTGTTTTATCCTATTAATGCAAGTAAATCGATATAATAACAACCCATAGTGAACACTGGAGCTAAACATTAACGATCTTTTTAGATCATGTCTATCCTATCGCCATTTATAAATCTGAAGATGATCACGCGTGACAGTAACTCAAGTGCCACAGCTATATAACAAATATTGAAAACGAAAATGATTGCTTCCTTGTTTGAAACATTAAACGATATAAATAACCTGGTAACATTCTTTTTGATCAATAGAAACTGGAGTACATCATGGACTACTTTCTTCACATTTCGGTATGATAGTCGTTGTGTTTTTTTCCAAATAGTCTACTGTCTTTCGATCGCAACAATGTCGACAATGGAAAGCCCAAATTATCAAAAACACAATTATTGGCAGAATGTTGCACTTACTCTTTCAGAAAATGATAGAAAAATATCATACATGGAATTGTAGGTAAGTGTTGGATAAAGATGCAGATTATCATGGTCGGCACGAAACACTTATCGCTCGGCAAACCTAGTGGTTTTCTGTTTCTAAGCCTCGCATGATAAACTTCATGATAAACATTAAAAACACCACCTACAGTTTACTTAACACTAAGGTGTTTTATCCTATTAATGCAAGTAAATCGATATAACAACCCATAGTGAACACTGGAGCTAAACATTATCGATCTTTTTAGATCATGTCTATCCTATCGCCATTTATAAATCTGAAGATGATCACGCGTGACAGTAACTCAAGTGCCACAACTATATAACAACTATTGAAAACGAAAACGACATAAGTTATTCGAGCGAAACTAGGAAATAACCTTTCTCATAAATTCTAGTACCAGATGCAACATTACCCATAACTATGTTTTGAGGTTAGACAGAGTCATACAACTTTTTACATAGATTCTGTGGTGAAAGTTTTTGTTCCAAAAATGTATAAACTATACAAGGCTTCACTAAATGTTATGTATTTTAACACATGTATGTCCCGTCCACTATCCAAAATGTGTACCAATTGTAATACTTCGGATAGTCGAGCGCGCTGTCAGCTGACAGCTCTTGTTTATTATGTGCAATGATTGCAAAAACACACAGAATGTTTTTCCCAAAGGGAAGTAAAAACAGGAATAGGATTGTTAACGATGTTTATATTTCAGTTAGTAATAGTTATGCTGTTTGAAATTGAATATTAAATGTAGCCGATCACTAACCATTAATGCAATATGCTTTCAAATAACATTTTAACCTTAGTATTTAAAAATCTATGAAATATCTAAATGTATTAATTCCATAAATAAAGAAGGCGTGTTGTACAATAAATAAATAAATAAATACATAAATAAATAAATAAATAAATAAATAAATAAATAAATAAATAAATAAATAAATAAATAAATAAAAATAAATAAAAACATAAATTTATGAATAAATAAATAAACAAATACATTGTAATTGCTGCCTTTTAAGTTGTTCATAATTTATAGTTAGCCCGCCCCATTAACGTTTACAAAGGAAAACTGGTGGGAGTTTAAAATAAATTCGCCCCGGTCTTTCACCGCTTTTTATTAACTAACTCCGCCTTTGAGCGACTGCGAATGAGTAGCGATTAATCGTTGAAGATAGCATTTGCGCTGAAAAGCGGTGAATTTAGTAATTCAACAATTGAACACGGATGTAAAACGCTGAAAACCGTTTAAACGGATGAAAACTGTTTACAACGCATTTTAGTTGCGATTCTTTACCGATTAATCGCGGAACACAACCGCTGACCCAATTGCAGATGACCCTATTCTTTGTGAATAATGTGCACAAGAATGTGTATCATACATTGCTTATCAACTTAATACTGAACACAATGTTGAAATATCATTAAAATAATGTCCAGTCTAGGACTTTTTTCTGCATCTGACGACTTCTCACAAAGATTCACGTTCAGCTAGAAGACTAGTTGCAATCTTACGAGTATTTATTTAACACATTTTTTATGGTTAAAGTTTCAAGGAATGTAACTGTAAATTAATTACTCCCGTGCACCAGAGAAAGAACTGATTATGTGATTTGAACCAAAAACATTGAAAGTGTCAGTGGTTCAATCAGAAGCACTTGTACTGGTTGTATTAATGTAAGAAGCTATTCTATTGGATGAAGAAAGGCAACGAGTTGGTGTTTCGAAAAGACATTTGAATGTGACATGTGTTACGCAATTTTAGTATCTTTTGAATATAACGGCGATCGTTGAAATTTTTAATATTAATTAGATTTGGCAATAAAAACACCTTGATAAATACGCTGTTCCTGCTTGTGCCATCAAATGTGTCGATGACAATATAAAGACTTCGTTTTCCCAATATAATATCCCATATACCCGCACCTGGATAATGTTTAATATTACATTGGAAGTGTAACATACCCGCGCGTGTAGATGTTCCACTCGCGAGGGCTTACAATTTGCAAATGGTGTTTACCGGGAATACCCTATCAGCTGATAATCGGTAGACTCTTATTAAAATGAATTACACATAAATGACAGAGATAACATTTTGTTTTTTGTGTGAGACTAGTTTTTTCTTTGAAATACTGTTATTGTTTTATATAAAAAATCAATATCCTAACTATGTTGAGAGGTATTGTAAATATTACAGCCTCGGTCTCGGTTGACATCAATCTTCTCGGGCAGCAATATTTACTATACCCCTCAATTGCCTATGATATTTATATTATAAAGTCATTGTTTGCAAAACATAATGATCTATAGGCAACGTTTAACGCATTTATGAACTCTCATAAAATACGTAACAGTTAGAATTAAATGCATAACACATCAACTACTTATAAGATTACAATATTGTTTGTTATTGTAATTATTATCAAATGTCAATAGTTAGAAGTCATCGCTTGTAGAGCTTCATTGATTCTTTTGATGCATTTATAACTCGATTGTTTATGTCTCGATTTTATTTTTGATATCAAACCAACCGATTTCGATTCGAATCGGTTTAATATTTTAAAATATGATTTGTCCTTAAACTGTTAAATAAAATTGAAGTATTTGTGTACATGTAAAAAGAAAACATGAATCGAATCGAAATATTCATCATTTATGAAGTTTGAAATCGAAATCGAATCGAATCGAGATATTGCTATATCGTTGAAGCTCCAAGCATTTGAATGGTAGACATGAATGCGATGTAAAATATTTTAACAGCCGTATCTGAAAATAACACCACTAACAAACACATTTTTTATCATTTAAATATATATAATTAAATATATTATATTTATAATTTAATTTTCTACAACATATTAAGAAAAAAGTGTGTATTTATTAACAAAGTCCATAAATATTATATCCTAATATTGGTGTATATACAGAGAATACTAGGTTAGTGTTGAACAAAGAGAAGTATATCTTGCGAGTCTGAGAAAACCGGAAGCGCGAGCTTTGTCGAGCGCTTCGGATTTTCAAGCTGAGCAAGATAAACTGCTCCATATTCAACAGTTATCCGAGTATTTTATTTATCTCATCATATATTCGTCAAAAATATATAACAACAAATGACAAACTATTTGTGGAATTCATAAACAAGTAGTACACAAGTAGGCTAGTACAGACAACTATTCGTTCTTATATGCAAGGTTATGCGATTGTGTTAAAAAACTAGCAAGAGATTATAAAAATAAAATTAATGAAACTATGGCTGTTAACAAGTTTATTTGTTTATACTTATTTTGTATAAAAAAATCTGTAAATGAATAATACTGTAAACATTAAAAATAACCTTTAAAGTCAACAAAGACACAACTGTGTATTGATCTATAAATTTGTGATCTCTAAACTGACCGATACACAGTAAATGACCATGACTATCCTTGTCGTTTGGAACAAATCTTACAGTAATTAGATGTATAACTTAAATTTAATTTTATTGTTTTGGAGTCGAAGTTTGTGAATTTGTTTAAAATGCAATGTTTGTAAATTATCTTCCACAGATTGACCAGAACATGCGATTGGTAAAAGTGAACAATGACGATCGTATTGTGATAGGACATAGAAAACGTAGTACGTGCACGGGACAGTTATACAGACAGACAAACATACAGTTTATTAAGAACTATACATATTTACATCGTCAAAATACATACATATTTATATAACGTACTGTCACGTTTCAAATTTAGTGAACAAGATAGGTCGAAACAAAATACAGAGCAAAACAACAACAATGTTATAAAGTAGTAGGCTAAGACTTATTTCAAAGGCAGTAGGAAAAAATATATTTTTCATTTGAAATATTATTGACAACATAATTTATTATGGTTAAAGATTCCTTTATAAATTTACATACATTAATGCTTTCAGGTTTAGATGTTGAAGTCAAAAGACTATGGAACTTAGCAACATATTGATTCACATAGTTAACACTTTTCTATTCCTCTTTGATTACAACATAGACAATAACGTTCGTCATGAGGTATATTGTCACGTTCATATCTTATGGTTTGAATTCATAAAGGGTGGGCAGAAGCCCTTAATTTTACAAAGAACAAAGGTTACCTCTTTGGTAGTAAATCTAAGTATGCTTCATACATTGCCACATTGTGGAATATAGCCAAGTTTATCCCACGGGGTGATATATCGTCAATGCCGAAGTGAAGCTAAAATGTGATGAAATCTAAATTTACACTTGTGTCAAAATGTACATGTTAGATATGAGATTCCCTGCATTTCTAGATTCTCGTATCGAACTGCCAGAGTGCTAAAAGAAATAGAATTTACAATTTAATGTGTAATCTAAACATTTATATCCAAGTCGTTATGTATTAAACACGTCATTTTTCACTTATTGCCTTAATACTTGAAAGAGAAATACACAACATAAATATATATATTAATCGCGTTTTAATTAATATCTTCACACAACAAAAGAAACAAACATTCACACCATGTGATTTAATAAATGTATCATTAGTATTTCCATATTTAAACAATGTGAACGTATTAAAAGGTTTAATTTTAGGAAGGATGATATACATACGTTTGAATTTCTGATTCCTGCATATTGTCTGAAATACATTCGCACATAAATTATAAGAACTATAGTGAAATATAAAAAGCTTTTTTTTTTTAAATTCTCGTAACAAGATGATGTCACATCTTAAATTAGTTTTTGCTTATGACATAGGAATAAATGTTTATTTGTAATTTATTATTATTATTAAAAAACATAAATATGTACATGGTCTGTATATGAAAACATATAAAGTTAGTAGGAATATTAGTTTTCAAATAGCATTCCAGTAGCAAAATTATCCTTTTAACAAACCATGACCCTGGATTGAAAGCAAGTGACCGCACAACACTTGAAACACAACACAGAAGCATAAATACACTTTGGATAAAAACATGTTTAATAGGCAAATAACCTCACACTTTGCATAACTTAATATGTATTTATTATCATTATCATTATGCATTATCATTGTTTATCGGCTAATACAAAACGGTTTGGAGTTCCGATGCATGTGAATTAAACCACGAGGGAATTGGCATCAAAACGACAAATCAGTGTTTATTAGCCGATAAACAACGATAAGGCAAACAATATTTGGCTTCTAACATGATGTAACGATATTTTCTGCAATTAAAATGCGAACTATATTTTACAGTAATGGAACTATTGTTTATTGTTTATTGGTAGTTTAACAATGGTGATATGGATTCTTTGTCCATAGAAAACTATGCGAGCATCGTGTGAAAAAAGTTGAAGTAAATAAAAATTAATATAATAATATTGCAATCATTCAGTAATATTTGGAACTGCATTTAAAACCGGGTTTTCCACTTTGAATGATGCTTACTTCGAGATTCGAGATATGCTTACTTCGAGATGAATTGTCCGGTCTGTGCCTGGTGCTCAACGGGGCAGCAGTCATAAAGACTTTTTCATCAGTTGGTGGTTGATCTGTGGTAGATGTGGTAGGAATACTTTCATAATGGTGCATGAACGCGGTGGTCGTTTCGTTGTCGATGTTTTCTTCACTATCTTCGATAATTTCGACAACAGCGGGAAGTGGGACAGTGTTGTTGTGATCGTCGGACAGTGATTCGGATCTCTTTGGTGCATTTGAGCTTGCATCATCAGGGGGACTGTATGCTACAACAAAGGACACGCTGATAAATCCCTGGGGACGAATGCTTACTGCTTTGAGTATGCAGACATCGGAAATCGCATCATCAGCAATAAACAAATATTGAGCAATCGCTAGATAACATATCCAACACATGTTATATGAAATAAGTTTATTGAAGTAATTAAGCAATTTTGAGGTCATGATATCACTTGTGGTCTTAGAAAAGTTCCAGCTAATGATATACAAATACCTATACAAATAAACTCAATTGCACTACTTTCTTTTATTTTCCAAATTTATTTACGTTGCATGTACATAGACACGTTAAATAAATCAATCTTATTATTGAATGCATCGAATTGAAAAGTTAAAAGTCTTTAATTTGAGGCAAGAAGCAAATTGCCTATAGAAAAGTACATACGAATTACATATGTTGTGTATATAGTTATATCACAGCCATATTATATATTTGACAAGCCGTCTATATATTTTTACATGTACTGTATAGGTTAAAACAAAGTTTATTTAGGTTTACAAAAAGCTGTACGCATATACAACCTGGGTGCACGTAAAGGTTCCGGTAGATGCAAATGGTCACCGTGGCAGTAAGAATCACCAATACCAATGCGCATGCGCCTCCAATGCTCAAAGTTAATTTCAGATCCACAGTACCTGGTATTAATATTATGAGATGCTTTACTGTTGTTACACAAATGTTAAAACTTTCATCCTAAACAAAATTACATGATATTAATGTAGGCTGCTACTAGTAATATAGATTTAACAAAATTTACATTACTGCGTATGTTATAAATAACGTATATAAAAAACAAATATCTGTATTTTGTTTCCATATAGTACTAAACTGTCTTTTGTGTTTAAAATTCTTAATTAATTTATACATGCATATTTATTTCGATACGTTTTTCTGCTAAATAACGTAACGTAATTGCATGACATCATGTCCGTTGTATAATTGTAATTTTATTGTGATGAAGGCGTAAGATAACTTGAAATGAATTATGTCACGTCTTGTTGTTGCTGGTTTTTTCCACAAACAATGTAAATAAAAATGTTCATAACACGATTATTGTATTATGATGCAATTCAATACTCCAATACTGTATTAACAGGAGAGAACTTAATATTAGAATATAATGAAGTCAGTTGTCTTTATTTATGGTAATTTACTAATGAATCATCTAATTAGACATGGCATTTACATTACATTCAGAAAATGTAAGTTATACAAATGTTTCAAATTGATATCATTACATTTGAAATGGTCAAGGAAAGTATTGCTGTTTAATATGACACAGTACAACACATCGCATTTAATAAAATGAACAATAACACGTGTTTGTATTTTTAACAAGTCAAAAACATGTAGTGATTAATATAATATTAATAATACAATGCAGTAAGATGAAAATCGATACTAATACGATAAGGTTCGAAACCATTAAATCAATTACCGAAGCGTTCATAGCAAAACGTCCTCTTTCAGTATTTTCCATGTGTTGCGAGTATGATAACTTTGGAAAAAATGCTACTCTTAACATTAAAAATGGAAAAAAAAAACAAGTTTCGGTAACGTTTTTCAAAACTATTGATATCAGACTGAGACGTCTAATATTTCGTCTACCTAATGTTGATATATAAGTCGCCAGATTCGTCGCTAGCTAAAGTTTTAGTGTTGTTAAGATTCGATGTTGTGGAATTATCGGCTGATACTGATGTGGTATAGCTTTCTGATGGTCATGTTTATGGTCATGTGTATAGTATTTGCAAAGAACACGTATTAACATACATACATACATGTTCATTCATACTGCTTGTCATGATGTAAATTTACCATACCCAAAACAAGACATGTCTTTAAAAAGACCATTGGGGTTGAAATTAATATTGAGATGTCATTTTTTGCCCTAAATATAATTCAAGAGGACCAAGATGATCGATTACATGACTTCTCGGACCCCAGATTGTTCGGTATCTACTTAGGAGATTTCTCGAGCCCCAGATTGTTCGGTCCCTACAAAGGAGACTTCGCGGACACTAGATTTTTCGGGCACCATAAGAAAACGTATCGGACCCAAAATAAATTTAAGATAAACTCATTTATAATATATGTACCATAAATAAACCGATCATATACAGCCCATGTTTTCAATAGTGGTATAGGAATAAGCGTAATACTAGTTGTTTACGTAAACGTAGTTGATACATTAATTTTTCAGGCAAAGTTAACAAATTAACATTGTCAGAAAATAATAGCGGGAACAAATTAACATTATTATTATTATATATATATATATATCGGACAGGTGTACATAGTTTGTTCAATAATATTCTATATGTATTATTAATATTACACATAGTGTATTCATGCTACGCAAATGAAGTTAAAGTTACTTAAATAACATTTTGACGTACTTCTTTTACCCCGTGTTTACTTCTTTAAAGATGATGAATATTTTTATAACTTGAAAAACATCTGCTGGAGAAGTTGATAGAAAGGTGCAATTATAACTAATTCTTAATAAAACGCAACAACAATTCAAATATAAATTAACATTCACAGTAAGTATTTAAATATAAATTCCCCATTCATTTAAATTCTCGGGTTTAGGATTATCCAGACGCTAATTGATGCGTGTGTATTAACACAGCTTTACCGCGCGTTATTTTCATAATGATTCACTCTCCTACTGGAGTGCGTTGTACTCGCTAAAATTAATTCACGGGCACGACAGTCGGTCACAAAGTACAACAATATTTTTACACAATGATACAATAATAGGAAATATAAGCGCCATGAAGTTGCAATACTTTTTTGCTTATTTATCAGATAAATACCAGATATATACCACTTTATATGTTGTGCTTGTCAGAAGAAAAACACCATTGACAGGCAGACGTGACGCGAGCTCAACATGCAGCATTGTACGTTGTAACCGACTGTCGTGGCCGTGAATTGTAGCATTGTAAGTGCTATTTATAGAGCGCGCCGATTATGTAGGCTAAATAAAATAGTTATTTCATTATGTCCATGAATATAACATTTTGACCATGACATACAATGAGTAAAATTGTTTATAATTATGTTCAGTTATTTAGTGTATGTCGAAGATATGTTGATAACTTAAAATTGTAATCGCTTATGTTAACAATTATGTAAATCTTAATCCTCAAAAGTATGCAACAGTTACTGTTATACATTAAACCATTGTTGTGAGGTTGCGTTCCCTAAAATCAGAAAATTTACCTATTTATATTGGCATTAAATTTTCCTACTGCATAGTCATCGCAAAAAATCTAGTTCAAAAGTGATTTTAGACAGCTTCGCCGAAATAAAAATGAGTTTCAATTTCATTTCGAGCATCCAGAAGAAAGCTTGCCATTTTCCTATCAATTACAACTTCAACAAGTTATGAAACAGTTACAGTATTGTATTACAACCATTTCCAAATTGTAAATATGTACATGTCTTACCTATCACCTCTGTTACTGTTGCCGTGTTGTTTAAAAATGTACTAGCTGTCGTTAATGCGTCTGTTATTGGCTCCACAATTGATGTCGTTGTACATTCGCTGGTTTCTAAGAAAATAATATATCTTAACACATTTGTATATTGGATATTGTGATCACCCACTCTATGGCTCGGACAAACTGACTTGACACATACCTAAATGCGCGAATATACCGAAGGTTGAGGGTGTTGAACTGTCGTATCTGTGCTTAAGATTTATTTCTTAGATAAAATAGTTTCATTCTGAACCCACGATACATTTGATTATTATGAAGCAACTTATAAAATACATCAGCTTTAAATCGTCTCAGTTAGGGTTCAGATAGAGATTATCATGGTTAATTTAGATTAAACAAAAGATTATTAATTAGTGTTTACATGAATAGACATTCCACTTAATGTTACATGTATTTTAAACGCTTGTTTTCAAATATAAAACAGGTACATGCTATGCTGAATTACTACACAATTTATAACCATTAAGAAATACATTCTAAGTTACTTTTTTTTTATTTCCTGCTTTATTGCATTGTTATATATGCAATGGCAAAGAACAAGTGCAATCTGGACCATTGCATTCTGTCACAAACAGTAGATAAACATGTTATTAAAAAATTTAATTCGGGTATGGAGTCCTGATTTAAATTCGATTGTTAAAAAAACGTTTTACATTGTACATTATCTGCGTATTACGCATTATTTAATAGGACAAAACAATGGTTATTAAATCGTCAATTACAACATATTGATTCATTATCTATATCATCAATTTGATCTGCAGACACGGCCGATGAACGATCGATGCTAGATGAACTTTACACGGTTTTCAATGTATAAAATAATGGAGTAGATACTATTTGAGCCGGTATATCTTGTCTGCACTGCAATCAAGAATTGAAACATTTGAATTCATTAAGTAAATGCTAACGAAACATTGATAAGCGTTGTCAAAGCATACCTTGACTGGCTAAAATTATTTTCGCACTCGAATTAAAAGTTGTGTTTAAGTAAACCATACAGTACCATATGTCCCCACTATTGACAATGCTGTCATCAGATATGTGGCATATGACTCCAGTTCTATTTATACACACACATTGCATTGATTCAACTTTATCACGGCCTATATCAGAACATCCAGCTCCAATGTATTGTACTTCCGCCATAGTTTGCCAACTTTGGTCACTATCTCTAATTCTCAAAAATGTCCAATACCCGTTACCACCGCTGCAGGAAACGTCTACGTTTGGTGCACGCAACACGTTAACGTCGATCCGTGGTTCTCTGGACACTGAAAAGCAATTAATAATTGTCCAACTTCACTAAACATTAACATAAGTGTTTGCCATTTCGACTATTATACCGTTCATATCATAACATATATTATAAAGCGGTTCATATCACCAAATCAAAAAGAGTGTATACATTTTGATTGCATTTTCCATATTAATTAAGACAATCAATAATTTTGAAGAAGCCTATACTTCCAATATCATTTTACTATGCATGTTCTGTAATAATGAGTTTGGTCGCTAAGATCATGCATGTTAAGCGATAGAAAACGATGATTTTTTACTGTTGACTAAGGCTGCACTGCATACACGCTGGGTCATCAGTCCCATATCTGATGTAGGGCACTAAATTGGTTTATTAATACAATATGTACTGTGTGTTGTGCGTTAGGGTTAACTTGGCTTGTCCTGTGTATTTTGTTAATGTCCGTAAAGCAATTGTAAATTAACAGCTTAATCATTATCTATAAGTGATTGCACATGGTATGCACATTGCCTGAACGCCAGTCTACATATCGTGAGATATATTATAGTGTATACATAAAACTTAAAAACTACCTGACATGTGCATACAATTTCTGCATTTATGCATTCGCACAAACATTGATTTTTCTTAAATCACTTGACATCGATGAACCTGACAGCTCCAATATATCAAATTTACGTGCATATATCGAGCAGCAAATGCATTGAGCATCTATTTTTGGAAAAGTTATTATTTTATGAATTCTATAATTTCTATACGAATACAGATGAAAAAAAAATACAATAAAATGCTGTCCTAAAGGTTTACCAGATCTACATATACAAAATGTCACGCGTTTTGGTACTGGGGTGGTTTGTATAATCAAGGATGAATGCTCATACTTTACATATTAATGGACTACTTGGCCATTAAAGCCTTTCATTTTGCCATCACAGCTCATCGGGATAATTAAACAGTGAATGCAAGTAATTAGCTCAAAATTGTCCTTATATACATCTGACTTACGTAATTCAAATGATAGTTTGTTAGATAAAGTGTTACATTAAATGAGCCGCCAGCTTAATAAGACGACATGATACTCTCACCACGTATTACATGCAAGAACAATCCGGTCAATCTTATCGCCGAAATTAGCAACTTGCGCAAATATTACAAACATCAATTAAATCCCGTTCATATTTGACATGAAACAGCTTTTAGAATCGCAAACGCCACTGGACTTAAAACTGTTCATTGAGGCATCAAAGGAAGAAACATGTTGCAGAACATTTCAACTCCCAGGGACACAAGATGGAAGTCATGGGCAGAGCAAAAGATAAGGCGCGTATTTGCGTAAATACGCCATTCTGAAACCTCTGTTACGCAATTACATTTATATTTGATGAGTAACAAGACTCAATTAAAATACCCAATACGCAAAAAAAAACGGCAATCTCGGTGCGTAAAGAGATGACTGACATGGATACAAAATGACCGATCAATGTGTACAAAACAGCCGAAAATGATCAAATGGTTGTGAAATTGTTTTTGAAATGACAAGACACCCGAATCAGTCTGAGTGGATGTTGTTGTTTTTGTACATAACATAAATCGCAACTGTCCATTCGAGATTAACAACGTTGGAATTCTTTATTTATGTTCAGTGATTTCAAAATGCTTTGGTCATGTTAGTGATTATTCCAGGAAAAATGTCGCACATTCAAAGGCAGGCAAAACGAATTTAAATTGTACACAATCAAGGTATTACTGACTTTTGTTTGCCTTGCAATCATCGTCATCGTCGACTTCCATTATCGAGCATATTTTCATAACATTATTAGCAAGGTTTTTAGTGCAACCCAATTTGGTGTACCCTAAATTCGACGATAATATTTTTATTGTAATATGCAAAATTATTAAACTAATCAAAAAACCATCGAAATATTCAGTAATATTTTACATGGCTTTTTCACATTGGCATTCGATCTTATGAATAATATCAAAACATCGAGGTTACATATAATTCCAGGACAATAACATAATGCCTTGTTTCCGACGTCATTTAGGCCACAAAAACACATGGCAAAAATTGACAAGAATATTATTATTTATCAGTGTGAATGTTTGTAGCAATCTTTTATTTTCTGTCAACATCGTGTCAACTAATTAGACCTCATCTTGAAAACCTAGCATTCTTTACCGTCCGTCCGTCCATCCGCCCGTCCTTCGGATTTTTGTGCCGCGCAGAATAACTGCTAGAGTGATGAATCTGTATAAGCATATTCATCGGCATCGGGGCATGTGCACCTGGGTATTTTGGTGCAGTTTGTTCCGACATCAGCGGAGTTATGGCCCTTTTTATAGCAAAAAATGACATGTTTGGACTTGTGTCGAGCGTAATTTAAACTTTATAAACATTCAAGTATTAATCAGCATGTGAACTTGTGCACCAGGGAATTTTGGTGCAATTTTGTTCAGACATCAGGAAAGTAATGGCCATTTTTTAGGTAAACATTACATTTTTGGCCTTGCGTCGCACGTAACTCAAAATGTATTACTGCTGAAGTGATGAAGTGACGTATTAATCAACATGTGCACCTGGGTGTTTTGGTGCAGTTTTTTCCGCCATCAGTGTAGTAATGTCCCTTTTGTTAGTAAAAAATGACCTTTGTGGATTTGTGTCGCGTTTAGCTAAAAAAGTATAACTTGTAATACAGATTACATCATTTATTATTGTCCACCAAAACTGGAAAATATGAATATTATTTTAATAATAATATGTTTTAAACTCATTTCCATTCTGTTATCAAGATGTTTATGCACTCTTCTTAATTGTTTTTTATTTATCATATATTGCAACGATCTCTGTAACACGGTCTGAATTAATAAAAACATTCCCGATGGACATGCCATGTTTTTTACTATAAACACGATTGATACATGTATTTTAATTATATTATTATGCAAATATATATGTTTCAATACATTATTTTACCTAAGCGTTGCCGTGAAAAATTGTCTAATGTCGTCCTTTAGCTGTATTTAGTCAGTTTTATTTAAATAAATTTAAAAGGTTCTATTTAAAATAGGCAAAGTCAAAATAATTATGTCTGGCATCGTATTCATTCCAAATTACAGCATGTATGTTTGACACGTGAATCCAAAATTGTATAAACAATAGTGTATGGTTCTGATGACGTACCTTCATATGCAGTACTGCTGACAATTCCAGAACCAATTCTATAACTTACACATCGCCATTGGCCACCGTTACTAATAGTGTGTGCACTATCCGAGATATTGCATACGATTAGGCTGTACCAGTTGTTAATGCACGTGCATTGTATTGCACCCTGAGGAAACTTAGAGTTCACGCTGCATTTGTGCTCAGTATAGTTGACATAGACTGCTTTTCTCCAAAACTGCATCCCTTTGTATTTTCTTTCAAACTCTACATATCCATCGGCTTCCTTATGAACGGTGCAAGATATTTCCAACGTGTTTTCGGACAGCACTTTGAGATCCATCAGTGGAAATAAATGCCGTGCTGTAAGTGACATTCAAAATAATTGTTTAATGAGTGTGCATATTATTTTGTCACTATAAACGTAGTTACAATAAAAGAATACTAAAAAATAACATATTAAGTAGAATGAAAATAAGAAATTAAGAATGTAATTTAGATTGAAAATGCAGTGTCTATTTAATAAAAAATATGTTAATATTGAAATATATTAGTGACGAAAATAATCACTTACTGTAACATGTAATACCACTGATATTAAGTATTAAACGTGTTGTTAACATAATGTTATCAATTGATTCTTTCAATAATGTGTTATATTCAATATGCGATAGATATTAAATGTATTCTCCGCAACTTATCCAGGAATCTTGACTGTTGATTAAAACAGTAATACTTCTGATGGAATCGTTTGAAAAACAGGACTTTTAATACACACAGAACATGAGGAAGGGAAAGTACGATTCGACAAGTGTACATATGGGTCGGAGGAGCGGTGACAGACGACTTCTAGGGCAGAAATCGATGCGCGCGCATTCGAAAATTGCATTAGGTTTGATATTTATGATTTGTATTGGTTATATTGAAATTAACAGAATGTAGGAGGATACTAAACATGAATACAGTTAACAAACTGTCCATTAAACGCCCGGCGATTTTCAAGTTAAAAATCATGATATTTCCTTTGGACTAATACAATTTCCTGCCAAAAAATGCAAATGCCTGATTAAGAAATTAAGCGGGGTTTGTGTGTGTTTGTTTAATATAATAATAACCTAATATTTATGCAATTAGTTAACATAAATACTGTAACAGTTTATAAAATCACAGTGCGAAGACCTTTCACCTATCTGATATGATAATTGCAACAGCAGAGATATATAGTTTGGTTGAACACGTCACAAAATCATCTTCAGTTGTCACGGTGCGAAGGTTTCAACAGTCAACTTGACTTGGACGATTTGACACGTTTTCAAGAAAAAAAGAACGCGGTAACATCGCCTGTTTTTATAGTTTTGTAAAATAGTGCATATTCGTCCGTATTAAGCGCTAAAAACTCAGATTCACACCTGTCTCATCTTTCAGAGATCATAATATCATAATATACCTGCAGTTTGCAGTATTTGTTTTCTTTGACCGTTCAAACAGTATAACCGCAGTTTTAAAGGAACACATTCACACTGTGGGTAATACACACTTAAAAATGGCATCGATTCCAAAGATAACATAAACACTATAAAGAAAGTGAAATAAATTTCATGACCCAGAAATACTGGCAATGGTATTTTTTTTATTGATACACATCAATATGATACAATTATAAAGAGTTTGAAGCGCTTTCAATATTTTGGAAAAAAAGTGTATTATATACAAACCATTTAAGCACTCGTAAATGCATGTCCGGCTGACCAAGCGGATAGGTTGAATAGACTCTTCATGCTTAGGTCGTAGCTTTTCAGTGCATATACAAAAGCGTAAAATGAACATAGTGACACACTAAAAATAATAAAATAATTGGTATATATTTCGATTTCAAATGGAAACAAATATAACTTTAGGTATAAATAGTTCTATAAACGGCATGAAGGGTTATCTGCAATAAATGTAAGCACACTTTCTTTAGGTTATAGACTAAAAACGCATCATATTTTGTCACTTTCATCTGCTTATTTTGCAAAAACGTGTTATAAAAGTAAATATATCAACATTAATAGATAATGTGTTAATATACTCTATAGGTTTATATAAGGAACTGTATTGTTAAAAGGGAGTGCATTTAGAGCTAATAAAGGACCAATAGTTATTACCATAGTCCTTTATCATACATGTAACTAAGTGCCTCCTTTAAAATAACCTCTTATTTTGGCTAATATGTATACGCATGTTTATCAACCAAAATAAACACGAGTACATTGCTAATCGAATGAACGTATCTATGTATGAACAGCCTTAAAAAGGGTAGTAATAGAAATGTAATTTGAAACAACAACAATAACAAATACATGGTATTAAAGATATTGTTTTATCTATTAACACAATATCTACTATTTTCCATCAAACATGAATTATTCAGTGGCAGCTCTTGATCTCTACGACATATCACTACCAAAATATGAAATATGAATCAGAGTTGGGGTAGTTTCAGACGGGATATGTTAAATTCAGAAACTGTTTATCTATCAATAAATACATGTTTAAAAGATAACTCAAATGGAAACATGCACAGAAGTAACAAGTTATTGCAGTACATTGGACGTATTTTTCAAAGAGAAAGTAATGCTTTGTGCAGAGATACTTGTAATGAAAACGTCTTGGCGACACTTAATTATTGTGATAATGAGTAATGTAATATTGCAATAGAACAGGACATGTTAAATCAATCTGAACAAAGATTGCTGTCTTTTTGCATAGTTAATGCCTAGATTCAAATGAACTGCATACTAAGAACATAATAAAAGAATTAGTTGATGTAGACGGGCCTAGGTGAGGTTACCGTCTAAGTGCTGAATCTAGTTATTGTAATGTGTATCTATGCGTTTTTTCACCAAACATGCGATTACGATTCTTTATGCAAACGTATTTGCCATGAGGGGATTTCTATGAGGCCTAGTGCATAACGTTAATACATAGTGGACGATAACAAGACATTACAACGGAAATAAAAAGGTTAGTATGATATTGCAAATACAGCACTAGAATTATCACATCAGAATTTAAGTGAAATGTTTTCGTTTTTATTGCGGATAATTATATAATGTTCCGATTGGTTCATATAATAATATGCACATACACGTTGCACTAATTGTTTGTCTAGATTGTTTAGACTAAATAAATTTCATAGAATAAACGAAATGTAAAGAAACATGACTGACATGTTTGAAGTTGAGCTGTATGTGCATGTATCAAAGAAAAGGGGATTCATAATTGATTACCTCTGTGTCAGTCTTTCAAAGCGGCCAATCATACAACACTGCCGATGGCTTTTAACTGTACAAAATGAACAGCTTAAAGTCATGTCTTAATCATACTGGCGGTTGTAAAACAGATAGGCATCGGATACTAACAATTGCTAAGTTACGAGAAATATCTACAGATGCTTATTGTAAGCCGCTGACACTACCTGAACGTTGAAAGGCCGTCATTGTTCAACGAAACTACAGACTATTGTTACTTTTACGTTGGCAACCTGCCGGAGCTTACACTGATGAACTAATGCACACGTGTATCAACATTTTGTATTTACAGTGTGTTTGTGTAAATCCTTTAATGTCAAATCCAGCAAACGGGCACACTGTGTAATACATACAATAAAAGCTATGCTAACAGTGAATATATCTGAGCCGTTTCATGGGAAAAGCTGTATTTATGACAAAATTTTCGATTTTAGTTTTTTGGATTTAAAACAACGCCAATAATCTTTGCTTTTGAATCATATCAAAATTATAAATATATCTCAGATACTTTTTAAGATATTGTTATTTGAAGAACTCCACTACTAGAGTATTTTCCGACATCAAAGTTTGTAAATCGCGCACTTGTTTCTATACTTGCTGTATAATCAAGAACTCGTTCAACATGTTTTAAGAATCAACTACTTTGTTAACACAACTCATTCTTACATCAGTATTCATTGTTTGCAGTTATTTCTTTTGCTAGGGTATGTCTTAGAAAGAGGACCAGTTCTAAATTGTTGCTTAGCAACCATATGCTAAAATATAAACTTTATCTGAAAACATTAGATTCATTGTACATTTATAAGTGTAAACTGCTACAGGTTGAAATAATTAATGATAATGCATATTGAAATATATTTTAAATATGCTTTGGTGAAATTAACCAATAGAAACATTAATAATACCATCATAACAAACCTATATCAAATGATCGCACAAATTCGAGATTTAAAACGGTTTCATGTGAATAAGTAAGGGTGATAAAACAATAAATGATATACGTTGGAGTTGTATTTAAACACAATTGCAGCTGTTAAGACCACATATCTAAATTTATTTATTAACCACAGAAAAGTATTTATTTGCGTTTTTTATTTTTCATTAGTAAGCACTGTTTCCATGGCAACAATCCGCAGTTTTATACACACATTTTCTTGTAAACACTGCTTTTTATTTCACATTTAACTGGTTAACTTATATCCTATTCATATCAAAAGAAAGAACATACTGAATTTCTATCGGTGTAAAACTAATATTTGGTATGTCAGATGTCATATTTGTAACTACAAAATGTGAAATACAACACTTTTACCACTCTGCACGCAATAATTAAATAAATGGAAATAGGACATGCATTGTCATTTTGGATTGGCGGATTGTAGTTTGAAGCTATTTCTGTCGTATTTTATCCACTATCCTCTGACAGTCTTGGACTTAGTACCAAATGTGAACACATAAACAGCAGTTGTGACATTGACATCCATACATTCGACATCCGTTGCCATAGTAACCGTAGCAGGACCTACCGTCATACTTCAGAAGACGGATACTTCCCGAATAAAGAAAGTGTGGCAACTATTATTAAAGATTAACACATCCACATCCTACCTAAATACAGTTACTACAAACTGACAGAATTCATCCAATAGTTCCAAACATTTTATACTTTGTTTTTACATTTGACATGCAGATCTCTTCATAATCACTTCTCCAAATGTGGCGCCTTTTCTCTTACATGTTCTTACGGACATGGTTATTGAATTTTAACAGAAAACCGTATTACCATCGATTTATTTTGACAATGACTTGTAAACAATATTAATGGAAACAAAACACATACTTATTGATTAAGTGCTGCTATATATGCGAACATTCAACAATGCTTGTTGTAATAAAACATTTTGTTTAAATTCAAGGAGTTCCTTGCCGCTGGTATAACTTATTATAATTAATACGTTCAACATAGTTACCAATTTAGTAAAAGACTGCAGCTGTGTGGCCCAATGTCTTACCTCCTGAAGTTGAAGTATACATTTAATAACACCAAATCCTAATTCATATAACGTCAATGTGTTGAATGAACGCAGCCACATCATTGCAAGTCCAATCATGACACACACGTACATGTTGATTTTACATTACATAGTTTTAATAGTATAGCTTATAAAAAACACCCAAAGACGCAGCAGCACCCATATCAGCGGAAATGCTTGTTGTTTTTTCGTTGATTTGTTTGTGGCTTCAAAATTTAAATATATCTGTCAGTATCGTGTATGAATTCAAAAACATGCATTTTGTAATAACAATTATAAAGCAAGATAAATATGACTGTTTCGATATAAAACTTTTTTTAATGTTCATAGCAGAATGTGCTAAGGCTACTCTACCACGGAACTTGTGCTGTTATAAGATAAGCTTATCATTGCACACTTACCAAATATCCGAGATGGACATCTACTTGGTGATGGTAGTCAAAAGAAGTAAAGGACATCAACGACATGCCAACCAGTAACAGTTGTTACACGTCTTCTGGTCATAAACCAATCAAGTTTTGGTTATTTATTGTCCTGTAAATGGTATCTAAATTATAGTCACCTTACTATTACATTTCTTCATGAACAGAATATGTTACTAAATAAAAAAAATCTTAATTAACTGTATATAAAAAGCCTAAATTATCGATGCAAGTAATTGAGGCATAACACAGGTAATCATACAAAAATCCATATATATCATGATGATGTTATATTCTTCAAAAACCAAAACTGGATAACAAAAACGTCAAATAGCTGCACCGATGTAGAAAATTGCAACACTTGTGAAGGCCATATCATTTTATGAAATATACGCGCAATAAAATTGTATATGGTGAACAAATGTAATGCACAGTATTAGTTCATTTGTAACCAAGAAATCTAAAAACAAATTGTATTGAGTATTTGAAGATTTTTGTATCATTTCAAAATTATCTCTGTTTTGTTTACATACAATTAAATAACCAACTAATCTGGTATGTAAATACTGTTCAAAGGTGAATCTATAAATTTGGATAGTCCTCTGATTTGTGATGTTTTAATGCCACACTTGTTACATATTTAAGGTTGTAAAGTAGTCTTTTATAAGACTCAACTATATAAGGAAAAAGCCCTGCGTTGCATAACAAGCTACTGGTCTTCGGAGACTACATATTCTTCACTATACACAAAATTATTTAAAGTATATATTTAAATTCACAATTATCGTTTCCGATGTATATTGTTTATATGTACTAATCGCCAAATAGTTGGTTCTTTTATTAAATATAAAACACATTGAGTTGATGCCTGGATCCAACCCAGTCACATTCCTATAAACAATTACCGACATTTTAATTTGTACATACACTACGCTCTAAAAGTTCATGTGGACAGTACATATTGCTATGCATTTATTTAAACTATAATTTCAGTTCAGTATTTAATTGCGTGATAGCATTAAAAGAAGAGCCCTTAAAAGAATTCATAAAACGTAAAAACACGTTTTAAACTTACAAAATTTACAATCGTTACAAATGTCCATGAACAGAAATGGCGGCATGTTTTCTTTTATATTCTGTCCATTAATATGCTATTTTATATATAAATAATGGAGTAATTGCGATGATAAAATATAAAAGATCTCACTTACTTGTATATTTAAATCCATTTAACGTTAAATATCCCTTTTTGCCCTGTAAGCAAAATAACATCCACATGTTTTTGCAATGACGAAATTGCGCAATTAATGTGACGTCATTTCAAAGTCGATTTTCTAACGTTATAACTGATGTCACGAATACAGGTTTTGTTGCGACACGGTCCATTTGTATTATATGCTTTTCAGTGAAATATCGAATTTTATTGGTGAAATTAAAGTTAATATTTTCACTGTTGGAGCAGTGAAAAAAGATTTTTTATGTTCACTGCAGTGAAAATATAACATAAAATGGACTACTTATTCATAAATAGCATTGATTTAAAATTAGTGGTTAACAACCCTTGGCACATTTATATACATGTACAGTATGTACATGCATGTGTTTACATAAAAACACACGATAAAAGTCAACACAATTATAATTTAGCGACAAAGACTCACGAAACATTTCACGTCTGTTAAATAAAATGCTGAAAACACATTTAATTCTTTTAAGAAATAACAATCTTAAGACTACTTCATTTGTATATATTCGTATTGTGCTTTAGTAATGATCTTTGGAACAGAATGGAAAAAAACAACACATTTGTTGACACCATCTGGAATACGGCTTTCTCTTACGGCAATTGCTTACGTTTTCTCATTCTAACTTCAAACCAGCGAAATGTACTGCGATTTGTCATCACGCCCGCGTCGATCTAGATTCTAGTAACGACTGCATTCCGTATCCGTCCTATAAGGCACATACAACTATAGTTATTTAACGTCAAACATACCACTTGTAGAAACATTTAGAGTGTATGTTTATTGATAATATTAATAAGAGTTACCTCCTGTTGTCGCAGCTGGAGTTTGACTTTGTTTATATTATATTATCAGTGCAGTTTTATTTTAGTAAGGTTGTAAGGCCATTTTTATTAAGGCCCATGTATCGCGACCATCTAATAAACATAAAACTCGTTCTAAAATGTCGCATTTAAACATGTTATATTTAACCTTAACTTCTAAGTTCTGAATCCAATCTCTGAGTCACAAACAAATTATCACATGGTTTAATAAGGTTTTAAATGATCTTTGTCAGGATACATTCCTATTGATTTCCGGATCTGTATCAACATCTGGAAATATATAAATACATACAAACTCATAGCATCTTACAGTAACTGTAATGCCATTGTAGAAATCGCCAAATTAACCCAAATAATCACATACAAATGTTTAAGCTACACAATGATGTTTATTAATGCATTTAAATTAGTTTACAATGGACATTTATCCCAGCTATTACATTATGCGGTTTTCTTACCGTCAGAAACGTTGATCTCGGCGAATGTCATAATAGAAATCGGTTCTTGCGCTGTTATGAGTGTGGGCCCAGTTCTGGATGTCGACTCTTTGTCCTGCGTCGTCGTTTTGCTTGATATCTGGGGAATGATAACCATTTCCATTGATGGCGTTCAGGGGAATAATTTCGTAGTGGTAAGTTGCTGTTGGTGTATTGAAGTGGGAATTTTCACCCATGTCCATTGATGACGTTAAGGTAATATTTTGGTAGTGGTAAATTTCTGTTATTGTATTCCCTTGATTTTTGCTCGTTGTGCTTATAGTGCTCGGTAATGCAGAACCGACAGCACTCCGCAATCTTATGGTAATGTACATGTGTGTTCTCTTCTGGGTTCGTCTCTTAGTTGCTCATCGTAGTTGTCGTGGCTTGCTGATCTGTAATATATTATCGATTGCTGAATTTTAAGGGTTGGCAACTGTAAAAAAAACTATATATCTGGTAAAGTGTTTCTTTCATATAGCTTACAGTATACTATATATATTCAATAGACTATTATTATGTCGTAATTTATATTTTTACTCGGCATACCAAAGCGATGAAAATTGATTTTCTTCTCCAGATATATTACTGTTTCCAGTATACGCAGATGGACACAATCGTTGCTATAACAAGCATTAAACCCAAAACTACACTGATGATACTTTCCCTGTTAGAAAATGCTGTAGAATAGCATTAATTCCATTAACTAGATGTAACGGTTGCTACAATACTGCGGTGTTATGTGTCGGATTAATTGTTGCCCTTGCCTGTCTGTCTGGTCCATCTGTCTCTAGTCATGTACATGCGTTTATGCTATACAATATAAACCAACTACTTTTTTAGTATTTGTTATAGATTATCTTTTAAGAAATAATTGGCGGGTTAGGGTTAGTTATTGCGGTAATAACCAACGTTTTGGAGTTCCGAAGCGAAGGAATTAAACCACGAGGGCGGAAGCCCGACTTGTTTGATAACAAGAATCGGCACGACAAACCGTTGGTTATTACCGCAATAACAAACGCCAACCCGTCAATTATTTCGATTCTAACATGATCTTATATAGAATGCGTCTGTATTTAAAGGTTATGAATGAGAACTATATGCATCTATACTCCGCCCATTTTTCCGCAAAGTACGTTCACACGTGTATTTCATTGACGTAAATAAATTATAACAATTCCAAATATCGTCAGCTTCATTGATTAACATCATACTTAGGTTAGTGGAAATTAAAAGCATATTATCAACACGTAAACCTTTTTTTTGTTAACTTAAATATAAAATAAGGCGTACACATGTGGTTTTAATGCGCTACAAAATGCAGAAAAGATTGTCAAACTGTTACTATCCCGCGTTTAAGTACGTGCATTTTACGGAGCAATTCCTTTGAATTTCTGAACTATTTTCAAAACATTTGGCTCCGCTCATAATTTGTTGCAGAATAACCCACGGTTCATTTCCTTCTTTATCTTTAGAATTCTTCTTCATTTTCATTGTTGAGTCATATCTGACCATGTCTAAGATACAATTTGTGATGATCACACACGAATTATTAATTGTTTAACATTGCTTTAATATATATATAGAGGATTGCTAAATAAAATAAATATTGGCAATATAAAAGTAGATATATAAACGGAAAATAATCAAACCAAAATGGCCACAGGAAAAACTTTGCGAAACCGAAATTTTGCAAGTACCCTTTTTCATTGAGATATTACTATTTTACATAATGTATTCGTTAAAACGTTTAAATGTGATCAATAATTGATGATGTTGACATAAAACATGCTTTTCTTTCATTATGAAGTATATGTGCAAAATCGGCTTTAACGTGGGATTTTTCCATTTTCCCTGTTTTTTTTTTTGTTTTCCCACGTATTTTTTTCCCACTTGTTCAGGCTGGAAAAATAATCCCATGGGATTTATGTAAATTTTAAAACCGTGTATGTATATCTTTTATATGTATAAAAATTCAATATAACCATGATACAATCGTTATGTATAGACAAAATATTATATTTGGCTGTAATAAGAAAATGCCATTTTTAAAGTGTGAAAAAAATCCCATGGGATTTTTATCTTATTTTGCTAGATTATCTCATGTCCTTCTAAGATATACTGTGTTTAATCTTAAAATAAGCAGTAAACATGTGTTTGATGCGTTTTTACGTGTTTGAAAAAAATTTAAATCTCATGGGATCTTTTTCCCTCTTTCCAAAATGGGAAAAACATTCCCATTTTTTAAAGTGGTAAATTTTTCCAATTTTACAATGGCAATTTTTTCTCCATTTTAAATCAGATAATACACTGGATTCAAATATTGAAACTGCCTTTTAATGAAATTTAATAGCACATATCAATATAAATTACAATATATGATACTGAACAAAGATTATTCGGCTTGGGAGAACATCAATGTTTCTGATTTATTGGTTAATGATGTATTTATTGATTTTGATTTCTGTCTTTCTCTCTTTCTGGATAAATTAATACATTTATTTCATTACCTGTTTATTTATTTATTTATGTATTTATTTATCTATTTATATCATATATGTATTTATTTATGTATTTGTTGATTTTTTTACTTATTTTTTAGTTAATTTGTCGTGGATATGTGTGAACAAATAACAATCAAAATAATAATAATAATAGTAATAATGATAATAATTACAATAATATTGATAACAACTATGATTATTA